>JAMKPW020000005.1:0-714305 GCA_024184665.2 Zalaria obscura | reverse complement strand
AACCCTAACCCTAACCCTAACCCTAACCCTAACCCTAACCCTAACCCTAACCCTATAATTAATAATCGTATAGATAATAATCCTTATTATATCTAGAGTAGGCTCTTTACTAAGAGTAGCTAGTATAATCTAATAACTCCTAGTAGGTAATTCAGGCCTAATTATTAAGAGCTTTAAGGTTTTAGGGTTTTATCTTCTTTAGTAGTTATCTATAAAAAGCTATTTAGTAATAGACTAATAGCTAGGAATTATTTACTAGTAAAGCTAGTATTAGGCCTAACTAGTAGGCGAGAATAATTCTAGTAGAGAAGTATCTTCTTTATAAATAAAATTAGTTTAATAAACGTTTCGAGTTTACTAATAAGTATTTATAAGGTAGTAGTAAGCTTATAACCTGCTCTAACCGCTATTAAGAAGGACTTAACTCCTTTATAATTAATAAAGCCTACGCTTTAGCTCCTACTTCTAATCTCTTATAGGGCATTCTCTTAACTTATAGGGTCCTTATTATCTTATTATTTTAGGCTTAGGAACCTCCTTATAATTAAGGACTATAGGGTCTACTACTAGGTCTATTAGTAGGTTAATAACCTCCTAGCTTACCTATAGGTCCCTTATCTCTATATCTATAGGGTCTATAGCTTCTTATATAGGTTCCTAAACCTCTTACCTAGCTTTAACCTCCTCTAGTAATATAGGAACTAGTTAGCTAGTCTAAACTAGTAGTTTAACTACCTTAGAAGGCCTAATCTTAACTCTATAATATAAGTTATATAAAGGTAGTAAAGCTTCTAATATAACTTATATTAAGGGTCTAAGATAGAGACTATAATATAACTATAGTAGTTTATAACTATAAATTATACTATAACCGAATAGGAATCTTAGGAAGCGTCCTATATAAACCCGATCTAGATTTAGGCGCTTTATAATATACTCGAATCTAGGCTAGATTAGAGCGTAGGAAGCTAACTCTAATAGGCCTATATCTAATAGGCCCTAGAAGGGAGCGTATACTAGTACGCGTAGATTTTAGTACTAATATTCTGAGTCTAATAGGCCCCTATTAGATTCGTATATATGGGTTAGGTACAAACGCTAAGAGATAATTAAGCTTAAACAAAAACTCGGAGTTTGTACTCGAAAAATCTTAGAGTCTGTGGACAGACTCTAAGTGGTGTGGTGTTAGGGTCTTATAGAGACGTTTGTAAAGCGTGCTATCCCATCCAAGTCCAAGATCTCTTAGGACAGAGACAGCTCATGCCCCTCCTCAAGGAACCTGTCGTATCTGCCCTTGCACGAAACCCTCCAAGCTTTCCCCCATACCATCAACGGAATGGCAAGCCCTACACTGATCAGAACACAAACACCAAAGAAGGTGAAAGTCCATCCATAGTTTGTTGCATCGATGAATGGTTGCACACTTTCGGAGATGGCGAAGTTGGTAAGCGAGCTGCAGCAAGCAAGCACGACCACCAGCTCTCCAGCGATGCCTTCGAAACATTCCATGGCGTAAGCAGTTGCGATGCTTGTTGCGCTGACTTGATGTGCAATCATGGCACCAAGACCAACTGCTATGCATGGCCAAGACGCACCAGCCTCTGCACCCCATCCATAAGCGAAGTATCCAACGGCCGCGTATAGGAAGGAGATTGCCAAGGTCCAGAGTCGCATCTCAGGCTCCTTCCATCCACCATGGCGACGAGCCAAGAAGATTACGATTCTGTCACCCATATTAGCTGTTCCCATGCCTAGGATTGATCCGATAAGGGCACTAATGAACATGAGACCTGCAGGACCGTCTTTCCAAGAGTATGGTGGCTCGGTCATGATCTCGCTGATCGTATTAAAGGACACTATACCGGCAGTGGCCCCGAACGCAAAGATAATGCCAGCGATGACAATGTTCGCGAATAAGAATAGTTGGAAAGGTCGTATGAAGTATTGCAACCAGCGTGTTCTGTCAGTCGGGAATACATGAATCGGATTCAAGACCTGTAAGTAGGTTCGTGGTGGAAGGTCGATTGTGCCGGCTGAAGTACTGAGTGTACGGACGACTGGGGTGGCGGCCTTCTCTTCTGTTTTGCCATTAGGCAGCTCTATCGCCTCTGGGTCATCCATGAGGCTTCTTGCGGTGTCTTGAGCTGTGCCGATGGAATCCCCAAAGGTCTGCCGAGGGAAAAGCGAGTCATCGAACGTGAATAAGAAAAGAGCCATCACAGCGCCCTGAGCTGGGTCAGTGTCCATCCAACGGAGGTGGAAATGGCAAATTGGGCGATCATGTGAACATACACTGAGAATTGCCCCGATGCTGCAGCTCCACCGCCACCCAACTCCATCACTCATATAGCCACCGAGTATCAAGCCAAGGATAGACCCAAGCTGCATTCCCCAGATATACACAGCAAGCATGGTTCCTCGTTCGTGAGCGAAGAAGATGTCAAAAATCTGGATTAACAGTCAGCATTGTCCGACCGAGCTGTGCACCGAACGTACCGTCAACTGGATAATGGCTTCATATGCGGCGGTGCCAAATCCTCCGACGATACAAAGACCATACCACTGGGCTGTGCCGTTGAAGTAGGCATTCCAAATTAACGAGCACATGTTCATTGTCATAGCGCCTATGAAACATGCCTTGCGACCAAACTTCATAGCCTACAAATGTCAGTATTGCTTCGAGAGACGATATGGCCTACTTACCGTTGGGACCCATAGTAGATTACAGAAGCCAAGCAGCAGAAAGTTCAATGCAGACCCTCCGTTCATCTGCTCGATTGAGACATGTGCGTCTTCGGAAACAGTTGTCCAGGCGGCACCAAGGTTGTTTTCCCCGAAAGACATTACACATGCGAAAAGGGAAACGAGAAAAAGGGACCAGTACTTTATATACCGAGGCCAATTCTGTTATTTTCCATCAGTGCTAGCCCTCATTTGTGCAGTCTATTGACGTACCAAGGGATCCCGTTTGGTTAGAAGTGGACGAGGAACGAGAAGGATATCCTTCTTCCCAACATGTTGTGCTTGACTTCGTGTGTGCTCTAGGTCGACAAGGTACACGGTACCAGGCACGTTTTCGCTGTCGGCTCTATCCATTGCGAATGCTCAATAGAATGTGGTATGGGAAGAAATCGAGACAGATAGGACGATAGAGGCGATATATATGCATGAGAAGACAACAGGTCTTAGATGTTATCAAGCCCGACATGAATGCATCGATCCTACTCGAGATAATGTCCATGGTAGAAGTTGTTCTCGCGATAGGTATCCTTAGCAGGACCATGGATTGGCCAGAGATTGCTACATGGTGTTTAATCGATATAGCACCAAGTGTGAGTCGTGGTTCTCGCATACAACTGCGTATAGTAGGAACCCTTATTGCGCGTGGACCTTCCAAGGGGTGAACCGTGGGTTCGAGCTGCAAGCATATCGGATACTAACTTATCTTGGCATGTGCTGCCGAAAACAGTTAAGCGGGGAAGAACGTGAATAGATAAGACTTACTCGTGGAGGTAGACCCCCAAATATCGGACACTGCGAGTGATAGGCGGAAGTGAGTTCAAGTGATTTATGCCAGATTGAGTTAGGGTAGAACAGGATTCAGACACGGCCCTTCTCGGCTCGCTTGCGTAACAATGTCTCGAACCCTGTATAAGCACACGAAGTATAGCTTCTAGTTGCGAATCAAATCACATTCTTCCGAGTTACTACATCTTGATCGACCTTCCCTTGACGTACACCTCGGCGATATTCCTGTCGTCCCCGCTCATCAAGAACTTTTCGAAGATCACTTTCAGAAGATCCACGTCCTCAATCATTGTAATGATACCAGAGTACTCCTTGTCAACAGTGTTGATCACTAGAGCATCAAACTCCTTTCCAACCTCGAAGTTCCCAACCTTGGCGTCTAGGTTGCAGACCCTAGCGCCTCCAAGAGTGGCCAAGTAAAAGCACTCATATAAAGATAAGCTTGAGTCCTTACCATCCGTCAACAGCTGCTTGGCGTTCGAAACCACAAAAGCTTGTCTCATCGCATCGATGATAGAGGATGAGTATCCTCCACCACTGTCGGTGCCAAGCCCGACCTTGATGTCCCTGCGAAGAAACTCCCTGATCGGAGCTGCTCCGAAAGCACCCCCAGTCGTATTGGAGACAGGGCAGTGCGCGACACCGCAATCAAGGTCCTTGATCCGCTGAATCTCATACTCGCCAACATAGATGCAGTGAGCGAGAATCGATCGCTCATTCAACAATCCATAGTGCTCATATAAATCAGCTTCGCTGTCAAATTCAGGAAAGAGCTCTCTGGTAATCTCCATCTCCTGCTCGGCTTCGTCGAAGTGAGTCTGGATCGGCAAATCCGGGTTGGCTTTGGCAATCTCGCCCAGCCCGCCGAGGACGTCCCCGTCACAAGCGACAGCAAAACGGGGAGTCAAGATAGGCGTGACAAGAGTTTTCCCAGGATCGATATTGCGGCAGTGAGCAATAAAGTCTTCAGTAACATCAAGAGACTCCTTGGCGGTGAAGTCCCTGTAGTAGTCTGGTGCGTTGCGGTTCATGTTACACTTGCCGACGAACGCTCTCTGGCCTTTCTCAAGACAGATATCCGCGAGTATCTTGGTGGCTTCACCGTGTAGAGAGCCGTAGTAGGAAGCGGTGGTGATACCTTGTTTGATGAAGCCGTCGACACATGAGGCGTAGGTCTTCTTGGCGTATTCGGGGTCTTCGAACTTGGCCTCGTGAGGGAAAGTGGTGTGATTTAGCCAATCCATAATGACTTCACCTCTCCCAGTTCCGCGCTGAGCCCATTGTGGCGCGTGGTTGTGGGTGTCGAAGAAACCTGGGCATATGAATTCACCTCGCTTTAGATGCCGGATAGGAAGGGATGGTCTGGTGATGTTGTGCTGGGCGAGGACGTTCGGGACCTCGTCCTGGCTGATACCTCTTTGGAGCAAAACAATCTTGCCGTCCGGTCCGACCACCAGGAGACCTTTCTCGATGATCTCTACCTCTGTAACAGAGACGGAATGGATCATTGATCCATAGAATACGAGGGGAATGCACGCGCGAGGCATGGCGTATCCTGACGGAATCTTCTCTCCACCACCCATGGCTGATACTGACAGTTCTTGGACGAAGAGAAGGAACTTAGAGTCGAAAATATTCGCAATTTGAAGGGACGACAGACTGAGTTGATCACTGAGGGCGGAATTCCGAATCCGGCCGCCGGAGTTCGCCGGTATACAAGTCGCGTATTAGTGAGTTAGCTGATCCAGACTTTCGGTGCCTTCTCTCCAGGTTGGATACCTTATCACTTGAGCGGCAATCAGTAGTCTTGACATGCAGCCTACTTTATCTGTCCGATATTGGCCAGAGGTGGGGTAGGCAGATCCCGATATCTCCTATCGCCATGACAGACGTTTGCGCCTTCCTGCATGAGGCTTTAACAATGAAGTCGGGATAGCTACAGCCATCGTGGGTCTGGTAGATAAGAGCTGGTGTCTATGGAGAGTGGCTTAAGTTAGGTGCTTCCGGCTGATGTCCAGTTCCGGAAGGGCGATGCGGGGCAAAGCTAAGGTACCTAAGGTAGGTACCTAGTAGGTACCCATACTGACTTCACATGTTTGCTGCTGTTAGCATCGCTGCTCTTAGCATCGCTGCTCTTAGCATTGCTCGATATACTTCAGTCTCAATCGCATACTATCACCTGATCATGATCTTGTATGAGGATGCTTATCGGCACCCCGGTTGACGCTTGTCCTTATGGGATTGAATGGAAATGCTAGCTAGGTTAGGAACTTCTTGGATGGTATGATTGAGGTTAGCAGGATGCTATAATCCCGCGCGTTCAATTACTCGCAGCTCTTCCAGACTGTAGATTGCAAGGATCTATAGTGGGGGTTCGTATGATCCTGCCATACGGTGCTCGCCGTCGTCCTACCTACCTTAGATCACGTAGCAGTTGATCTGATAGCTTAAACCATTTCCCCGGATAGGCGTAGACACTTTGTATCTGCTACTGCAAGCTAGATCCTACCCAGTGGCCGCAAGACAGAGTCTGTTCGGTATCTGGTGCATATTGGAACGGCCTTGAGATAAGGGAGATCACCGCCATTGGCTTGCTTGATCTTGTAGAGCGACTGTATTTATACCATTGACTCTCTGCCTGAAGTGTGTGCACGTTATTCAATTGCATTACTCCTCTGCACACATTCGTTAGTGGTATAGTTGCATACTGCATCATGGCATCGTTGACTACCAAAAACGAGATGGATCCTGAAAAAGGTGCTCCATACTCTACTGGCTCTGTGCAAGAAGTACCCGTTGAGGGAGAAATCAGACTGCGCAACCGTAAATATGCCGACGAGGAAAAGGACGTTGTTGCTGCTCAAGGCCTATTCAAGAATTGGCTCAAGCGGGTCGAGCAGATGAACATCGAGGGCCGGGGTATCGAGCGCGTGCGCCCCGAAGACCGTGAGCCACAAAGTGTGTGGGATGGGTTCACTATCTGGGCAGCTGCCAACTTCACCGCTTCTACCTTTGCTACCGGCTGTTTGGGTCCTATCTTCGGCCTCGGTTTTTGGGATTCTTTCTCCATCATCATCATTGTGAACTTCTTCACATCATGGCTGGTCGGTCTCTTTGGTACGTTTGGTCCACACACTGGACTTCGTCAGATCATCATGACTCGTTACTCATTCGGTATCTGGGGTTCCCGGTTGATCGTCATCTTGAACGTGTGCGGTATGATGGGCTGGGCAGCGGTCAACTCCATTGCCGGTGCTCAGGTACTCCACGCTGTCTCTGACGGCAAATGTCCTCTATGGGCAGGCAACCTCATTATTTGTGTGATCGCCTCGGTGATCTGCCTTTGGGGCTACCACATCATCCACAAGTACGAACACTACAGCTGGATCCCTCAGGTTGTTGTATTCTGTTTCTTAGCCGGATACGGTGCGAGGTTCTTTGACGCCAGCAAGGCTCCCATGGGCTCTGGAACGGCGGAGGCTGCTGGTTGTATGTCTTTCATTGCTACCATCTACGGCTTCACTGCTGGTTGGGCCGGCAATGCTGTACGTCCCTTCATCTCAATACCCACCTACTTAATCATACGCTGACGTCCTGCAGGCCGACTACAACGTCCGTATGCCTGAGAACACGAATAAATGGAAGCTCGCCACCATTATCTGGGCTGGCAACTTCTTCGGTTGTGGACTCACCGAGGCCCTCGGTGCCGCATTTATGAGCGGTGTGGCTGCCAACGCCGGACTGGCGGATGCCTACGACAAGAGCGGTGTCGGTGGTTTGATGGGTTATGCTCTCGAGCCCATCCATGGATTTGGAAAGTTTTTGCTGGTCATTATGGCTTTGAGGTTCGTGATCACTGCCCGCCTATGTCTAACGGTAGACAGCTCTAACGCACTGGACAGCATCATCGGTTGCAATATCATCAACAATTACTCATTTGCATTTGCGTGTCAGAATCTGGGAGACTGGGCACTCAAAGTGCCCCGCTTCATCTGGTCTATCCTCGGCTCGGTCATCTACATCATATTCGCCATTGCTGGTGAAGAGAAGTTCGCTTCCATCCTTGAGTCCTTCCTTTCTATCGTCGGTTACTACTCCACACCGTTCTATTGCATCGTTTGTATCGAACATTTCTGGTTTCGAAAGACGAAATACCCTCTCGAAGACTGGAACAACCTCAATGTTTTGCCCACTGGCTACGCAGGTGTCAGTGCGATTGTACTCGGCTTCGTTGGAGCTATTCTTAGCATGGACCAAACGTGGTATGAAGGTGTGGTTTCCAGGGCCATCAAGCCAGATGGTGCCGAACTGGGATGGATCTTTAGTGGTAGTTTTGCCACCATTGCGTTTGTTCCTCTTCGGATGTTGGAGATCACATACACTGGGCGGTGAGCGTTTGTGTAGTATGATAAGGCGTGGTGGTTTCGTAATGTGGTAACATATGAGTGAGATGACTTGAAATTATGGTATCTATAAACACTAGGCTATACGAACGAGAAGGGATGTAACCCTATCACAGACATGAAGAGCATTTTTACTTCTCTGAACCCCAAGCAGCGAACTTCGCACCCAGTGCAGTGTTACATGGGAACTGAACGATATCTGGCGACAGATAACCGGCATTCGCGCCAGCTGTGCTGCTCATCAGGGTCGTTCCATCGGGCGCGAGAACATTGAAGCGCAGGTCTCCCTGACCACCTCCATTACCCCACATAACACGAACAGGAGTGTAGGTACCCTGGTTCAGGTAGAAGGCGAGAGTCTTTGAGCTCTGTCCCGAGCTGCTCCAGAACTGAGTGAGGTCTGCATTGGAACGTGTCCAGCCGCTCAAAGCATCTGATCCAATCCAGACGAAGGTGACATCGTCGGCGTACGGAATGACGAAGCTGTAGTATCCAGTGCCACGACCGGCAAAGAGGTAGAAGACGTGATCCAAGACGAGAGAAGTGGCATCGGAGGTAGAACGGCCATAGATAGAGACGGCACCGGAAGTTGGGTTCGTCTCTGCAAGGTAGGTTGCGCTACCCTTGAAGCTAGGCGAAACTGTCTTGTACGCCTCAGGTGTGAATTTGGGGTAGGAGGCAGTGTTTTGTCCACCCGGCCACTTATTGGAGTACGCTGCGTATGCGATGCCGGTGTTGGAGCAGGTTGTTGGTGGAGTTGGGTAATTGACCTTCACCGTGTATGTCGAACCGCTTGTCGGAGTTACTGTTGTGGTTCCAATGGTTGAAGCAGTGCCCGTATCGTATGCAACAGTGACATACACCGTGCCGGTGGTACTTGCAACAGCACCTGGAGTCTCAACAAGGACTGTACCAGAGAGACCATTGAGCTGCGTGACAGTAGTCGTGGCTGTTCCGGTCCATGCGGTAGTCTTGGTTGTGTACGACACGGTAGCCGCGACGGTCGATGCGGAGAACCCAGCGTAAGAGCCATCATTTTGCCATGCAAAATCGGTACCGTAGGTGTCTACTTGAGGGGTTCTTGAAGTGCCAGCGAGGTTTTTGAAATAGCAAACATCTCCGAGGTAAGCAAAACCGTCGCAGTTGTCAAAGTTGTCACAAAGGTTGAAGCAAGAATAAAAGTCTGGGGCCGTAGTGTTGCCAATATCGTTCGAGTACTGCACATCATAGCCACAAGCGATAGTGTAATTCACTTGGTTGTAGTCGGTGATGACAGTGCCGACAGTGCCCAGCGCTGAACAGGCTGCTGCAGTGCCAGTTGGTGCTGCGGACCACGTCACTTTGGTCGAGCCTGAGTCTTGCGGATAAAGGGCATAGCCGTACGAGTATGACGCGTTATAGACGACATTGTTTTGTACTTCGTAGGTCAGGTCGTCGTAGGACGAGACGGCGGACGTCGTGTACAGCTGACAATACATGCCAGCATACTGGCCGTTAGCCGACACATTGAAGACGTTGAAGTAGTTGCATGGGGTGTATGTCGATGATTTGGCAGATACAGCCTTCTTCTTGCTGCTGGCAGTGTATGAGTTGCAAAGGGCGCTGCATTGGGTGACGTCGAAAGTTGAGTAGAATTGAGAGGACAGGAAAACAGTGGTGCCGCTGATTGCGTTAACGTCGATAGCGCCGCTGAGCGCATTTGGACCGTTGTAGTTGGTCACGGATGGCGGTGGAGAGTTGAGGTTATAGCCGTTAGACTGTGGCTAGAGTTAGCTTCAAAGTCGGGCGAGAGGGGTAAAATATCAGGAAGACTCACTCCTTGAATGACTACCATAAAGTCTTTCCTGTATTGACCAATGTTGGTGGCTTGAGAAGATGAGACGTAGCTTCCGTACAGGGCACAGGACACTGAAGCGGCAGCGTTTGGGTTGGGGCAACTATCATCCGGGACGTAGGTTGGATCGCGCTCGAAATAGATATTGATTGCGTTGCAGCCGTCCCAGTTGTCGCAGAGGGTCGCGCAGGCATCGACGTCATATGAGTTGAGCTGATAGAAACCGAGATAGTTGCTGGCAAACAGAGCACCATAAGCATTTTGAAAGCTAGTGCTGTAGCCTGCTGGTGGGAACCATTCCGCAGCAGCCAAGTTGCTCAAGGTAGTGTCCAGTAGGAATTGCGCCGGTGTATTCGGGCTTGGCGTGTATCCATACAAGATGCTTGAGGGTGTGGCGCAAGCCGACGTAGCACGCTTCGCAAGCTTCTTCGTCGTTGTGGCGGCCTTGGTCGTGGTAGAAGTTTTCTTAGTGGATGTAGATACCTTTTTGGATGTTGTAGAAGCCTTGGTCGTGGTTTTCTTCGTGGAAGTAGTAAGCTTCTTGGATGTTGTGGAAGCTTTGGTCGTGGTAGTGATTTTCTTTGTGGAGGTAGTAACCTTCTTAGATGTTGTAGAAGCCTTGGCCGTGGTGGTGCTCTTCTTCGTGGACGTAGACACCTTCTTGGACGTTGTAGAAGCCGGCTTCGTGGTTGACGACACCTTCTTGCTGGTTGTGGTGGAAACCTTCTTAGTAGTCGTTGAGGAAGCCTTTCTGGAGCTTGTAGTCGACGCTTCCTTGGTGGTGGTTGAGGTTTTCTTTGACGAGGTGGTGGTTGAGATCTTCTTAGACGTGGTGGTGGCCGCCTTCGAGGTAGTTTTTGACGTTGTCTTTGAAGAAGTAGTGGAAGATACCTTTACAGCAGCAATATAGTTGGATCCAGCGCTGATATAAGAGCCCATGCCAGTCTTAAGCCAGCAAGTGCCGCTACCGCTGCCATTGGCTCCACCAACGTAGGTGAAACCGATGCAGTTGGTGCTAGAGGCAGCATCGCATGCGGTCATGCACTCTAGGTAGGAGCTGGTAGCAGCAACGCTAGTATAAGAACCCTGGTTGCTATCCGAAGAACAGTGGACGGTATACTTCTGTCCCTTCGAGTCGGTGATAGTCTTGCCGTTCGCGGTTGGGCAGAGGTTTGTCGCAGCGGCAGAAGTGGAGCTCGTCGTCTTTGAAGTCGTTTTTGACGTCGTCTTCGATGTGGTCGTCGACGCCGCTTTAGAAGAAGTCTTAACGGTACTGCTCGAGGACTTCTTAGAGGAGGATGAGACGGATGAGGTCATTGTAGCGGCATGCTCAGAGTTGAGGACCGAGATGATCGACGAAGCGATTGAAGCAGTCGCAACATGGCTAGTAGAGCTCGTGCTTGGTGTGAGCGTCTTGTAGGCTGGGCTGACTGAGTAGACCTGGCTGAAATTGATACCTTGGGCTTCAACAAGAGGCGACAAAGCCGCAAGCACCGTAAGTGCGGCGTCCCAAGTACGCATGTTTACTCTCGACGAAAATGAATGACGATGAGGAAAGGCCTACCTGTCGCGCGAAGCTGGAGAGGGCTCTATATACGGTACCCATGGATGGACTGAAACAGTTGGCTAGAACCTACCTGGCGATTGACTACTTTCAACGCTCGATGGAGCCTTGCCAGAGATGCTGGATCGATTCCTGTGCGTTGACCGTGTTCGTGAAGGTAAGACATATAGACCGGCTGGTTCGCTCTTTACCGTTGGATTTCAACGTCTCCCTCTGCGTTACTGGCCCAAATCTCCCAGCCTTTTCCCATACAAGGCATTTCTGTGAGGATCGTTACGCTAGAACATATTAGCTATCTGATGGATTGAAAATGTATTCCAGATCATTTGCGCATCAATAACGTCCAACTCGCACCACGTAGGGCGTTGGAGATCGAAGCCTTTCTGAACTGGGGAAGTCTTGGTTATACTGCTGCATTGTGTAGCACAGTCCATTCTTTGTCAGGAGATGGTCTTATATGCTTCAATTGACTTACAAACCAATGTTTGGAAGGTTTCGACAGAGGTTGTTCGAAGAAAGGAGTTCAATCCCCACTGCCCTGGTTGCCAAGGCACGGCAGATCTACCGCCAGCGCGGGCGAACCTAAAAGCGCACTAGCCAAAAACGCCTCCATGTTTCTCAACAACCCACCAATACGAACTGGTGGAGGGAACCGGTGGAGGATCTCAGACCTCTTAGACATTCCAGATATCTCAGACATCCTGAATACCTCATACATCCTATATCACGGCGTTGTACAATGCAACATCGACATCAGTCGTCTTATAGCTTGGTTCCTTCCCAATAACGCAGCTAAGCCGTGATAGGGCTGCGTGATTATTAGCAAGGATATTGGTAATCCGAATTGAACAGACTTACAGTCCACTAAGGCAGCAAGGTTTACAGTAGCAGTCGAGAATGATTCTGAAGTCGGCAGTACCACCTCCGCAGTGTATGTTTGACCGGTGTAACGGAGACTTCTGTGCTGGTACAGGAATGTAGTGACCTCGTTAGCGTTCATCCATTCCCTTTCTGCCCGTGTCGTTTGGTGCATAGGCATGCCGGACCACGTGAAACGCCTGCTTATCGTGTCTGACAGAATACTCGTATCGCGGTGTCGTTTGATACTTAGCGTTCGTCTACTTGCGGTCCTCAGCGACACCAGGGTACCAGCGGGCAGTGTATGGCTCTCCTCTGGAGCGGCAGTAGAAGACCTCATGGTCCGATTTTGGAGGGCAATGGATTCGAATATGCACCATCGAACTGTTTCGAGAAATTCGATTTCAAAATCATGCATGACAAATTGGAATCGACATGTCAGCTCAGGGACGTGCCTCTCGGGCTCCGTCAACCAGCGCAGACCAATGTCATGAGTGCTGCGAGCGAGCCAGCGAGCTAGAGAGGTTTCATTGTGGCTGTACGTCCAGGGCAATGGTAATGAGCTGCTTATTGTTGGAGCGAACAGATGGTTACAGTTGAGGACCTGTGTGTGCCAAGAACTTGGAACAGATGATGAAGGAATCTTCGTACTTGGTATTGTTGGCATCGTCCAGGATTCCTCAGACGCTGTCACTGGAGTTGGTTGAAACCAATCAGAGTCAACAGGTTGTTGTCGTTTGACTGTCACTCCAGAATACTGATCTGATTCTGAAGCAATAGAAACTGCAGGCATAGGAGCAGACTCAGCAATGGAAGCAGCCCGGATAGGTCCAGGAGGTACATCAGGATCCATAGCAATCTTGGAAATCAAGTTCATCATCTGCATCATTGTCGCATGAACGTCTTTCACGAGGCTTGAGCTGTGTTCGAGTGAGATAATCTTGTCACATAATCCGAGAAACACAGTATTCATGCCACCAATCGTCTGAAGCATGGCATCTCTTTCTTGGGTCAAGCTCTTGATTGTTTCTTGCTTTCGCAGGCGAGAATTTCGCTGAGCGATGCGATTTTGCAAACGCCGTCGCTATGTAAAGTGAGCACGCAAAAGGTTGCATATTTATGCCTGTACACACACTCGGCCTATCGCTGTCATGCAATCTTCTTTCGCCAATGTCATCTCCACCACCGCTTTGAGGCGGTAGCTGCTCGCCCGTGAATCCACTCATCTAGAGGTCGCACAACTAACCGTGTAAGCTATTCAACTATACAGAGATATGGTATCGTAAGCAAATTAACAACACTTCAAGCTTGCTTCTTGACACAAGCCTCTCTGTATCACTTATATACCGCAGTGTGATTGAGAGCTTGATATGAGGGACTACGGCGGAATCAAAGGTAAATAAGCGTATGGTCCCAAGCTGACTCACATGAGTTGTCTGCATTAGGCTCCCATCTATCTACCATGTACCTAAGGTACCGTACTATAAGAGTGCACAGCGCCAAGATTCGGCATATACAGCAGCTGCTATGACTTCGCCCTCTCGGCGCTTGAGAGACATTAATTTGGTTCGGTCCCGATCCCTATGTGGCTTCGTGCAGAAACGTGATGCTTGACCATTTGAAAATCCAATGCGGCCCATCCATCTCTATTCAGGTATAGATAGATAAGACAGCAATAGTCCCAACAGTAATTGGAATTATCGAGCTGTCGGATTTCTTGGCCTGCGCCCACTCGTCATCACGCCGAGATGTATCGATCCAGACTAAGTGGCATGACTCGGAGACATCTCACATTTGTGAGCGAGCGAGCGGCCAGTTATACCTCAATTTAACCTTCTCGAGTCGCGGGATATGTGAGTGTGGACGACAGCCTGAGAGACTGAGGTCGACAGCCCCGACGTATGATACTGCTCTGCGCAGTGAATGTTAATGTGGAATGTGTGCAGAACGTTCTGCATGAAGTGTTGTAGTCTATTAGTCTATGCAATAATACCATTGGCGTCCGTTTCCCGTGCTGCCTCCTGCTTCCCACCTGCAGAAGCCTTTCCCTCGTACAAATCCTCCAATACACTCTTCAGCTCCTTGAGGAAGCGTGTAACCTCATCTTCTGTGCCCACTGTCACCCTCAAGCATCCGAAACAACCAAGCTCCTTTCCCCTAAACCTGACAACGACTCCTCGTGTTTCGGCCAACCGCTCATAGACAGCCAATGCAATCTCATTGCTCGGCTTACCACCGGGCTGATCTAGCATCTCGACAAGCAGGAAGTTGCTCTCAGCGCCTCCGAGAAACCTGCCCACTCCTGGTATCTTGGGCATTTCCTTCAGCATGCGTTCCCTCTGACCCAAGATCAACTCTCTGTGCTTTCTCATAACGGCCAAATTCTTTGGTTGTAGGGCGGCGATGGCCAACTGGCTTGTTGGGTTCGAGATGTTGTAGGGCGCCTTGAGGCTGTTCAACAGAGTCGCAATCTCCGGGCTTGTGAATGCTGCGCCTAATCTGATACCTGCCAATCCAAAAGCCTTCGACAGAGTCTGCATGACGACCAAGTTAGGCCACTCCGCAACCCATTCAGCGCAGCTAGTACCGTCAGGCGCAAAGTCGATGTATGCCTCATCTAGCACAACAACCCCGTTCCACGTTGGGTGCTCCAATACCGCCTGTACATCCTCCTTCCGTATCAAGTTTGCAGTTGGGTTTCCAGGACTGCAGATGTAGACCATCTTTATGCTCGGGTCGGCAGACAGCTTCTCGTTGATGAGCTTTGGCTGTAGCGCAAAGGAGTTGTTGGTGTCCAATGGCACCTTGACAACCTCGACGTCGTTGACTTGTGCAGATACAGAGTACATGCCGTAGGTAGGAGGGCAGGTGAGGATCTTGTCCTTGCCTGGGGCGCAAAAGGCGCGGAGGAGAGCGTCAATGGCTTCATCGCTGCCGACACCAACGAACAGGTTCTCGGGTGTTAGATTCTTCTTTGTGTGGGTGTGAGTGTTGCGCAGATTGCAGAGGAGTTCCTTGAGTTCGTGCTGGTGACTGTTACGGGTGTCAATTGATTGCGCTCGAACAGTGAGCGGAGGTATAAAGGCAACCGTACGGGTCTGGGTAGCGGTTCAGGCCGAGCAGGTCGATCTCCAGGTTCGGGCTGTCGCCATTCGAGGAGCCATTGGCGAGAGTCCCTCGGTCTGTAAGAGCAAGACCTGGTCCGTAGGCATTCTCATTTGCGTCCAATAGAATATTTGTGCCATCATCTTTGTAGTCGCTGTGAGTCACGCTGTCAGCGAACTGGCAAGGAAAAGGCGGGTGAAATATGTACATACTCTCTCGCACAGCGGTAGGGCTCCAGCGCCAGGATATTGGGCCTGGCGCATGTTTGGAGATTAAAGGCGGATTTCCGTGGTGTAGACATGACTGATGCGATTGTTTGGTGGACTTTCAATTGCGGGCTGTCGAAAAGCCGGAGAACGTCATTCAGCGCCCGCGCCTGAGGTGGAGGCATGCGACCATGTGCTTGGCGGGCAGTCACCAATCTTTCGGGCAGCGGATTATACATCCCACCACGGAACGTATAACACTCACTTAAAACGCGAAACAACTTCCGCATAACGTATTGGAACCAAAGATACGCGTCTAACACGCGTCCAACATCTTTTCTTCGAGCAATCCACAGCGACCGCATCCTCCAATTACCACCCGCGTCGAGTGCTCTTACATCATCTGAGATGCACACCACCTGACAACCTGCTTCGGATTCGCGCAACTTGTACTTCTTCCTAGTGAACAAATCTCGCCTCATCCTACCTGAGCCCTTGGAAATCGACATTTCAGCAGTATCCTCCGCCGAAAGAGACCTGCAACGCCGTCCCGCGCACATCCGCTTTTACTGCGTCTCCCGTCCATAACAGATGGCTGCCTCACAATATGCCGTTCCCGACACCCCACGCGTAATATCACCGTCGCCTACTCCCTCTGAGCTCAGTGGGAAAGACGGATACTTCCCTCCAACCACGCGTTCCAAGGCGACCAAAACCGCCAACGGCCGGATCTCTGCTTCTGCGCCTATCTCCGAGAATGGCGAAGACAGTTCCTCCGACCCTGAGCTCTCTCGCGCAAGACCTCGTAGTCGGAGTCCACAATTAGAAAAAAAACCGTCGAGAAGAATGAGTGGAATTGGGGCAGTCAGTGCAAAGTCTGGTATGCCGTCTGCGGCTGCGAGCAAGCCTACGAGGAGGAAACCGGAGAAGGTGGGGGAGAAGGACGACGGGCACCTGAGCCCGACCAGTGCTGTCAAAGGTTATGGAAGCGCATATTGGCGGCAGCTGAGCCGGAGTCCTAGCCCTTTGGGACTAATACCTATACACCGAGAATGGAGAAGTTTTGTGAGTCAAGTCGCATCTATAGGCGTGGTCCAAGACATACTGACTGCCAAATTAGATTCACCGGCATGAGATACCGCGCAAGTTTCTGCACGTTTCGATTGGCTTTGTGACTCTCCACCTATACCTCAAAGGTGTCCAACCCAGCTCGATACACCCAATCCTGTTGACCCTCTTGATACCCATTTTCGCCGTTGACGTTGTACGGTTGCATTATGAGTGAGTACAAGTACGCCTACTTCACTTTATACTCGTTGATTCTAACAACATAACAGACCCCTGAACCGAATCTACATCAGGGTTCTTGGTGCTATGATGCGCGAGTCTGAAGCCCATGATAAGTACAATGGTGTCATATCCTACCTGGGAGGGGCTTGGTTCGTAATGCGCTTTTGCCAAAAAGACGTCGCGGTCATGTCAGTCCTCCTGCTTTCATGGTGCGACACTGCAGCTTCGACATTCGGTCGTCTTTGGGGGCGGTACACTCCCAGGATCAGACGAGGAAAGAGTCTGGCAGGTACGCTAGCTGCTTTCACGACCGGTGTTATCACAGCTGTCCTGTTCTGGGGCGTCGTTGCCCCTATGGCGCCAAAGTCGTGGAACTCAGGAGAGAATAGTTTTGCGTACGCAGGTGGTATGGAATTGCCGAAGCAACTCAGTGAACAGCTTGGCTGGACGCAGGAGCAGAGTAGGATCACTGGGCCTCTCGCGCTGGTGGTTTCGAGCGTGTGGGCAGGGCTGGTGGCAAGCGCAAGTGAAGCAGTGGATTTGTGGGGGTTGGATGATAACCTCACTATCCCTATACTGTGCGGTATTGGCCTTGGTGGCTTTCTCGGGCTTTTTGGGACATCGGGATGAGCACATGTAGACGGTACGCTTTCCTAATGAGATGGTAATGCATGATCCGGGATACCCTTCAGAGCGTGGCGTCCGGAATAGGTAGTGTTAATCTAGAAGCATCATAACATACGAGGCCTCTCCAATGGCTGCTGCATATTGAGACGTGCAATTGAAGAGAGAGTGATACGGGAAGTGTAACTGTAATGTATATTTGCTGGGTATCGTTTAAGGGTATTGATCAAGCGTCATGACTTCTTTCCGGCGGCCCTCTGCACTGTATTAGAATGTCTCATTTGTCCACCAGCTTCATCAGTACTCACGAGGTAGCAGTTCTGGAATTTCATAAATTCCTGCGCGCACATATCCTTGCGGACATTCTGGTACTCAGCGGCAATGCACTTGCCATAGGCGGCGCCCTACCACGATTCAGTCAGCGTTCCGGCATTGATGGGAGATGAGCTGACTAACCTCAGCAGTGCATTTGGCAGCCGCTTGTGCGAACTTTTCGATTGGCTTGGTTCTGCCAGCCATGTTTTGGTGGTTTCGTTGCAGTAATGTCGTGGCGGGAGTGAAAGACCATCCACAGTCCCGTCTGGAGCGGTGCTTGACCCGATTGACATCATTGATTGGCCGGTGTTGATGTCTTGGCACGAGCTGCTTCCCGTCTATTGTTCTACGTCCGCATCTCTCGACGCGTCGCAGCGTATAACGTTAATGTATGCTTGCGCTCAAACGGCGCCCATTCTTCAACACTGTATACAGTAATTTGTAATGCTCGAGCTTCTCAATGCGACAGCCACCAACAAATCTCTACTTTCGCTGAGGCCGCCTGGATGCCGTACTGCAAGCGCGTCCGACGGAAACCCGAATGCCAGCCCAATCGAATACTGATGATCGGCCTCCCCTATATGACGAAGGTAGGATAATGCGGCCTTTCTAGCAAGTTGTAGCATCACTAAGAAGTTCTGCGCAGATGTCAACGCCCTGTACAATATCGTGTCGCGCTGCTCAGACACCTCGTTCCGCACGCTGTTTCGTGAATATGAGAAAGAGCTCAAGAAACAAGGTCTTCACCACTGGGAGGACAGGAAACTATTCTCTCACCTCATCCGCCTTGGGCAAGGCCCAATATCGCGCCGACATGGAGTTCTCTTGGAACGATTGAGGAAGCATTTGGAAGATGAGGATATCCATATGGTAGTCGACGATGGCGCAGAAGGCGTAGATGATACTACACACCAGATCGATGGACTGGACGGCGTTCAGGACTATGGGGCTCAATTCCAAGAACGAAGGCCTGCACCACTGCCGCGGCGGAGAAGGGTGTCGTTCAACGATACCAATCTGGAAAATACATGGCTTAGCGAAGGGCGCGGGGCTGGAGCTCCTACTGGGACCGGGCGGTCGTATACGGATACGCAGCATGACTTGAATCATCGCAATGCTGCTTTCCACTCTTCATCTGGCCGCTTGGCAGCTAGTCAACCAAGACTACTTGCGCAGCAGCCTCTGAGAGGCCGGTCGGTTGATGGTCTGGTTCCTGCGCGTCGTGCAAGATCTGTTTCGACGCAGGGCAGCATTAGGATCATACGAAATAATGCAAGAGATACGCCAGTCCTCGGAAACCAACACCTTTACGAAGACGACCTGAGTGAATACACGGGCTCCGACCTTGACGGCTTCATGGATACTTCGAAACTGGACACACCCTTTGCGGCTGGAGCGCATGTTCCGTCTCATCTTCTTCCCGACCGCTCTGATGAGGAAATGAATGCATCAGCGGAGGCATTTTACGAGACCACTTTGGCAAGGACCGTTCGCCGGTGTATACACCATTGGCATGACTTGGCTCTGCAGCACATGGAGGTGCAAGGAACCATGTTACAAATCGCATGCAACCGTGATAGAAGAACCTTGCTTCTATCGGCCGTCAATCAGTGGCGACACATGCTTGCAGACCGACGCCTAGCTGCCGAGATGCACAAACGAAATGAAGACATGGAACGGAAAGCGGACCGGATATACGCGATCATTCTTATGAGGAGAGCGTTTACGCACTGGCAAAGCCTGGCTAGTTACGAAGTAGACAGGACGGCGCTTGTCAAGAGACGGGTTATGAAGAACCATTACTTTCTGGCGTGGCGAGACATCACAGTATCCAACGAAATCAAATCCCGCTCGCTTGGCTTGCGGAAATGGTTTTCCGTTTGGAGAGCCAGGACTGTCAGACATTTGAACCAGGAAGAGATGGCATTGGCCATATCTGAGGAAACTCTGGTACAACGGACCTATTGGACATGGTACTGGGCCTCACGCGATCGACAAGTGACAGCGGCGAGCAGAGCAAAGTTGGAAAGATCAGCTTTCCGTAGGCTGCGAGAGACGGCGGAGAGACAACTCGACATGCGGATTCGTGCAGATGAGTTCAGAAACCAGAGGCTGCTTAACCAAGCCTTAACAGCTTTGATGGAACGGCGACACGCTTTATCTGCACTTGCCGCTTCTGCAAATGATCATCGACGGATCTCGATTATGTCGGGGCCTTTCTTCGAGATGCGAAGGTACACCCTACTCCGGCCAGTGGCAGAACAGCTCTCTGTTTCTGTCACACGCGGACTGAAAGCAAAAGCCGTGTCAATATGGCGCGTGCGTACAGAGCTCAGTCAACAGGCTATTACCGTGGAGCAACAGCGACTTCTGCGGAATGCCTGGACGAACTGGAACGACCGCCTACGCAGTCAGGCCATGATTGCCAAAGTTGATGACAGAGTTATCCTCCAAGCACTTTACAGATGGGTCTTGGCCGAGCGTTTAGCATTGTTTCGAAGAGTGGTAGAGCATCGCATCAAGCGCAATATCCTCGAACGAATGGCGACTCGTCATGCGGATTTGCGCTTCAAGTTGGAAGAATCTCTCATGATGTATGACCAGGCACGGCAACGCAGACTGCTCCAATCGGGCATGTTGAAGTTGCATGCTACGACCAGGTCTAGTGAAAGAGATGTCCAGACCGCCATTGAGTTTCATAACGAGAAATTGTTGCAAAGAACTATTGTTACTTGGAAAGAGCAGTCAGAGCACACGTCGATGCTAAATCGCTGGGCAGCCCGGGGCAGGTATTACTGCTTGCTTAAATCGACACTCAAGCTATGGAAAGATACCACAGTCAATGCTAAGAAAGCGAAGCGCCGGGAAGCGTACGCTAGCATCCGCAGGCGTGTCAAGTTGGCCCTGGTCCGGAGATGCTTCGATACCTGGCAACAGAAGCACGGTATACTAGCCCACAGCGAGCAAGAAGCCACCGCAAGATATCGAAACCGCCTTTCCGTGATTGGCACCGAGGTATTCGACCAGTGGCGTGGCAAGGCGCATCAGTACCTCGAGATGTCAGCTCACGCAGGCGACCGTGCCATTCATCGCTTGGAAGCGGACACTCTTACCATGTTAGTGAACAAGTGTCGAACAATTCGTCGTCTGAATGAAGAGGCCGAGGTTTTCGCGGCAGAAAATGCAGACACGCAGGCGTCGGAGAAGTTGAAGCTACTTAGCAGAGCGCTTTTCAACATCCGACGTCACCAAGAGACGGCATTGGCGCTGCAGGAACGACATTGGCGTAAGCATGTGCGAAACATGCTCCTGTTTTGGGCTGAACAGGCCTTGTCTCGCAAGGCGTTGCACGAGGTGCAGGATCCCGACAGCCCGACCAAGGCCCCCGGCGACCTTTTCAGGAGCCTTCGACTGACCTCTGCCCTACCAAGGATTGGGGAGAACAGTCTGGGGTCTGAACGAGGCGAAGAACAGGTCGATTTTGGCAGAACTCAGCGCGCTGAAGAATGGACCCAGTTTGACTTCCTCCGAAACCCTCTACCGCCGTTAGGTCAGGACTCGCGATACGCGCCTACAGCGCAGCATATAGCTACACCTCTTCCGGGATACCTTCGCACACCTTCAAAACGCACAGCGAGGGCAAAGGCTAGATTCAAGACAGTTTCGTCGCAAGTCGGAAGCGGCATGCCATCCACAACACCAGCAGGTCTGCCTCCGAGAATCTTTGGCGATGGTTCAGTTGCGAGTACCACCCCAGCACCGCTGACTGCTGGCGGCATAGATGGCATGGAGGCTTTGACGCCGCAAATCACGCCGTTCGACAGAAAGCTTAGGGCGGGTGGGTACGGCGCGGCTGCTACACCTGCTATGGGCAGTAGGTTCGGGAGAAGTTTGGGCTTCGGCACTGCTAGGACTGCAAGAGATGCGGGGGCACCCAGGGCGGGAGAGGTGCATGAGAAAAGTTCTTGATGGGGCGTTCTGGCTGCTAATACAGATGGATGGATGGATGGATTGATGTGATACCCATGATACCCCGAGACGTTATGATACCGGATACTACAGCTATTCTTATGAAAGTCTAAAGATGTTTCTACTCGCCGAACAATCTGCTCATTTCTTAGCGTACACAAGGCTGAGTGGCTTGCAGAAGGAACAAAGCATCCCTTGGGGCTTCTCCGTGGAGATGCGGTGGTCTTCTCTTCGGTACACGAGCTCGTCACATCGCTTGTGGTGATAATGTTGATAAGGACCGCGTGAACTTCTCTACGTGTATTTAATTCTCATCCTCAGAAGTGCTTCGTATTCATCTGTATAATGTATCTAAGGATGCCTATATTCACATACATGTAGTTACCTAAGTACTGTAGCTACCGTAGGCGGTCAAGTCAAGCGCTCGGCGGGCTGGACGTTGCATCATCCGACTCCATCACATGCTCCCCCATACCTTAGAGGTAATCCCTAGCTGTGCCCGTACATACCCGCCCAAACTCCCTGCAGACGCAGACGAGACCCTTTCAATACCCTTTCCTGGTAGCCAAATCAAGTATGGTTGGCTAATGCCAGAAAAGGTCCCCGCACAGCTCGATGCAAGCGATCCTTCCTGGAAAGCCGCAGGCTAAGCTCCAGGCTATCACCACAGGCACTTGGGAAGAGCAATTGGTCGTCGCATACATCTCCGGCACGGCTCTGGTAATTCTTAATGGACCGCACTCTCTCTTACAGACCATCTACCATGATGACTCTGCGCCGGAAGGGCTGTGCGCCGTCACCTACGACGAGAGGACTGGCAAGATAGCAGCGGCGTCTGCTCACCACATACACGTCTATGGGCTGCGAGAAGAGATAAAAGGGGAATTGCGATGGGTTCTGGATATCACTCTACATCTACCGCACCAAGACGATCCGATACGAACTCTCTCTTGGGGCTCGGACGAGGAACTTCTCGCCGGCTCTACGCACAACATCACCCTCTACACCACTCACATTTCGAGTACTCCTAGCTCGCCAACTCAAGATAGTAGTGATTCCGAAGACCCTCACCTCATATGGTCAAGGTCCATAGCCTCGCCGATACACCAAGCCTACTTCTCGCCCTCCGCATCACTCATAGCAACCACATCCCCATACAGCCGCTTGGTCAAGATCTGGCGACGGCAGTCCTTTGAAGCTCCGCTATTCGACTATGCCTACCTCCGGCACACCGATGTAGTAACACATATCGAATGGAGAAGAGCTGGACATGGCGAAGATGCTGGTGGAGACGAGACACTCTACACGATCTGCGCCGACGGAAAGTTTAGAGTCTGGAGAGCGGCAGATCCGCATGGAACAGAGATCCTGTCTCTATATGGAGAGATAGATATGATGACGGCGATACAAGCCGGACCTACGAGCGCGAGTGCACAACCGGAGAGAAGGTATGCTTTCGTAATACCTGCGGACAGCTTTGCCGGACTTGTCAGCTCGATCGCAGATCTCGGGCAGGAGAAAGATGGCCGGAATAACCATGCGCTGGAACATTTGAAAGAGGTCGCTAGTAGGAGTCCGGAGATCGTTGTCATTTTCGACCATCTGGGTCATATGTCGGCTTGGGGTTTGGCGCACATTGGATGTAAGAAACGGAACAGTGATGCCCTGGATAGCCTACCCTTTCACGTCGTGCAAATTGAAGAGCTCCCCCTGGGTCTTCGATGCGAAGGGGACGGAGTGGAAGACAACATTCGTGTTCTTAGCTTGCCGCCATTGCGGGGGAAAGGTGTCTTCTCGTTCCTCGCCCATCATTTCGATGGAAGAATTGCATGGTGGGAGGGCCAACTGACGGACCTTTTCAATGCTTCGCCTCGGAAGTCGCGCGTCCGCAGGCTAGCGGACTGGACAGGCCATTCTGCTGAAGTCAAGAAAGTCATTCGAACTGCAAGTGGCAAAGCATTGGTCTCGCGTACTACCACCAACAAGAGTATCGTCTGGACGCAATTACCAACACGCAATGGGATTCTCCGGAGAAGCAAGACTGAGCTTGACGAACACATCCACCGCACAGCACTTTTGAGGAGCGGCGATTTCGTGGTCCATCTCCATCACGAGAGCATAAGCCTTTGGGATGCGCGCGGTCGCAAGACCATCGAGGTTTCGAGGTGTGAATATTCGATCAAGGGCAAGCCCTTGTGTCTGCTAGCTCTGCCGGAGAATGACAGTACAAAGGGAGCGATCCATCTCGCCACTGTCAGCTCGGAGCTGAAAGGAGTCGTCTGGGAGCTCATTTTACCGCAACGGGGCAGAGCTTCCACGAACGGGCATACGAGCAATGGCGCAGAGGCCGTATCAATGCGGCAATACTGTACGTTTGAACTGGGTGACGCCGCGGATATGGCGTACTTCCTCCCGGTAGATCCGGCCGGCAGCTCGCCGGTGGTTACAGGCTTCCTAGATAGTTTCGCTCCGGACGTCGCTATCTCGTATACACACGCAGGCCTCTTACAGACCTGGACTGCGCGCACCAACACCGACCAGGGGACAGTGGAGTGGCTCGTTACTTCGAGCGTAAATACCGGTATCAAGGAACCAACACTCGCTAGCGGGACCTCCATTCGCCGCGCAGCTTTGGTCAGTCAGGATAGAACTACCTTGACAATCTGGGACACAAAAGGCGCGAGACTGGATTACGAGGAAACATATCCTGGACAGCGCATTCAGGATCTTGATTGGGCAGCTACGCCGGACAACCAGTCCATCCTTGCCGTAGGTTTCTCCCACCGCGTCCTTGTATACACCCAGTTGCGGTATGACTACGTGGATGAGCGTCCATCCTGGGCGTGTATCAAAACGGTCAGCATCAGAGACCTGACACCTCATCCGATCGGCGACTCTGTTTGGCTCGGTGGTGGCAATCTTGTCATCTGCGCGGGAAACCAACTCTTTCTTACCTCCGACACAATCGACCCGGTCAAAGAAATAAGACCGGACCTACGTGTGGCGGCACCTCATAAGATCTCTCACCATATTCACGACATCGTGCGTCGAATGAATGGTCCGCTACCTGTCTTCCATCCTCAGTTGATCTCGCAATGCATTCTAGCTGGCAAGACTGCATTAGCCCAACAAGTCCTTGTCAACCTGAATAAGACGCTCAAGTTCTATACCGAAGGAGATGACCTTGATAGTGGGCTTGGTTTTGCCGTGGAGGATTACTTGTCTGATATTGAGGTAAGCGAACGTTTTGCGAATCCACTAGACATCATTTGCTGACTTCGATTAGGACACGAAGGGTCTCAACGGAGCAAGATCAATACACAAGTCTTTCGATGCTCTCAATATGGATGATGAACCGACCACGGTGACTGAAGAAGTTGCCGCTTCACTTTCGTCGCTATTGGCCGAGAAGTCTGTCCCGCAACTGTCCGGCCGCCAACAACTGAGTTTGGTTGATATCGTCGATTGCGTTGCCACTGTGGAAAAGCATCGGCGGTCCGTTGATGAAAACGCAACTCGATTTCTGCTTTCCTGGCGTGAGAGGATGCTGCGGGCCCGCCAGTCGGCCAAAGACGCCCCTACTACGGCACCTTCAGCGGCAATCTCATGGCGCGAGATCATCTGGGCGTACCACAGTCACTCACAGGATATACTCATTGACCTTATTTCACGTCACCACAAGGGTCGAGTGGAGTGGGTGCATGCCAAAGACGCGGGTATATTCATGTGGATTACCGACCGCGAAGCACTTTTGACTCAATTCGAGGCTGTAGGTAGGAATGCTTACTCTTCTAGCGAGCC
This sequence comes from Zalaria obscura, assembly GCA_024184665.2. Taxonomy (NCBI): domain Eukaryota; kingdom Fungi; phylum Ascomycota; class Dothideomycetes; order Dothideales; family Zalariaceae; genus Zalaria; species Zalaria obscura. Next base: position 688,808 of record JAMKPW020000005.1, on the reverse strand, counting down.
CAAAAACCCCGTGGACTGCACACTACATTACCTTGCCTTGCGGAAGAAGGCTGTACTCTTAGGCTTATGGCGTATGGCAACTTGGTCGCGTGAGCAAGCTGCAACGATGCGGCTCCTCAAGAATGACTTTACGGACCCTAGATGGAAGACCGCCGCTGCGAAGAACGCGTACGCCTTGATGGGCAAGCGTCGGTTCGAATACGCCGCCGCTTTCTTTCTCCTCGCAGACGATCTCAAGTCGACAATGTCTGTCTTGAGCAACCAACTCGGCGATATCCAGCTCGCCATCACTGTCGGCAGAGTCTATGGAGGTGACGACAGTGATATTGTCAAGGCATTCATAAAAGAGAAGGTGCTACCTCTCGCAGCCGCAGAAGGGAACAGGTGGCAGTCATCGTGGGCTTATTGGCTGATGGGGCAACGGTCGTTGGCCGTACGAGCCTTGGTGAGCCCTCTCTATACTCTACTGGATCCGCCGGGATCTCCACCAGAATCGCACCGGGCCAAGAGCTTCCTCAATGACGATCCAGCGCTGATTGTGCTTTACCGTCAACTGCGGGAGAGGAGTTTACAAACGCTCAAAGGTGCCATGATGATCACTGGGACAGAAGAATGGGCATTTGTGGTCAAGACGGCAGCTCTACTTCGACGCATGGGCTGCGATGTACTGGCTCTGGATTTGGTCCGCAATTGGGAGTTTCTTCGCCAGCAAATGCCCACGCGACAGACGGCACAAGAGATTGAAGAAGGCAGAGAGACCGTGTCTGATCTGGCAAGCCCAACAGGACACAAGAATGCATTGGATGGCTACGATGTCGACCCGCGGAAGCTTTTGCGGAGACGAAGCAGCCTGGTGGTGGCGGATATGCCCAGTGTCGAGACGCACGGGAAGCCGGGGACTCCAGATGTTAAGCCTGCGTCCTCCATTCTCGACGCGTGGGGGAACGGAGACGGAGCCCCGGTGGTGCAGACTAAGGAGGATAAAGTGGCCGAGGCAAAGAGGAAGGTTGAAGAGGCGAAGAAGAAGAGGGCAGAGAAGGAGATGAACGAGAAGAAGCCCGCTCCCACCAATTTCCAGGAGCCGGATCCGAATAGTCTGCTGGACTCCTTTGGCTTCTGATCGGAGCTTGATGGTTGTTTTATTGAGCGTAGCGAGGCGTTGCGGCGTGGGAGTCTTAAGCTCTACAGCGCACTGTATGTATATAGAAAGGGGATAGCTTCCAGCGCCTAACAACCGAATGTGGCAATTTGCCTTGACGTGAATCAAATGATCCATGTTATGCATCTCTATGAACAAAGCATGGTGCCACTACTCTGCTAACCCGAATAGCTAAAGTCTACGCCGTTAGTCCGTCGTCGGCACAGCTTGTGTAGACAGATGTAGTCGGACCTTCTTGGCAACCGACGAATGGTAGATTGGACCGATTGCAGCTTCGTGGGCGGACGCGCGGCCGATATAGCCCTAACATCGGCACCACGTACATCTACTGTGGATAGGTACATGTAGGTTACTCTTCCTCTATTTCCTTATCTGATCCCTCAATCTCGTATTGTTTTGGACGACAAATCGAGCCATGAGAGCCACATCTCTCGCGCTGAGGCTCGCTCTCTTGCAGCTTGCAGCTTCGAGCCCTCTCCCCAGCGATAGCGCCGAGGATGCAAGCAGCGTAACGACGACTCCCAATATCGCCAACCCGAACCACATCTTCAATGCCATCCACAGCTCCATGCGTCAATGGGGCTCTTCGCTCATCCATAATGGCATGTCGTTCTTCCTCGTCGAGGTCCCGGAAGGCGTCGAGCTCTACCACGGCACGAATAAGGCCGAGCGCGTGGACGGCATGGAGTGGCTTGCTTTCGAGCCCGAGCATGCTATGATCTTTGCTCGTCCGCATGGCCCGCCGCATGGAAAGCCTGGGGGTGGACCGCCAGGAGGACCGCCAGGAGGCCCAATGAGAGGGCCTCCAGAGGAGTCACCAGAGGAATTGAGGGATGGTCCAGACGGCGAGTCAGTGGGAGGTCCACAGCCTCATGGCAAGCCACCGGGTGGAAAGCGTCCGCACGACGAGTCTACCCATGACAGGACAGAGCATGAGAAGCCGCGCCACAAGAGGCCTGATCATAAGGGCGCCGACCAACCGGAGTGCGATCACGAGAAGGGCGACCATAAGAAGGCTGATCGCAAGAGGCCTGACCATGACAAGCCCGACCATAAAAAGCCTGCCTACGACAAACCCGACCATAAGAAGGCTGACCACGACAAACCCGACCACAAGAAGCCTAACCATGATGAGCCAACGCACGGCGAGCGTCCACATAAGAAGCCGTCCCACGATGAGCCACCTCACGGGAAGCCACCTCACGGGAAGCCACCTCACGATGGACCTCCTCACGATGGACCTCCTCACGATGGACCTCCTCACGATGGACCTCCTCACGATGGACCTCCTCACGGCAAGCCATCGCATGACGGACCACCGCCTTTCGGCAAGCCGCCTCACGATCCTCACCACAACAAGACTCATGACGAACCACCACATGGACCACCTCCTCACGGTCCTCCTCCCCACGGTCCTCCACCTCACGACGAGCCGCCACATGGTCCTCCTCTCCGCGGTCCTCCACCGCATGAGAAGCCACCCCACAAGGAGCCAAAGAAGCTAAAGCAGCCATCTCAGCCATCTCAGCCAAAGGCGCCGTACGAGCAAGCGCCCGCCGATCCTGTCCCCTGGAGCCCAGGGCAGGCACCTCTAGTCCCGCGCTCAGATTCCTCAGACGACGAGGCATCGGGATACCTGCACACGTACCGAACAAAGCACGCCCTGCGCCTTATCTACCTCGACGGCCAGTCAGCCGCCAAGTCGACCAAGGGCACGCTCGACACGCAAGATTACGTCCTCAGCAACAGCGGGACGGATCCCGAGCAGCACTTCTACGGCGAGACCGAGCGGGCCGAGAACATGTGCAGGGTTGCGCACGAGGAGTGGGGCGATCGCATCGACGGTGTTTTGCGCATGGAGGGCGGGTTCGAGATCATCCTGTGCTCGTTTGCCGCGCATCTCGACGTCGCGAGCATCAAGCAGGTGGCGAAGAGGGAGGAGCGGGGTCCGGGCGGGGGCTTCGGGGGCGGCGGCGATGAGCAGTTCAACTACTACCGCGCTGTTGCTGCGCGGTACGACGGCATCGGGGGCGGGCGTGTCGTGGTCGACTATGAGAATATGGTCACTGCGTTTGCGGATACGGACGTTCTTTACTTTGACGAGCACAAGCTGCCGCGGATCAGGAACGGTACTGCTGCGGTGGAGCATTTCAGACGCGAGATCACGGATATGGTCATGGCGGAGCCGAGGAAGGGAGGGAGGTTGGATTGGCAGGCTGTCGCTGACATGATTGTGACCCGCTACTCGGACAGGCTGGAGTACATGACTTCCGGCAAACTGGACACGAGTGAGACTCTGCATGGCGAGATCGACCGCGCGCTCCGTCCCTTCATCGACTATGGCTACCGTAACACCTCAGCCGAGGTCGAGCGATGCGCCATGCAGTTCTGGCCTCTGGAGGCTGACGCTACCACCGTCGCCGCTCGCGCTGTCTTCAACGTCTCGACTACGCTCTGCTCGACGCTTTCAGCAGCGGCGAAGGAGGACGACTACGATGCGTCTCTTGCCCTGATCGAGGAGCTGCAGCAGTGGCTCGCGTGGACAAGCTGGAAGCGGTGCCGGGGTTGCGGCTACCACGAGGTCTGCTTCCTGCCGATCTGGCCCATGGGCACAGCCGCCGACTTCGAGAAGCCGAGTTGCAAGAGCGAGATTGGACACGGAGGAGGGCCGGGGTCGAACAACGGGTACTGGGACGGGTTTGGTGGTCCGCGTGGTCCTCGCGGCCCGAAGGGTCAGAGCGAGAAGCATGGTGACCTTTAGCCTTCCTTCCTTTCGTTGGATATATATCCTGTTGAGTGTTTCTGATCATGTGCTTTTGTATATCTCTCCTTCGTTCTATATCCCTATGTAGCAGCTTTCTCTATAGACCAGTCCACCATGTAGTCTTTTCTATCTCAAACTCGCCTTGGACCGCGCCTTCTGTCAGGTCGCTGCTGTCACCGACAAGAACCTTGTACTTGCCCTTCTCCATGATCCACTTGTCCATGTGCTCATCGAACCAACTCGCCGCGTATTTGAGCGTTATGGTGATGTCCACAGTCTTGCTCTCGCCCTTGGCCAGTAGCACCTTGGTAAAGCCTTTCAGCTCCTTGACCGGCCTGCGGATCTTGGGTACTTCCTGCGAAACGTAAACTTGCACGGTCTGCGCACCGCTTCTTTCTCCCGTATTGGAGACATCGACACTGACAGCGAGGTTCTGTCCATCAATCTTCACGTTCAGCTTCGACAGCGCGAACGTCGTGTAGCTGAGCCCATGACCGAAGCCGAAATTCACCGGCCGCTTCACCGTGTCGTAATACCTGTATCCGACATAGACATCCTCGCCATAGAGCGTCCTGCCGCCCTCGCTCCTATAATTCAAGAAGGCCGGGTTATCCTCATTCCTAACCGGGAAACTAAGCGGTAGTTTCCCACTCGGGTTGACGTCGCCAAACAGCACGTCGGCGATTGCATTCCCGCACTCGTTGCCGCCGTACCACGCCTGGACGAGACCGGCTACAGACGAGAGCCAGGGCATCTCGACCGGGGTCCCCGACTGCATGACGACGACCGTTTTCGGGTTGGCGGCGGCCACGGCACTGATGAGGCGGTCCATGTGGCCCGGGAGATGCATGTGCTCGCGGTCCGAACCTTCGGTTTCCCAGTCCATGTTCAAGCCTGCGCAGACGACGACTTGGGCCGCTTCTTTCGCGAGCGCGGCTGCGTGTTCAATCTCCCATTCCTCGTCGATCTTGAATGCGCCGCCTATCCTCACGGCGCCGCCGCCGAAGGCGACGGTGTCGGCGCCGATGATCTTGTTGGTGGGTGCGGACGCGAAGTCGACTAGGATGTGGTATGTCTGGCCTTGCTTGACGGGTACTGTGGCGCGCTCTTCCACAGTGCCGCAACCGAAGAAGGAAGATCCTTTTCTCTGCGTGGTGGCGTTATCGATGACTTCTTTCCCGTCGACAAAGACACGTGCAGAGCCGTAGACGCAGTCCCCGAGTTCGTAGTCCCCGTCTCCCTCTGCTGTGTAGTAACCCTCGATTGTGGCATACCAGAGGTCGGTCTTGATGCCGTCGCATTTGTAATCCATGAACATCATATTCGCGTTCGTAATGTGGATCTCGTCGACGCATTCACGATTCGTTACACATGGTGGATCGTTGTAAGCGCGAAATACGAGACCGCTTTCGCTTCCCTTGTCAACACTTGTCTTCCACGAGCTACCCACCAGTGGTAGCTCTTTATGAGAGTAACAGCCGATGGCGAAATCAACCTTTTGGCCCTTTGCTTTCGCTGAAATGCCATCAAATGGCGTCACAGCGTAGTAAGGCGCCAGTGCAGCAGACCCTCCACCGCAGAACGCTGCATACTTCGCGTTGGGCCCAATTACCAGTATTGGCTTGTCGTTGCGGAAAGGCAGCACGTTCCCCTCGTTCTTTAATAGTACGATTGACTCAGCAGCGATACGTCTAAGTAATGCTGATGTTTCCGGGTTATCCAGTGTACGTTCGGGAGCATCCTCCTTGATGCCGGACATGGCGCACTCCTTAACGAGCTGGAGCACCTCACGGGCTCGGTCATCCAGTGCTGTCGGCTTGAATTTGTTCGATAAAAACGCATGCAAGGCTGCTTCGCCTCTGAATCTTGTCGGTCCTGGCATCTCGAGATCAAGGCCGGCGTTGATGGCTTCTGTGGTCGAGTACGTGCCAAACCAGTCGCTCATGACGAGGCCCCTCCAGCCCCACTCATCACGGAGTGTCGTCTGAATAATTTTGGCGTTCTCACTGACGTGGGTTCCATTGACCTTGTTGTAGGCAGTCATGAACGCCTTGGGTTTGGAGTCTCTCACGGCAAGTTGAAAAGGCAGCATGTAGATCTCTCTCAATGCTCTCTCAGTGACAATGGCGTCAACTGACTGACGTTGGTGCTCTTGATCATTGGCAACGAAATGCTTGATAGTCGCGACAACACCCTTGCTCTGGATCCCTCGGATCAGTGCTGCTGCTCCCAATCCTGCTAGCACCGGGTCTTCGGACAGAGATTCGAACCCTCTCCCTCCAAGCGGACTTCTTTGCATGTTGATGGTAGGTCCCAAGAGCACATGAGCGCCTTTGGCGATGCACTCCTCCCCCATAAGACGTCCTGCTTCTTCAAGCAGATCCTGGTCCCAAGTCGCCCCAAGCCCAGTTCCGCAGGGAAAGCATGCGGCCGGGACACCGTTGAAGAATTTGGTACCGCGTACTCCATTGGGTCCGTCTGAGGTGCGCAGAGATGGTATGCCATGCTGTGGGAGAGGTTTAGTATGCCAGTTATCGATGCCTGAGGGGTAGTCAGGATCGCAGCAATGTTGCCAATCTATACATTTGAACCACTTACCTGCAAGAAGCGATACTTTCTCTAATGGAGTGAGTTTTGAGAGCACGTCCTCGACGTTAATGTCGGCCATATTTCGGGAAGCAATCGATGGAAGAGACAGAAGACGCAGAACAGAAGGTTTGGTGCGTGACGGGTAGCTTATATGAACCACAAAATGCGGAATTACACTTACCGTCGAGCATCAAACTTACCGTATTGGACGAGGGCTAGGTAGCGCCATACGATAGCGGACCACGAACCGAACAGGCTATGTGCGACCTGTCCGCGATATCTAGCTTATTACTTAGGTACTACCTAGAAAGATAGTCAGAGATTCCTCCGTCGGTACATCTACAGGCACCTGCAGGTAGACAAGTCTATCGACAAGACGGACCCGCGTCTCCGCAAGTGGAAGGTAATGGCGCCTTTAGCCGGAGCCTCCGCATGTAGACAGGTCTAGCGTCCGATCATGTACCGAAGAGTAGCCGGCCGATCGTGGTTCCCAACTTCCCAGCGCATCGGATCATCCGAAGATACCCCAGTCGGACGGCTATCGGTCCGGCTAACCGATGATTGTGGGTTGATCCATATCAATACACGACTCATGAGGGAAACGTGATTTCACAAATCACACGTAGCGTAGGATCGAGACACTTAGTAATGAGTTGACAACAAAACACACATAGGGCAAGCATCGTTCGATTGTCCTGGGCTCGGAAAGACCCCCACTCATTGGTGAACTTGCTCCAACAAGCCAGCAGCCACCGTAGCACCATTAGCCCTCAGCACTACTCTTCCCGGCACCTCAAGCGGAACTGCAGCATCCAGCTCTATAGTGACCCTTGCAACAGTGCCCGGCTGGACAACCTTTGGCTTCTTCTTCGTGACCACGCCACTGCCCTTGTCCAGCGATGCCACGAGCTGTGTGATACGTCCGGGTACATGCAAGCGTCCCCTATGCACGTCTACCTGCATGGGAAGCACATGTTCGAACGCCAGGATCTTTGTCGTGAATGACCTGACGTTCCTGATTGGCTTCTGCGGGCTGCAAAGGACGTCGCCTGTCCTGAGATGTACAGGGTCGATATCGACAAGATGCAATGTCACAATCTGGCCAGCGACAGCCCAGTCTGCACCTTCGTCTTCGATCTCGATGCCCTTGATAGAGGCTGTCTCGCCTGATGGTGCGGCAAGCACGCTATCGCCGACTTGTAGACTGCCAGCATCGATTTTGCCAGAGACAGAGAGCGGATTGGTAACGCCGCCTCTGAAGACATCAGAGATCGTCATGCGGAGAGGTTGGGTGATGGCTGCCTTGGCTGGTTCGTAAGCTTCCAGAGCCTGTATTAGTGTTTCGCCGTTGAACTGTACATTGCTGTCAGTATGCAACAGAGGCTACTTGTCTCGCTCGTCAAGATCATCATACCTTTTCTGCATCTTTGTACCACGCCGCTGGTTCTGGTGCAGGTGCGACGACATTCTCACCCGTCAACCCAGCGCATGGTACGAAGGCGAGGTTCTTCGCTTGAAAGCCCGCAGTAGTCAGGAAAGCGGTCATCTGCTGCTTGATTTCCACAAAGCGGTCTTCAGACCAACCAGCGCTGTCCATCTTATTCACAGCGACGACCACTCTTTGGACACCCATGCTTCGTACAAGCAATGCGTGCTCCTTAGTTTGACCCTTCAGCCCGGACTCGAAGCTGTTTGTGCCGGCATCGATGACCAGCACTGCGAAATCTGCTTGACTGGCACCTGCAATCATATTTGGGATAAAGTCTCGATGGCCAGGTGCGTCCAGAATCGTAAAGCGCGTCTTGTCAGTCTCGAAGTGATTCATAGCGATGTCGACCGTCACGCCTCTTTCCCGCTCTTCCGACGTAGAGTCCATTACCCAAGCAAACGCGAATGACGACTTGCCGATGCTGTTTGCTTCTTTCCGGTATTTGTCCAAAGTCCGCTGGTCCACTACTTTGAGGTCGTGTAGAAGTCGTCCCATGAGCGTGCTTTTGCCGTGGTCTACATGGCCAATCACGACAAAGCTAGCTGCGTTTTTGCGATCGGACTTTTCGTACTCTGCCAATACGTCGAGATTCTTACTTTTGACCCTGTATATCACGTTAGTATAAGCGGCTAATCGTGTAAGAGCTCCGGTGGCCGTGACTGTGCCGTATGGGCTTTTGTGCATGCACGTACTTTGAACTTGGTGCCGGCTCGTCTAGATTAATGTTTGAGACTCCGTTGGCGACGCCATTGACCGCCTTCGAGTCCTTCTGAGATGTTGTTTGTTTCTTCGAACCTGCGTTTTCTCCATTAGTCCAGATGCTTGGTTTGGCTCATGGCCTCATCGAACCTTTTGCCTGGGCTTGGGCAACGACGTCATCTGGACTAGGGCCTGCAAATGGATTGGATTTAGCATATGGATCAGAGTCCCCGAACAGAATTGTATGAAAGTTTTGCTGAAAGCGAGGCTTGACTCCGTACTCCAGTGACGGTCTGGTATTCCCACACATGGCTGAGGCGAATATGGAAGGGTTCGCACGGAGCTCCTGCTTCGTTTCCATCTGGGTTTGAGTAGCTGGACTGCTGGGTTTGGGTGAGGATGGTCGCCTTTTTGGAGCAGGAGGAGGTGAAGGACTCTTTCTCTTCCGTATCGGGAAAGTCTTCAAGGTAGAGGGTTCTGCCATTTTGCCCTGCTCTCTAGGAGGCTGATTCTCTAGACCAGGGGCAGTCCGGGCGGGTCGACCGCCCAGCCGCTCAAGTAAGGAAGCGGCGCCTGAGGTGGTCTTTCCCGACTCTGTGTCTGCAGCTTGATCGGCTGCCGCCTTTTGCTCCGCTTCCTTCTTTTTCCTTGCTGCCGCCAGGGCTGCCAGCTTGGAGGGCTTGCCACTCCCGGAAGCCGATCCTCCGAGCAGGCGCAGTGGAGGGTATAACGACTCCACAAGGATTTGACCAGACATTTCTGATGGCACATTGAACCAAGAAACGTTCTTGAAGAAGTATGATGCTGACAGAACGCTATGACCCGGCCCATGAGACAACCGAGTGTTTGGTACATTCACTTTCCAGACACCGTTAGCCCAGGTCTATAAGGACGGAAGGAGCTAGAGAATGCGAACGCACCACGACAGTCCATGTGAGAAGGTATACCAGGTACCGTCCAGGAGTCACAAGCAGGCAAAGCATGATTTCTCAAGCAAGGATGAAGGATTGACCTACCTTTTGTCGCCTTCGTCGGAGCTTGCGCCGCTGCCGAAGTTGCTGCCTTGTCAAACTTCGACTCCTGCTTCGCTTTCTTGGTTTGCTGGGGTCTATGTTGGTCTTATCACGACATTAGCCATAGTCAGTCCCAGACCTCCGATCCACGTACTCTTCAGGTATGTGACCACTTTTCCGATATCGTAGTAATAATGCCATAGAGCTTCTTGTATCGCAGCGTCGTCCGCCGGGTGTCCAGCTCCTAGGGCTTCTCTGACGTTTATCGTGCCAATGCGCATTTGCTCTTTATTGTCCACGAGTTCAGCCACTTGTTTCTGGACTTGACCACGTTCGAGGATTGGTTACCTTTGTCTTCCGGGCTCAGCTCTGCAAGTCGTGGGTCAGCCACGCATTCTGCAGCGTGATATCAAAACGGCCTCACCTTCTTGTTCTTCGCCATACTCATCCTCACTATAGTCGGCGAGGTCATCCTCGTCATAGTCGATGTCCTTGACTCTGCGGTGCGCCATGTCGAGATTCTCTTCTTGTAGAGCGAGATTGATAAGGCGAGAGGGTCGAGTCTTATGTAGTCAGTAGGCGCATCAAAGTTCGTGTATTCGTGTATTAGGTTCCGGTATCTCAAAGCTTATAGCGAGCGGTCTTGCAGTAGGAGATTGAATGGGACGGCCACGTCAATTCGGCGCTCCACCTCAAGCTGCAGTGTCGGGTGTTATCGATAAGGAAATGTGCTACCTACACAGTATATATTTCGGCTACGTCACCTAAAGCGGAACGCCAACCCCAATGCAGTCATTGGATGGAGCCACAGCATCCACCCAACCTTGACCGCCAGTAAGAAGCTCGGACGGTCAGAACTCTGCTTGATGGCGACACTCGTCTTTCGTCTTTCTCACGGATGAAGAATAGACATCCTTTATACCCAAAGCGTATTCTCTCGCTCCGGCTAGACTTCTGCTCGTTTACAGGCACGTTTCGGTATAGAACATCTAACTCGGATCAGACATGCACCGAACGTCCCCACCTGTCCCGTCGACATGGGCGGAGAGACTAAGCTTTTCCCGCTTCATGGGGCAGCAATATATCGCCGCGATTGCGGAGCTAGAGAATAGCCATCGGACGATAAGCCATGTGGACCATAGAACAAAAGGCAGCTCGTAGCCGGAAAATGCTTCACTTCGTCTTTCCTCCTCTATAGTAGCCATAATGTTTCGCCCGAGCCTTGCGTTTGCATGCAGCGTTGTCGTTTCGCTTGCGTCTGCCCAAGACCTAGCAACAGACATTGATGCAATCTCTCGTTACTGGGGACAGATTAGTCCTTACCATGACAATCCCGACTCCATCTTTGGCGTTGACGATGTCGGTCTTCCCTCCGGCTGCCAGATTGAGCAGGTTCACACACTTCAGAGACACGCCCAGCGCTTTCCCACCGCTTACTACGACGATGGCTTGAACGATGAGAACTTCGCAAGCAAGGTGCAGAATTGGACTGCTGCCAATTCTACAATGCAGTTTACCGGTCCACTGGCATTTCTAAACTCTTATGAGTACATCATGGGAGAGTCTTTGCTTTCGGGACTCGGTGCAGCTACCGAGTTCTCTTCCGGAGTGGCCTTTTGGAACAGGTACGGACGCACTCTTTATAATGCGACCATCGCGCAGCTGGCATACAACGCCACTGCCTACAACGGCACAGCCAGACCAAAGCCCGTCCTTCGTACCACAGGCCAGTCTCGCATCGAGAACAGCCAAATCAGCTGGGCTCTAGGCTTCTTCGGCCCTAGCTTCCAGACAGTGCCAGATCCAACTCTGAGCAACTTCACCAATGGTGATCTCTTCGATGTTGTCATCATTCCTGAAGGTGGAACGGAGAACAACACGCTGGCCTCCTATGACTCCTGCTTCAACGACTACACCTCTGGTATCGGTGACTTAGGAGACATGGATCTCGAGAACTACATCCCGCTATACCTTGGTAATGCCACCGCTCGGATGCAGTCATACGCGCCACCAGGCTTCACCCTTACCTTAAACGACACCTATGCCATGCAATCCATTTGCGCCTATGAGATGGGATACATCGGCATGTCCGACTTCTGCACCCTCTTCACCGAAGACGAGTGGGCTGGTTTCGAGAACACGCTTGACATCCTCTACTACTACGACTACGGCTACGGCAACCCAACCGGGCGTGCGCAAGGTATCGGATACCTCCAAGAACTCCTCGCGCGCCTCACGAACCAGTACATCAGCACCTCCAACAGCTCCGTCAACAGCACCATCACCAACAACCCGACCGACTTCCCCCTGGGCCGGCCCTTCTACGCAGACTTCAGCCACGACGACATCCTCATCAGCGTCATGGCGGCCATGTCCCTCGACTACTTCCGCGAAGCACCAAGTCTGACCCAATTCCCGCCCGATCCGCAGCGCCACTTCATGCTCTCCAACCTGACGCCCTTCGGCGCGCGCCTCGTGACCGAAGTCATCGGCTGCGCCGACCCCGATCCCACCGCCGTCCACAAGCACCGGACGCAATACTACCCGACGCAATACGGCTACGACGCCGCCAACGCGTCGCACAAGTTCATCCGCATGCGTCTGAACAACGGCATCCTGCCGCTCGAGACGATCCGTGGTGGGCAGTGTGTGGGCAGGACTGACGGGCTGTGTCCGATGGAGAATTTCCTCGCTAGCCAGGACGAGGCGTATGAGATGAGTAATTATGATTTTGCTTGTTTTGCAAATTATACGATCGTCAGGCCGGATAATGGGAATGACTATGATGGGACTGTCGCGGAGGATACGCCGGGGGTTAATGTCTATAACTAGACATGTTTAGATGTGATGATATGTTAGGTATGTTAGGTACGACTAGAAGCAACCCAGTCTTTCAAAAGACAATCATTACTATCTAGCTACGGCTTCCCGAGTTGGACTCGATGTTAAAAAATCCTGTGATTATCCTAGTGACACTTGTCGAGAAGTTTGCATCACCTGCACTCAGCCCTTGATTTCTGACGACAAATCATTGCTGAGCAGAAATTCTACTGCCTCAACCCCAACACTGAAGTCTCAGCGTACATAGTAGACTACAAGGGTGGGATCCCACTTTGGTCTTCGAGAATGCTACAGAGGCAATAGTTTGTAGTCTCGAGGTCCGACACATCGTTCTAAGAAAGTGTCCACACTGCAACAATAACTCGTAAAACGGCGACGTATCAACGCAGTCCAGGCATGAGCTTTTATGGTCTCGTATTCAAAAACAGACATCCCCGGGCTCGGTCGAAAAAGTCTCACCATGGGGCTACGAGCGCGAACTCAAGCTGGCCTCTCACGCCCAGGGATGACGGGCTTCTTCTTCAGGGACAAGGATACGGACGAAGAATTGGGACTTGCAACTCCTGTTGCCCTAGGTGCCTTTCGTCTGCCCAGTTTTAACCTATATGATTTTATATTGTCTTTATACGGCCAGCACAACTATATACTGTACACGAGTGTCTCGTATGCTGATGGTAAAGATGTATGTATGCTAACTATGGATGAGTAGAACAGCCAAGCACCGCAACCGCACATAGCTATATCAGGGAGAGCATAGACATCTTTGACTAGGAAACGGTGTACAAGAGTATATGGACAGTCCGACAGATATATATCATATAGGATAGTGCATACCTTACCTTACCTTATGTACATGTATACGAGCGCCAAGACTTGTTATCTATAAACACACATAGGGCGTAAGCTTAACACGAAGTGGGCCTTCCGTCACCCCAGACAATTCCGCAATAGTAGAACGACCTGCCAGATGTAAGTAATAACAGCGCCCATAACAATCGAATCTCCTTTCCCCATTTCTTCCTTTCATCCTTTCCCTCCAGGCGTGCAAATCCCCAATCACAGGAAAGAAAGAAACAATGACCACGGACAAACGCCACCACGTCGTCGCCCTCGACGGCCACGTCCAACTCCCCCCGCTCTCAATCCCCCATACTATAACCTCCTACACTTCCACCTCCGCCTCCGAACTGGCGGACCGCATAAAGGACGCCACCATAATCGTCTGCAGCGCGACCAAGCTCCCCCACGCCACCCTCGTCTCCTCCGCCTCGCCAGGCCTCGCCCTCATCACCTCAATGGGCGCCGGCCATGACCACGTGTCACACGACGCGGTCCGCGAGTTAGGCGTCACGCTGTGCAATGTGCCGGCGCAGAACACGGACTCGGTCACCGAGCACGCGATCGCGTTGTACTTTGCCGTTAAGCGGCGGCTGCTGCCGATGCATGCGTACACGGTGGATGGGGAGAGCTGGGGTCGGACGAAGGTGCCGGTGAGGAGTTTTGGACAGGTGCCCCGGACGTGTGGGGAGGAGGTGCTGGGGGTGGTTGGGTATGGGGCTTTGGGTAAGTTAAGTTTCTTTCGAAGAAGCTGGGCTTGATGGGTGGCGATGGAGAAGAGAGTGCGAGCTGACGTCCGTACCTAGGCAAGAGTGTGGCGAGGATGGCTAAGGCGCTGGGGATGCGCGTGCTTGTGGCGGAGAGGAAGGGGGCGACGGAGACGGAGATCAGGGAAGGCAGAGTGGCGTTTGAGCAGGTACTGAAGGAGTGCACAGTCTTGATCCTGACGTGCCCACTGGACGCATCGACGCGGAACATGATCGACTCAGCAGAGCTCCGCACGATGCAGAACAGTGCGATCGTCGTGAACGTGGGACGGGGCGGTGTGGTCAACGAACCCGCTCTCGCGGCCGCGCTCAAGGCCGGCACGATAGCTGGCGCGGGTACAGATGTGTTCGAGCACGAGCCGGCAACCAAGGAGAACTGTCCGCTGCTGGACCCGGAGGTGCCGAATCTGGTGCTGAGTCCGCACGTGGCGTGGTTCTCGCATAAGACGATCGAGGGAACGCTGCAGACGATAAAAGCGAACATTGAAGGCTATGTGGCAGGAAAGCCACAGAATGTAGTCATTGCAGGGAGAGGCGTGACTGTAGGTGCATAGACTTCGTTTGATTGGATAGTAGACCAGGGCGACCATCATAGATGCCCAGCTATTTCTACAGGATATGCAATAGTACAAGTCTTTCCTCTAGCAACGTCGGTCTCTGGTCTCTACAGAGCATAGGTGATCCATTTCCCAGCCGGATCCATGTTCATGGTCACCGAGAAGTCATCCTATCCCCTCTCGCTGCCACGCATGCGCACCACCTGGCCGTACTTCTGCAGCTTGGTGATGAGCTGGTCGCCTTGCTTGACGACGTCGGTATACCTGGCACAGGCGTTAGTCTTTGACGAACCGTTAGTTCGAGTACAATTTTAAACACTTACTGCTTATTCTTGTCACCCGATCTGACCGTCTCAACGACGCCCTTGACGCGATCGATGGTGCAGGCTAGCCTCTGACCCGCAATGAAAGGTGCAAGGTCCCTATCCAGCCAGTCCACGCTAACGCCGAAGCTCTTGGCCATACTCTCCAGAGACACAACCTTGTAACTTTGCAACAGTTGCTGGTAGGCACGCAACCTCATTTCCTTCACAAACCACCTTCTGTGCTCGTAGAGGTAGCGGTCTGTGGCGAGGAAATCCGTCTCGACTCTGGCCAAGGCTTGGAAGAACTTCTGGTATGCGCCGGAGTAGAGGGATTGAATCATGATTGCGAGTGGAGTGAAGTCAACATCTGGCTCTGCCTTCTCTTCCAGGCCTGAGCCGGTGCCAATCGTGGTTAAGTTCACGGCTGTAGGCTTTGGTGTGGCACTAGTAGACGCGCCTTCAATGTCCATGGCGGAGCTGTCGCCCTGAGCGGAAGGCTGTGCTGACACGGCGCCAGAGAGGCCGGCGAGGTGGTCGGCCTCGGACTCGGATCCGAGGATAGCGCGAACCTCGGGCGCATCGACGACGCGCGACTTGAAGTCACGCCTCGGAAGGGCGACAGAACCGGCAAGCACGGCGTAGGTCACAAGGGCGCTGTAGGTACAGAGCTCGGTGCTAGTGAAGGTGCTGAGGGAGTCGAGGAGAAGTGGTGCTGGAAAGACCGTCAGTAGAATCGGCGTCGAAAGGCATTAGGGGACTTACCGGCGAGGTTGTATGACCGGATGGTCAGGAGATGAACACCCTGGTATGCTTTTAATCTGTTGCGACGATCCTGTACATCCTCGTCAGCCCCTGTTCCTTGTAGTGTCGTGCAAAATACCGACCCAGTCACCGCCACTCTCGACCAGCGAGCTTGCTCTCTCCACGCTCTTCTTCACCAGCAGCTTATCATCAAAGAACAGCCCGATCCTAATAATCGCTAGCACTATATCGATCTTAGAACCCAGAATGCCCGTCTTCTCCATCAAACTTTCGAACGCCGACAACGCGGCATCCTTGTCACATATCCGCGCGTAAAACTCCGCCCGCTTTCCTCTTGCGGTCTGAATCTCGGTATCGCCTGCCGACTCGACCGCCTCGTCCTCCTCCTTCTGGATCGCCGCTAGCTCCTTCTCATTGTCCTCCTTAAGGTCGTTGTACAGCTGCTCATCCCACGCAAGATCGATACCAGAAGTTGATCTAACACCGCCCAGAGCACCGATGATTGAGCTGGTGTTCATGCTGGATGTCCTTCTGAGCAGGGCAGGCGCGTCTGTGCTAGAGGCTGTAGATTCGCCGGTGGAGTTGAGCTTGCCGGTCTGTGGGTGTGCAAGGTAGTGGTAGAGAGGCGCCATCTTGTGCTCCTTGATGGCATCTTGTAGGCTTTGAAGCGCTGTCTTCTTTGCGGTTGTTGGTGTTGTAGGTGAGGCGAGGGTGAAGACGGACTGTGCGAGAGAGAGGTCGGGGTATCTCATGTACTGTGGATCACCCATCTTGACCGATGTACTGGGGAGGAAAGTGGGTCAAGGGAGGGACGTAAGGAAGGGGTTGTGGTGTTTGCAGGTGGTATTGTCGGTGTGATGCAGTGTTGGTGTTGCAGTTAGAAGTCCGCTGGCTGTCGGGCGATGATGCTCTGGTGAAGTTCAAAGCTCGCGCACAGACGCGTCCTGCGGCGGACCACATGTCAACTCCGCCGCGAATGTCAGTCTTGGCAATTACCACGGCTCATGGTCTATAATGTACGTTGGGTTCATATATACGTGAGAGAGAGATAATCAAGTCAATCCGATATGCAAAGATCGGGTCACTCAGTGACTGCGTCAGAATTTGATAGTATGTATTCATTATTTCATGAGCCTAATGCCAACTAAGTAAGTCTGCGAAGAACCGAGCACAGTGAGTAAGGTGACCTAAAGCAACGCATTACAGCCATTCCTCCCAAAGCCCCGCCAGTCCTTTTGTACCGCTCTTCACTGCGCCCCTTTGCCTTTCGCTTAGAATGGCCACTTCCAGTCCACAAACGCCTTAGGATCTTCACCAGTCTCGAAAGCATAGCTGGCACTCCTGGTCCTGGTGTCCAGAAGCATCTCCCTAACGCTCGAACCCTTGTTTCCGAGCGTATCCTTGAGGTTATCAATAGCAAGGATTGCCAGACTGTACCTGTCCGTCCCGTTGCGGATGGCCAACTCCAGTGGGGTGTCGATGTTACCCTTCTCTTTGTAGCCACGAACGTGCATGAGGTGCTGGCCCACACGCTTGTAGGTCATCCTGTGGACGAGCCATGGGTAGGAGTGGAAGTTGAACACGACTGGCCTGTTGTCCGTGAACAAAGAGGCGTACTCGGTAGCGGTCATACCGTGTGGGTGGTATCCGTTTGGCATGAGGCGGAAAAGGTCAACAACGTTGACGAACCTGATCTTGAGCTCAGGCAGGTGCTCTCTCAGCAGAGCAGTGGCTGCGAGAGCCTCTTGGGTTGACACATCACCAGCAGATGCCATGACGAGGTCAGGTTCGGCGCCCTCATCGTTCGAAGCCCACTTCCAGATACCGGCACCCTTGGTGCAGTGTGCCACGGCGTCTTCGATGTCTAGGAATTGTAGGTGGTTCTGCTTGTCTGCAACGATGACATTGACGTAGTTCTCGCTGCGGAAGCAGTGGTCCATGACGCTGAGGAGACAGTTTGCATCTGGTGGAAGGTAGATTCTGACGATCTCTGGCGACTTGTTCGCAACAACGTCGAGAAAACCAGGATCTTGGTGGGTGAAACCGTTGTGATCCTGACGCCAGACAGTACTGGTGAGGAGAATGTTGAGGGAGGCGACTGGCGTCCTCCACTCAACCTCGTAGCACTTCTCGAGCCACTTGGCGTGTTGATTCACCATGGAGTCGATGATGTGAATGAATGGCTCGTAACTGTTGAGCATACCGTGGCGGCCAGACAACAAGTATCCTTCCAGCCAACCCTCAACGGTGTGCTCGGAGAGCATCTCCATCACGCGGCCGGCTGGCGCCAGGTTTCCACCGTCCTTGTCGTAGTCCAAGTACTCTCCTAGCCACACCTTGGGGCCTGCCTTGTAAACGGCGCCCAGTTTGTTCGACTCCGTCTCATCTGGACCGAAGATACGGAAGTTATCAGTGTTGTTCGCAACGATAGTCGTCAGCCACTCGGCGAAGATGTTCATGCTTGGGGCAAGCTCTGCACCATTTTTGTTGACCTTGATGGCGAAATCTCTGAAGTCCTTCAGTTTCAGAGGTTTGCGTAGCTGACCACCGTTCGTGACTGGGTTAGCACTCATACGGGCGTTTCCGGTAGGAGCCAACTCCGCCAGTTCAGGAATCAGCTTGCCATCCTTCGTGAACAGCTCCTCTGGCTTGTAGCTCCTCATCCAGTTCTCGAGCAGCTTGAGCTGTTCTGGATCAGTGAGAACCTTGGTGAGTGGAATCTGATGAGCTCTCCAAAAGCCCTCCAAGTGGTGACCGTCGACGTCCCTCGGAGCGGTCCATCCCTTTGGACTACGGAGAACAATCATGGGCCACCTTGGGCGGATGGCCTTGCCAGACTCTCTAGCCTCCTTCCAGATGTTCTTGATGCTGACGACACACTCCTCAAGAGTGGCAGCCATGGCTTGATGCATGCTTGGCAGATCGCTACCCTCGACGAAATATGGCTTGTATCCGTATCCGACGAACATCGCTTCCAATTCTTCATGGGTGATTCTGGCAAGGAGGGTTGGGTTGTTGATCTTGTAACCGTTGAGGTGAAGGACGGGCAAAACAGCGCCGTCATCGATCGGGTTCAGGAACTTGTTGCTGTGCCAGCTGGTGGCGAGTGGACCAGTCTCGGCCTCACCGTCTCCGACCATAGTGAGGGCAATGAGGTTTGGGTTGTCGTAGACAGCACCATAGGCGTGTGAAATCGAGTAACCCAGTTCACCACCCTCGTGGATACTTCCCGGGGTCTCTGGAGTGGCGTGACTGCCAATACCACCAGGGAAGGAGAATTGCTTGAAGAAGCGCTGCATACCTTCCTTGTCTTGCGACATGTTCGGGTAGACTTCTGAGTAGACACCTTCGAGGTAGGAGTTGGAAATAACGGCTGGGGCTCCGTGACCGGGACCGGAGACGAAGAATGCATCGAGGTCGTACTTCTTGATCAGGCGGTTGAAGTGGATGTAGGTGAACGACTGGCCAGCATCGGAACCCCAGTGTCCCAGAAGACGGGCTTTGATGTGGTCTTTCTTCAGAGGCTCCTCGAGCAATGGGTTGTTCTTGAGGTAGAGCATGCCCAGGCAGAGGTACATGCTTGCGTGGAAGTAGCGGTTGATCTTGTCGAGCTCATCGTTGGACAATGGCTTGCCCTGAGCTGTAGACCTGGCTGTGCCGAACGGCGACAGACTCTCCATGTCCTTGCTGAGCGATTCTCCGCCCTTGGCTGGAATCGCGTCCATGGTGGGGTAATTGAGGTGTTGTGGTCTGAAAGTAAACAGGCAGGTGGTGAGGAGGTGAGCAGGGAGCTGTTGTATTTATTCAAGCAGTCTAATTGTCATAGCTCCAGCTCAATCGTTCGATTGAGTTCATGCGCACGTAACCAGCGCCACGTTAGAGTCTCATGCCGTGCAGCCTGGATGTGGGTTCGGGAGCTTCACCCGTCTGAATCCGGCAGCAGCGACAACGTGTGACGCCATTGTATAGGGTCCAGCCGCTCTCCGCCCACCACAGATTGCACAGATGCGACTGCTTGACTTCACAATCAGATATCAATGCATTGGCGTAGATAAACTACAGAGCCTAAGGCCTACCGAAACACCAGCTGATACGCCGAACGCACCGCACGTGTGGTCGTCTGGTAAATATTTGGTTTGTATCAGGAGACAGGTACGGGGTGATTGTCACCAGAGGATCGGAGGATGCAGCTAGCGAATTCCGACATTCCGATATCCCGAGCCCTGACTCGAGGCACGTCCCACCCGCCAGAACACGTGGGTCCCGGCGTTTCTTCAGTCCGAGCACCTCGTGCACTTGTGAGTTCTGGGTAAAGCTTCTGCTTCTTCTCTGCGCACGAGTACGGTCTCATCGCCAGCTCCGCATTCCGAATTAGCACATTCGACTTGCTTCTCACGTGCATGTGCAGTCTCGCATGTACTGTACCTTACCTCACGCATGGCAACGGAGCTGTCGCGGTGCTTACAAAGGTACGCACGCTAAGCTCGGCCCATCCCGCCCCCATGTATCATAGCTCCCTCCAGAACGACTATCAACCTGTAACCTATCGTGAGTCAATAGAGCATAGCTACTTCTTGATAGCAATATTTGAATTGAGTATGCAGCGCTTACCTGGTCGGTCTTTCTATCGGTACTACTATCTCCTGCTCTCAGTTCACACTTCCCGTACGCCGCCTCTCAAACTTTCGGCTGCAATAGTAAACTCAACGGTCTTCATAACATGCCAAGCTGCTCATACCGCCTTATGCATTAAGGCTTTGAGCAACGCCGAGGAGGATTCGGTTCCCGTCGTTCCGGTATCAAGGGCCTGGCAACCACCTGGAGACATGATCCAGTATGGGCAGTGTAAGGAGGCCACTGAAGGAACTGATCAATCGCGAAACTCCGACCCACCTTCTAGCAATCCGCTGGCCCAGTACGCTGGCCATTTTTCCGCCATCCTGCCAATGCCCACTCAATGCTCTTTCGGCGTGCATCTCAGAGCAGGGCCGTCTTAAAGCGACCGACTACTCCATATCAGTAGCAATAAAGTATAGAAGGGTGCAACCTGATAGCTGACAGCAAACCAGAGAGATCTAGCTCAGTGCATGTGGTGAACTATGGCCTACAGCTTGACATCATCCACACCGACTTCCCTTTTCATTGTACTCGCAAAATACTTGGGATCTGGCGAATGATCATCTGCGGATGAAGATGGATCGAGTAACTTGAGTGTCTGTACGAAGTCTACCTGTGTACAAAGATATAAGCTTGTGATAGCTTGTGGCTAACCAACTGCGGATCTGCCGCGCAAGCTTTCATCATGGGAGAGCATTGGGCGCTTTTCCAGAAGGAAGCATGAGAGTGGCCGGACGATTGATGAGACCACGGATAGATACTTGCCGCATTTCACGGTGATTGGCCTCCACTCTTAGGCTGGATGTCTCACCATGCCCATGTCCAAAACTAGAACCAGCTAAAAGTCGAGCTGAAAGTAACCATGGGCACTCACCAGGCTTCGCGAACAGAAAAGCACAAATAAGAAGGTCGTTACGAAGTGCAAAGCTGCGGAAGGTTGCCAGATGGGTCTGTTCAGAACCTTCCAAGGAGGTCAGAGAAGACGTACGCGTACGCAAGCTTTCTAAATGTGACGAAGTTTCAAGTGGAATATAACAATCATGCAGACGTATCGAAGACAACGACTCTTTTTGTAGACTCTTACAGGCTTCCTTATGTTCTTAATTGACGGGCTGAGCTTTGATTGTGCCGCGAGCCCAATGAATAAGGCAAGATTGAAATGATGGGGTTGTGTAGATCTATCGGTTAAATTTAGAACAATGAATCCCGCCGTTAAGGTTAGCTTCCGCGTCCCCAGGTTGCCTGGCCCTCTCCCAACGTCATGCGCTTCCACCTTCCCATACAATCACGAAATCACCTTCCCACAGACACAAAGGATGGTTACTACTTCTGAGTACTCCTGCTCCATACACCTGTGAATCATGGCCACAGCAGCGACATCGCCAGCTCCGCACATCAACCTCCGTACGCCTGGGACCCACAAACTCCGCCTGGGCCCTGCGCTTGAAAGGGGCTCAGGAGCGAAAACCAGGAACACAATCATACGCTTCAACCACAAGCCGACACTATCCCATCCAGAAGACAGTTCCGCATCTCTGGTCCGCTCCGACCGTGGTGCAAACACAGTAGAGTTGTCGCTGAAAGATGGCGACGACAAGTACACGTACAGCGGGCAACGAAAGTCGGACGAGCACACCTACGTTCTCCTACCAGACGAGAACGGCGACGGCTACGTTCTGGAGGAAGTCCAATACTCGCATGAGATGAACCTGAGCAGCGCGCCCTGGGAGTCCGACGCAAAGGAGCTCGCACAGCGGTATCCGCGGCTGGGCGACCAGGCACCAGAAGCGTCAGAGGACGATCTTTTCGGGGAAGAAGACGCTCATGGTGGGGAACCGGAAAAGGATAATCCCTTCGACTACCGCCACTACCTGAAGATGGTCGAAGCACCTAGTCCAGCACTGGGGCCTGACCAGCGTTCAACTAATGGCGCAGCCACACCGTCACAGGCTGGCTCCATGAAAGGCACGCCGCAAGCACGGCCGGCGAGGAAACCAACATCTGCACTCGCATCGCAGCCGCGCAAGAAGCCGCCGGTCAAAGCGACAGAGCCGAGCTCCAAACGCCAGAAACCCTCCCCACCTTCTCGCGCCAACGACACAAACGTCCCTACTGTCCGCCTCGACCGGCGCGCTTCCACCCGCCCCACTCAAGCGGCCTCAAAGCGGCGGAGCGGCGTCGAAGAAATCGATCTGGATGCCGACGACGATGATGACGGTCTGGTGCTTGAAGGGGATGACCCCGCCAAGGCTACGGCTGGAGGCCACGCGCCTCGCAGTCTGGGTCTTGCTCTCTCTGGTCAGCTGGGTGATGGACCCATTAGTCTGCGGAGCGCGGCGAGCAGCCCGGCTAGTAGGGTCAATTCGCCTATGGCGGGGCGGGGACCGAGTCCGTTGTCTGGTGCGCAAGGCGTGGATACTGATGCGGAAGATATTCAGGGGGCGAACGGGTCAGGCGAGGACGAGGACAGCGATGTAGATGCAGATGCAGAGGCAGGGGCGGACGGGGAGGCAGACGACGATGTAGAGGATCTGCAGTTGCCGAGCCCGGCGCGGACGCAGACGCATAGGCCGAGCGATACCGTTGTCACGGCTGATGAGGATGATGATCTGGAGAAGCAGATGTTGATGGCTATGGAGGAAGAGGAGGAGGAGAGTGGGCTTGCTGCACCGGCGGTGGCTAGTCGGGTTGAAAGCGATGAGGAGAGCGAGGAGGAGTAGGGTGGGCAAGAGAAGGGAAGGAATAATGTGATACATTATGCCAGGCGACATGCACAAGTCGTGATATGAGAATCTGCAGGCCGAACTGTACGGGGTATCAAATGTCCTCAATATTGCCTGTCTTTAGTGCAAATCTTGCAAAAGCTCCAAAAGCAGTCTGCAACACATGCTATCAAACAGAGCCTGTGATGGTTTAGAATGGTACCTAAATATGGATGTTGTCTCTATGAGGCTGCGCTGCCAGTGGTCGCTTGGTGCCAGAATTGGCCGGTGTAGAAGCCAGTCTGGAAATTCCCGACCGTTCCAATGCCATCTATTTCAATACGTGTCTCTGTCGCAAAGCACATCTATCTTGATAGGCGGTTTCTTCCACTTACATGTAGTTTTCGCATGGGCGTCTTTGGTGCGCTCGCGTGTCCAGATACCTACCTTCAAGCCTATTCCTCGCAAAATCCAGACTTCGACGCTGTCAATCCTCACAACCAATCGCATCTTCAGGACCAGCTTATCTAAATTATCCCCTGTCAATCGTCTCACCCCTCCATAATCATAAGGTACATGTAACAAACTCGGGCAATAAAAGGCTCATCGAAGCCTCCCACGTCTTCCCGTCCCGGGCAGACAAGCATGGCTAAGCAACCTGGGGTGCAGATCCCACTCTTGGCGAATCACTTCCGCAATCCTTATCTCTCCCACCCCAGACCTCGTGGCCCTAGCACCACGACTAATCCTTGACGGTCCCTGTCCTGAGCTGTCTGCGACCAAGTAAATGCAGTAAAAGCATGCGACACCATCAACGGCGGCCGCGAAAATGCCGCCAAGAACGACTACAAATGCTTGGGTGGGTGCCGGTCTTACGGTTGCTTCGGTTTGCCATGTAGCCAGCTGCGTGCTTGACGCATTACGTGCATTTCTCTCCGACCACCATATCTACGTATAACTATAGATAAGAAGGCCGCGCTGCGCTTCCGTCTCCTGTTCGAATGCAGAGAGTCGTCCCATCTTCTTCCCTCCGCCCCATTCCCGAACACCGCGAGTCAGGACACAGGCGCAACCATAGCGAAGACACTCTAGTCTCGAGAGAAAGCGATTCCACCCTCGTCGACCTCGATCCGACCCTCTTCGCAGCGAGGATGCAGGACCAGGATCAAACTGCGCAGGACGGGGGCGTGCAGATTGAGAGACGAAGGTCGCACGGTATCGGCGGCGCGGGGAACATTCGTATGTCATTGCCTCCCTTCACCTTTCTTCAATGCCGCCAACGTTGCGGCCCAGCCCACTATTCTTACCTGGAAATCTGACCGCCCGTTTGAGCAGATCTACCTTCGGTGAACAGACTGGCTGAGAGGGTGGCGGATAAGGTGTCGACGGAGGATGAGGGCGAGAACAGGCGCAGCAGTATCTGGTCGCTTGGCTCGAGCAATGGCTCCCGTCGCAACTCTATCTTGAATGTCTTTCGCAGGGGAAGTAAAGGTGGTGAGACGGCTGCACCTACTGATGCGACAGATGCGTCGAATCGGACCTCGTGAAAGGGGTTTGGTGAGATTGGGAATGGTCAAAATTGGAATTGAGATTGCCTCGTGGCCGGTCGCGTCGGTCTCGGTTGTACTTGCAAGATATCCTTACTAGGTCATGAATGTTTTCAAGTTGGTCTGGACCGCTTCAATACCTGTAGATTGTACAAGCAGGTGGTGATGGCTCCGTCAGTTCCACTTGTCGTTGAGTCTGATGCGGTTGTCACCAACGGGCTCCAGTCAAGCTTTGTGTCACAGCCTGGAAGTTGGTTTATAGGTACATGTCGAACATGACAAGTGATACATGCTAGCTCTGATGCCTATATCTTCAAGTTCAGTAAATGACCGTGGTAGATGACCTTCATCGATGAATCAAGGGTCCGCCAAGCTGGACCCTCCAGGCTAAATTTAGCGCCCGCAACCCCAGATCTGAATTGCTTCACTACGGGCCATCGTCGATCACATCAAAGAAGCACAAACCACAAACCACACTGTACATGCTTCGCCAAGACGATACCAATCTTCATCCACCGGTTCTCTTCCTCCTAGCTAGTTTTGCACTCTATCAAATTGTCATCCACCCAGAATGGCAGACCGAGGTGATTCACGTCGGTCACCACCACGCTCCCCACCCCGAAAGCGCCCCGGAGCTTCCTCACGCGTGGGCGCCGCTGCAAGGCAAGCCGCCGAGCAAAGGCGGCAACAGCGACTCGAAGAAGAGCGCAAGCTCGTAACGAACCGCGGCGGCGATGACATGGTGGCCGCACACTACAACGCGGTGCCAGAACGCGGACGGGATTGGAGGAAGACCGACTCGGCGATCAAGGGATTGAGATCACTGAACAACTGGATCAAGTCATGTGTCATTCACAAGTTCTCATCCATGCCAGAGTACCCGACGCAGCACCTGCTGGTGCTAGATCTGGGCTGTGGGAAAGGTGGAGATCTGGCGAAATGGCAGAAGGCTCCGCAGATGCCGGCGCTGTA
Organism: Zalaria obscura; assembly: GCA_024184665.2. NCBI lineage: Eukaryota > Fungi > Ascomycota > Dothideomycetes > Dothideales > Zalariaceae > Zalaria > Zalaria obscura. Next base: position 663,188 of record JAMKPW020000005.1, on the reverse strand, counting down.
TGTCGGTGTTGACCCTGCGCACGTATCGATCGATCAGGCGAGGGAGAGATATCAAGAGATGGGCAGGCGGAGGAAGGGACCAAGGGGACCTCCGCAGAGGTTATACGAGGCACACTTCATTGCACAAGACGCGTTTGGAAAGAGCTTGGCACAGATACCGATTGTGAGGCAGGTCGGATTCGACCCGAATGCCGGACCCGAGGCCGTGATTACTGGCAGACCGTCTATGGGTGGCTTTGACGTCGTGTCTATGATGTTTTGCTTGCACTACTCTTTCGAGACGGAGGAGAAGGCGAAGCAAATGCTGAAGAACGTTTCGGGAGCGCTGAAGAAAGGGGGGAGGTTCTTGGGAGTCATGCCAAACTCGGACGTTATCAGCGCGAACGTTGAGCGGCTCATGTTTGGGAAGGAGAAGACGCCTAAGCGGGCCACGGATAAAGATGATGGTGATGATTGGGATCCAGAACAGTCGTTGGAGAGTCCCAAAGAGCCCGAACCCACCGCTAACGGTGATGCAAACGGAGACGGAGACGACGACGATTGGGACCCGGAGAAAACATTGGATGGCGCGGATGATGACTGGGATCCGGAGAAGACACTTGACGCCTCAGCCGCCGTAGAAGCAGCTCCGGCGGCGGAGGAAGAGAAGCCGGCGGAGCCATTACCGCCCCTTGAATGGGGCAATAGCATCTACACCGTCAAATTCCCACAGACCAGACCATTACCCAAGGATGGTATCTTCAGGCCGCCATATGGATGGAAATACTTCTACTATCTCGAGGAGGCGGTTGACGTACCGGAGTACGTCGTGCCCTTTGAAGGTTTCCGTGCACTAGCAGAAGACTACGGTCTTGAGTTGCTGTATAGGAAACCGTTCAATGAGATCTGGGAGGATGAGAAGGACGATAGAGTTCTTGGCCAGTTGAGTGAGCGTATGGGCGTCAAGGACAGAGACGGCAGGCCGCTCTTCGGCTCTGATGATATGGAGGCCGCGAGCTTCTACCATGCGTTTTGCTTCTACAAGATCTGAGCTTGACACTCACCGAGCTAAATAGCTTCGCGGAAATTCTTGGAATGGCATAGCGAGGAGTCATTTAACATTATTATGTTTGCATTACCACAAACAATATTCTCTTTTTCCATAGCATGTGATTGCGACACCACTCCTCTCTTGAATGCAGGAACATCTTGATTATGCGGCAGGTCACACTGGAAAACAAACTTAGACTGACCGGTAATGAAAAACGTCGTCAGCCTTGACGGGACGTGATTGCTTTCCCCTGGTTCTACTCATTGATGATATCGGACTGTCGGACCGGCCTGACAAATCGGGCGTGCCTTGTCGTGAATGCTTGGCTTCGACTTCGGCGTCTGACCGAAAAGCCGCAAGCTGCCGAGGTCCCCTCCCCCGTCCCCCAGCGTCATATGCGCGCTCGCCCGACTGGGAGGAAACAGAAACGCGCATCTTCTGCTCAACTCATTCACGACCGTCTTATCCTACAATTTTTGGTTTCATCTCTGCTTCCCAAGTCGACCTCTGACTACATTGCTCCCATATCCTTCAGAATTGCACGAGAACCGCCCTTCTGAGATACGAACACGATGGTCGCTGACGCGCTTATCTACCACCCTGCGGTGACGCACTACAACAAGTTCGTCGCGACGACCAGTACGTCCGCATACCCCCAACCCGTCAATCTCACGCAACCCCGTCGAGCTCCTCACTAACTCACTCATCCAGCCGGCCGCGACAAAGCCCTCCGCACCGTCCAATACTTCTCCCGCTTCCTAGCATGGTACCTGTACCGGACCAACCACTCGCAGTCGAGCGTCGCGACCTTCAGCGCGCTCAAGTCGAACCTGGGCATCGTGCGCAAAGCGATGCGAATCGGGAAGTTCGTCGAGCACTTCAAGGCGGCCGCGACGGCGGCTGACGCGAAAGCGCTCGACCCGATCGTGCGCTGGACGACGGTGGGACGACAGCTGGGGTATGCGTTTTATATGAGTTTCGACACTTTTAGCTATCTGGATGCGGCGGGGGTGAAGCCGAATGCGACGATGAAGAGGCTGGCGAAGGAGGCGTATAGGGCGTGGATGACGGGGTTGCTGTTTAGTTTGGTCCAGGGGGTTTATGGTTTGTATCGGATTCGGGGACAGAAGAGGGAGATTCAGGCGACGGATGCGGAGAAGGCTGTTGAGGTTAAGAAGCTGGAGAGGTACGTTTTCTAAAGACAAGACACCGAATGGGGGCCTTGGGGGGATTTGTATGTGCTGACTTTGTCCAGGGAACAATATGCGGCTAGGGTCCAGCTGTTCTCCGATCTGTGTGATCTGAGCATCCCAACTTCGGCTCTCGGTTACGTCAAGCTTGACGACGGTCTTGTTGGTCTACTGGGTACCGTCAGCAGTTTGCTCGGCGTGTACAGCCAGTGGGCGAAGACTGCATGAATGAGGGGGGTGTACTAAATGAGGGCACATATTGATGTCGGCAAGGTCTGCACTGTAAGATGATATACCACATACCCGTATCTATCTTCACGAATCAGTACTGGGGTACAGTAAGCCCGGCCCCATCACAGCAGCGACGTACATGTTCCGGCGGTTTAATAGTACATGGTGCCTTGAGCAATAGAAAGTTATTACATGGCGGGGATCAGTACTGCTGTTCACCATCCATCACCACTCCTCTTACTCCGAACACTGCTTCTCTTTGCTCTCTTCACGATACGCGTGTCCATTCGCATTCAAACATTCCTGACAGACTACCAGCTATGCAGAATATCGGAGTTTATGGAGCAAGAGATAAGATAAATGTGATGTACGAATCGTGCCTCTTGTCAGTGTTACATCAATGGTTTGTGACATTTGCTATAACCCAATGCTGCCGAACATACACATACAGTATCTACCTCTGGTGGGAGAAGGAATGGTATACATGTAGGTAGGTAGGTACTCTGTGGATGACGTCCGGGTGGGCGCAGTGCTTGGCAGGCACCATCACCGCCGAGCTCCATCCCCAGAGCTCCGCGCTCCGCAAGGGTCCAGCCACTGCCCACATGCCTATCAACAACCCATCAGCCCTCCAACCCCGTTACAACACAGCTTGCATGAGTCCGGAATACACAGATTGATGCGATAATCCCTAAAAGCTGCTCAGTAGTTAAGGATGGACGTAGCATACGATCACGTCCAAGAGGAAACCTACCCTTCGGATGAAGAGTCCGCTTCGAAGGAGACCAAGAAGAACACCACCCTCAATACGGAATTCCAAGAAGCATTCAAGGCCGTGTCGTCATCGCCATGGGGTGCAAAGCTAGGAGGATTCTTTGGCCAGGTCAAGAAGCAGGTATGTGGCCCATATCACGCAGCCAAACGCACACTCAAGCCTATGGTTGTGATGCTGACTACCCATGTAGGGTGAATCCTACCTCTCCGAGGCACAGAAGGAATACAACACTGCATCCACCCAAGCCTCCAAAGGTCTAGCAGACTTACGGTCCAATATCGTCGAACGTACCAAGAACCTCGACCTCTCCATTCCCCAGGCAGCCCCAGGCGCATCCGCCTCCTACGTCGACCCAACCATCACCCTACCCGAGCAAGTCCAGATCAAGAAAGACGCACCAAGTGAGGAGGCTCCAACACCAGAACCCGCCGGCGAACGGCCAGAATCGCTACCAGCGGACATCGTAAAGGAAGCCACCTCCCTGGTCCACCGCTTCCGGCTCACCGCATCCCAACGGCTCAAAGAGATCGAAAAAGCCGAAGACGCGGCCGACGAAGCTTTGCTGAAATTCGGCACCAACATCAAGAACTTCCTGCGCGAAGCCGTCGTCGTTTCCGCGCCCGAGGCCATCGCGGGCGCCATGAGCGGCAACACCAAGACCAGTGCCGACGCCACAGAGGTGCTGTTCGAGACGGCCGACGCGGAGGGCAAGCGCGTTTTCCACTCGTCGCGGTTCGAGGCACAGTTGCACGTTATTCACAGTACTGCGGCGAGCTTCACGCAGGACCCGGATAGTGGCGAGTTCGCGCCGTTTGCGCAGGGGTTCGATATCGAGAGGCAGACGGAGGCGATCGCGAGGGATTTGGAGTCGTATGAGGAGTTGAGGCGGGCGATGGAGAGGCTGGTGCCGGAGAAGGTCGAGTATGCGGCGTTTTGGCGGCGGTATTACTTCCTCAGGAAGGTGGTTGAGGAGGAGGATCGGAGGCGGAAGGAGGTGTTGAAGGGTATGTATCTTGTCCACCCGGCTCGTGACATGGTCGCTGAAAGGTGGAGGTGCTAATGCGATCCACGTAGGCGCAGTGGCGAACCCCGAAGAGGAGATCTCATGGGACGACGATGACGAGGACGACGACGAGGCCGTGACGCCAAATGGCAAGGAGGCCTCGCAGTCGACAACGACGCTCAACCCACCGGCGGCGAAGAGCGACCATTTGAAGCCTGTCTCGCCGCGCCGCTCGAACGAAGAGGATGGCAAGAGCGTAGCTGACAGCGACGCAAGCTACGACATCGTCTCTGGCGCCACGAGCAAGACTCCCGGCAGCCCGAAGGAGGACAAGAAGGTCGACGCGCCGGCCGTCAAGGAGGAGGAGAGCGATGAGGAGGACTGGGAGTAGCGTGGGTTTGTGAAGAGGGTATAGGTCGGAGTCACTGGCGTATAGGTAGCGTTACTTGGACAAGCCTACGGGCTTCGTGTCTTCGCAATGGAATGATAATTTAGGTTTGCGAACTCTGTGGTGTGGAAAGAAGGCAATCATGCTCTACAGTCTGGGTATGGGTATCTAGCGACGCTAAGCAAGCAAAATCACGAAAATGCAGCAACCCCTTTTCCCCCTGCTCCAACGCTCCATGCTGGGGCTATGTAACCCGTCCCCGCTGCTTCTCTACTTCTTCTTGCCCTTCTTCCGTCTGAGATTCTCACTGAGCTTCTCAGAACTAGGGCTCGTCCCTAACGCACTATCCGAGTTCTGCCCCGCATAGTCTGGCGCCGTATTCACCTCCCTGCCCAACGGACTCCGAGTCTTCGTCTCCGACTTCGATCTCAGAAAATGCTGGCGGCCCTTGGCACCTGTAGATATCGGTGGCGTCGCCAGCGAACGCTCGGACCCTGCCCTCGCTGGCGTGCTTCGCTGCGGTGCAGGCGAGCTCGTCGCGGGCGGCTGTGGCAAACGTGGCGACGGCGAAGAAGGCGGACCGGCTGACGTGCGGCGCGAGTAGGGATATTCGATCGACGGGCGCGGGTAGTCTGGCGTCGCGGACCTGCTGTACCTTCGCTCCCAGCCGGGGCCTTGATCGTAGTACCCACCGCCGCTACCGCCGTCGCCGTACTGGCTTGCGCCGTACTCCTGCCAGTCTTGGGGCGGCGGGGTACCGTGGCCTTGAGGGTGGGCCAAATACTCCTCTCCGCGTCGCTTGATCGGGCTCTCGTCGTATGGATCGAACCCCACTCTTCGTCTCGCTTCCCAACGGACCTGGCGACGGTACTCGGCGTTCGGACCCGCACCGGTGGTCGAGGAGTCTTCGAGGAAGAAATTGAGCAGTTCGTCTTCGATGGTGAGATGGGAGGATTGGCGGAATTGTTGCAGCGCGGTTAGGCGGATTAGCATCTCGAGGAGGGAGAGGGAGGTCTTGATTGGCCCGGACGGTGTCGCTGGCATTAGAGAAGCTGGCTGCGGTCCTCTCACTTCCTCGGTCTCAGCGGCAGTAAGACCAGGGGAAGAAGGAGTAGGAGAGCGTAGCTTAAGCTTGGAAAGGGCAGTTGTCAAGCTAGGGTCAACGGAACCTTGTCTGGAGGAGGAAGGCCGAGAATCTTCGCCATTCGGCTCGGAAGATAACAGATCGCTTTCGTCTTCGCTGGATGGATCTTCTGTGTAGACTTCGAATGCGACCCACTCTGGGTCCAGGCCTGGAGGCAGACGCCAGGCTGAGGGTCCGCCATGAGGCTCTGGCGATGGGAACTCAGGTACTTCTTCTAATTTAGGTGTAGAGTCTCTGAGAATCTGTGCGTCCAGCGCAGCTTGATCATCACTGTCGTCATCCTGGACGCTGGCGACAGCCGTTGGTACATCCACCTCAGCGTGCTCTTCTGCCACTGAACCAGTGTCGGAGCACTTTTCATGTCCCTCATCGGCTTCTCCCTCAGTCTCGTCTCCAGAGGTGAAGCTTTCCTCCGCTCCATCAGCAACTGCGGGCTCCTCCGTATGCCATCTCTCCATCATGCGACGTGGCGGCTCAGCGCTAACGTCTCGCTTGAGAAGGAGGATCGGGCTATTCGTCTCCCCTTCACTGCCGATACCGAGAATCTTGCCAGTGTCGGCGTAGAATATCTTCGATATCTCATGAATGGGGATGACGTCGCGAATCCCAGCAAGCGCGACATCATCATACGGCCCGGGTTGGGTCCCATCCTCCTCTGCAGTATGTACTCGGTCATCGTTCAGATCTTCAATGAGCAGCAGCTGATAAGCAAACTCGGAAGACAACCCTTCCGCGGGAATTTGGCGCGCCGACTGGTCGTCCTGGGCTCCAGCAACTTCTCCAGCTTCAAGATTAGACCCTCCGGGCACATCATAGAGATTGTTCAGCGGGACACGCATAAGCTTAAGCCGAGCTTTGTGAATGACTTCCTTCCACGTAGTTTCACGAATGTCCTCCTCGTCTTGTGGTCTCCAAGCGTGGCCAGCAAACAGCATGTACAAAGACAGCGTGTGAGTTGGTCCTACCTGGACAGGTTGCCCAGGGTGGGACGCATACTGTGAGTCGGCAGCCGTGAGGAAAGTGCTCGCCTGTAGAAGCCTCGACGGTGACACGGTAGCTGGGAGCGTAGTGGACAGATTGACTCCTGACGTAGTGATGGCCAGATTAATCAAAGGAACGGCGTCCTCGATACGGGTCAGGAGCTTGCGGACGCTATTAACGATGGCTCTGAGTTCAATCTCGTTCTGTTCGCGTGATTTGGCCCGCTTGCTTTGTCGACGGAGAAGCTCCTCTTCATGTGCTGCGTTCGCTAAACGGACTCCTAGTGACTGGATCTCATAGCGTATTTCTTTGGTCAGAGTTACAGCAGATTCCAGAGAGGTGTTGCCACGGGCCGCAATCAGCTCGATCATGTCGATTGCTGGGGAGATGATCCTGATTTTACTCTCCAGGCGCATTTGCAGACTAACAAGCTCCTCTCGGTCGCTGCCCCTAGGGGCGGCTTTGAGAAGCCTGGAGCACTGGCGGATGGCATATGTGCTGGTTATTGCGATTCCAGAGCTAGCCTAATGTTAGCTACTCGTTTCTGTTCACTGGTACATAGACAGTGATACCGTATGGCATAGTTCATCGCCTGCTGGGTCACCTATGTGCATCACCGTTAGCCAACCTTACCGCATAGGGGCAGTCCAAGCGCCCTTACCTTGCCCAGAAATGCGTCCATGGTCGCGATAATGCCGCTGCGTCAAGCAGATGGCAGTTCGCTGTATATAATAGACGGAGAGATAGCATGTGGGCGTGTATGGCAGTTCTTCACATAATGTTGCTTTTGAGAGTGTTGGAAGACGCGTTTCAAACAAACAGCACCAGGCAAGCATTCACGTCGGCACGTGTCAGTCAAAGTGGCGGGTCTTGGCGGGGAGAGGACGGCGGGGGCGGTCTCGGAGGAGCTTCGTCACAGCTTCTATGTTCGTAGGCAAGCCATACAGCTTCTGTCGCAATCTTTCTACACCCCTTTCTCCCTGAGACAGTACAAAATAGTCTGAGCGCCTGCGACCCTAGATTCACACGTCGCGACAGAAACCTGTACACACCCACCATGGCAGGCAAGAAAGCAGCAGGCGAGAACAGCAAGAAGGCCGCCGGTCAAGCCAGGAAGGCCGAAGCAGCTGAAGGCAAGAAGGCAGCCGAGAACCAGAAGAAGGCCGCAGTAGAGGACGCAGAATGGTCCAAGGGTTCAAAGAGCAACGCAAAGGCGTAAGTTTCCCACCACCCTTCAATCCACCATCAGCCCACTGACACTCCACAGGGAAGCCGCCGCCCAGAAAGCCGCGGAAGCTGAGCGCAAGAAGGCCGAGAAGGCAGCTCTTCTGGCCGAAGAAGAAGCCTCGCTCCCAACGAAGAAGTCCGGCAACGCAAAGACAGCGCAGAAGAAGTCGCGCGGCCTCGATCTCTCCGGCCTAGACGGCCCATCCTCCAAATCCACCCTCGCGGCCCTCAACGCCACAGGCATCGACAACGCGCTCGACGCGCTCTCCCTGACGAGCAGCTCGCAAGACAAGATCGACCGGCACCCGGAGCGACGCTTCAAGGCGGCGTATGCGGCGTACGAGGAGCGGAGACTGGAGGAGATGAAGGACGAGAAGGGATTGAGAAGGAACCAGAAGGTCGACCAGATCAGGAAGGAGTTTGAGAAGCATCCGGACAACCCGTTCAACCAGGTTGCTGCTGCTTACAATAGCACCAAGGAGGATCTGGCCAACCTTAGGGAGTCGGAGAAGTTGAAGACTGAGAAGAGGCTAGGTGGTCCTGCATGAAGAGCATGATTTGTTCGAGATTTTTGAGGGATTGCGGCATGTGGTCGAGGATGCAGAGCAGGGGCTCGCCGCGGAGACTTTGGATGGAGGAGACTCACAGCAAGTGGGACTCTTCACACGCCTGGGGCAGAGACGGGTCTACTTTACCGCAGAAGGCTTTCTGCCATTCCCTGGACCTAGTCGTTGAGAGCAAGCTGGACGTTCCGACGTCCTCTGACAAAATACCGTACATAGAGTCTAGAAGCATGCAAAACGAATAGTTTACGAACTAAGAAATGAAGGTATGGAGGAGGTGATTGCGTGTTCTTCATTCAAAATGCTATTCAAACGACGCAGAACAAGGGAAACCGAGACTTGGTTCCAGTACAAACGCCGAACAGATGCCTCGCCTCTTTTCCAAAGGCCCCCGCCCCCATAACCCGATCATGACTTCAAAACCCAGCGCCCGAATCCGCGAGAAGGCCGTCCTTCATCCAACTACACTCTTCAGACTCAATGCTTCCAGGAAGCCGCTGAAATCCTCTTTCTTGACCTCAACGACCGAGTGCTCAAAGCTGTCGATGCGCACTCTGGCACCCGTCTCCTCCACGACCTCCTGAAACGCGGCGCCAAAACGATTGAGCCCGTATCCTCTCTTCTTCTTCCTCTCCTTCATCTCTTCGTCATCCGAGTCAGAATCACTATCACTATCCTCCGACTCGGTACCATCAGACTCGGTATCATCATCGTCCTCGTCCTCGTCGCGGAAGATACCGTTTGCCTCTTCACGCTCTCTCCTCAGCCTCCTCCTCTCCGCCTTCCTCCTGGCCTTCTCTTCTCTCTTCTTCTCCTTCGCCGCTTCTCTAGCTTTCTTCTTTTCCTCTCGCTCCTTCTGTTCGGCTTTACTTCTCATCTTCTCGCCGACGCCGCCACCGCCCAAACCAACAACCACGTACACGCCTCGCGACTGGTCCAGACTCCCCAGCACCAACGCACCTCTCTCTCGCCGTCCTTTCTCCGCTTCAAGCACCCCCACTGCATCGCCGACCCAGCTCGCTAACTTGACCAGCGCACCTGGGTGGCAGAACAGCCCAACGTCCGGGCCTTCCTTCACCACACCCATACGGAAAGCGCGCAGATGTCGGATCTGATGCTTGGCAATGAGCGCGCTACCAGTCCGCAGGATAGCCTTGTGCAGGTACTGGGCTGTCGGGATATGTGCCAACAGTATGGAGAGCGAAGATGACGAAGGGCTCAGCGCATCGTACGCAGCGTAGAAGCGGTTAGTCGTCCAGTCTGGGTCGGCTATATTCCCGGCCATCGTCACGTCGTCTTCGTCGCCGCTCGCCGACATAGGCGGGGTGGGCAAGGCCCGGATGCGCGAGTTATAGCTCCCAGCGGGGCCTGTGCGGGTGGGCGTCCTGTAGGCATCGCCTGGGACATGGGAATCAAATAACGGCTCTGTGCCGACTTCGAGTATGGCACCTACGATGACGGCCACGTCAATGGCAGAGAGACATGCTTTCCAGCCCCAGCATCGGACAAAGCCCCAGCCTTCTTTGCCGCCGCGACCGCTGTCTGCGGGAGGCACGAGGCCGTCGAGGCCGTACATTGGTGCGAATTTGAGGAGGCGTTGGCGCAGGCCCCGTTTAAGTTCCATGTCCATATGTGTGTATCCCTTTCCGGCTTCAGACAAAGATACGCCCATCTTCGCGAGAAGTTTGTGTAGTCGTTTTCGACCAGCATCTGACCATATGTGCAGACGTGTCGAGAGGTAAGGGCTATGGAGCATGCTGTCATACAGTGACCAGTGTCGGATCAGCAAGAAGCGTGGTTCAGGGGAAATACGGATGGATGTATCGGTAGGTGACCGGGCATGAGTTGGTATGACGCCTCCGGTAGAGTCGAGCTCACGTTCGCGGGCGCTGATGATATCTGATGCCGGTATTGGGTTCAATCTTCGTACTTCATCTTGGAGCACTTGCTGAATCTGCGCAGAGCGAGACATGTGTCGGGAGGAAGATGAAGAAGAGGGTGCTGCGTGATTGTAAAGCTCCGTAGACGAGACGCCAATGATGGCTAGCCACAGCAAGTCGTTGTCCTCACGACCGAGTTCAGAGGCAAGGGAATAAAGCATGGACGACATCGGCTCAGAGTAAGATGTGCCAAGCGTGTAATAAGTTCGCAAGACAGATTCGTGCTTACGGCGAATGCGAAGCAAACGACGTCGCAATGTTCTCGCAGAGGGCTGTTTCGGGCCCTGCGGAGGCGATGAGGGGACGACTCTAGAGGGTGACATAGGTTGTGAGCTTGTTGGATGGTTTGAGAGCGCAAATGGGTCTCGTTGTGGGGTTTTGGGGGAAGCAGGTATCGAGGAATCCTACACATGTCAGCACTCGAACTACGACAAGGCAATTCCACGGATCTTACTGAGTTGCTCCTCCGTCGTTGTTGAGGTCGGTCGTTCTCGTCTTCGCTGTTGAGCACCTCGTCTTCGTCATCATCGCTCCAGGTTTTCCGCTTGCGACCTTGGCTGCTGTCTTGGGTATCATCTGCCTCATCTTCGTCATCGCTGCTGTCAAGGTCGTCCTCATCGTCTTCTCCGATATCTGGCATATCTTGTAGAGCACAGAACGCGTCTCTTTCAGCGATCAACTCTTGCTCAATGTCACCGTCGTCAAATACAATGACTCCACCTTTCCCAGGAATATAAGTGCTCAAAAGCTTCCCCTGGTCGACTCCCCTTCTTCGCTTAGGTGCTGGCTCTATAGAATCACCCTGGATTTCGGTTGTCACACTTCCGGAGCCGAAAATGTTCTGCAGATTCCACGGTCTCCGGCCGTCAATAACCCAGACTTCCACGCCGTGTTCGTCCGTCGAAATCTCCTCTTGACCGCCATCCAATCCCAGAACTTCTTCCAAGTCCACCAACCCACCAACGCCCAAGCATATCACCACCCCTCCATCACCGCCGTGTTGTCGCGTCAAAGGCCGTACAAGATCTTGGCCAGCTTGAGCAAGCTCACTGTATCCGGCTATTGGCTGTACTTTGTGCGGTATATAGTCACGCTTCAAGAGCGCGGTGAGTATTCGGCAAGCGCATAGCGCGTCCGGGTCGAGGGAGACGAGCAGAAGGACCGGCGGAGACAGAGGGTGTGTTGTTCGGAGAAGGTGGGTGTAGAGATGCGAGAGAAGGTTCCGTGGTAAATACATGTCGGAGGCTCGCTACAGTATGGTGTCTAGAAATGTCGCTCCGCCGAGGGGAGGTTCATGGAGTCGTGTCGAGTCGTATGCTGGAAGTGTTCGTGGTTGCTATGCTAATTTACGCGCTCTTGACGCGTACAAGGCTGGAAACAAATGGAGGCATTATCCGGTGTGATTGATGGGCAAGTTAGACAGTATCCGACGGCAGCGTGATGATAGGCAAGATGTGTTTAGAGAGACAGGAATATCCGGGGTGGATGTGGTGTGCACGCGTGAATGCGAATGTGTAATTAAGACGAATTGGTTCGAGGAAGGCGCGTTTCGGCACGCGTCGCTGGTCGCGGCGCTGCCCGCACGCGCGCAAATGACGTTGGATTACAGATTATCCGTTTGCACATCTCTTTCATAAATGGTCCATCGCATTCATATGGTATAAAAGCTCCCTTCCATTAGTCCCGGGCACATTGCAACCTTTCTTCTTCCAAGTCTGCAGTGCACCGTCGTACCTAACGACAGTAAGGGACATTAACGGGAATCCTTTTTGTTGATACTGTGCCTCATTCACGCCAATTCCAGTATGGCATCAGCTACCTGAAATTATAAATCCAACCGCTCATTCCTTATTATGCGTTATCTCGCTCGACAGTCCGACTTCTGTCATCGTACACATTCCCTTTGGACCCGCTTCGCTACATTTCACACCAGCCCCTCCTGTTTCTGTGCCTTTATTCTGTCTTTCACGGCCTTCTTGGGATGTAGGATGTCAAGGAGGCCGAAGAACGCCGTGTTGACAGGGCTAGGTCCGGTATATATGAAGAAGTCGTACAGAACACCGCCAAACACGCAACCGCAGAAGGGTGCTACCATTGGTATCCAGAAGTAATAACCTCCGGCACTCCACACATCGTGACCTGTTTGTGTCAGCCAGCCGGTTTCCGCATTCTGATGGTGCCGCAAGCTCACCGTAACCGACCGCATAACTCATTAACCTGGGTCCGAAGTCCCTTGCAAGATTGATCGCGTATCCGGTTTCCCATCCGAAGCAAGCGCCGAGCCCTAGGTTCATCAGCGTCTTGCCGACATGTTGATGCATGTCAACTCACCGAAGATCAAGAAGAACAGACCAAGAGGGAACCAATTTCCTCCACCACGGCTCACACCATTGTTTGTATCATCCTTCAGCGCGAAAATAACAAACATCAGGATCGTTGAGGCGATGAACTCGGAGAAGAACTGGCTGGCCTTTGTCAAGAAAGGCTGGGGGTATGTACAAAATATGCCTGCTGTTGCCGTCTTGGAGGGAGGCACCGTACGTTTGCCATAGCCTTCGAACTCATTGATGCCGTTGATGTAGTTGGCATAGATGACTCCTGCGGCGACGAAACCACCTAAAAATTGAGCTAGAAGGTATAAGGGAAACCGCCGCCAGGGAAGCTTCCGCAAAAGGCAGTTTGTGAAGGTGATGGCCGGATTGAGGTATGCGCCGCTGTCGCCCGCTACGTATACGCCTAGCATGACTCCGAGCCCCCAGCTATAAAAATTGAATGTTAGTAACTGTCTGTCGCTTCATGTCCATCATACGTCTTGGTTTAGTAAAAGCAAGGTACTCACCCCCAGGAGATACTCTGATATGCTCCGTATCCGTTACCGCCAGGAGCAGCTGTTTCGCCTGCACTCAACAGGACCTGCGCGACGCTTCCGTCACCAAATAGCACCATGATGAAGACTCCGAAGAACTCAGCAAAGGGCTCTCGGAGCGTCAGGCGTAGCTTGCTCCACCAGAGCTCGGAGTGCTCAGCCAAATCGTGCTCTTCAGCAACTGGGGCGGAAGGATGGAGACCCAAGGCCGAGCGAGTCTTCTCTAGCTGTGAAGATGCTTTGGTCACTCGTCCAGAGGAAGTTATCGTCAAGTTGTCCGCATGCTCCCTGTGCTCGACATCGGGCAGTGTCGTGGGTGAGGCGAATCGGTCAATCTCTGCCTTGTCACCCTTTGCAGGGTCCATGGTCGAACTGTCTCGCCAATCCCCTGGGAGCGTGTGGCTAACGGAGCCATTGGAGAAGTCGGTATGGGTAGGGGCACTTGACATGCTATTCGACCAGTCCCGATGGTGGTCTGCCATGGCGGACAAAGACAAGGCACTAATCAGGACACGCTGCAGATACGAAGGAATTCAATATCACTCTGGAATGACTTAGAAGGTAGCAGGTATTGGCACATCTACGGAGCAGAAAGCGACGTGCACAGCAGAACAAGGGCGGCGACGGTGAGCATTAAGTGAGTCTTCAAGCATCTATGATCAGCTCATATACCCCTCCTCCCTCAGTAAGGATGGCATCCTTCCTTAGCAGCCGCATACCTCATCGCTGTTATCGACTCTGGCGCTGCCACATCGACGATGACAGCATCTCACTTAGCGCCTTCGTCGCCTATGCATATCTAACGCACCACAAGAGCTTACAAGAGCTCACAAGCTGTTGTACTAGCACACCTTTTCCTAGCCGCCTCCAGCCGCAACAATGCAGGCTGCTAAAGCATAGGCGTTTGACAAAGCGCCGCTGATGCAGTGGGTGCAGCTTGAGGTAAGCTTGTCACGAGCCGTGAAAGCCCAAGATAAAACCCACGGACAAATAGAAATGCTGCTTCGAGAAATCAGATTGATGATCTGCATGCGGCTAGAGCAAGGGTCGTGGGGATGTCTGTGGAGGTGGGGGTGCGGGGTGATCGAGGGATCCGGCTTGACGATCCGAAAGATGATGGCTAGCGTCTACAAGGCTAAGTGGGTGAAGACTCGATATTCAATAGTACGGTGAGTATGGTTAGGTATGTTGAAACCTCATGGCAGTGATTACGCCGACCATATTTCAGCTGAAAGGTAGAAGTATCAGGCCAATGCAGCGTTCCGCGTACTTCCTCTGGGGCCCTACAAATTCAACTTGTTTACCATCAGTGGACGGATGCTCAGATAAGGCATGGTGCAAGAGTTCATTAATAGAGACTGTGTATCCATCAACCTCCATCTGGCGAGCCCGGCCATTCAACAGATACTGTGGCATCTGTATTGCACATTCTGTAGCTGTGAGCCTTGCGCTAGTAACTTCCACCAGCATTACGAAATGTGAACATACAGAAAAACTTGCAGGAGTCTCTCCGCTGTTTTATAGACGGTCCTAAGACTTCTTGAAAGATCTATCATATGCGGACTTGGCGCCTAGCATATGTATCTCAACATTATATGTTAGTGGATCATCTTCTCTCCCTCCTGAGAGCAGTTGAGTTTGGAACAATTACCGAACGTAGTATGACACAAATTTCACATAAGGCTTTTCCGTGTGACTGTTAGCAGCGGCGAATGCGAACCTAACACGCCACATCATGCATGATCCGATATGAACAGCAAGCACGTGCTTGAGTATACAATCCGCCTTCATAAGACAGCCCCTCTCACCGTTCCCCAAATTGCACTCACTCCTCCAGTCACGGATCTTCACCCGCAATTTGCGTAAAATAGCCACAGACAAAGCCATACACAAGCTCGAATCTACCACACACAGTTCGTTTTAATCTCGTGCACGATGTGTTGGCCATTCTGCGGCCCCACTCCCAAATCATGGCGCTCGTCGTGGGACCGCCCACAGAAAAACATACGAACCCTCTCGGAGCCAGGAGTATGGGACCTTCTATGATGGGAAACCCTGTCGATATGCCAGTGGCGCCTGATGGGAGTGGCACCCGTGGTACGGGTGGCATCAGCGGTATGGGCGGTATGCCTGGAATGGGCCCAGGAGGTGCGGCAGGTATGGGAGCAATAGGAGGTGCGGGTGGCGTCGGTGGCATGGCTGGTGGAGGTCTTCCCGGCCCAGGCATGGCCGGGGGTGCGGCTGGGGGTGCTCGTTTCGGAGCGCCAGGGATGGGGGCTGGTGGTCTCTAGAGGGTGGTATGTCATGTAGACCAACCTCCTGACTACGTAATGCTTGTACGTATGGAAAGCCCGCACTTTGAGCGATATCACAAGGTCCACATTGGGATCGTCACGATCATGTATAATGACTTTCCGAGCTCCTGCTTTCTTCCTGCCATGTCCCAACACCCTCACACCATCTCTCATACCTCCGACTCACAGCCTGCAATGAACTCTGCCAAAGAAGGAGCAACCAAGTAGGCTATTCCAGTTACACACGACATGCCCCGATCAAATCATCCTGCTCCCCTTGATCCAGGATTCCGGACAAGACTCATACCCTCATTGCTACGTGGTACAAGAGCGCCAGCCAACCTCCGCGCCAGACTGAAGGTTCGAGCAGTGTCGGACCTCAGTGGTATGGCGCGTATTCCTCCGTGGCGACTAGTCCCTCTCACTTGTCCCATGCCTGATGGCGTTACCAGAGGGCAAGTTCCAGGAAGGGAGACATTGTTCGGTATGACTCACACGCAGACTTTGAGACGGGCTCAGACCACAGAAACTTCGAGTTCTAGCTCAATGAAGTGGATGGAATGTTCTATGTGCAACCGCTGGCGGTTCGACTTTTGTCATCAGGATCAAGAAACGTCCAGGGATGAGAGTCGCAAAGATTTAGTGACGGTCGTTGGCTTTGACGAGGCTGTGAGCGAGCTGTAAATAATCCCGGGTGTCACACGGTCGTTACAGCCAGGCGTTGAATGTGCATACGTTGCGAAGCATCATCAGTGTTTTTTCAATCAAACGGGCTTCTTCTTGATGTTTCTACATTTCATTAATATAGTTCATAGATTACCACTCCCAAAGGGAGTCATGAGGACATTAACTGCTTGTCCTCCACAAATACGCCCAATAGACGTTCTATAACAGGGATTGCACGTCCAGATTATCAATCCTCCGTGACATCATGCTGGTCATCAAGGAGGTACCTGAATGATCTTGATCTCTTAGCTATGATGAGGCCGAAACGACTGTATTCTATCAACGACCCCTCATTCTAAGCTATCCTCGTCACGAGTGTTCACCCCGTGAGACATCTCTCCGCTAGGGCAGCCATCAAGCCTATATCTTGCGCACCGCAATGCTCCCTTTCCAAAGCAACAACTTACCAAACACTCCCACATACCTTAAACTCAAACACACCGAAAACTATTCAACACACTATAGCCTTGCAGACTGACATCACTCGACCAGAGCATCTACCCCAGCCAATACTGCAAAGATGATGCAAGATCCGACCATGGGCTCCCTGAGTGGTGCCATGCAGCTCAGAAATGGCATGATGACGGGACGACCAGGTTACGGCGGAGGCTACATGTACGGCGGAGGCTACGGCGGAGGTGATTTCTTCACACAGAGCGTACCAGCACACTTCCCTGCCCCAGACCAAACACGACACTTGAATCCCCCCTGGGTCATGCGGCGAGAATTTGGGCTTCACCCCCTCCAGCCCACCGTGGACAAAGAGCAGCTGGGCCTCATCGTGAAAGCTTACCAGGTACTATGGAGATACCAGGGACATGGCGGCCGCTATGCAGGCACGTTCTCCTTCATCCCTCCCCACATCATCTCTGAGCTGCAACAGGCATACGGTGCCATGATGGCTGGAGGACCTGGGGGCGCGGGTAAAGAACAGGTTGACCGGCTGCAGAAGGCGTTGGATGCCACTAGTAAATCCGCAAACGAACGAGCACACTTCGTTACGAATCAGAAAAAGCAGGTGCAGGACCTGATTGATCAGTACGACAAGATGGCCAGGGCTGGTGGCAGCGCTGGTGGTGGGTTTCCTGGTACTGAAGGATTATCTGGCGGTGGAGGATACGGTGCTGGCGGAAGGGGTGGCAATGCGCTACCAGGAATTGGAGCTGGTGGTGGTGGAATGAACCCTGCTCAGTTTGACCCTGCTCAATATTCCCCTGCTTGATGTGACCCTGCTGTATAGGGGTCGCAAGGCACATGACTAGCGGTCGATTGATGTATTCCAACTCTTAGCTTGATTGAATCCAGTAATTGTTGACGTCAATGTCTATACCCTATCACATCGTGACACGGGCAGGCTCTCCCTGGTGGCTGGCTATAAGTTGCGGACCTTTGCCCACTTCTTCCCTCTTCCCAACCTACCACTACTTCCTCACAACCAACTCCAAACAATCATACCAACTCGAAACAACTACACCGGAAGACTTGAACATAACCTTACTACACAAGCACTACCCTGCTAGAGCAATCCTCGCCGTAGCGCACGGTCAACACCGCAAAGATGATGCAAGGTCCGACCATGGGGTCTCTTAGTGGTCTCGCGTGGGGACGCCGGGGTATGCCACCTATGCCTATGGGACCTATGCCTATGAGTCTTATGGCGCGTATGGGTATGGGTATAGGTGGGAATGACATGCCGGTACCTCCTACGGGTACCAGTGGAATGTGTATGATAGCTCCTCCTATGGCAAGTATGCCAGGTATGCTTGGACAGATGCACCCGGCGTTTGGTATAGCGAGGCGCCAAATTGAGAAGGCGAGGAGGGGTGTGGCTAAATACCAACCTCCTTCTATGAGTATGAGCCCTATGGGTATGAGCCCTATGGGAATGGGTCCCTGGAACATGGGCCCGATGGGTCCCGGCGGAATGAACCCCCTGGCAAACGTTGGAATGCCCGGTGGCGCATTTGGTGGTGGTGCAATGGGCGGTCCAGGGCAAATGGGCGGGATGCCTATGGGTGGAATGCCGATGGGCGGGATGGGCGGGATGCCGATAGGCGGCACGGGTCCTTTTGGCAGGTAGCGGAGGCGGCGAGTAGGCTGGTATCTTTGACTTTCTGGTTTCTGTACACTGGCTTCTGTGGCGTTCACTTATGTAGTGAGCGTACCTGTTGATTTATGCACCTTCTCTGTCGCTGTCTTCATCTCTAGCATAGATCTATACGCGATTTAGTCTAGTCTCTATACGTCTATGGAACGTCTTCTGGAATGCGCCCTCGAGACGTGCATCGGACTCAAAGAGAAACAGAAAAGCTTCATGACGGTGGGTCTAGGCATAGCCCCCGAAGTCTCGTTCAGACTGTTCTTGCCGAAGCTGGTGACGTCTATCAGTACGCACTCCCTTTAGTATCCAACCAAGGAAAATCACCAGCGAACTTCTATACCTTTGCCTGGATTTCGGACACTTTGTAATATCCGTTCTGCTCTGCGCCGTTCTGTGTTGTCTCCTGAATATTAGCCTTCTCCTCGCTGTCCATCGGCTTCTCGGTGCCTGAACGAAGTCGTCTCGATTCGGGCGTCTCGACCAACGATGCACCGTCCTGTTTTGAGAGGTCGAAAGTGTAGCTTCGGAACTCGGTGTTTGCCCATCCAGTGCCTATATCGGATAATTAGTTGCGCTCGCAGAGACCAATATTTTGACAGGGCTGGACCCACCAGCGACGTTGCTGTAATCCGCCCAGTCCTCCGTGAAGTAATGCAAGAAGCCACCGTGCGTGACAACGACGATGTTTTTCTCCTTGCGCTCCATCAACCACTTCCTCGCATCCTTTGCTCTTGCCTCGATTGCCTTCGCATTCGGAGCCCATCGACCCTTCTTGTTATTCCACGTCTTGTACTCCTCCTTCTTCAGAATACTGAGATCAACCGGCTGTCCCGCAAACTCCCTCTCAACCTCCTCCACCGAGCTGCCGGTATCGCAGGGCAGGTCTGAGGTTTCCTGGAGTTCAGGCAGTGCAATGACCCTGAGGTTCTTGGACTCGATGACCGAAGCAAAGGACAGGAGGGCTGTGTAGATGGTGCGCTTGATCGGAGATGCCACGATGAGGTCGACCTTGTCCATGTATGGAAAGCTCTTGTGTAGCGAGGCACATTGTTCCTTGCCGTATGGCGTCAACTGCGGATCTGGGATGGAGTGGTTCTCCACGCTCAGGTTGTGGTAACCTTGAGCATGGCGGACGAGGTGCAGAGTTGGGGTCTCTACGGCATGCATGGCTTCGAGAGTATATGAGTTGCAAGATGTAAGAGTGACACAGTACTTCCCGGTTGTGAATTAGGAGAAAGAGTACAGAGGTATGACCGCACGTCACAAACGGTATGAGTCGGACGGGCAGCTTGGCGGGGATAAACGGCGAAGTGGGCCTATGGGGGAAGGCGGCGATGAAGTTCGCGTAGTCGAGAAGAAGGAAGATGGCGAGGGTAAGTCGTCGTGTATTGACCCATCTCGTATCTCGACGTCGGGCGGCGATAAGGCACACGCAGATTCTTTGTTCGTCAGATCAGCGATGAGATGGGCATGAGCGCATCGGACCCTGCGGCTGCACAACGTGCCTGAACATCTCCCGAGGCGACCAGACCCTCCTCGCTTGACCTGCCATTTGCGGCCAGACTTCCAATCAAGCTTCTTCTACCTGAAGTTACCATGTCGGTTTGCAAAGTAGGATACATGTATGATGTACACTCTTCTGTTCCATAATAGAAAAGCCCATGAGAGCTGTACCAATTTTCTAAGCTCACTTCTTCTGTATGCTCATACGACATGTCCCGTAACTCACTGTCCTGGCCTAGTGAGACGAATAGAGGAATTATGCTGGAAAACACGCGTTGCCTCAACTTATCTTGTATCACACCATTGGTGCTGGTCTAGATTGTACGCAAATAGATGAGGGAAAAGCTTTCAAGATAGCCATAGGTGCAACGGGTTTCCTCGCAGTCTAGAGCACATGTTTCTTCCCACGTTTCAACTCCGACGCAAGAGTGCGTTTCATATATGTGGTCTACTAACGACAGATGTAACACGGTTATCACCAAGCAGTAGACTATGCTACAAATACGCCCGATGGCCCTCTCGATGAGGATGTATTCAATATTCAACAGCACCATGTCTAACCATACAATTTCCTCTCAGCGAGAACAAGAAGCATACACACCCTTCCTCGGCGACGAATCCAAAAGTTTCGAGAACGACGATTATGAGTACCAAATACTCCACCAACGCTTCAGAGACCTGAAAAGACAACTGTACTGTGTAAGCATCCTATTTGGTGTCGCAAGTACCTTTGTCCTAGTATCCTTATGGGATCCATCTTTTTCGCCGATGATGATCAGCAAGCGACCGTCCCCTATGCCCATACGTAAGATGCCTTCAGCTTGCTCGAGTGGAAGATCCTCGCTTACGATATGTCTTGCATATCTCAGTCCCCATAACAAAAGTGACATTCGAACGGGACGATAGATTCTCCAGTGCCTCGTCACCAGAATCAGATCAGGCATGGAACTCCCTGATGCCTGTAAGTCTACCTACTTACTTTCCCCAACCGCCTTTCTGACCAAGCCTAACCCATCATCAGGAAGGCAATGGCTTCGTCATAATCCCCAATCACGAGCACTTCAGCGTCCCGGCCGGGAAGCAGACGGCCCAAGGCGAAGCCTACGACGTCTCGCTTTTCCACCAGCTGCACTGTCTCAGCTCCATCCGGTCTTACTTGTACACGCTCAAAGCATCCGTGGAGCTGAATAATACCGATGTCGTCAATGAAGTGCTGCTGAAGAAGCAGGACAAGCATTTACTGCATTGCTTTGATTATTTGAGGCAGGGGATTATGTGTGCCGGAGACATGACGTTGGAGTGGCCGAAGGAGCAGAAGGTTGGGGACGGTAGCAAGGTTGATGGGTGGGGGGTGGAACACCAGTGCAAAAGCTGGGTAAGTATACTGTTGGGGGTCTTGTGGAAAACCGCTGATAGGCTGCGTAGGAAGCCATTACGGCATACATGGAGGACCACGGTGTGCGGTATAAGTGATGAAAGCGGTATCAATGTGCGGTTCAGTAAAGTTAGGATATGCTTGCCAACAGCGTGGCAATTTAACTCCTGAACAACATCAACCCAGCCTCCTCCATATCCTTGTCCTCCTCCTCTGCCTCTTCCTCCTCCTCACCCAACCCCATCTGCCTGCCAAACAAGCTGCCGAACAACTCATCAACCTGCCTTCCGCCCCAAGTAGCCCTGTCTTCCGGCGCCATATAATTCTGCAGCTTCTCGTGTACCGTATACCTCAGCTTGCGGCCCTTACTGGCCTTGGTATCAACGTTCTTCTTCGTTTTCGCCTCCCTCCGCATCTGGAAATTGATGTCGATGTTGGATGCAGACATCGACGCGGCTACTGAATCGGCGCTTCTTTGCTCCAGGAGTGATTGCAGCAGCAGACCGTAGAAGTCTGCATCGTCGTAGATAGCGACGTCTTCTGTGACTTTACGGCTCAGCTGTAGAGGTGCGCAAGACCGCGGCATACGGGTGCGCTTGATCAGGCGGTCGGAGCCGGTGAGCTGCTCTTGCAGGACGTCGACGATTGTCTGCTGGGACGCGGTGTTGTTGAGGCGATTGCGAGGATCGATCGTTGTGGCTCCGCGCGCTTTGGCAGACCACTTCTCGAGAATGTTGTTGCGATGTTGTCTGCTCTCTGATTCCTGTGATTGCATGTGCGACCAGAGATCGGCCGTTGGCGTATCCACGGCGAACTCGGCATGCTTCCGCTTCTTGCCTACGCGCGCACTGATAAGGCACTCGCGCAGGTCGTTCAATGAAGACCACAGGCTGAATGCGGCCTTCTCGGCTGCCTGAAAAGCCTTCTCTGGGGTTTCTGCATCGGCATCGCTGCTGTCCTGTGCCAGTCCCGTCATAGTGTTGGTCGAAATCAAAGCCTTTTGGAGCTTGATCCTTGTATTGAGTAACGCATCGAAGGTGGTTCGCTGCTGCTTAACAGCTCGTCCCTTTTCCGCATCGGCCTTTGCTGCCTGAGACAAAGTAGCTGCGACAGTCTTCTGCTCCTCTGCCATCATTTTCCGCAATTCGGCTTGGTCTTCTGTGCCCTTCCCTGATACATCGTCACCGTCATCTTCATCCTCCTCATCGCTAAGATCCGTAGCCGAGGTGTCTCCACCGTCTTCGAGATCATCTTCTTCCTCTGAGCCTTCCTCCTCCCCACTATGGTCCTCCTCGTCCGACTCTTCTCCATTCGGCACACCGTTACGCAGGTCCTCTTCCTCATCACTTTCGGCATCATCGAACCCTCTTGCGAAAGGGTCATCCTCTTCATCGCCCTCGGCCATAGCATCGCGACTAATCTTAGTACCATCGTAGCGCGGTCCGAGAGGCACCACATCCTTCTTCCTCAATTTGCTCTTTCCGACCTCAACGTAGTGGTCCCTTGCAGTGTCCTCCTCCTGCTGGTCAACATCGCTGCCCTCGTCGCTTTCGCTTGGCGGCGCATCCTCTTCAGGATCGAAATCTGCATGCGCTGTGAGCTTGGTTCGATCTCATGTGGTCACACTTAACATACCTTTTGGCGCTGGGTTGTCAAGATCTGCAAGCTGCTCAGCAAGAGTCCGCGGTCTTTTAGGCGCCATGGTAGCGTGACGATTTGTTGTATGGCCGCTTATTGAAGATCGACTTGAAACTTTTTGGAGAAGACCTCGGGCGGGTGCCAAGCTTTCAGGGTTCGGGTGGCGGTCCGAAGCTCTTAGCTCCACTAGCATCCCCCATTGGCACCTCTACCTTACCCTTCGAGTTAGTAACATGAACAAGCGGATACAATTATTCAGTCTTTCCCAAAGATTCCATTCAAATAACCGATCCTTGGACCGGGCCCTAGACCTATCGTTGTCCTGGAATTCTCCACATGGTCGTCTAATAGAAGAGGTACATAAATGGCGAACAAATAACCGGGGCAAGTGATTCCGCCTGTTTTGCTTCCCCAATCACCAAGGCAGGCACTGCCTGATACTTGGGTGATGCCTACAAATCGGCTGTACAGCGCTCATGATTCCAAATCGAAAAGACGGCTGGAGGCAGCCGTGAGGGGCTGAGTAGCAAGCCAACCGAATACAGAGCCTACCAGGTGGTTCGCCTATGCATAAAACCTTCAAGTATATCTACACCTGCTATTGCCTCATGCATTACACGGGCTCACCCCACCACTGGCGACACACGATCTAGAGGTCCTCCTTGAGGCCGCCAACCAGGGTACGGCATTCCTGTATTCCTACTAGCGACGCCGTTGGTCAGTATCATAGAGTTTGTCTGTTCCGGTAAATCTAAGAATATCCATGGAAGAGCAATCGAGTTACGAAGATTGTTGTACATTCCTGACAACACTAAAGGCAGATGACGACTCTCTCCACGCTGTTGAGAACAGCGGTACAAACAACTCTCGAGCGTCTGCCACATTGCACGAGGACCGAGCCTCTGCAATTGAAATGAGTGAGCTTCATGATGCTGACGGACTGCTCCAGTTTGTCCGCAACCCACAGGCACTCACCGCGGCGTCCGTTTCAACTGGAGCTGGACAGTCCATGTTGGAATGGCACAGACCCCATTGGTCAGGTCCCCTCATTCTACTTCTAACTGCCCTGGTTGGGATGATCTGCGGATTGGGTATATATCTCCTTGGATTCGAATTTGTATCCCTTAAGTGGCTTGCGCTGCACATTGCAATCCCCGTTGTCGCGGAGATCCCTTGCTCCCTTTGGCTTTGTGTTATGGCGTTGTTGACGCTCCAGGATATGGCTAGATTGCCGGATGTACTCAGACGCGAAATCATCCCCTGGGTGTTTTGCGTCGCAGTTCTATGCGGTCTTAGTGTCTCTTTCGTGTTCTCTACTCTCTTTGGGCCCACCACCGAGGTATGGATGATTGTCGTGGTTTTACAGGTCTCTTTATATCTTGCACATGTCATTGTCATGTTGGGTATTGCGTTGTTAAAGAAGCCGACGTAGCCACAAGAGCATGACCGTCCGTAGATATCATTAAAGTACGCACAAGCATACCTTAATGATCATACCTGAGTCCCCCCTACAGCTTTCTCGATTAGATGTTAGTTGACAGCTGGTCTCCAATTTGATGTCAATGGTGTCCTAACAATGTTAGGAAGTTACGATTACATATTAATATATAATTAGCGATTAGCACCTGCTCACTCAGAAAATCCTTTAGCTAGGAAAGAAGGTACGGGTAGAATTGTTGCTAAGACAGAGTTTTGAATAACACGTATTGGCTAAGGTAAGAGCGACGAGTCTTCTTGATTGCCACTTCCAAGGTTGCTAGTACTAGTATGCAATCAGCATAATCTTTTTACTAAAGCAGATGTCTAACCCAGTTTTAATTGAATATCTGACACTGGCTAACTGTCGATATGAACCCTAGTCGAAGGCATCGGATGCGCAATCTCCTTCAACATATAGACTGGCTACTTGCTCAGATTTGTCCTTGCGCTCTTCGGGATGTCCTCATGGCCTCCTTGTCCGTGCGGCCGCGCAGCTCTGTCTATCACTTTCGCTCCGAGTTCATATTTTGACGTCCTTCCTGAATCCTTGCCTGGATTGCTCTATAACGCTCTTCCTTGGTCCTTGCTCCGATTTCTGCCGTGAGATCTCCTCCGAACCCTTCTCTGACCTCTTCTCCGATTCGTCTTCGGGGCCCTCCCATAGCCGGTTTCCCAGTCCTCTCCGGAGACTCATTACCCAGGCCTGCCCACCGACGTTTTTTAGTCGTTTCTCCAAGCTGTTTCCCGGCGTCTTCTCTGAGCTGTCGTTCCAAGACATTCGGTAACGCTTTGCTGCCTGCTACTCGTCGGACCACTGTCTTCCTAGTCTCTCCCTCTTCGACTGCTTCCTCTTCGACTGCTTTGTTTCTAGCCCCTTGCTCCAGCTGTGAACCCTCTCTTACCGCTCCCAGCGCATTCTGATCAGTCGCACCTCGTTTCAGTTTCTCCCACCTCTCTCTCTTTCGGGAATTGCTACTCGGCAGACTCCACAAGGTTGCCTGGAACGTTTTCATCTCGCCTTGCGCCCATAACACTGCTAACCGTAGCATCGCCTGTAGCGTATACGCAGCATCGTTCCCCGCGTTATGTAAATATAGAGCGTCGACGTCTAGCGCCTTAAGCAATCGCTCAAGACCAACGCCCTTCCTCTTCGTCCCGCCAGCCAGGCGTTCAGTATCTTGCGTAGCTCTAACATTAGCGTCAAGGCTGACACCTATAGTCTTGAGGAAGGCAAAGTCGTTTTTGAGACTGTGGCCCACAAATACCAGGTTCCTCTTTTGGTGCTCGGATTCAGCACCAGGTTCGCCTCCGATTCCACTGGTCTGGTCGAATAAGTGGTTCAGTGTCGTGACGATATGCGGGAGGTCCATAAATTCGGACTCCCCAAAAAGAAACCTCTCCGGGCATGCTTTGACGAACCGTTCATTCACAAGATGGAGGTGTTCCTGGACTCGTAGGTGCCGGTAAGTTATCTTGTCAATCCATCTCTCGGCACGAGGGCCGCTAGAGATGCCAACCAATTCGCGGGTGTCTAAGGTCGCAATGCCAATCTCTGTGATCTTATTGGCATCAAATTCGAAAGCCTCAATGTCAATGCAGACGAAGACGACGTCGTGGTTGAAAGGATGCGGTGCAGGTCTGGAAGGATCGAAAGAAAGGCAATGCGGATCAAGGATTTTGAGCGGATTGTGCATCCAGATGTTCCTGGTCGCGAAGTCCTCTCTTATGCCTAGACCGAGGTAGGACTGTAGGGCTTCCATTCCATTGAATGTGTTCAATCTCATGACAGTAGAAAGAGGATATAGGTAGCCAATCACCAATGGGAAGGGGCGGTCGGTTGTGGGTTCCCTCACAGGCAGCCTGGATTCTTGGAACGGAATAATGTCTTTGGTAACGAGTCGTGTTACATTGTGCTGAGTTGGCGGGACTCGTTGCCTATAACTGCATTGCAATGTAAAAGGGGACTCTGCTATACTTGAGATGGGCGAATGATGACTCGCAACCCTAGTCCGTTGTTGTCTCAGTATCTCACTTCGCCCCTCCCGCAGTGTTCGTAGACGTTGCCACGATGGCATGCAGTCTGGGCTGCTTATATTGGGTACTCGATACCTCGTTAATCAGCAAGCAGGCTCTATTGTTGGAAATGAAGATCGTCGGAGTGAAGAGCCTATGATGTATGTTACGCGACGTGGAATGTCGCTACAACCATAAATATAGGAGTTCAGATTAGTTGTAATTAAGGTATCTTAAGGTTGTGAGGCTGCAGGTGGACTCCTCGGCTTCCGTCATCGGCGTCGGCGTGGAGGTCCCCCATGCAGTCGACATTCATGTTTGAAGCAGGCATGTACCACTTGATCATCTCACACCATTCACTCGCTTCCGCCGTAAAGCCAACCCAAACAAAGTACTCTGTGAAGCTCGACGATAACTCCGGCTCACGAGCTGCGCATCTCCACCAACGGCGGTCCCACCCCCAGCTTTATTGCCACACCGAGCAGCAAACCCAGACTTGTGCAGCACCGCCCTCAACCGCCTTCCAGGACGATTCCCGGTCCACACCAACACCCATTAATCTTATACTAGAGAACACACCTTCTCAAGCGCGTACTTGAGCGAGCGAGCAATACAGCGCATCTGTTTCCCGAACCTTGATCCGCCAGCATCAGAACCAGAATCTGAGAATCAACCATGTCCACATCGTCACCCCTCCCTCGGGCAGCAACAGGCTCACCAGGCGGTTCTTCCTCCGCCGCAATCCTGCTCGGACGTCAGTTCAAGCAGATGCAGACCGACAAGGATATCCCGGGTATTAGCTGCGGATTGGTGGACAATAACATCTTCGAATGGGAGGTCATGCTCATGATTGCGGATGACTGTCCCGGCTATGGAGGTAGGTGATGCGCTTCCCTTGTCTCATCTGGGAAAATATTGGAGGAAAAGGACCTGGAAGGGAATCTGAAAGAGCAAGGGCCATGGCTAGTAGGAGGCATGTGGTGAAGCATGGAAGAAACCACCTGGGATGGCGAAGTAAGGATCGCAGCCCAAGAGGTCGCATATGTCATACCTTTGCTATGCCTTGGGAGGAAATCACAGGATCTGGAAGGATGGCTCAGAGGACATTGGTGTAGGCATGTGGACGGAAAGGAAACCCAGAGGGGAGCAGAGTACCGACAAATCCGTATCTATGTGCTTTGCGGCCGGATCTACTCAAGGGCCATTACGGATGGCACGAACAAATGGATGAACATAGTGCTGACAGTCAACGTGTTGCAGGCGGCTGCTTTCGTGCGCGCATATCGTTTCCATCAGAGTACCCATTATTACCTCCGAAGATGAAGTTTGAGACGCCAATATACCATCCAAACAGTACGTTGATCACAAATTTCGATGAAGAACCTGTTAGCCGATTCAGTCATAGTCTATCCATCAGGCGAGGTCTGCATCTCGATTCTCCACCCTCCGGAAGAGGATAGGTACGGATACGAGTCAGCAGCAGAGCGATGGTCGCCGGTTCAAACGCCAGAGACAATCTTGCTTTCAGTTATCAGCATGTTAAGCAGTCCTAATGACGAGAGTCCTGCGAATGTGGAGGCGGGCAAGCTGTGGCGAGAGGATCCGAAGGAGTTCAAGAAGAGGGTGCGGAAATGCGTGCGCGACAGCCAGGAAAACGCATGGGACTGAATGTGAGGACCAAAGAAAGACTCGATGAATTTTGATAACAACTCAATGATAACACATTGACTGCAATTAACACTGCGACTTCCCCAGGTGTACTGGATTTCCGGTCCTTTATGAGGCGCAGCTTTGAAGTTGCCGCGATACAGTAGTTCCAAGGCTATCAGGCGTTCTCCCTGCCAACTCCATCGCTCATCACTCACGCCTGCCCTGAGTGGTGTACTAGGTACCTCGCTGATATTCATTCATCTTCTCTTTGTGTTCTCTTTCTCCCTATCTCCCATGACCGCATCATATTCTAGCATCCGTTTCGCTGTGTCGCCGGCATCCTCGTGCGTATATTTCTTCAACTCCTACATCATACCGGGCTCGCAATAGTTGCGGCACATACCAGCACAGCGACCGTTTCATGCGGTATTCTGTTCGTCCTCCAGAGCCAAGATGTCAAATGCCGCCATGTGAGTGGCCTTGGCACGTCCCCAGCACATTGATGGGCGCTGAGATAGCTAGCCGCCTTATCGCACACGAGATGGCTCTAGCTCCCGATTGCGGAGAACTCATGGTACACCCCAATCAGGCAGCTAGGCAACCGCTCCTCTATCTTCGTCTCCCTCATCCGTCTGTTCCTGGATTCATACTGTTCAGTTTACTGTTTCTCGCCCAAATATCGTCCGCTTTTGAATCCGTGAAGATGGGCCAGGCAGAGTCGGTTCCCAGATACCAGCAGCCGAGCCGGAGGAGTATGGGGAAGGTCGAGAACTCGGTGTGTGGGTCGGAGAAGTTCGATGCGTTTAAGTTTACGGAGGACAAGGAAACGAACAGCATGCTGGTCGAGATTGAGTCGCGTGTGACAGCAAACAAGAGCTACTCTCCCCACGTCTCCGGCACACAGACCGAGGGCTATGTCAAGGAGCTCCTCGAAGACCCAAAGGTGCAGCACCGTTCTGAACCTTACAAGATGACATGCTGACTGATCTAGAACCGTCTTGCACTCTCCGCCTTGTCAACCAACAACCCTGCCACTATCCTCGAGAAGCCATCCGCCATACTCAAGGATACGCAGACGTTCAACCTAGCTATCCCCTCTGAAGGAACACCGGTCACCAATCAGCGATCTTCAGGAAGATGCTGGATCTTCGCCGCGACCAACGTCTTCCGCGTGGCGATTATGAAGCGATACAACCTGCCGAGCTTCGAGTTAAGTCAGTCCTACCTGTTCTTCTGGGATAAAGTGGAGAAGGCGAACTACTTCCTCGAAAGCATCCTTGCCACATCAGAAGAGCCGGTAGACAGCCGTCTCGTTTCGACGCTGATGGCCAGTCCGGTCGGTGATGGAGGACAGTGGGACATGATCGCGAACCTCGTGGGCAAATACGGTCTCGTACCTCAAACGCTCTACCCCGACTCCTACAACGCGCAGAGTTCCGCTACCATGGATAGGCTCCTAACGACCAAGCTACGCGAAGATGCGCTCCGCCTCCGCGATCTGAAGAAGGCCGGTTTCAACGCCACCTCGTCCACTGTCGGCGCCGCAAAGGAAAAGATGATGCAAGACATCGTGCGTATCTTGACCCTGACGCTCGGTCCTCCGCCCTCAGCCAGCGAGACCTTCACTTGGGAGTACTACGACAAGGACAAGAAGTTCAAGAAGCTCGTCATGTCACCTCTCGACTTCGCCGGCAACCTCAACGATTCCTGCGGCATGCGTTTCTGTGGTGGGACGGACGTACACAGCCTTTTCAGCCTGGTCAATGACCCGCGCAACGAGTATGACCGTCTGATGACTGTTGACTTCCTGGGCAATGTCTGGGGCGGTCGCCCAATCACCTACGTCAATGTCGATAAGAGCGTGTTGAAGAAGGCTTGTATTGAGATGATTAAGAAGGGCTTCCCTGTCTTCTTCGGCAGCGATGTCGGCAAGTATAGTGATAGCGCCAAGGGCATCATGGATACGGATTTGGTCGACTATGAGCTGGGGTTCAATGTTAAGCTGGGTATGAGTAAGGCGGAGAGACTCATGACTGGCGAGAGCGCCATGACGCGTAAGACGAGACGCCTTCACAGAACACAATTACCCCCGCTGATTCGTTGTCGCAATAGATGCTATGGTCCTCACAGCAGTCCACCTCTCACCCTCCGGCGAGCCGATCCGCTGGCGCGTCGAGAACTCCTGGTCCAATACCGCAGGCACCGAGGGCTACTTTGTCATGAGTGACAAATGGATGGACGAGTTCTGCTATCAGGCCGTCGTGGATCCGAGCGTTGTTAGCACGTCTACGAGGGAGATTTTGAAACAGAAGCCTAAGGTGCTGCCGCTGTGGGATCCGATGGGGTGAGTCGTTTTTCTTACTCTCACGTCAACGTGAACGCTATACTGACGATTGAATAGTGCGCTTGCTTGAGATGGTTTTCATGACTATGAAGGGCTCGCGCGACGGTCTAAGGACGGTCTATAGACACTTACGTTTTGCTTTCTTTACGACACCCAAGATCTCATGATAATGCGAGTTTTGGGTTTCCCAGTTGGTGCTGGTCGCACATCATGTCTCCCCAGTCCCCAGTCCCCGGACACTTTCCGATAAGGTAGACACGACTGTACCATGGACACTTTCCGATAGGCTGATAATTGATCAACCGTGTCCCACGTATGATGTACCACGCTCCGATAAGAGATCTCAAAGACGGGCATTGGCGCCTTGAACGTGGCACGCACATGCTGTGAGATGCAGGTGCATCCGGCTATAACGGCACCAAGGTACCGAGGACAGTACCACGAGATTTCTGAACCATGTCATGACTTGCAACGACTATCGAAACATCCTATACCAACGATAGTACTTAGTTACCTACTTCCTCTGTCGGTACAGTCGGTTGCTATCGACGGTAGCACTGGTCTATAGTCGTGGACTAGCGTATGTGGATCTGGTTCTCTGAAAGTGAAACATACATGTACCTACACGGATGGAATAAGCTTCTAGGAACGACAAGCACGCCATCTTACCCACTTTCTTATCCTTGACATTCTGGGGCTCGTATTCACCCCGCATTTCATCACTCCTCCAGATGGTTCTTCCAACAGTTGGCGTGCAAGCGTTTGTGCGTGTGCGTTCTGAGCACAGGACCTTGTGATACTCAAACAGGAAGGTGCAGGTACCTACGTGTCTAGCCGTTCACGAAGTCGTGAGTACCTAGGTAAGTTTATGCGCAACAGACTTTCCCAGCAAACCGCAGTTCGGTAAGTGCGACATGAGCTGGCAGCGCTACTGCGATACAGTAAGGACTGCCACGATCCGTGAAACGGTGTTCCTGCATGAGGGAAGTGTTTGGTAAGGATATAACTTAGGCTGTGTGTATATACAGTACACATGCATGTACCTAGGTTAACAGTACTTGCTTGATCTCAAGTTCCGTTTGAGCAAGGCCTAGAGAAGGCTGTGAAGACAATGATGGACCATCGTCTTTAGTCCTTTTGTCTCTGATCAAACAACTGGTTATACATAAGCCGTTTGCAGAACGAACCATACATGTGTTGTATGAAGTACATGTTGATTGCCAACTACTAGGTAGGTATGAATGCAAAGCCGGCTGTAAGCGGTCGTACAACCTCATTGCGGGCTGTCCGAAATGGGACGAATGTGCCACACATTCAAGCTCTTGCTCCAGCTTGGTTGCTGGCGAAAATCAGTCTCAACGCAACAAGCGCAACCTCAGGCGTAAGACAGGGGCCATGAACCCATGGTAGTCGCGTCGTACTTGTCCAAACGGCGAGCAAAAAGCACAAGTGTGGTCAAAGTAGAATGTGGCCAAGGACGCATCCTGCAGACTCCCGTGCGCAGGTGGTTCGTCGCACAACAGCGGGTCGGACGTGCAAAGGGGGCTTGTTGGGTGGGACGGTGGTGGGGAAACAGAGGAGAAAGGGTTTCGTTTGCTTTCGGATGGGGCAAATACAGATCAACAGGAGAGCTTGCCTTTCCAGAAGGACACACGTGCATGTGTTTGAGTGTCTCTTGTCTCTCCTGTCACGCATGCTTCAGGTTGATTGCGAATGTTTCCGAATTCCTCCCAAGTGACAAGGGTGGTAGGAGCCGCATACGCCGCATAGCTCACCAGGTTCGGTACGTCGCATGCGTGGCTTGGTGGCGTTTTTTAAACACAGATTGGGCCGTGCAGCGCGAGATTAAGCGAGATCAAGCGAGACGTCCCCCCCAGTCTTCTCTCAACTTTACAGGGCAGTTTCGCCGGGGCCGCGATTGTCCGGCTGTTGTTATCAAACCTGCCAAGAAGATTGACGTACGGTAGAACAGCCGGAATGCTCTGTCGCGTGCGCAGAGTTGGTCAAGCAAAGCGATAGACGGTGTCGACGAATGGCCATGTAAACCACCGGACGTAGCAATCAATACCGCGAAAGATGGCTGGATCTGGATGCAAGGAGTTCTCCGTTTATTGCTCATCTCATTGCACACGACGCCCGGCTTGCTGCTTGTTCGTTTCTTGTGTTGCCCTGCCAGTTCTGAGTCGGTCGCAGGTGCCGCGCGGCGCGCAATTGGTATGATCGACGCGTCATAAGCGCTGAAACGGCATGGCCCAGTGCGTGGCGCGGTCTTGGTGTCCGGACTTACGTCCTAACCTAAGCGTGCTAAGACTACTAAGGGTGCTAAGGGGTAACAGGCAGGCCGGCGCCGCTCGCTTTATCAGTTCCCTGGTCCGCAACATTAAACCTGGACCTTGGATATCGCTGCACTATTCCATCACCACTTTTCCCTTACTTTCTTTCAACCACAGCGACCTTGCATTCAAGCCCAGGAGCTTACGAAGCCCGTCTACTGTCTCCTTCTTACTGCGACACGATCCAACTTCGCATCCGTTCATTGCCAATCGCCAAAACCAAGGCCGCTGCTTCCCCTCGCTACAACCACTACCTTAATTGCCCGTTTTCGGATCCGATAAACCTCTTTAATACCACCAATCAATCACCCACCCACCAACCACCCTCACAATGGCCTACGCAAACCAACCATACACTCCAAAGCCAATTACCGACATCTTCACCGCCGACACTGACATTGACCGCCGCCAATGTCGTCGGACCGTGCCTATGAGAGTCCTTGCTCTCGGTCTTGGACGCACCGGCACTGCTTGTGAGATTCCCCGTGATTGAAGGATGCATCCCATACACAGTGACTGACAGTCGAACCCAGCCCTCCGCACTGCGCTCAAGGAACTCGGATTCGATGATTGCTACCACATGATGTCTGCCTCTGTGGAGAACCCACCAGACTGCCTCATGTGGCAGGACGCTTTCGCAGCCAAGTACGACGGCGTTGGCACTTTCGGCCGCGAGCAGTGGGACCAGTTGATGGGACACTGCCAGGCCGTCTGTGACTGGCCTGCTGTCGCATTCGCTAAGGAACTTATCGAGGCCTACCCAGAGGCCAAGGTCATCATCACCACCCGCGATGTCGACTCATGGCACGCATCTACCATGAAGACTGTCGACTGGCGCGCAAACGACCCAGAGCTCAAGGCTGTTGCACGCTTCGATTGGGGAGCTGGTCTCTACCAACCAATGCTCAAGAGTACGTTTTGCGCCAATCGAATTGAATATACCACGAGCCATCCACTAACAACTATACAGAGTTCTGGGACGTGTTTTTCGGCGGTGACTTCGAGAAGAACGGCAAGCAAAGATTCAACGACTACTACGCCGAAGTGCGCTCGCTCGTACCGAAGGAGAACCTTCTGGAGTACAAGATGGGCGAGGGCTGGAAGCCACTCTGCGACTTCCTCGAAGTCCCAGTACCAGAGGGCAAGAAGTTCCCACGCACAAACGACACCGATGGCTTCGTCGACCGCTGCCGTGCGCGCAACCGGGCCCAGATGATGAACGTCGCTTTCCGCTGCCTCGTTGTCGGCGGTAGTGTTGCAGCAACGGTCTTCAGCGCCACCATGACCATCCGCCGTTTCATCGGTTCGAGGGGTTCGTTGCTCGCTTGACTGCATCTACTACCTTCACGCGTTGTATCTTGCTTTCGGCGATGACGCGGCTTTACTCGGCACTACGCGCGGCCAGTCACCTGTTTGGATATTCGGAATTGGTGCATGTATTAGAACGGCGTTTCGGGGATGGGACATTGGGGACAGCCAAAAGGGCGTCCGATCAAAGCCGGAGTTTAGAGGGGGGTTGATTGATTTGCGAGGGTGCTAACTGGTCTATTGGATCATGTTCTATCGTTTGCGCATTCGTTCACGATGCTCCATTAGTAGGGCATACATTGCTATAATGCAATAAAACAACAGATTTTTCCCAAACAGCTAGTATACTTTTGCATCTTTCCCCAGAGGTCTTCTCTCCTGCACTTTGTCATTATCGCCGAAAGACAGTTCCTACACCTCCCGACGGAGCCCTCAAGCCTTCAACATGAACGTAAGAAGGTTCGGGCGGCGTCATGAACTGCTCAGCTTTGTCGCTGGTACGGCCCGAGGGACCCGCTGCAACGGTTGTCGGTCGATGCTTGAGCCACGCTCTGGCAACCGTCGAACTTCCTTTCCAACTCTTTTCCAACATCTCCACAATCGTCAAACAGTCAACATCGTGAAAGTCATTGAAGATCAGTGGACCAGTTGCCTCCTGGACCATCGTTTTTCATATCGTCGCAGATACTGCACTTTACAGCGTCGCGAGAGACGCTGGGTGAGATACATGTGCGAAACGTGATCCAGGCTGTGGGTGCGCGTCTATTGGACCTTGAGTTTGTTTCGTCCCCAAGGCCCAAGCCGTGACCGGAGTCTCGTCGGCTCTCCATACACGTAAGTCAAAGTCTCGCACACTCTGGACCTTCGAGGACAAGAGTGCTTGGCAAGAAACCCCTGGGCTCAGGGTTCATCTGGATGTTCCAAAAGGTGGAGATGTCGCCCCCAGGCCGCGTGTCCCGCCCGAGTCGTGCCTCATCGATACAAGCGGCGTCGGACCCTACTCGTCGATCATACATAGTGCGTAGATGAAAGGGTATAAGCAACAGTTGAAACGTCTATTGGGTCTGGTGTACAGTAGGTGCAAAGTCGATATTAACTTCGTCTGGAAAGGAAGAGAAGGTGGTACAGACACACGGGAAGCTGCAGCTTGCAACCGGGGAATGTCTCTTTGCATGAAGCCACGGCAAAGTTGATGGCTAGGTTAATCCCTTGCCGAGGATTCTTTACCCGCCCTTCGCAAAACACTCGCATATCCGTGCCTCCTCACTGCGTTTCAGAAGACCTCCTGCCAAGCATGGCTATGGCACGGCCGGGTTCGGTGGACCGGGGGTTGGGTTCAAGGTTGCTGCGGCGCCTAATCTGCCCAACTGGGCCCTTTTTCTGTTTCGACCAGGCCTGACGTCTCCACATTCATCCGTTGTTCTATCTGCCTCTATGCCATAGCGGCACTCTGTTGCCCTCACGCCAAGGAACTATTACTATCAGCTCAAGGCTTACATTTCCTGGGGGACGAGCTTGATCGCTGGTCTAGAGGGGCGGCTAGGGTATGGTCGCTATGGTCAGGAGTAGTGCATACTCCTTACCCTGTGTTTGATCATCCAGCTCCCCCGGACGTCCCTTTCAATCCGCAACCTCTTCGTTGGTATCGTCCTTGGGGGGAGTTCTTCTTCGAGCATCAGATTCGCTTCTTCAGATTCCGTCGGCGCATCGGTACGACACCGAATATTGTCTCACGCATCTTACTATCAGCCTGAGACTCCCTCTCTCGGCCCCTCTGCAGATCGATAACGTTCCTTCCTAGGCTCGATCTTGAGTCTCGTAATTTGGGGCGGACTGCTGCCTTGAACTTTACAACTACATTCTTTCTGCCTGGCTTTTCTTAAAACACCTACTTCTATACCATGGGCGTATTAGGTGGCTTGCTGCTCGGCAGCTTGCTACTGTGGAACAGTGCTACAGCGCAGCTCAACAATGAAACCTCTCCGGTCTCTATCTTTCGCTCTGTAAGTGCATCTCGGAGGACGTCTGCGCCGCGAAACTAGGAAGGTGGCTAATCGCTGGCGCGCTGTTTGCAGAGACCTGACCTTCACGCTCCTGCAATCAAGATGGAGATTCTTGAACCGGAACTTGTCGCGCCGGGATACATCTTCATTGCGCCTTACAGGAATAGAGATCCGGGCCCGTATATCTATGACAACTATGGCAACCTCATCTGGTCAGGTGCCGGAATGAGTGGCCCAAAGACGGCGCATAACCCTCATGTCTGCCAATACAAGGGAGAGGACCACATTTGCTACTTTGAAGGCCAGCAGCACCAAGGCTTCGCGCGCGGACACGGCGTCATCATGAACAAACACTACAAGATTGTCGCAACAGTGGAAGCCTCTGGCGCAGGCGCATCGGCAGACATGCACGAGTTCAGACTTGCGCCATACTCTAACGGTACCACGGCTCTCATGACAGTGTACCAACCGCGCATGTACGATTTGACGACGAACCCACGTTTCAATATTGTTGGTGGTATCGGCTGGATTGTTGAGGGTGTCTTTCAGGAGGTAGAGGTTGAGACAGGAAGGGTTGTTTTCGAGTGGAGGAGTCTCGACCATCTGGATCCACACCTCAGTTACACGTACCCTGGCACAACCGACACATCGGGAAACGGTCTTCACGAAGACACGCCATGGGACTACTTCCACATCAACTCCATCGACAAGAATGCAGACGGTGATTACCTGATCTCCGCCCGTCACATGGCCGCCATCTACAAGCTGTCCGGCGTTGACGGGTCCATCATGTGGGAGATGGGCGGCGAGAACCCGACCTTCCACCAGACCAACTTCCGCTTCTCGTCGCAGCACCACGCGCGCTGGATCAGCGAGAACAGCACGCACACACTGCTGCGCTTCTACGACAACGCCAGCAACGGCGTCAACATCACGAACGCGCACTCGCACGGCTACATCATCAGCATCGACCACGTCTCCGGCACGGCCACGATGCTCAACTCGTACGGCGCGCCCGAGGGCGACGGCGTCCTCTCCGGCTCCCAGGGCAACATGCAGCTCCTGCCCAACGGCAACCTGCACCTGGGCTGGGGCGAGCACTCCTACTACTCCGAGCACCTGCCCAACGGCACCGCCGTCATGTACGCCAAGCTCGCCGACCGCATGTCCAACGTCATGGTCTACCGCTCCAACAAGTACGAGTGGCACGGCTACCCGACCACCAAACCCTCCCTGTGGTCCTACTCCCGCACCGGCACCCCGGACTCGCCAACTCTGTTCTACGTCTCCTGGAACGGCGCGACCGAGGTCGCTACCTGGCGCCTCTACGCCGCTGACAACGCCACGGGCCCCTTTTACCCCGTCGCCAACGCCACGCGCAAGGGCTTCGAGACGACGCTGAGGCTGGAGAAACAGTACGAGTGGGCGTTCGCTGAGGCCCTGGATGCGCACGGCGCCCCGCTCGACCGCAGCGTCATTGCGAAAACCTTCGTGCCTAGCGCTTCGCTCGTCGATGCCTGCGACGACTATGCCTGCGGCCGCGCTGAGGCGCTCGCGGCGGGTGATCGCCTGGGCGATAAGGAGGAGTATCGCGTTAAGGTCGAGGAGAAGTACTTGAGCGACCATCGCGCGTTCAACACGAGCAGGTATTACGCCGAGCTGCCGACGTCGCAAAGATCCTGGAAGCAGAGCGTCAAGAACGTTGGGGTCGGTAGTCTGTTGTTGGGAGCGGGCGTCGTGGGGATGCTTGTTTTCACCGCTCTTTTGGTCTTCGTGCTCAGGAGGAGTAATAGGGTGGGCAATGGCAAGGAGGGGGGACTGGGCGAGAGGTTCCAGTTGGGCGCGCTGGAGGCGAGGGCGCGGTTGATGAGGAGTGAGCTTGGCGGTGCCTTGGGGAAGTATGTTAGGGTTGGGCAGGAGGAGAGGGAGCGCGGTCATGATGGTCACGATGCGTAGGGTAATTTCGTCAAGGGACAAGGGATTCTGGCTTTCCTCTTTCTGCGTTTCGAAGCCGGCATTGGGCGGAGTTCTAATGGTATGGTATATTGATGGGTTCGGGGTGGAGGCCGGAGGGCTGGGCAGGGCGCGCAAAGGATACCAATATTGTTTCATATCAGTTACATGTAGTATGAAAAATATCATACATTGTACACTCTTAACGGATTGTTGGAGTTCTGAAACGGAGTCTGTCGTTCCCTTCCCACGTGTGCTGAGCTGACGATGGGTTTCGCTCGAGCCCGCATAAGGCAACTTACTGTAAGGTACCTGACCTACCTACAGTACAGTAAATAACCCCTGGGCCGTCCGTCCCCTACGCACATGCACTCTGCGGAACGTGGCCTCCTGAGCAGGTTGGACGCGCATACCTGAACTAGCAAAGCGTCCAGATTGCTTAGTAGCAGGTAAACTACTGTACAGTACGTTATGTACCATTAAGATTTACACGTTATGTCTGTAGCAGTGCGACGTCGGGCGTCTAATGCTTCACCGCCGACGCGTAGCGGGGCTTGGCGGGGCTTGGGCCGAGAGGGCGCTGTAGTGGCGGTTTGGCGTTTTATGGCTTGCATTACCTAGCGCGCACGGATGTCGGCACCGTGCTGGATACATGCTTCTGTTCACCGCCTTCGCGGCTACGATTTCTAAGGCCATCTAGCTCTATTGGGACAAAAATACACGGGTCGCAAAAGTTACAGCTCGAGCTGCCCGACTGTAAGCGACGGGAAGCTCAGAAGCTCTACCGCGCTGTTTAGGGGAGAGTGCATGTATACATGTAGACTATTGTCACTACCCGCCTGGTTCATGTAACTGCACGACAGGTGGTTCTTAGTAACGGCCATACAACGGCTGCTTCGTCACCACTGATCTCTCCCTTTCCGCAGCTGAAGAGATGGATGGGATCGAGTTGGCTACGCGCAGACGTCCGCGTAGCTGCACACGCTCCCCATGAGGACCAAGACTGCGCGTCCTTCTCTTGGCGTTTGGGGTTTTGGAAACATCGCCGGCCATTGCGGTGCAGCGCCCAGCTATCTCGACACTCTGGCTGCTTTCAGTGCTTTCCTTGTACAGCCGATTATTCTTGCGCAATACCTGGATTGTTTCATTCCGGGTCATGATCAAACGTCTTGACTGATTGTTTCGCGCTATTCATTCACTCACTTTGCCTATTCCTCATACACCCAAAGTACATACCTACTTTATTACAGTACCGTCCCCGGATCCCAATCTATACCGAACCCGGACCGGTATGCAACAGCAGAA
Organism: Zalaria obscura; assembly: GCA_024184665.2. Lineage (NCBI taxonomy): Eukaryota > Fungi > Ascomycota > Dothideomycetes > Dothideales > Zalariaceae > Zalaria > Zalaria obscura. The sequence goes on along the minus strand of JAMKPW020000005.1, from coordinate 623,825 downwards.
AGGTCATCTGCGCCAACGTCATGGTTCCGGTGCTCTACAGCTAGAGCAATTCGATAGGGACTCTCGCGAACAATCACCCTACAATAATGTCGAAGACGACGACCAGACCTACCTCCACGATCCCGCCATGAATACCAAGAATCAGTACTCCCCTTCCACGCTCGAGGCCGGTCCTCAGCACCCCTCCTCCTCCTCCTCCTCCTCCAACACCAACTCCAACAATGCATACCTCACCCCCACCTCCCCGCAAAAAGAACTCCCAGAAGGAGCCACAACACCTCTAAACGAAGACCAGACCGCCGATGGCTTCCCGATCCAACAATACCCCCCACCGTCACCGACCTGGGGCAACATGCCGGCGAAACCGCAACTCGCGATCCTGGCCCTGTCGCGCTTCGTCGACTTCTTCCAGATGGCCGCGCTGCAAACAATCATGGTGCACCAGCTCAAATCCTTCGACGAAGGCTTGCCGGACAGCGTCATCTCGCACCAAGCCGGCGTGCTGCAGGGTTCCTTCACCGCCGCCCAGATCATCACCTCGGTGCTCTGGGGCCGCGCCGCCGACCAGCCCGAGGTCGGCCGGAAACTGGTCCTCAATATCGGCCTCGTCGGCACAGGCGTCACCTGCATCGGCCTCGCGTTTAGTAAGAGCTATGCACAAGCGGTCGCGTGGAGGGTGCTGGGTGGTGCCGTCAATGGCACCGTCGGCAGCGCAAGGACCATGGTCGCCGAATGTGTGCCCAAGCGCTATCACCCGCGCGCCTTCCTGCTGCTGCCCGCGGCGTTCAATTTCGCGAATATGCTGGGCCCGATCTTGAGCGGGATGCTGGTCGACCCCGTCGACGGCTTTCCGAAACTGTTCGGACCAGGCTCGGCGTTTGGGGGCGCTGATGGCGTCGTTTGGATGAGGGAGTATCCGTATGCGTTGGCCAATCTGCTGAGTACGGTGCTCTTGTTCCTCGAGGCGATATTGGTGGGTATTGGGTGTAAGGAGACGCTCAAGGGCCATCGCCAGATGCAGATTAGCGAGCTGGATCCGGTGAGGTTGGTCAGGAGCGCGGTTGCGAAAGTCAGGGGCATCAAGGAGCAGGGATACAGGCTTGTAGACGCGAGGAAGGGCCTCTTGTCTGGCAGGGAAGAGGGCTCGATTGAACTGGACAGGCTGGAAGAGGACGAGGGTGTCCCGAACGAGAAGGGTGCGGACCGTCCGCCTCAGAGATTGGCTTTCCACAGACTCTGGACTACCAATGTCCTCTGGACCCTCCTCTCCATCGCCATCTTCGACTTTCACATGGGGTACGTATTCGCTCCATCTCCATGCCATCCTTCCCCTACAATCCCCATTCCCGATACTAACACTCAACAGCGCCTTCGCGAACCTCTGGACTCTCTTCCTCTCCACCTCCCGCGAGTTCGTCCCCGACTCCAATCCTTCCAACCAACCCCCCCAACCCCAGCCCGTGCCCCGCTCCGCCTTCAAATTCAGCGGCGGCCTCGCCTTCCCACCCCCCACCATCGGCTTCGCAATGGCCATCATCGGCTTCATCGGCATCGGCCTCCAATTCATCCTCTACCCGTTCGCCAACGCCAAATTCGGCCTCATGCGCTGTTTCCGCTCATCTTTATTCCTCTTCCCCCTCGCCTATTTCCTGGCGCCCTATATCGCGCTCCTCCCCAGCTCCTCCCCGTCCCCCCTCCCGGCGTCTGGCGTCGCGGTCTGGAGCGGCATTACGGTGGTGTTGTTGCTACAAGTCAGCGCAAGGACGTTCGCGCTGCCGGCGAGTATCATCCTGCTCAATAACTCCTCGCCGCATCCGTCGGTGCTGGGCTCCATTCATGGTATTGGGCAGGCGGCGAGCGCGACGTTTAGGACGGTCGGACCGATGCTGGCGGGCTATTGGTATGGCATTTGGCTCGAGAGGGGCGTGGTGGGGATGGCTTGGTGGATTGTGGCGGCGGTTAGTGCGGCGGGGTGTGTGGCGGCGTTTAAGGTTAGGAATGGGTCTGGGCATGAGATTTTTTTGCCGGGCGAGGAGGGGTTTGAGGAACAGCAGATGAGGAGGGAGGTGGGAAGATCGTGAGCAGATGGAGATGGATGGGGGATTGTTTTGTTGTTTGGTATTGAGGAGATAAAAGCAAGGCTGGCGAGGTGTACAGAGCGAGGGCGGCACGTTGTTGTACATATGTGTGCGCCAGGTAGATTGGCTGTAGATACCCAACCATCCTTATAGCGTATTGTAGGTATATTGTATTACTCTTGATTGAAACAGGTCAGGATTTTGTCAGTATTCTGGTTGGTGATGACTTGTGTGTGAAGGGGGGATCAAGAAGTTTGTAGAATGTATAGTACAAGTTTTCATCATTCAAGCGTGTAAGTTAGGCAATGTACAGTATCCTTTCTAACCGCACAATGCGCCAGCCCGGGCAAGAAATAAGAGTGAAGATCTTTTGCCGCTCCTTCTTCCCAGAACAATGGAAGACTATGAGCCCACACTAAAAGGGAATTGCTCGCTTTCCAGAAACAAACGCCACCCGAATATGCCCTGGTATACCTCTCCCACCTTCTTCCTCATCCTCATCTACGCTCTCCGTCCTCTATCCCCTCTTCACATATCTTTCAAGGTCCACAGAACCCATTGCTGCTAAATTTTTCGAATCTTCCCAATTCCATCGATTCACGCCCGCCAATTTAAGCAGCAACGGCCTGCCCCTGCTGCGGCGGCGGCGGCGGCACATCCAACCTCGTATTCTCCGCCATCATCCTCTGGAACCCAATCCCGACGCCCTCAATAACCGCCAACAAGATGGCACAGCCAATAGCACCGTTCCTGACCGCCTTGGCGCCGCCACGCACGGCCAGCGCGCCGCCGGTGAAGAAGCCCGCGATGATGGCGTTCCACGGGTCTTCCTTCTTGCGGATCCCTTTTACCGCGCAGTCGAAGGTGCTGAACATGCCGCCCCAGACGCCGAAGTTGCCGCCCAGGACGGGCGCGCGCGCTTTTATGGCTGTGAGGGCTGCGAGGGGGGTGGAGTTAGCTTGAGTGGGTTTTGGGAATCGGGTCGGGGAAGGGAAGGGGATGGGTACCTCCTATTCTACGCTCGCCGTACGGGCTGTTTCTGAAGCCTTTGACGCCGTGCCATACTGCGCCTCCGATGGCCTGGGTAGCGAGTTGTCAGTATGCTGTTGGCTGATGGGGAAGAAGAGACAAGCAGACGGATGACATACACCCATACAGAAAGCTCCTCCGAAATCAGACAGCGCGACCCAGGGGCAGGGATCGCGAGAGTGGTCCATTTTGCGGTTTGTGACGTCGCGATCAAGGCGAGCTGAGATCGGTATGAGAGGACGGCGGTTGCACGCGAAGCTGGTGGGCCGGTAGCGCGCACGAAGAGAGAACGGGCTGGTGAGAAGTTGAGACCGGACGAGATGGCCCTTTTCGCAGGTGTATGTGGTGGTGCGGTATAGGTAGAGATGTGGGTTTAGGTTACTTGCTTTGCCTTGGTCATGTCTGCGAACTTTCATCCTTTCGCCGACGGGAAGTCCCGCTTCACCTCCGAAAGCCGCCGCATTTTGGGTGCATGGATGACCGTAATTTATGTCTGGAGAAAGTTATTGGTACCATATTTACTGCCGCCCCCGCCAACTTACACTTCAAGTTTTCGCGGAAACAGAAGAAGATAGATTCTTTTACTAGACATGGTGACCTCGGCGCCGGCAGTAGCACCAGTGCTGTCTACACCGGACACGCACGTTTTTGAGGATCCAACTCCGCCTATCGATACTGCTGCGCTTCCGAAATTGGACGACGAGCAGTTGTACTTGCAGTATGAGATCAAGAGGACGATCGAAGAGATTAGAGGGGGAGGATGGAAGAGGATAGCCTTGCAATTCCCTGACGACATGCTCATGGACGCGCCGAGAGTTTACGAAGCACTGAGAGATGGACTCGGAAACAAGAGGAAAAGCGAGGGAACTGCAAATGGCGCGAAGCATGCAGAAGAGAGGGTTGTGTATGGCCGGGTGGAAGAGCTCGAGCAGGATGTGCAGAAGCTGGAGTTGGAGCACGCAAAGGGTGGGAATCAAGGTCGAGATCAGGAAGAGGAAAAGCTGTGTATTCTGGCAGACACTTCGTATGGCGCCTGCTGCGTAGACGAGGTAGCGGCTGAGCATGTTGATGCTCAGGTGGTGGTACACTACGGACGATCTTGTCTTTCTCCTACGGCACGCTTACCCGTCATCTACGTCTTCACCACGAAACCGCTGGACCTCGACGCTGTGGCTGCAACCTTCCAGGAGACGTACCCGGATAAGGATGCTAAGGTGATCCTAATGGCGGACATACCCTATAGTAGCCACATCAAGGCCTTCTATTCGAAACTGCAGGCGACCGGCTACACCAACATCTTCGCGACAGACATAATTCACAATCCTTCTTCGGCGCTGCCGAACCGCACCGTCCCAGCAGAAGTGGAATCAGACGCCGAAACTCTCCGTCAATACTCGCTCTTCCACATCTCAGAACCACCAAGCTCGTTACTCCTCATCGTCAGCTCCCGCGTCGCCTCCGTCCAGATCTACCCCACCGGCAGCACCGACAATCAAGCCCTGCCGGTCTCCACAGCGATGACCCTCCGCCGACGCTACGCCCTCGTAACCCGTCTTTCCACCGCTTCCATCTTCGGAATCCTCGTCAACACCCTCAGCGTCGCAAACTACCTGAGCGCGCTCTCGCACGTGCAAGACGTGATCAAGCGCGCGGGCAAGAAAAGCTACACCTTCGTCGTGGGCAAGGTGAATGCGGCCAAGGTGGCCAACTTTTCGGAAGTGGACGGATGGGTTGTCATTGGGTGTTGGGAGAGCAGTTTGATCGAGAGCAAGGACTTTTGGAAACCGATTATTACGCCGTGGGAGCTGGAGTTGGCGCTTACGGATGAGAGGGAGAGGGTTTGGACGGGTGAGTGGATGGGCGACTTCATGAGTGTGCTTCGGAAGGAGAAGAAGGACGTCGAGGAGGAGGGTATGGATGCGGATCGTACGGTGGGTGAAGGGGAAGCGGAGCCAGAGGCAGAGGCAGAGGCCAACGGAGAAGGCGACTGGGACGACGAGTCCGATTCCGAGCCTCCCGTCTTCGATCTGCGCACTGGTCGCTACGTATCACAAAGCCGGCCCATGGCTCGCGCTCGCCCCTCCAGGGACACCAAGTCGGGACCTGGACAGGCGAAGGTGGCCCAAAGCTTGATCAAACGCGCGAACGGTGATCTGGCCCAGATCGGTGGCGAGGTCTCACCTGCGGCCGAGTTCCTACGGTCGAAGCGCACGTGGCAGGGCCTGGGAAGCGATTATGAGATTGCGTACGAGTATGATGATGATGGGAAGGTAAAGGGTGCGCAGATGGAGGAGGGCCGGAGTGGGATTGCGAGGGGATATGTTGTTGGTGATGATCCGTCCAAGGCGTGATCCCGAGCTGCTGTATATATGAATATCGCGTTTTACATACGGCTACCCAATGAGTGAGAATGATCAGAAATTCACTTGCTCACCTTTGTTGCGGTTTACCTCGGTGTGTCTCTGCCAAATCGATACCACCGTTCCATGCTGCTTCACGAAGCGTCTCATTAAGCTTTCCCTTGCAGGGTTGGTGAAACCCCGACAGGCTTCGCTCGACTCTCTGACACCTCCCTTCTCCTCCTTACTGGCCTCAAACCGCCATTTCCACAGGACACCAAACTAGCCCATGGGGAAGCCGAGAGCCAGACTTCCAAGGTATGCCCTGGCATGGCTGTAGCGGCCGTCGCAGGCGTCGCCAGCCTCGGCCAACAGTTCGCCGTCGAGTGCAACCTCACGGAGGCTCAGGCTGCGGGATTCCCATGGGCCTGTTTCATCACCAGGACAAAGAAGCATCGGAAACCGACTAACACCCGCTGCAATCTCCGTCGTCCCCGGTGCGCCTGTGTGCAGACTGTCCAGTCAGTAGAGGCTGGATTACAGGCCGCGCAACTTCTGGACTTCTGAGCAACTGTGGCAGCGGATTGGATCACAGGCCACAGTGCGTGATCTCCAGCCAGCGCTTAGCGCTTCCCACGCCTGTGCGCGTTACCACAAAGAACAATGCAACGGTACCTACCCAGCCAATCTCATACGCAGCGCCTCCTGGGCCCATCTCGACTATCTCTCCCCTATTCGACCTGCGCGGCTTGGTGGTACTCTGCATGCGCTGCTTTGGGACAAAGCGCAAGCCATGCGGGCGTCGCCAGACTCGGTAGGTGTATGGTAGAGGTAAGTCAAACAGTCATGGACGGCACTGAAATTTTCCTTACATGCCCCATCCATAACGGATCTCCTTTTTCCGAACTATGGTCGAATGCAATATATATATGGAGGCCGAGTGCCCAGCCTTTGCAATGTCAGGGCTGGCTCTCCATCACACTCATTACACTTATACCATTCATTCATTTTAGGCGGAGCCTAGGCAAACATGTTTCAATCTTCTATTCTTCTGACCCTTGGCCTCTCTCTGGGCGCTCTGGCTCAGTCCACCTCATACTCCCTGGCAGACGAGTTTTCCGGCAGCACTTTTTTCGATCAGTTCGACTTCTTCACCCAAGGTGATCCCACTGATGGGTGGGTTCAGTACGTCGACTACGACACTGCAGTAAGCAAGGGCCTCATCGATCCCAACAGCAGCAAGCCTAGCTGGGGTGTTGATAACACCACCGTCCTTGACCCCTCCAGCGCCACTGGTCGGGCTTCTGTACGCATCTCCAGCAAGCAAAGCTGGACCCATGGCCTGTTCATCGCCGATATCGCCCACATGCCTGGTAGTATCTGCGGCACCTGGCCGGCCTTCTGGACGCTGGGATCTGGTACCTGGCCCGCAAATGGAGAGATCGATATCATCGAGGGAACGAACAGTGTCGATACCAATCTGATCTCCTTGCACACTGCAGCCGATTGCACGGTGGCAGGTAGCGGCCAGACCGGAACGCTTGAAACGGATGACTGCGCTGTTAGTAAATACCATATCCTGATTTCCAAACGAGAGCTAACATCCCACAGGTCGTAGACTCCACCACCGGCTGCAGTGTCTCCGACAACTCGACCAGCTCTTACGGTGACGGCTTCAACAAGATCGGAGGAGGTGTTTACGCCATGGAATGGACGTCCGCCGCCATCAAGGTCTGGTTCTTCCCTCGCGACTCCATCCCATCCAGCATCACCAGCGGCTCACCCGACGTCTCGGACTTCGGCTCGCCCGTCGCAAACATGGCCGGCGGCTGCGACATCGACACGCACTTCAGCCAACACAGCATCATCTTCGACAACACCTTCTGCGGGTCCTGGGGCGGCAACGTCTTCGAGAGCCAAGGCTGTCCTATGACTTCCGGCCAGGAGTCCTGGCCCAGCTGCGTGACCTACGTGGCCGAGAACCCGGACGCCTTCACCGACGCCTACTGGACCGTCAACAGCATCAAGGTGTACCAAGCCGGCAACGAAGCCGCCGCCGCTTCCTCCGCCTCCTCCTACCTCTCCTCCGTCACCCCCGCCGCAAGCACAGCCTCCAACTCCCTGACCTCCGAGAGCGTCGGCCTCGGCTCCAGCACCCGCTCCAACACCGCCGTCACCTCCGACAGCGTCGCCATCATCCCCACCGTCTCCGCGTCCCTTTCCGCCTCCGTCACCGCCGCGACCGCAGTCGCCACCTCCGCAACCTCAACACCCTCCTCCTGCGCCGCCCTCGCCGCCGCCGGCTCCACCTTCACCAGCGGCAGCAGGAGCTACACCATCGACTGCAACACCGACTACCCCGGCGACGACATGGGCAACGCCCCCGCCGCCTCCTTCGAAGCCTGCCTGTCCGCCTGCAACGACGCCGACGGCTGCGTCGCCGTCGCTTACAGAGCAGGCGTCTGCTATCTCAAGAACGGCGTCCCGGCCGCCGTGGCTACGGGGGTTGTCGACTCCGGGGTGCTGGTCACGGGCGCGTCGAGCGCGGTTGAGCAGATTGTGGCGGCGACGGGGTCGGCGTCGTCGGTATCGGGAACGAGGAGGCCGAGGAGGACGCATACGTGGAGTGTGGGCTCAAAGGCCAGCGCTGGGGCTTGGCGGGCTTGAGTTTTTGGGAGCCGAGGGTAGGACCATACTTTTATTCATTTCTTGTTATGGAAACTTACATGGTCGAGGGTGTTTTTGATGATAGGCTGCATTATGATTGGGAAAGAGCGACACGCCTCGCGAGCATTACATATCTAAGATAGGCGGGTTTATATGAGTTTCGGAAATGGCATTACCCTTTCCGCTACATGCATGCAGTATGCTGAAAACCAAAAACCCTGCATCCAACCTTTGCCAAATGCCCGGCACTACATGTGAAATCCCAAAACCGCGTACTACATAGCCAGGGCCATATCGACAAAAACGCAGACAGCCCCCGCCCCGCCCCCTACCTTACCACTTCCCACTCCCTGTCCCATGCCCATGAGAAAGCAGCCCCCAACCACAAAGCGAAACTCATCACGCAGGGTCCCCAATCTGCCCATCCGGCGCCAGCACAAACTCCCTCGCCGCAAACCGCATCTCGCCATTACCCACATCAAACACCGCAAGCACGTTCCTCAACCACGCATCGCCGAGAATATTGAAACTGCCACTATTCGGCTGCACGCCCATAGCGCAATAAGGGTAATTCGTCGGCGGGCCGACCAGATCTCTGGGATTAACGTAGAAGATCTTACCCGCGATTTCCACCCCGAAGAGAGGAGCCACGGCGTCGCACGGCACCATGTACGATTGGTACTCGTTGTCGTAGTAGCCGGGCGGGAGGAACGAGTTAGCGACATCGATCACAACTTCCTCAGGGACGTAGATCAAGTTTGTCCCGCTATCGACAATAGCAGTCGTCTGCGGCGCCAGCAGCGCGGTATGCGTCGTGCTCGACGCGCTCACATTGGCGACGTTGAACTGCGCCCCTTGGTCCTGCGACACGGCGTACCCGCCCACGGTGATGGTGTAGTACTCGTACACCTGCTGGCCGGTCGCGTAGCTGGTCCCGAGACTGTGGATCGTGGTGTTGGCCCAGTAGGTGCCGTGCGGGATGTCGGGGATGCCGCCGAGGGCCAGCAGGCCGCCGGGGCCGTCGGCGCTCTCGTATTCGCTGAGGTTCGCGGGGGGGCGGTTCAGCGCGAGAGACCAGATGGGCGCCACCAGGTTGTTGCTGTACATGGTTGTGAAGACGGGGTTGTATTGGATGTAGCCGTTGCCGGTGTCGTCGGCGGGGTTGTCGCCGGAGTAGCCGTTCGTGAGGAAGGGGTATGCCATGCCGAGGAGGCCGCTCGAGATGGTGTCGCCGTACCAGGCGGCGAAAGTGGCGACGCCGATGATGGTCGAGGGGACGGTGATGCCGGCTAGGGTGATGGTTTCGTGGCCTAGGAGGCCGGCAACGATTTCGTTGTCGGCATAGGTGACGTTGAAGTTCTCGTCGGGGATCTGGGACCAGGTAGAGGAGAAGTTGTAGGGCCGGCCGAAGTAGCATGGGAATCCGGGGTCGTTGATGTCGCAGGTGTCGTATGGGTCGGATGGATCGCAGGTGGCTGGGTCGGCGCAGTTGTAACCGCTTTCGATAACCCACGTATCAGAAGAGCCGCTGTCAAGTACGAGTTCGAGATACTCTCCGCCTATTGTTATTGGTGCGAGGAATTCATAGCCTTGGTCCTGGGCGTCAAGAGTCACATTGCCGGTCTGGGGGACATTGATGATCAGCTAAATCCCATTGGTTTGAACCTTGTCGGGCGTCTTTACTACGTGTAGCAACACGACGCAGACGTTGTTGTGCTCCTACTGGTTCTGACATACCTGTAATCTTCTAAATGCTTGCAAGTGCGCCGAACTCGCCGTGAGCTTCTTTGTGGCCTTCCTCTTGAGTTCAACTACTTGTGTTGTGACCTCGATCGGAGAAGGCTCTGTACGTTTCAACAGTCTTCGTGGCTCGCTAAAGGTGAAGTCTGAAAGATCCTGTGCGATTGCTGAGCTGGTGAACAGAGCTGCCGCTAACCATTTTAGCAGCATGGCTGTCTGGACAATGATCGGTAAAGGCTGGAGCGCGTTGACGTCGTTGACAGTGGCAAACCCTCTGTCAGTTTTCCTGGTAGACTGAATGAACGTGTGTTGATGGTCTTAAATACTCATCATAGGAAGTACGCCAAACGAGTGTGTTGTAGTTCGAGTCTTCAAAGAGCGTTCGAGTGCATCTTGCATGCTACATAGTTCGAGGATGTTAACGAAGGGAGTTCCGAGTTTGTTGACCGAAGCCAATCTCCTGTGGAATGCATTCAAATCCAGCCAGGGAGTGACAGCACCTGTAACTTACCATTCCACACAAATGCCCAGCCTTCTTCTTGAGTGATGAGATTTGCTAGCATTGCGAAGTCGAAAGATAGAAATGCGGTGTTGTGGTTCAGAATGAGTAAAATTAGGAGGGCGCCGATCGAATATCTACAAAGCAGCGCAGCCAAATCCTTTCGAGCGCTTATTCGCAAAAAGACTCCAACCGTAACGCCCTGCAATGCATTTGAATGTTGACAATACGCTTCCAGATAAAACCGCACCGTTTCGTGAAGTGAATCAGAACGGAAACCGATAATCCCTACCAGTCGTCACCGAACCCAGACGCCGTCATTTGCTAACTGCTCGTCTATAATATTCTGTATCTCTAGCCGAGCTCTTTCTTAATGTATTATGCGTTTACCAAAGAGTGTAACCGCCGTCGATGATGTTGTTGCTGCCGGTCATGAAGGAGGAGCCGTCGCTGGAGAGGTAAACAGCGAGGTTGTTGAGATCGTCAACGGAACCAAGGCGCTTCTGTGGTGTTTGGTCAACCCAGATACGCTTCTGTGCGTCTAGGGCGGGAACACGGTTGAGCGCAGTGTCCATGTAGCCAGGGGAGATGGCGTTGACACGGATGCCGTAACGGGCCCACTCGGCAGCAAGGGACTTGGTGAGCTGAATGACGGCAGCTTTGGAGGCATTGTACGCAGACTGCTCCTGTGGGTAGTTGACGATAGAGCCGGACATGGAGGCAATGTTGATGATGGAACCACCGCTCTTAGCCTTGATCATCGCCTGAGCAGCAGCCTGGGAGACGAGGAAAGAACCGGTGATGTTGATGTCTAGGAGACGGCGGAACTTCTCGGCGTCGTAAGTCTCGGCCTTGACGTTGGAGCTACAGAGATGGTTAATGCGACTCTTAGATTCATGCATATCGCAAGCACTTACTCGGCAATACCAGCAGCGTTGATCACAACATCGAGAGAGCCGTAGTGCTGAACGATGTCCTGCACAGCGTGCTGAATGGCGTCTCCGTCCCGGACATCCAGTCTATAGAACCTGACATCGACGCCGGTTTGCTCGGAGAGCTCGCGAGCGGACTTGTCACCGAGCTCTTGCTGCACATCCATAATGGCAATACCCTTGATGCCAACCTCAGCAAGAGCCTGAGCCATGTTGTATCCGAGACCACGGCCACCGCTGAAATCACTAGTCAGCAAATGTACAATTGATAATTGCAGCTTCCACATGTTGTTTACTTACCCAGTCACCATGGCGGTCTTTCCAACGAGAGTGAACTTGGCCAGAGTTGGTGTCAGCTGCGACGCGAGCGCTGGGCTCAGAGGAACGGCGGGTCTGGTCTCATCCTGGCCTGGTGGAGTTACAGGCTCCTGAGAAGAGGTGACCGGGATAGACTCCTGTGCGCGCTCACCATCAACGTAGCTGACAACATTGATCGCCTTCTCGTTGACAGTCTCTGGGTCGCGAACTGCGACACTGGATCTGAAGCCAGCCCTGAAGACTGGAGTCTGAGCAGCGATTGGCCTGAAAGAGCGGCGAGCCGCAGAACGGACGACTGAGCGTGCGAACATTGTGGTATATGTGTGATTTGCGAAAGAGAGGAAGTCCAGGTGGGTTCTCTTTCAAAAGTCGTAGGAATAAGCCTTTTAGGTATTCCTGCGAGAGTGTGTGGAGGTTGTTGACAGTGTTTCGATTGAATGGAAGGTTCGCGAGTTCGTATGTTTTGTATATGACGCAAAAGCTGGTCTAGATGCCTGAAAGGGAGGCCGCTAACAAGTGTTGATTGCGGTAAGTCCGGGGGCGGTCGGACGATAGCACGGGCGCGAGTCTGTAACGGCAAGTTCGGTGGGCTTTGGGGTATTAGGGTGGGAAACGGCGCGAATCCGATTATCCGATCGACCTGGTTGACGTGAAGCGGAGGGCAAAGAAGCGACGCTGATTGTCTATGTATGCTGTAATTGTGTATAATCGAGCCGGGGGGTATCGAGTCTATGTGGCTGAAAAATCGACGGTCTATAACGCAAGCGCGATGTGTACAAGTGGCGATTGAAAAAGAATTGTGAGTAGAGGGAAGAAGGAAGGGGCGAGCAGGGGCAGTGAGGGAACACGGCCTTTTCTATGCGGCCTTGCAGGGAGAACTCTGGCTGAACTCGTACATACAGTACCCTGACATAATGGCAGTTTGTGCCCACAAATTATTTACTACCCAAGTCACGGTAGGTAATCTGTTCTAAGCCCATGCGCAGCGCCGCATCTGCCGCACCGTGTCTGACCTGGATCCGAGCCGCGACCGGGCTGTGCGTGGCACGAAGCCTCCAGGACATGGTTAGCTACTGCGACAGGTCACAGCAGCGGTGAGCGAGCGCCCGGATAAGCTGCGTCTAGCGAGCGTGCGGGTGGGCGTTCAGAGGTTGAGCACGGTGAGAGAGAAATGTGGGCAAGTGTGGGATGTTGGGTGGTCGACGACGTCCCAGATCCACCTCCCGTCCACATCCCACGCGCGGCCGCTTGCCGATCTGACAAGGGCCCGCCGGGACCCAGATTTAGAAACTCTTAGTCCGCCCGCTACCGTTTGCGACCTCGAGACCCTGGCCTCTCCAGGGAATAAGGAAAAAGGAGCCGCCCGCCGAGGATTGTGCCATAAGTTCATCTGGGTCTTTAGCGGAGATGGCGAGGCCGACTCCTACGAGTGCGCTGCTTGTATTCTGCCACACGGGCGAGAGAAGCCCGACACTCGCTCTTTGCTTTGCGGCAAAGGCGGAACGCCGGGGCCGATTCAGCTCAGGAAATTTCCTCAGGAAAAAGAGACATTCTAGCCAGGGCAGGGTGGCACAGTCGAGTGCTTAGGGCTGTCTGCGACGAATAAGGGGACAACCTAGCCTCAAATGATGACGTGAGGGAGTGTCTTATCGCTTCACGCTCTGTCCAGTCCTGCCTCTGGTCCTTGTCTGATCCCTCTCCCAACCAAATGGCGTACAGTATCAGAGAGCCATATGATTATTCATCACTCTCCTGCCTGTTACGCGTTGGCCGAACGGAATTCTCTGCGTCTTGACCGCCTTCCAGGAACAGTGATAAGGATGTGATAGACTTCGATACTTGCTTTGCGCCGATCCCTGTCGTGGCTGCATTACAGACAGCCACACTCGCATGTTCTAGAAAAGCTTGAGGCTCCATTGCAAGCCACACTTCCTGCAAAGGAGATACCTGAGGCGAGTGCAAATTTTGGTATTCCCGACGTGGACAGCATGAATCATTCGGTGACCTTCGAGGGAACTTCACGTGGGAATTTCATCCTCTTCATGACATCAGCATTGCATGCCTGCGGCATTGCACATAGATGTATACATGTACCTACTGTATATGTAGAGCTTCATGCCACAATCGCAGCTATCCGCAATGGACAATTCGACGCATGCATGCCGAGGGTTGCTGTCAATTGTCGAGCATCGAGCACAACACCTGACATTAATACGAACAGTCTGAATCAAGTAACCCCAGAGCGTGCGGGAAGCCACTAATTTAAGGTCGAGGTCGCTGCGGCTCGGGGACGCTTCCCCATAAGGTAATTTAGACGCCGGTGGAGCCAGTCTGGGGGGATCTGATAACGGGGAACCGTGGAAGCGAGGCGTGGCATATTGCCGGTACGAAAAAACTGAGGTACCATACAGGTATATAATACATATAGCTTTCGAATTCATATGCCGCTGTCGGCAAGGTATAAGGGGTATCATGTTGACCGCATGTTCCTGCTTTCTGGGTTCAGAGGACTAGCACAGTTGGTGACCTGCTCATTTTTGCAAAAAATTGCAGATGTCGACACTCATCGAGCACCAAATTGCCAGTCGTCGAAATCCTCTTCTTCGTCATCGTCGTCTTCATCGTCTTCAGCTGCCTCCTCTACCACCTCCATTTTTCCGCCCCCATTCACAGGCTCCGCCATTTCGGCAGGTGCGCCAGTAGTACTACCCATTCGTAACCTCTCCCTCTGCTCCCTTAGTCGTCTAACTCTCTCCTCAAGCGACTCCATCTGTTCAAACTCCTCCTCCAGCGCCCTAGTTGCGTCCTCCCTCTCCTCCTCCGCCTCCACCTCCCTCCGTCCTCTCTGCTGGCTCTGCTCCTCCCTAGCCTGCGCCGCGATCTCCTCCGCCGTCATCGGTGCCGCTGATATTGTCGCCCCCGCGTGGGGCACCGGATCGGCTGCCGGCGCCGGCGCCGCCAGATCTCGCTCGAAGGCAGCCCATTCGTCCTCGTTAACTTGCACGGCTGCTTGCGCTGGTGTCGAGTCTTGTGCTTGCGCAGTCACTCCATCTGCCCCTGCTGCGCCATCCTTCTCGACCCGTGCTTCCTGCCCATCATCCTGCTCGTCGAAGAACCCTTGCGGTACGAATCCTTCCGGCGCGCCCTTCGTCCTCTTCACCTCCTCTCTATCCTCATCTTCCTCCTCCGACCTCTTGCGCTTCTCCACCGGCGGCGGTGCGCTTTTCAATGCTTTTACGCGCGCGACGTGTTGTTGTGATCGGGTGTGGGAGTCCCAGAGACTCTCGGTCTTGATAGGTACGGAGCAGAGGCTGCAGAGAAGCTTGCCGGAGGCAGTATAGGAGGCGTGAGGATGGGTGAGACGGCGGGAGTCGCGTTCGTTGCGGAGGAGGGATCGAATGTCGGACATTGTGATGGAAAGGGTTGAGATGTCGTGAGGAGTCGTGATGGTGCTAATGTTTGGAAACACAAGACAGGGACCCTGTATGCGAGGTATCACAAAAGTGCATGTGAAGTCGGTTATGCAGCGTTATGACAGACTTGTGCATGCTACATGTAGGGCTGGGGACGGTACTTGGCGCTGATGCTGACCACTGGGACGGCAGACTTCAAGGTTCCAGGTTTCAATGTTCCACATCTGCGTTTGGGAGTTCTATCGTCTTCCAACTTCAAGAAGCTATACTTTGTCGTAGCGTTTTCAAGGTGCAGGTAGGAGTCTTGAGATAATTTCATGCATATTGTAATTTGTTGACGCCGAATAGATATGCGATCGATTCGTAGGCTGTGAGCCGTACGTTCAACCACATACTTAATGTAGTAAACGATACGATGCTCCTCTGGCTGACATGCCTAATATTGAGGCGCCAGTGACACAGAGGTCCAGCTGACCATAGCCACAACATGGCTGCTTATTCGTGAGGCTCCATTTGCAATCGCTGACTGAGGAAAGCGAGGATTGTAACTCCAGACGGGATAGCCTGAAAATGTTGGCCAACCACGTACCGAACCATAAAGACGTTTTGAAGCCAGACGAAGACGTCCACATACCAGCATAATATGCGTGTTCATGCGTAAGCACTCATAAGAATGTCTATCTCAGCTTTCACAATTAGCACTACTTACAAAGCCGGCGAGCCGGTGCCTCAGTTGATGTAGCTGTGAGTGTATAAAAGTGATGTCGAAGCCAGCATGGAGACCCAGACACAGAGAAACTTCTCTCTTTTGAAACATAACATTACTGTCAAGATCCAAAAGACCATGCGTTTCACCTACCACCTTGCAAGCCTTGCATGTGGTACAGGTATGCAATAGTTGTCGGTCGCTCTTGCAGATCCAGCTGCCGCTTGGCAGGAGCTTCTTGCGCTGGAGCAGACGGCTAAAGTATTGACCTCTGTATCCGGAGCCCGTCCAGATTACAACATTTCTATAGATAGGACCTGCAAAAACCTTCACACGTCGCTATGGAGCGTCTTACCCGAAAGGCCAACCACAACCAGCAACATTGGCCTTCATGAAGGTAGAATCTTTCTCAGAACCAGATTTGCTGTCATTGAATGATCGGTCGGTCCTCATCAACTGTCCCGTCCACGTGACTGAGACGTATACGGTTACTTGCCATGGAACGTGGTGGACTGGGTGGTGCGTAATACCATGCACAGGTGTGGGTAAAGGTAAGGCACATGTTGTTAGGTGGTCCCTCGGAGAGGTAAGAAGCTCGGACCTGTATTCGCTTAGTAAGCCGTCCCATTCCCTTCTTGCCGTCACAGCTTCGCAGACTCGCGGCTTTGCGACAAGCAACACTTGACACGCGCACCCACTCTTGCGCACGACATCCTCTACACGAACATACCGGCGGAGAACATATCAGTCGCAGATACTGCTGGTACGTAGCGAAGGATAAAGGAGTACGGAGGCCTACCAGCCGACAGAACGGATCGTATTGGAGCACCTGGTCACGTCCCAAGCTGGCGCATATCACGCGTGCTCGGCCATTATCGCGCATCCTCTACGCGCATCTTCCCTGCGTGCTGTAGTAGTATAGTCGTGAGAGATTGCTTCGTTTGATCTATATACAAATTGCTATCGTCGTGTCACCGTGAATCGCAACCCGCATTCACCGCAAAATGGCCGGTAAGCTATACACCCACCACCGCCTTCTCTGTCTCCGGCATCCATGGAACGTATTCCCGGTGTCGGGAGACGTCAGGCAACGTGCAAATTCCACATTGCTAACATACATCTTTGCTAGACGAACCACGCCGCTCGGTGCGCAGTACCAAAGGCCAGCACAAGGCCCTTGACGAACCCTCTGCCTCCACCCCAAAGCCCAAGAAGGGCAAATCCAAAGCTTCTAAGAAGGCTGCCGAGCCTAGCGATGACGAGGATGCTGATGTTATACGCTGTGTTTGCGGCGACAATAAGGATGATGTCGAAGGCCGTTACACCGCTTGTGATGCGTGCTCCGTCTGGCAACATAACGTCTGTATGGCCATACCAGACCCAGAGCCGGAGCACTACTTCTGTGAGCAATGTCGACCAGAAGAGCATCAAGAGCTACTGGCTGCCATGAAACGCGGAGAGAAGATATGGGAGGACAGGATCAGAGCTGCTGAAGAGGCGGAGCGCGCGACGACGAAGAAGACAGGGAAGAAAGGGGCCAAGAAAGGTGGACGGCAGAGCCGGGTCAGCGATGTGAAACGAACCACACCTGGCGAGGCTGTGTCCAGCAGTCCTGCTCCAGCTGCTACATCTCAAGAGTCGAACAACAAGCGCAAGTTTGAGGAGGAACCAGTTCAGGTATGTCCCCAGCTCTTCAGCAATGTCGCTCCTAGGATATACAGGCTAACCGTGCGTTCTTAGGCTTCCCCCTCTGCTAATGGAGAAAAGCAAATCTCTCCTCTATCTGTCGCTGACGGAACACACGACCGCCGATCCTCTGAGCGTGCGGACAAGAGAAGGAAGTCAAGCGGCACAGCTGCCAAAGCTGCACAAAAGCCAGATGTGGAGACTGCTTTGGTGGAAATTGAACAACTACCGAGTGAGCGGCAGAAGGTTGCCAATGCACTTGTCAAAGTGGTGGCCGATGTTATCCGTGGACGGGTGAAAGAAGGGTATGTCCACATATCACACTATGCCGGGCTGACGAATTCTGCCACTACATCATGTCATGATTATCTTCTAACTTGTTTCAGACAATACCGCATCCCAGACGGACACACCGCAGACACCATGGGCAGACACCATGCCTCAAGGATCGAGTACGAAATGTTCATGAATCACGGTGCTCCTTCTCACAGTCAGGCCTACGCGCAACAATTCCGTACCATCCATGCCAACTTGAAGAAGAACCTAGCCTTGATCGATCGTCTTCTCAGCGGCTCGTTGACCGCCAGCGAACTTTCCACCATGTCATCTCAAGACATGGCTAGCGAGGAGCTGCAGAAAGAGCGTGCGGCGATGAAGGAGGAGGCCGACAAGCAAGCCGTGATGGTTCAAGAAGAGGAGAAGCCCCGTGTGAGACGCACCCACAAAGGTGACGAAGTCGTTGAGGATAGCGAGAATCAAGGTGGAGTGGAATCCGTCTTCACTTCTCAGCCTGTTCGGCGCAGAGAAAGCGTGGCTGATGCAGAGATGGGTGGTGCCGCTGGCAGCCCGGCTGCTGAGCATCGCCCTTCTGAGAAAGTTGGGTCGCCTCTTACTATTGATACCAAGCAGGAATCTGGGTCTGATCGCCGTACTTCGTCGCAACAATTTGATATCAACGCTGTCTGGGCAAAGACTGCACACTCACCAGATACCGAGCGTGCGCCTCCAGCTTACGGACAAAATTTACGGCGCAACCTCACCCAAAGCAGCAAAGTTGAGGACGCTGACGTTGATCGCCTACTGAGGGATGACCAAGACGAGCCGTACTCCCCAGTCGACGCAACTTCCGGTGACCCAGGCGTAGCGTGGCGCGGTCCTCTCATCCAGGGTGGCGTAGCAGAGCTCACTGTGACAGCGCGTCACGTGGCTGGCAACGACTTCAGCCAGTACATCCAATGGTCGGATTTCATGCCAGAGAAGCTGGAGGTGGAGGGTCGCCTGGACAAAGACAGAGCCGATCAATATCTCTGTGGACTACAATGGAGCAAGAACTCTGATGTTACAGTCCTCGCCCTCACTCCTTACGACAACAAGCCAGCCTTCGACGCCATCTTCGACTACTTCTCCACACGCAAGCGGTATGCCGTCTGCAAGAAAGCCTTTGGCATCAGCCCCATCGTCAAGGATCTGTACATCGCACCTGTTGACGGCCCGCTTCCACCCCATCTCAGCCTTCTCGACCATAACATCCTCGACGAGCCTGTCAAGGAGCGTATCCTCCTTGCCACCTTCGTTGTCAACCGCCCTCAGGATTGGGACAACCCGCCCCCCACCCCACCCTCGCCTCTAAACCACAACCAGACGCCAGCAGGAGCACCCCAGTATAACCATAATATCCCACCGCACATGGCCCGCCAACCCTCCCTCGGCGGCGTCGGCTCCCCCATCGGTGGTCCCGCCTTCTCCCCCCGCACCCAACAGGGCTTCACGCCAACAGACTCGAATCCAAACCCATACGGTCTACCGCCGAACCCCTACACACCGCAGCAACCCCACCTCGCCCAACAACAACAACCAGGACCACACCCATTCCCCTCTCTGGGCCGCCAAAGCCCCGCCTGGGCCGAGGCCGAGCGCATCTTGGGACCCAATGCAGCCGCCCCGGTAGTAGCGCAGATTCTGGCACATACCCCCGGCACCGTCGACGCGCAGCTCAGCCAGGTGCTGGAGAACTTGAAGGATATCTTCGAGAAGGATCCCCGCGCCAAAGAGGACTTTGGCGTTTTGCAGACGCTGTTGCCGAAGATGGGTTAGTGGCCTCCTGGCCGGGCGAGACTGGAGATGCCTGTCTCGAAAGAGCGGAACCGGGTTGCGGGAATGTAGATGAGGGGTGAACGATCACACATGTGGTGCAATGGCGGAATTGAAAGGAATGGACTGGGTATTATCAGGGATGGGCCTCACATTGTGGCGTTTTATGCTGGCGGCTGTTTCGATACCCTTGTGTCTGCTGAATGCTGCATCCGAGGCACGTTGGAGGAGGGCATGGATGGGTTTTTTTTCATTACTGCAGTTGCTTTATTAATGTTTTGTTTGTACATTTTTCCCAATGGATGAGAAGCCATAGGTGTCTTAGTCGCCCTGATCAGACTAGCAGACTGAATCGGAGATTCTTGTGAACGCTTCGAACATATCGCACTTGACATTATGAGATACAAGTCGTAGCTCACACGCAAACGTACGGATTCATTACTCTTAACGGCCTTACCAAGGACTGTTAGCTTTGTAATTCTGCATGCTTTACTTTTTTCCCGAGCGCGTGCCAAGTTGGGGATCTTGCTGGTGTACATAACTCCCACAAGGGTCTCATTCACCGGTGGAGTAAGAGACCTGGGAAAGTCCATCACCACCTGCAGCTGCCAAGCTCGGCATCTCGGCCTGGAGATGCTGTCATCGCCGCAGCATACATGTATCAATCAGCACCAAAAACATCCATCGGACTTGAGTTACACAGCGTTCCATTAAATTAATAAAGACTTTTACTTCCCATAAGCATTGAAATAAAAATAGGTGTTATACATGTACGTCGACTATCCCGTTCCCTCCTCATCTGGTTTCCCCGCCACATCCGTAATCCTAAGGTACCTTAGATAAGAGAATTATGGAGGCACTTCACGCAAGCAACCTCTTCTCGGTCAATGGACTGGTCGCGGTCATAACAGGTGGTGGTACAGGTATGTTATAGATTCCCCTTATACAAGATATCAACAGCCTCGTCTATGGTATCCCTCGTACATGAAGTCGTTAATCGTAGATACTGCGTTGCTCGGCAGTATCACTCTGCTATAAGTCTGCATATTCATGATACAAAATATCCTAACCACTCTCAGGTATCGGCCTCATGATGACCAAAGCCCTGGCGGCCAACGGAGCCCACAAAGTCTACATCGTCGGGCGGCGGAAAGAGAAGCTCGACGAAGCCGCCTCTCACGCCCCCGAGATCATCGTGCCCGTCGTGGGCGACGTCACGTCGAAAGACTCCCTGAAGTCCATCGCAGCTCAAATCAAGTCCGAAGTCGGCTACCTCAACCTCCTGGTCTGCAACTCCGGCATGATGGGCCCGCAAATCCCGGTCAAAGCCGCCGAAGCCAGCGTCTCCGCCTACGCAGCCGCAGCCCTCGACATGGCCTGGGACGAAAACGTGCAGACGTTTGCGACCAACTCCGTCTCGCCGCTCTACACCACCTTTGCGTTTCTCGAGCTGCTGGACGGCGGCAACAAGAAAGGCAATCGCATAGGCACGAAATCCCAGGTCCTGATCACGAGCAGTATCGCGGGGTTCCTGCGCACGCCGGGATTGAGCTATGCGTATGGGATGAGTAAGGCTGCGACGACGCATTTGACGAAGCAGCTGTGCAGCACGCTTGTGCCGTTCGATATCCGGGTCAATGCGCTCGCGCCGGGATGTATGTGCCACGACCACCTCACTCCCGTCCCCAGTGACCGAGACCGTGACTGACATCTGTGCAGTGTTTCCGTCCGATCTGGCCGCGGGTCTGATCTCGAATGCGAAGAAGGATCCGACGGAGGAGGGGGCTTTTGAGAAGAGCTATATCCCTGCCGAGAGGACCGGCAAGGAGTCGGATATGGGTGGTACTGTGCTTTATATGGCTAGTCAGGCCGGCGCGTACCTGAATGGAGTGATTGTCGTGATAGATGGCGGTCGCCTTGCGGGCCTGCCGACCACGTACTAAGAGCTTGAATCGGTCCGCACTCGTGGTTGACTGGTAGAGGCTTTGCAGTAGATGCGTGTGGCTAGACATTATAAATCGTCGAATCATGATGTTGCCTCTTCAAGTCGCCTTCATGGCTTTTCTTCCGTGGTAACGACGTGATGTAATCGTGGTCCTTGAATCGGAAGCTCAGAGGTTGGCGTCGTCGGTTCGGAAGCTTGCTGTACGTGTATCCCAAGGCCAGCCTTTGCTGTGCTCTCGGTATTTGCCATCTCGATGCTCTCAGCACGACCGTTGCGAATTCTATATCTTTGCGGTTCTTCCAATGCTTCCAGGCGATCCCACTCTAACTGCGGGTGCGGCGACCGTTTCTTCGTAGGTCCACGAATCCTAAGAAGCACCGGGATACTTTGAAAAGCTTCCATGTAGCGCTTCCGAAAAGGTCCCGTGGTACCGAAGAGCAGGAAGGCAAAGAGGGAAACGGTGACTCCAGGGATGAAGTTTAGTATATTCTGCGTCGTCGACGCCAAGGACAGGTCCGGGGCTGATGAAGGTGTTGTGTTCTGACTTTTTTCTATGTGCGAGAATTGGTAGCATATCAGAAAGACCTCGAAGGCACTGAAAGGATTACAGTCAGTAAGCCACACACTGTAGTCTTTAGAAGATCTGCGACGTACCTCAACACGACAAAAGCGATTGAAAAGCGGAGTATGAGCCATCGGTCTATCTTTACTCGAGCTGCTATTGCTGGACGTTCCACGCGGGTGCCGGTGCTTGAATCGCACGCGGGTGAGGTTTGGCTCAGGTAGTTGCTTGTGTCACCGTAACTGTTGAAAGACTGACGACTCCGGACGTATCTGAACAAGATGAAGACCATGCAGACAGTTCCGATCGTGATGCTAAACAAAACTGCCCGGAGTCAGCTGGCCTGCACACCTTATGGTCTGTTCAGGATGCACTCACTGATGATGTTGCCGAGAACCATAGCGCCAGCAACACTGTAGTGGATGCCCGGAGCAGCGCGTACAATGGTCACTATAGCTGGCAAAACAAAAGCAAAGATCTTAGCCGAAAGGGCAACTGTCTGCTCAGAGCCTTGTACTTTCGGCAACTGCATATTATAGACACCCTTTACTAATGCGATTGCCCTGTAATGGGGATTAGTATATCCAACCGTCGCAGGCCTCGAGTGCGGTATTAGTCCTCTGTACTTACCAGAAAAGTACCAGCATAGAGTCGACCATGTAGCAGTAGGATTGGAACCAGTACATGACTGCATAGAAGCCCTTCGACAGCGGTCCGACAGCGATGGCAGGATTCTCATGGGCACTTTTGAGAACCTCCCATTGCTGAATCTGAGTAGATCTCCAGTCGACGCCGTAGACGATCTGCTGGATGATAAGCGCCGTGGTGCTTATAGTGGCAGAAACCGCGATTAGAGAGACGACTGTCAAGCATTAGTAGGGCTCTTTACACGTGGTAACGCTGATGATGATACAAGAAAACCGTTCCCTAGAGGTGAATAGCATGAAAGTGAGAAGAATGCCGGCTGCTAAGCAAAGGAAAGAGTATAGAAGGACCAGGACGAGGGCCGGCAAAGCGCCTTTCGGTATGGCATTCTCGATCAACGTCATTGAAGCACTTTCTCGCTGCTGTTTGCTATGCACAACGACTGAGTACTGATACAGACATGATTCTGTGTCCGGGAAGCATGGGAAGAAATGGGTCCCCTGGGCAGCATGCGTCTTTCAAGGGACGAAGAAGAAGGAGCCGGAGCCAGAGCCAGGCGTTCGAACGAGGCGGAGGCATGGCCCAAGCCTGCGGGACCCAGCCGAAGTCCCAAGACGTGTTTGCGACCATGAGGTCTAAAGGAGGATGGCTGCTACGCGGCCCTCGCCTGCCCTGTTCTCTAACACAAGTGCGGTCTCGCCGCAGGGGAACCAGATCTAGGGCACGCCAGGTACGAATACCTACGAGTCAGGCACCTCAGCCCTCGATTGGCCGGATTTGGGAGGGTTCAAGTTTCAACGTTCGTTCAGAAAGAATCACCTACATCATAGTCATCGTCTCTGGGGCTCTCCCTCTCGAAACCCTTGGTCGTTACATGTCTTAACGACTGTGTTGAATTTGCCGATCGTCTTCAGACCTCAGACCCTTCATGCCCTGCCCTCCTAATCGTAACGGCAGGCTGCCGTGCTTGATTAGGCACTCGGTTGATTAGGCACTCGGTAGATATCAGATGCAGGGGACGTGCTGCCACGCGAAATGTGACGGCTGCCCAGCCGTGTGGTTGATATCAAGCCACAGCCGCATCCTCTGCAGGCGAAATTGAGCACATCATTAGTCCCACTGCGGGCGGCGGTCCCGAACAGGAATTGTCATGATAAAAAGATTGCGCTGTAGGAAACTCCGCCGGCAGACTCGGTGGGGCGTGTATCACGGCAAATACTAGAACCAGTAACGGTTATGCCGACACGGCATGGACCCTTAGGTAGACACCTGGAAGTCGAATGTCGAAAGAACATGGAGCGTTGTCAGGGGCCGTTGGGAAGCCGAGGCCCCGCCTTGACCATCTCTCCCACAATTAGAGTCAGGTATCCACATCCCCGACCATACCATGACTATGCATCCTGCGTGCAGGTGGGCTTTCGTCCGACTCGTCAGTTCATTGCAAGGGCCATGGATCAAACGTACTAACGAACGCCGTTGTGTCGCCCTGTCTTCTGCTCATTCACATCACCAGGTCCGTCAACTCTGAGCAGAAACATAGTTCTATCAGCACAAACACGGCCCTGGCCCAGCCAAATGGAAACTTTGGGAACCATCACGGGCTTCATGTGTCATAGGGTCGATTCTAGCGCGATCTGTGTCGAGAATCAGACTTGAACCTGTGGGGCTATAACAGCACGGATCGGAGCGAAGTCTTGCATCAGGGCTGCCTTCGGATACAAGCGGGCTATCTTCCATCGATTCATCATCATTATCATACTACACGAGTTATGTACCTAGGTATTCGCATCTTGCTGGATCAAAGAACCACCGCCATCAACCAACCGTCGTAGCTATGATCACCAACCGTCTGCTGCACCAGAGCCTCGACCCTGGTGTCCTTTCCAACATTCTCGATCACCTTCCTCGCGCCCATAACAGCCCTCGAGCGCCAACTATCATCTTCAGGCTCCTTCGCAATGATGCCTCCCTGGACGACATTGTCGACATAAATCACCGCACCAGGCCTAGAAAGTTTGACCGCCCAGTCAAAGTAAGCCCAATTGTTCCCTTTATCGGCATCGATATATGTAAGTCCCAGCGGCTCCTTCTCGCCCTTCTCGATCTGCTCTTGCAGCTTCGGCAGCACGTCAAGTCCGGCGCCGGTGATCACATCGACCCGGTCAGCCACGCCTGCCCTTTCGACGTTCTCCCGCGCGACTTTGGCGTGCTTCGGTTCATACTCGATCGTCGTCACGCGGAGATCAGGGTTCATGGTCGTGAGCCAGATGGGTGTGACTCCGCCCAGTGTTCCAACCTCAAGCGCATGAGATACCTTGCCGAACTTGCATTGCAAGGCGAGCATTTTGGCTGCGTTGTCATTGGTGCCGATGTCTGGTAGACCGTTGGCTTCGGAGTGCTCTTTGGCTGCGGTTATGGCCGCGTGGTTTGGCTTCGAGGAAGGGTGGAGGTGTGAAATGGTGTAGGCATCTGTTGCCGTCCAACGTTCGTCACTAGGGCGGCCTTGTGGTGCGGACATGATTTCTTTGTTTTGGTGGTAGGTAATGTATATGTTTCTGGTTCAGGGAGATTTGAAAAGCAGAGTGTGGTGTGTCTACCGGTCTGCTACGTATCGCTCGATATATTTATACGTTCGTAGATATGCTACAAAGTGAATGCCCCAGTTATCTGATTCATCTAATCAGACCACTCTGCGCCGCGTAATGCCCCCATAGAATGACCGGTTAACGCCGAGCTCACTCGGACATGGCGGAGATGGCATTGCTATGTCAATGCACCTTCTCTTTCCAGCGATACTTACATATGAGCAAGTAGGCATCCAGCCATGAAATCCTTCAGGCGGGCTTTAGTGCTATAATTCTGCTGTGGTTGCCTATTGATGCCTGAAACAGCTTCGACTCATAGTGAACACGAAGAGGGCAGGACGCGTCTAGCTGTCCCGCATGTGATGCTTGGCAGTGGTTCCCTCTTGCGTCACGGTAAACCGTCCCGTCCCCCGCAGTCTTCACACATGCATCCATGGACGTAAGGTATCCCAATGTGCAGGTACATCCGTGGATACTCATCAATGGACAATGCTACATGGCCTCCAAGAAGCGACCATGGCAAAACCTCCATGTATTTAGCAGACCTCATCAAGTAACCCAAGATGGCAACCATTCCCCCCAGAACCTTCCGTCTCAACTTCATGGGCGACGTAATGCTCGGCCGACTAATAGACCAACTCTTCCCCACCCACATCAACGAGCCATCTGAAGCCCACCACGCCGCCCAGATCAAGAAAAACAACCCCCAGCTGCACGGTTACGGGCCCAGGCACCCCTGGGGCACCACGCTCCCGCTCCTCCACTCAGCCGACCTCAACCTCATCAACCTCGAAACCAGCGCGACGACGCACGAGGCCAAATGGCCGAACAAAGTCTTCAACTACCGCATGCACCCGGCCAACATCAGCGCTCTGCACGAAGCGAAAATCGACTACGCAGGGCTGGCCAACAACCACACTCTCGACTTCAGTGAGGAGGGGTTACGCGAGACCGTGCGAACGGTCAGAGGCGCCGGTATCGCATTTGCCGGCGCCGGCGACTCCGAAGACGAGGCAGCAGCACCCGCAGTCCTCTTTCTGCCCAGGGGCGATAGAGACGGACCTCTTGTTCACGTCTATGCCGCGTCTGACCACCCTAGTGACTGGGCTTCCGTACCTACGTTCCACATGATCGACTACACGACCCGGACGCGAGAAAGACTCAAGGCTCTGTTGACGAGTAGTCGACAGGATGATAGGGACGTCCTCAAGGTCTTCAGCGTGCACTGGGGTCCGAACTATGCGTGTCAGCCGTCGCGAGAGATCCAGAGTATGGCGCATTTCCTGATCGATGAGTGTGGCGTCGATGTCGTGCATGGGCACTCTTCGCACCATGTCCAGGGCGTGGAGAAGTATAAGGGCAAGTTGATCATCTACGGGTGTGGTGATTTCGTAGACGACTATGCTGTTACGCTGGGGTATAGGAATGATTTGAGCGCGGTGTGGCGGGTTACTGTGGAGGAGATTGGCGCAGGAGGCAAAGGCAATGGCCTGTACTTGCGGAAGTTGGAGGTGTTTCCGACGAGAATTAGGCATTTCCAGGCTGAGGTGCTAGAGCCGGGGGATGCGGATCATGAGTTTGTAAGGGAGCAAGTGCGGAGTTTGAGTATGGAGTTGGGAAGTCGCCCGGAAAGAGAGGCTGGTGACGAGGGACAGCTGGTGTTCAATCTGTCTAAGTAAAAGCCATGAAGAAACATTTGTACGGTGTACCTCACGGGACAGCGCCCACGAAGACAGCCCAATCCAAGGCCTTGATTGTAAATACTGTTACTGTGGTATGATTCCGCTTCTGCTAATGCTCCAGAGGGATGGGAAGATACTCAGAAAGGAAGTGTTTTTGGGCAATGTTCAAGAGGCTCCATATGTGCATCAGTGAGTATATGCAGGGTTCCACTCCCACATGCTACATTCCATGTTTGTCAAAGATGCACCGGGTGGACGTTTCAGCCCCTGCTCACTCCTACGCAGTTGCGGCAGCTTCCAGTACCGCGTCCGTCTTTCCCTCCAAATCCGCTCCCGTGGCTCTCTCACAAACCACCACGAAAGCTCTCCTCTTCTTCTCGTCCTTATCCTTACCGTGCAACGCCTTCGTATCCAATTCTTCCCAATGCGCATCGATAGCCTTAACCAAGTCCTCAGTCCGCTTCGGCAGCCCCATCTTCTCAAGACCCCTTGCAGTGCGCTCATCAACGAATGGGAACGCCTCGGGCCACAGCCACTGCACACGGCGGAAAAAGATATCCAGACCCGTCTTGCCGAGACCCTTGATGTTGGTCTGCAGCAAGTCGCGCATCTCGTCCCAGTCTTTGCCAGCTTCCTCGCGTAGCTTGCTGAGATCTGTATCCGTGTCGCTGGTGCTGAATTTCTCGATGACTGCCTCGGCAGCTAGTCCAAGCTGGTCGGCCGTCTTCTCTTTGTGCTGAGTATGCGCGTCGTACATGCTCTGCCGGCGCTTCTCCGTGCCGGCGTCGATGATCGCTTTGGGCGTAGTGAAATTGTATGGGTCGTTGAAGATGGTCCGGATTGTGCGCATGCCAAGCAGATGAGATATCGGGCGGCTAAGTACGATGGCGCAGATGAGCTCTTCGAAGGGGGTTAACACGCTGGAAGTATAGGTACGTGTGTCTGCGCTACGGTTCTCGAGGTCTGCGATTTCGTCATCAGGTCGGCAAAGGTCCGCAGCTTCCGAGGAGAGAAGGTAGGTGAGGAGTTGCTGCTCTGTTGGGTGCGCTTTGGATCCGCCGCGGGTAGAGCGTCTGGAGGCCTTCTTTTGTGGCGAAGAAGGCGTGTCGTTGGCTTTGCGCTTTTTGGACTTGTTGGCAGACTTAGCCTCCGTCTTGACATCTTCGGCTTCGGTCGCTGGTTCGAGAGGCTGCGCGTCTGCGGCAGGTGGCTCGTTTGTAGTCTGCGCGCTTTCTGCCTCTTTGGCTTCGGCCACTCCAGGCGCGTGATCCATCTTGTTCGCTTCTGCTACTGTTGATTTGGACTTGTTGGCAGACTTGGCCTTCGTCTTGACATCTTCAGCTTTGGTCGCTGGTTCGAGAGGCTGTGCGTCTGCGGCAGGTGGCTCATTTGTAGTCTGCGCGCTTTCTGCTTCTTTGGCCTCGGCCACTCCAGGTGCGTGATCCATCTTGTTCGCTTCTGCTACTGTTGAATCAGGTGCGCCATTTGCTGCTGGTTCCTTTGCAGGCGCCTTCGCCTTGCCCTTGCCAGTCGCTTTTGATTTCTTTGGGGGCATAGTGACGTTGTTGTGATTGACGGTACCCTAAATGTTGAGCTTGGATAGGATACAATGCTATGCTGCAGGTTTGGAGATAAAATCCCGATAGTGCAAATCAGGTGGAAGCTGACAGCCGAGTTGAAGTGATCAAGGAAGGCGAAGTCACCTACAGATGTGAAGTGCGACTCAGGCGCTGCGGCTGCACGTGGTGAGACAGGAAATGGAGTGGCAGGTGTTGCACTGGACGTCTACGTCATGATGCCGCGACACAACACTAAGATCATCCAATGCGGCACCAATTCATAGATGGGTATCTGCTAAGGATTGTAGAGCTTCAGCGTAGCTAAGAGTGAGGACGCAGAAGAACTGGACACCAAAAATGCGGCACCAGGAGAAGGTATGGAGTGAGGACGTCACATGAACAGGCGCCTTAGCGCGAACTGGTGTTTGCACCGGGGTTCGCGGTCCGAGCTAGAAAACGCGTCGAATGGGGCTTCTCCGTTCAACTCCACTTCCTCGACCGTTAAAGCACCGGCACGGCTACTCCACACCTCGCTATAGTGCTAATTCCGCTCAATCACACCTCGTTATAGTGGGCTAGTACCTCGTTATAGTGCTAGCGCGTGGCAGAGCTCGAGTTGTATCAAATTTTGACGCGAGATCAAAATGGCTGCACGAACGCCCATGAGCGCACGAGACAGCAACAGAGCTATGGATCCTCACGCTCAATCGCAACCCAACAGGAAGCGTCCGGCCATTGACACCATTGATCTGACACTCAGCGACGACGAAAGACCACAACCTTCGAAAGCGCCGCGCTCGAGTCAGAGTGGCCGCAATCTACCGTGGACATCATCCAGTCCAGTAAGGTCCAGCCAAACGCTGCCCTCCTCATCTTATGCCATCTCATCTCCGGCATATAGAGGCTTCGGTGGGAACACGCCTGGCTTTAGCCCAAGCTACCACCAAACGCTGCCCTCTTCATCATATGTCACCTCGTCTCCGGCATATAGACGCTCCAGCGGGAACGCGCCTGGCTACACTCCAAGCTACCAAACTACTCCATCGGCTGTTCGAGATTTCTTACCAGCTACCGGACGATGATGAAGATGATGATGACTGGAACCAGATCATGATGTCAACTCAGGACGATGCTGTTGGAATAGACGAACTTATCCATTACGGCGACATCGATACCAAAATTGTTGGTGTTCGCTTCTATAATGGCATGGCAAATGCTGGTGAGCACGTACTCATTCGAAGGGAGCCTAGAAATCCCTACGATCGGAATGCCATAAGAATCGATAATATCGCTGGTGTCCAGATCGGTCACATACCAAAGCAACTGGCCGCAAAGGTAGCCAGATACATCGATCAAAAGCGGCTCTTAATTGAAGGTACCCTGACCGGCGAGAAGGGCGCGTTCGATTGTCCTATGCGTCTCCGTGCCTTCGGACCTGCTCTTGGTACTTTAGAAGGCCGAGCCCTCATTGAGATGATGAAGGCTGACAGGCTTTCCTTGAATGCTATCAATCAACGTGAGAAGGAGGAGAAGAAAAAACTGGCCGAAGAGGCTAAGAGGGCCGCTCAGGCGCGTGCAAAACAACAACGCACAAAACCAACAGAATTCACTTCCACTCCACAAGCAGGTAATGGCGAGGTTGATCCGACCATGGCGGACATCCTTGAAGCTAGTGAACGCTTCACCCCTAGGAATATAGGCCAGGCCACAGAAAGATTCGGCAGTGACGAAGATGCGCTCGCTGCTATGCCAAAAGCACATCAGCCCGACAGGATTGCAACCCAGATGCTCCCGTATCAGCTACAAGCTCTTGCATGGCTGCTCGACAAAGAGAATCCTGCACCGCCACCACATGGTTCTCGTGACGCGGTGCAGCTTTGGAAGCGGCACGATCGCAACCCAGGCGTCTTAGTGAACATTGCGACAAACTATGCTTCTGACGATTACGCTGTAAAGCTTGCTAGTGGAGGCATTCTAGCTGATGATATGGGCTTGGGCAAGACCTTGGAAATGATATCCTTGATGGTCTCGGACGCGCATGAAGTCCCACATGCACTCCTTGCTCCAGACAACGGCGCGACTTTGATCGTAGCACCGCTATCTGTCATGTCGAATTGGAGTGACCAGATTGCACGCCATGTCCGCAGTGACCAACCGTTACGTGTGTACACGTACCATGGAACAGGACGAAAGCCAATGGGAACCGCAGACTTTGACCAATACGACGTCGTCATCACTACTTATCAGACACTGGCAAGCGACTATTTGCTTCAGAAGGGCAGTAACGTTGCACCAATCCCAAGAAGAAGTGGTCTATATTCGACAAATTGGCGCAGAATCATTCTCGACGAAGGTCATACCATCCGTAATCCCCAAGCCAAGGTAGCGCAGGCCGCTACCGCCGTTCTTGCGCGGTCAAAATGGGTCCTTACTGGTACGCCAATCATCAACTCACTCAGGGATCTCTACTCTCTCCTCAAATTCATCAGCCTCACTGGCGGCCTTCAGCGGCTAGATATCTTCAACAGCGTCCTCGTACGTCCGCTGAAGAGTGGAGATGCAACCGCCACATTCCTGCTCCAATCTGTCATGACAGCACTGTGCCTGCGCAGGAAGGAAGAGATGAAATTCATCGATCTCAAATTGCCGGAGCTGACGGAACACATCTACCGTATTCCCTTCTCCGACAGAGAGAAAGAACGCTACGACCCTCTGTACCAGCAGGCTCGGGGCCTCTTCAAAGACGTATCCACTGCTGGAGGCCAAAAGGCTGCGACGACATACAGCCACCTTCTCGAAGTACTGCTGCGTATGCGACAGGTCTGCAATCATTGGCATCTGGCTAAAGAACGCGTATCGACGCTTATGGAAGCACTTGGAAAGCAGCAGACTGTCGACCTGACGCCGGAGAACCGCAAGGCGCTACAGGACATGCTTCAGCTGTCGATCGAAAACCAGGAGGACTGTGCTATCTGTTTGGACAATTTGCACAATCCTGTCATTACGACCTGCGCACACGCCTTTGGCGCAGAGTGTATCACACGTGTCATTGAAACACAGCATAAGTGCCCCATGTGCCGCGCTGAGCTGAAGGACGAGACTGTTCTTGTCCACCCGGCGAACGACTACGGGGACGATGGCGCAGAGGCAGACGAGCTAGATACAAACGCAAGTAGCTCTAAGCTCGAGGCCTTGGTTAAGATCCTAAAGGCCAGCAGTACTACTGGCAACAAGACTGTGGTCTTCTCCCAATGGACGCGGTTCTTGGACATTGTACAGGCAAGGCTGGAAAGGGAACGTTACAACTTCTGCCGTATCGACGGCAGAATGCCCGCTGCTCGGCGGGACGCCTCACTTCACGCTTTAGAGAGCGACCCCAAATGCACGATCATGCTCGCCTCCCTCGGCGTCTGTGCAGTGGGGCTGAATCTCGTCGCCGCAAACCAGATCATCCTGTCTGACTCCTGGTGGGCGCCAGCGATTGAGGATCCGGCCGTCGATCGCGTGCATAGGTTGGGTCAGAAGAAGAAGACGACGGTTGTTCGGTTGATTATGGATGGGAGTATCGAGGAAAGCACGCTGGACGTGCAGGCGGATAAGAGAAAGTTGATGATGGTTGCGTTCAAGGAAGGGAAGGGGAAGGGGGATGGTGGGCGGGTGGCGAGGTTGGCGGATATTGAGAGGTTGTTGAAGTAAGTGGCCTCAATATACGATTTGGGTAGCTTGTGCAAAAGTATCAAGGTTGGGTTCTGCCTCAGGGCCTAATATTGAATCCTTGCGACAAGTCGTACATGAGCTCGCTGTCGACAGAATTTCTATTTTGGATCTTTTGAGCAATCAGCTTCTTACGTACATTAGGGCCGCCTGGCGAAATCGAAAAAGGTCATTCACAGGCTGCTGGCAGACATTCCAGGGATAAACCCGTCTGGGGGGCTAAATCTAAGCTCCAAGAACAGTCCAAGAAAAGCCGCGGTATGCAGGCGTCCGGTCGAAAATTATCCTTTGCGAGCATCTTTTCTGCGTTGCTCGGCTCTTCAATATCCCCTTGTCGCTCCTCCCAGGGCCCATAATCCGTATCAGGCGATTACCACATGCGCCGTATACAGGCCTAGAATTCAATTCATTGAAGGTGGGTGGTGACTTCGGTACAAAGAGGCGCGAAAGTCAATCTCGGCCCCAGCCATGCCCCGCATGTTGGCTGCGGGTGGCTGAATCCCCTCAAACCTCATCTCGTCCATCTCATACAACGACTATAGCATCCACCGGAGAAACTTGCATGGCCCGGAACCCGGAAGCTTCTGACCATTCGCGCTCCAGATGTAACGCAATTGAATCATGTGAGCCGGCTTCATTTTGGCGGTGCAGGTAGGGTTACATCCCTTGCATCTTCTGCACCTTTCATGTATTCAGGTGCGGAGACTGGTAGCACGCAATGGCTTTCCGCAGCGTCATAACATCCTTTGTGCCTGGCGATCACTCTGCATCTCAGGGCGGGGTTGCGTCCAAGCTCCGGTATAAGAGGTAGAGTGCGGAGCTTGGCCTGTTTATTTGCAGTTGGTAGGTCTGTCGTTCGTCTTCCTGCCTCTCCTCTCTTCTGTCACTCTTCCCCAAGCCGCAATCGAAAAAACGGTATACAAAACATGTTCGGTCACAGCATAGCTGCTCTTGCAGCTCTGCTGCCAGCTGCTGTCTTCGCGCAGGGCTCTATGCCCACAATCGCCGGAAATGGCTCCTCCGTCATGTCCAATGGCAAGTACCAGATAGCGTCTGAGGGCATACGCGCCAACTTTATTCCTTATGGCGCAAGCATCTCGAACCTGTTCATAACAGATGTGCACGGCGTGGAGAGGGATATTGTTCTGGGCTTCGACAACGCTAGCTACTACAGCATTGACAAGCTACATCCGCACTTGGGCGGCGTACCCGGTCGCTACGCAAACCGCATCAAGAATTCGTCTTTTGAGATTGATGGCGAGACTTATCATGTCCTTCCAAATGAGAACAACAATAATGACACTCTGCACGGTGGGCCCGACGGATGGTGAGCGCGACATTTCCCTATCGAGACCACGAGCTGACATCGTAAAAGGGACTGGAGAAACTGGACGGTTGTCGCACATACCACCGACTCCATCACCTTCTCTCTTGTCGACCCAGATGGCAAGGAAGGTTTTCCGGGAGAAGTTATTGCTTACGTTACCTACACTCTTACACCATATCAATGGCACCTCAGGATGACGGCCCTGTCAACTACCAAGAAGACGCCAATCATGTTGAGCTCACATGTGAGTCCCGATTTCTAACTCTCACTGTACTGGTTCTGACGCATGCTACAGACATACTGGAATCTTGACGGCTTCCAGAATCCCGACACACCCCTCGCCCTTAATTACAGTCTCTATCTCCCATACTCCGGCCAACGTGTCGGCACAGACGGCATCCTCATCCCTAACGGTACTATCCTTCCCAACCAGCCAGGTTCTGTCAACGACTTCTGGTCAGCACCCAAGCAGCTCGGAGCCGACTTCGCTGACGCTCTCGGCAACTGCGGCACCGGCTGTAGAGGCTACGATACCTGCTACCTCGTCAACCGCGACCAGAACGGTCCTTATGATTGGAGAGCGGCTCCAGTTGCGCAATTGGCGAGCCCCTTCTCCGGTATCCAGATCGACATCTACACTGAACAACAGGCGTTCCAGGTTTACAGCTGTGGTGGGCAGAATGGTAAGTCGCCTATTAAATGCACCAGACCGTATCTCTCTGCAGTATAGTCATTGATATCCGGAACAGGCACTCTCGCGCTCAAGCAAACCCAAGGCTTCTTCAACGACACCAGTCGCCCACGTGTAGTGGAGCAATACGGCTGTGTGGTCATGGAGGTCGAGGACTGGATTGATGCGATCAATCAGCCTGAGTGGCAGAGGAGCAGGAGAAATATCTTCGGTCCTGGTGACGATCCTTATGTGTTGGAGGCGACATATAATTTCTCGCTCAACAAGACATTGGCGGCAACCTTTAACTCGACTAGTAAACGATGAGCGAGCACCGTGCGTTCTTGCAGAGCGTGTTGCATGTTGCAGAGAATCATAACGCAGGCATGAGGATGTTTATACTAATGGAAGAAAGAAACAGTGTTGTCAACCCTGATAGGGATGCAGATCCTTCCTTCTTGTCCTGCAAGCCCTTTCATATCTCACTAATAAAAGACACTTTTCTTCCCAGTTACGGGTATGTTCCTGGCTTCGTGCCTCATGGGTTACTGCTCCTTTCAACCTTGTGTGCTACATCACTTGAACTATTCACACAGGTGGAACCATGCTGTTCACCTCGCCTACCACT
Organism: Zalaria obscura; assembly: GCA_024184665.2. Lineage (NCBI taxonomy): Eukaryota > Fungi > Ascomycota > Dothideomycetes > Dothideales > Zalariaceae > Zalaria > Zalaria obscura. The sequence goes on along the minus strand of JAMKPW020000005.1, from coordinate 589,010 downwards.
TCAGTTAGCCGAGTCCCTAAGCGATATGGTGACATTTCTGATCTCACTCCCACATGATGTGAAATGCGTCCGATTGCCTTTCTGCTTTTCACGTCTCCATGCTCTGAGCATTATCTTCTGTAAAGTTTCCTCGCTGTTACAAGCTTTGCATTGTTTATTACTGCAGACCTTCCATAACACCCTAGCATGCTTGCAGAGGCTCATTCCCGGCCTATGACCTGTCGTGAATCCAGCATTTGAAAAACACTAAGGTCGGTAGTGGAAAGTCTTCTCTCACACGACACAAACCACTGACATCTACACGCAGACCTCACTACCGCCTCGCAGGAAAGGCTGCGAGTGTAATCACTTCCTTTCACATCAGCTCTCTCATAGCAACTTTCACACGAGAGTTCTCTATCATTCCATTCTGAAAACTGCGTATCCAGATCTTGTCTGGATCAACATACCGTATACCATGGAGTCACCGGACAAAGAAAGTCTCGCACTGGGACAGATCTATCAGCAGCATCTCCCAGTGGTTCAACAAGCTTCCTCTCGTCTCCAATACCTAATGGGAATTGCACCTGGTACGAGGATTACATGTGACGGAGTTTTCCCGCCCTTGCAGCCGTCGAAATTCGCTGGAAAGTCAACAGGAGTAGAGGAGCGGCTCCAAACCGATAACCGCACGCGGACTGGAAACCTCTCTGATGGCGTCCTCAACCTTCCTCCTGGGGGCTGGCAGAACAACCGAATCCAGAATTACGACACACAGTCCGCACACAACGCAGTGCAAATAGGTCCCGTCAGACGCACCCTCGACACAGGCCGAAACCTCCCACAGCCAGTGAACCACAACACAGCGGTCGACTATCACAGACTGGCGACCAACAGAGCAGCAGTCCTCGCGTCGCAGCGACTCCAACACATCTCCCACAACGTCCACGGCCCCAAGCGGAGACTCCAGGAGTCCCCAACGACACAGGCGCAGCTTCACGCAAAGATGCCAAGGCTAGATGGAGGTCACCCCTGGGCTGGACCAGGTGCCATCACCTCGCATACTCTTGGACACTACCTGGCTGAGAGGGAGAATCGTCTCCAGCCAGGTTTCCGCCACGCATGCGCCCAGCCCGAACTCCAACCCATCTCTCACATCCCCACGCTAGGAAGTCATAGAGACGATCCCCGCTATCAGCGCTACACCAGCTCCTCAGGCCACAGGCCAAGTCAGCGGGCCTACGCGCTCGAATACCCTGCCACGATTCCCCCACGAAAGCTGCAGTACCCGCGTGCAGGCCAGCCAGCAGCATCCCTAGCCTCACCCATGCGCACCACCGCACCCCAAGCACCTTCTCACCAACCGCGCCCAAGCCCCTCACCCCCCTCTTCCCCGTCGCCAGCGCCCATCCACTGGACCCCCGCCCTGCCCCCCATCGTCTCAGCCTGGCTCTCGGGCGATGCACCCAGCACCACGCTTGCGACCTCCAGCCCGCTTCGTCTCGAGTTCCTGACGCGCGCAAGCGACGGAAACGGCGGCGTGAGGGAGAGGCGCGAGAAGATTGTGCGGAAGGGGTCGGTGGCGCGGCTGAGGGTGTATCGGGTGGGACTGCCTCTGCCTATGTCTATGCCTGCACTTGCGAACCCCATCCCCGAGCCTTTGGATGCGCAGCCACCAGCACTTGCATCTGCAGCTGCAGCTGCAGCGCGCGACTGGATCGTCATTGAGATCGTCGATGCCGCCGCGTCTTATCCCGGGCCTCCGGCGTGCAGTCATGGCTGTGAAAGTGGGGAGGAGAGGAGAGAGTGTGGTGCCTCGCTGGATGGAACCAATGGCAGTGGCCCCAACGACTATTTCCTGCTCGCGTTCCCGCACCGCGCCATCGCTGGCTGCGTGGACCGAGGCGTCAGTGTTGACGTGGAAACTGGGCGTAATGTCAGAGTTACAGATCTGTGTCTGGAGCGAGGGAGCTGGCCGCTTGCGCATGGGAGGGGGAGGGGTAGGGGGGAGGGGACTTTGCGTGCGTGGCTTGGGGCGTGTGAGGGAGGTGAGGGGTGCGTTAGGGTTGTGTGGGAGGGTGGTGGGGATGGGTTTTGGGGTTGAGGGAGGGTGTAGGTGGGAGAGAGGGGCGGTGGCGGATCCGTGGATGGGACTGAGGGATGTGTGGGATGGCTGCGCTGGGATTGCTGAGGTAGACTAAGGTGAATGGATGTAGATGGTTAGGTTGCGTAGCTGCTGGATGGATTGAGTAGGTAGCCGTGGGAGTGGCTACCGCAACGCGTACTTTGTCTACGTACATGTATGTGTGGAAGTGCGACTTCAAAAGTTCGACTTCCTTTTCCGCCGCAAATCCAAACACAAGCAGATGCACTTCTCACTCATCCGCATCAACATCCATCCCAGCAGCCGGCTCCGGCAACCCCTTCCGTTCCCTATACCTCCGATTAACCACCTCCACACTCTCCATCCTCTCCTTCCTCATAACCTCCGTATACCTCCCCACAGTCCTCGGCACATGCCCACCATCATACACCCTCACGCTCCTACTCATCTCCGCACCAGGGGCAGCAGGGAGGCTATTCTGCCTGCCCTGCGCAGCCACCACATCCAACAAACTGCCCGCCAAGACCTCCTCGATCTTACGTCTGTGCCACACCTCCCACAATGTATCCATTATGCCCATGCGTCCAAACTTGCCGTCTCCGCCATCGAGCGCCGGGTTCTTATTCGTTTCCCTGCCGCCCTCGTCGCCGACAAAGATCCAGTGCAGGGCATCCTGTCTCTCCTCATCCGGCGCATCATAGGCCTCCGTGTTGGGGAAGATGCAGTCCCACAGCACCAGGGGCTGGTCGGTCGCCATTTCGTATTTCGGGCGCGTGGGCGTCTTGGCCACGTCGAGGAGGTCCGAGACGATGGACGCCGGTTCTAGGCCCTGGCCTACGAGGAAGATGACGGCCACCATGTGGCGCACTTGATGCCAGAGGAAGGCGGAGCCGTTGACGTCGAACGTGTATGTCACTGGCGGCATCGCATCATCCTCGTCCTCCTTGCCATGACTGGCGCCGTTCGCCACACCGCTGGCCGCGTTCCCCCGCTGCCCAAACTGCGGCTGCGCAACGTAGCCCACGGGTTCCGTCGCGGGATCAACGCGTGTGATACCAGCGTGGAAGATCCTTCGTTCGAAATTCGTAATCTGCTTCGCCGGGTCCACCTTGCAGAAATTGCGGAAATCGTGCAGACCCTCTAGTCGCTTCGCCGCGTCCTGCATCGCCTCGATATCCAGGTACCCTTCCCTCAGCAGCTTGCCGTCGCGAGTGGTCTGGAGACCGCGCGCGCCGGGCACAGGGGCGAAGGCGGGCTGGGTGAAGAAGTAGCGGTAGCGGCGCTCGCGGCAGTTGAAGCGGGCGGAGAAGTTTGCAGGCGGGTCGGCGCACCAGGCTAGGATGCGGATGTCGTCTGGTAGCACGCGGTTCAGGAGTTGGATGTAGGGGAGCTCGTCTCTGACGGTGTCGAACGGCTTCTCTGGCTGTTTCTCGCCGTCTCCTGCCTCCTCTTGTGCCTCCATGGAGGTATCTTCGTTCTCTTGCGGCTTGGGTAGCGGTCTGTTGCTGCGGACTCTGACTGCGATGACCTGCCCAAAGGCGCTGACGCCGCGGTCGGTGCGGCCGCATTTGGAGTATTCGCAGCCTTCCCAGTCGATTTCGCCGTCTTTGAGCTCGTTCATGCGGGTGGGGAATATGAGCCGGGTCTTCGTGAGCGCCTTGAAGATTTCCTCCTCGATCGTCGGCAACGGCGTCTTGTTGTTCGCATGGTGTTCGAAGCCATTGTACCGCTGGCCTAGGTAAGCGAACTTGAGAGCGATGAGGCGCGTGGTGTAGCGGCTTGGATCGAATGGGCGTGGAGCGGGGCGTGGTTTCTTGAATGATGGCTGCTTCGGTGGAGGGGTGGAAGATCGTGGGTTGAAACTGCGATACGGTCTGTGATCAGCATGTATTCGGTCAGACATACGTCCGGAGAGGAAGTACCTTGCATTCTTGAGCTTGAGCTGTGTCTCGAGCTCCGTAACCCGCTTGATCAATTGCTCGTTGCTCCAAGCAGAATAATTTGGCTCTGGATCCATCTTCAAGAATCTCGGAGTCGTGGCAGCCGCAGATGTACTGAGCGGCCTTGAAATGGCAAGAGAAACGCTTGTAAAGTTTCTAAAGTATGTACATTGCACGAGACAATGCCGAGGCCCTCCCATACAGACTATACAAATGTTTCAAGCTTCAGGTCCATGCCCGCAGTTTGCGCCGGTGGAAGATCGGCCGCGAGGTCATCCGGGATGCTTTTCGGTGTGCAATTCAAAAATATGTATTCTAATGAACACTTTCAAGTCATCAATCAGTCCGAAATGGTCTAGTGGCTAGGATTTGTCGCTCTCATTAGCAGAGGTCCGACAAGGCCGGGGTTCAATTCCCCGTTTCGGAATCACATCAGCTCCTCGAGCATTCATCTTTTGCTCTTTCCGCCCTCTTGGGATGCTCAACTTTTGCCCATAGCGTAGAACGAGATTGCAAATGTTCGTTTAACCACGTCCGAAATTTGTTGCGAGTCACGGATACATGTTGCGCGTACCAAATCCTATTTGCGATTTCGGAAGCTCCTTTCGCTTCTCGGATACTTTCTGCCTCTCGCGTGCCGACCTGAGATCCTACGTTTTGCCCCACAACAGCGAGATCGCAGATGTCTCATCAAAGTGTTTGGTCGTCTGTTGCTATCCGGCCAGACTGCCGGAGATAAAGTCAAATATTCAATTGCAGACAGCGCGTTCGGCGCCGTCCTTCGGACATAACTTTTCATAATACCGACGTCTTCGACCTCTGCGTCACGCAAGATCAGTACAGACGCAGGTGCCGATTTGCCGGCGCCTCTCCACGATCTCCTTCAAAAGGCGATCATTCCCGCTGCCTCTTGGCGAACCACCTCCCCATACTTGGCGCATATCGAATCAATATGTCGTCCACTTCTTTGGACTCTTCATTGAAATCTGAGAAAGAAAAGGTTGATGCACCTGAGGACAACACCAACAACAACAATCCGGATGACGCACTTCCGCCTCCACAAATCGAGACTGGTAACCGCGACTTAGAAAAGGCATCGCCTCCGGATCTTGCACATGGAGAGAAAGCACATGCACAGGACAAGGATCCATTTCTGGTGACATTTGAACCCGGTGACCAAGCGAATCCCAAAAACTGGTCGACAGCCTACCGGTCATGGATAACCTTCCAATTGGGCATGCTTGCGCTCGCTGCAAGTCTGGGCTCGTCCATCATTTCTCCAGCCGAACAGGTCATTGCCGCCTACGTAGGAATTTCCGATGAAGTCGCCGTCCTCGCCATATCCTTCTACATCCTAGGCTTTGCCTTTGGACCCCTACTATGGGCACCTGTCAGCGAGATCTGGGGCCGGAAAGTCTCGATGCTGCCCGCTATGATCGGCCTGGGTCTGTTCAGTATCGGCACCGCAACGAGCAAGAACGCCCAAAGCATCTTCATCACCCGCTTCTTCGCCGGGCTCTTCGGTTCCGCGCCCGTCAGTAATGTGTCTGCCGCTCTCGGTGACATGTGGCAGCCCAAAGCCCGTGGCACCGCCGTCACCTTCTACGCCGTCGCCGTCGTCGGTGGTCCTACCATCGGCCCCATCATCGGCTCTGCGCTTACCGTCAACAAACACCTCGGCTGGCGCTGGACCGAGTACATCGAAGCGATCTGGGTCTTCGCCGTCTTCGTGCTGGCCCTGGCCTTCTTCCCCGAGGTCTACGCGCCCTACCTGCTCAAGCGCAAAGCGGCGCGGCTGCGCAAAGAAACCGGCGACGACCGCTACTACCACCCGCACGAGCAGGTGAAGCTGGACCCGAAGACGATGGTGACGAAGCACTTCGCGCGGCCCGTCAAGATGCTGATCACCGAGCCCATGGTCACCTGCATCGCGCTGTACGCCTCCTTCGTCTACGCGCTGCTCTACATGACCCTCGAAGTCTTCCCCATCGTCTACGCACAGCACCGCCACTGGAGCCTCGTCGTCTCCACCCTCCCCTTCCTCGCCCTCTTCGTCGGCGTCCTCTGCGCCGTCCTCATCAACCTCGCAAACCAAAATCGCTACGCACGCATCTCGGCTGCGAACGGCGGGCGGCCCGTTCCAGAGGCGCGTCTGCCGCCCATGGCCGTCGGCGGCTTCCTCTTCACCATCGGCCTCTTCTGGTTCGGCTGGACGGCCGACCCGAGTATCCACTGGGCGGCCCCGACCGTCGCAGCCGGCTTCATCGGCGCGGGGTTTAATACGATTTTCCAGCAGTGCATCAACTACCTCGTCGACACGTACAAGCTGTACGCGGCGTCGGCGGTATCTGCGAACACGATCTTACGGTCTTTGATGGCGGCTGGGCTGCCCTTGGCGGTGCGCCCGATGTTTAATAATCTGGGGGTCGGGCCGGCGATGAGTATTTTGGGAGCTGTTAGTGCGCTGGCGTTGCCGGTGCCGTTTTTGTTTATGCGGTTTGGGTTGAGGTTGAGGCGGTTGAGTAAGTTTGCTCCGGCGGAGGAGTGAGGGGGAAGGCGGCGCTTTGCTATGTGCACGATTTGGACGCGAGTCCATGGGCTGCTGTGGTCGTTCAGGCTCGTCGACTGAGCTGCGAGCACTCGTATGTCGCGTGGCTACCTTATTGCAGCGGCTGCAGGCCGCAATGGTCTACATCCACCCACCTGGTCGACAAGACGCCTGCGAGCAGCCTGCACAAAAGCCTGTGGGGAGAGGTAACAAAGCCTCAAGAAGTGCAGAGGTTATGCTTACAGCCATGCGATCGGCTCTCGCGGCCGACTGTGTGAGCTTACAGGGCGAACATCAAGTCGCTTATGGGCCGGAAAAGTTTCACGAGTTACGAGATCACGACAGCATCAAGGTGTTTGTCTATACAACTTATATATCTAATCCATAATTTCAGATCCATATTGCCTTTCTGTTTCCGCTCTTTGTGTGCTATGCTGGAAGTGAATGTCGACATTCTCCCATTCAATGTTGACCTCACCCGATGATGTAAGCGTTGAGGGGTGGCCACGACTACCTAGGTATCAAGTAACTTACTGATGCTGGGGAGCTGTATGTGGTCACATTGTTTCGGTATCTTCAGTAAACGATACCCGCCTCCTACGAAAAATCAGCTATGTAACATCCCCCAGTTCCGCATCCAAGACGAGCTCCAACACTCGGAGCCAGTCAAGTATAATGCACCTGCTTCGCAGCCGTCATGTTGACATTGAGCGACAGCAGATCCGGCCTACTATACTGCCCAACCGGATCACACATGTTCTTCGCAAAATCAATCGTCTTGAGATCGATATCGGCCTGCAGAATGCCCTCCTCGCCCTCGCCCAGCGGCTCCACCAACGGCGTTCCGTCCGGCCCAAAAATCATTGCGAAACCACCCGAGTCCTGTATTCCGGGTTTCCACGTTAGCCATCTCTGCCCAACCCCCGACGAAGTCACAGCGGCGGGACATGAGAACACGAAAACCACTGACCCCTTTGAAAATACCCTTCCCCTGCACGCCCGCCCTGGCAAAATTCTCCTCCTTGATAATCTGCGTCGCACAAAGCACAAAGCACTGCCCCTCCATCGCGACATTCTGACTAATAGCCCGATTCGCGCTCGCCGTCATCGTGTACGCAACCTCCACCTCACAACTCCCCGGGTGTGCAGGAAACGGCGGCCACCCCGCCACATGCACCTGCGCGCCGAGCCCATACTCGTGATAGCGCAACAGCGGCTGGAAGTTCTCCCAGCAGTTCAGCGCGCCCAGCTTGGCGTGGGGCGTGTCGACGACGCAGAGGAGGGAGTCGGCTTGGCCGTCGCCCCAGAGCGCGCGCTCGACGGAGGTGGGCTTGATCTTGCGCCGGTTGTGGAGGAGCGACCCGGTGGAGGAGATGAAGGCTTGGGCGATGTAGATGCTGGCGCCGGAGCGTTGGGAGTAGCCGAGGACGATGTGGATGTGGGCTTCGGCGCAGGCGGTTTGGATTCGAGCCATCTCGGGGGAGTCGACGGCCATGCTGTTCTGCATGTACTGTTGGATGAAGGGTGGGTTTTGGTAGGCGGGGGTGAGCCAGAGGGGCCTGTTGGCGTTTTTGCACGCACCTGTCAGTTTATCAGGATTTCTTGACAACTGTGCTTCAAAACCTTGCCTGGGTTCGCGGATGAAAGATAGGGTGATGCATATAAGGTAACAGATCTCAGCCCGTCAGACGATCACGCAGACTCGACCATAACCACCCCACGCAGAGAAACTCAAAAGGAACTTAGTCAACCATACCACGGATACCCACAAAGCCAAACCTCCGGAAACCCCAAGATCTGAATCCCCTTCCTGCCAGCCTCATGGATGATCTCAATCGTCTTCGCCACCGCGCCTTGCAGGTCCCACCACACGGGTTCGGCCTGGACGGCGCCGACGCGGATGAGGCCCTCTTTTGGCGGGGTCGCCATGCCGCTGCTGGTGCTGGTGCTGGTGCTGGTGCTGGTGCCGGGGATGGAGGGGTTAGTGGAGTCGGAAGCGGACATGGTGGATGTAGGTGGGGAGATTTCGACGTAGGACAGGGGAGGGGATGGGTCCATGTAACTTAAGACGAGGTAAAAAATTGTGCGATAACGAAAGAAGAATGGCGTGAGAAAGGTTGCTGGAGATGAGCAGAGAAAGAAAAGAAAATAAGACAGATTGACTTACCGGTAGGTAACTAACTATATAAATCCTATCTGACGTGGTGGGAGAACGCCCCCCGCGGCCTGATGGAGCTGTGTCGCAAGCTTTCAAAGTGCTATCTGAAGCTCGCCTCAACCCCGCAGATAACAGCACCAGCTCGCCGATAGCACGTTTGCTAGGCGGGCAAGATTGCTTTGATAGCGGGGGATATGGTCGGGGCGTCTGCGATTCTCAAGAGTGGAGAGACGTAAGTTACAGTATTCGTCTATGGCTGAACTCGGTCCCTGCAGCACGCAACGCCCTACCTCAGTGAGAGCTGCAGCGGCCCAGAAAGGGATGTAAGAAGAGCGTGGATAGTCTTTGAATGAGGTGTTACAAGTATCTGCCCATCAACCACCCATCCATCTCTTACGCTCTCTGCTCTCTGCTCTCTTGCCCTCTCCTCAATCCACCTCTTTCACTCATCTAGATTATGTGACAAAACGCAACGGAGGACAAAAAAGCTAAAACCCGGGCGAAAAGGCGTAGAATGTTTCCATGGTATCCTTCGAAAAACTGTGTGAACAAGCTTGCGTGCGCGCTTCGTGTACAACGTCAATGCCCACCAGGGCCCCCAACAGTCTGCCCAAAGAATCGGAATCGGAAAACAAGCCCCTCCCATTGAAAGAAAACTCCATGCAAGCGCCGTAATGCTGATTGGGCGAAAGGGGGGTGGTGCGTTTCGGTGATGTCTTCTGCGCGGAGTCGAATACCACACCATGCACCATTTCCCGTCGATGCAAAATCTCCAATCTCCCAGATGTCACCTGACCCTTCAACTCCCAACGACGACCCTCGCGCCCTCCTTCCCCAGCACGCCCCTCTCCCTCTCCTTAGCCTTCGGACTCCGATCCCGACCCTTCTTCCGACTAAGAAAGCCCAGCATAGTGCCCTTCCTGTGTTCCTCCGCCGGCGCCACAAGGCCCGACGCCTGGTTCGCCATCTCGCTCCACGAGCCCGTCTCGTTAAGGACGACCTGGACGCCGCCGCCCGCAGACATGCTCCTCGTGCTACCGCGAGGCCGGTGCTGGCGAACGGACCCGGGCTGTGGTTTCGGGTTCGAGGTCGGGGCCCCGGTCGATACGGTGTCGTCGTAGCGGATCGCGCGAACTTTTTGCACTTGTGGTGCGGCGGGGACCGGGGGCATGGGCGGCTCGGTGCTGGAGCCTGGGACGGGTGGGAAGTAGCCTTGGCCGGTGGGAGAGGTGGCGTAGCCGTCTGAGATGGCGGCGGAGGGGAGGGGTGGTGAGCCGTTGGGTGAGTGGGTTGAGGAGCGGGTGCGGCTGGCGCTGTGCGGGGTTTGGGAGCGCGAGGTGGGGATGGATTGGGATTTGCTGCTGGTATGCTGTATGCGGGACGTTTCGCCTTGTTGGGCTTGGAGGCTGGTGTGAGGGGTGACTCTTCGTGGAGTTGGTGCCTCTATTGGATGAGCTTCTGGCTCTGTTGAGCCTGTAACGGCAGGGCTGTGTGAAATGTTAGTGTTTGGGCCCGCTTTGGCCGGACCAGATACTGACCGTTGCTCAGGCGCAGTGGTGTAATTGAAAGGCTCAAACATGGTCTCAACCATGCGATGTAGTTCGTCCGCTCTCCGCTCTTGATCCGTAGCATCGGCCCTGAGTTCAGCCCTAGGTTTCTGTTTCCTAGATCTGGCTTCTAATGGTGCCTCCTCGAGTAAAAGCTCCTCAAGATCGTATGTGGCGTCGAAGTTGGTCTTCTCGCTCGACGGTCGAAAGATGGGCTCAATCTCTTTCCTCTCCAGGGCTTCGAAATCGATCTCTCTGAAGAATGGGTTATCCGTAAATGACTCGAAACTCGCGGCACCTATTCTTTGGGTCTTGTCTCGCTCCAATAGTGAACTGATGGCGTGCATACACACCATCGAAACCGGCGGACTGGTCACCGGGAACGGCGGGTCTGCCTTCATGATGTTCTGTGCTAGTTGGTCATGATGATGTCCCTCAAATGGTCTCTGCTATAGTGTAAGCCTTTGTGAACCTGCTTGCTACATGAAGATGTACCTTATTGTAGATGCACTCGTAGAAGAGAACACCCAGCGACCACCAGTCAACTTCCGAACCATATCCCTTTCCTCTGTATACCTCCGGTGCAAGATAAGCTAATGTGCCTGACCTGCTCGTGAGTGGTTTGCCTGGCGTCAAGTCTGTTGCAACGTTCTGCGACGGAAAGTCAGCAAACGCGAGCTTCCACATCACAACATTGACGGTACATACGAAATCCGCTAGATGGACGTGTCCATCTGAGTCCAGGAGTACGTTGTCCGGCTTGACGTCGCGATGACAGATACCTTGTCCGTGAATGTATCGTAGAGCACAGCCCAGCTCAGAGATCCAAAATCGGATTGCTTCTTCTGTAAACGACTTGCGCGAGATGTGGAATCGAAGATCTCCTCCCGTCATTAAATCTACCACGATATACCTGTCCAGTGTGTAAGCACGTTTCGGTGCACCAGAACAACCAGTTATTCTCTTACAGGTACTCCACATCTTGAAAGCTATAGCGCAGATTGCAAAGGAACGGATGGTTGAGATGCTCGAGCATTCGTCGCTCTCGTATCATGTTCCGGACACTCTCCGATCGTATCACTGTAACCAGCTGTCAGAAAACTTGCCCTCTGTCTTGCGTAGTAGCAATGCGTACCCTCATCTTTCCGTATGTATTTCAGCGCAAACGTCAACCCAGTATCCTTCCGCTCGACAATCCTAACTTTTCCAAAGGCACCTTTTCCCACAACCCTCAACAGGCGGAAATGGTCAAGGCTCACTATAAAGTAGGGTTATGTTAGCCATGTTTGGATCATGCCTCCGTTCATCCGTGCATATATCGTTCCTCGCATATTCTCCACCGCAGGTTGGAGGTACACATACCCTCATCGGTAAAGACGACTGGCTTCCCGCTCGAATTGCCCATTTTATCCGGTAAAGACTGTGGTCAAACAGAGAGGTGGAGGTGGCCACTATCGATACGTCGCAAGCATGATCTATACCAAAGGCCGTAGTGGTAGATCGACAAGGTTTGCCCTCCAGACGAGCGTAGGAGCCGTAGGATGCTCTCTCTCTTGGTCCAGTTGTATTGAGATGCAGTACCAAGGAATTGACCGGTGATGGTTATCGCTAATCGAAGTCGCGCGTTGTAGTGGAGTCGGCAGCGGATAGGGCAGCAAAGAAGAACGGGAAAGCGTGGAGGTGGAAAAGTCGGGTATGCAGGGACGGAAGCTTGTGGCGCGTTTGGTTCGGGCGTGTGTTTCACAGCTGCCGAGAAGGATAATTATGATGTGTCGTCGTGGAAAAAGCCAGGCTGTACGTTCTGATGCCCCAGGCAATGGACGAGATGAGGTGCGGTCAGTCGTCACGAGCAGGTGCGGCTCTGTTCGGGCTGGATTGAGTTGCGGCTTGGCGGAGCTACGTGACTCTTCTGAAACGTTCGCTACAGCTGGACTCTGGCCTGTCTGGCCTGTTGGCTGCAAACAAGGGGCGGCCAGTCTACCACACTGTCCACACTTGCCGATCAAGCACTGAATCAGGCGGAGGAGTAGGGCTGCTGGGCCCGAGCGTGGCTGAAATACACGTGCTGCTATGCCCGCTTCGGAAACAGTTCCTCGGCCACCGGGCAACGTCTACCCAGACAAGAAGTTCTTACATCGCCTCTTAACTATCTGTCGATGTACAGTATGCATTGGTCGCGGAAACCCCACGTCTATCTCTTCCACTTGCCCCCCTGAGCTGTATTGCCCGTGTTGCGAGCCGGCGTTCCTGATCGCCTCTGCGGGCGGTCAGCCGGTCGGCTCGAATGCGCTGATCGGCTGCTTCACCCCAAAAAGGGAAGGTCGGGCGGAATTCTGGAAGGTCCCACAAAACACCCATACAGTAGGCTCCAACGGTTGGTCGGCCGTGCTTACCCGACAAGCATGTTTGCCCGAGTCATGAACGCAAGATGTGACAAGATTCGCAACAAGGCCAGGGTGTACAACCTTAAAATATTTATACGCATACAGTATGGTAACTCATTCCATGTGTACCTAGGTAGATGGCGTGGTGGCTTATGCGAGTTTGACCGCCTACATTTCACCTATTGATTTTGCACGACAGTATGCCCTGGCCACAGAGTGATACCTCGAGTCATCTGTGCACATGACAAGATATGTATCGGTCCTTTCGCCAGTCTATATTACCATACGCTATAGTACGTTAACGGTACGACCAGAGTCTTCCTCAGGAAGCGGCAATAATGCGGATATACAAGCTATCCACCATGTCTCGTGTAACTCACCTAGGTACAACATCCCATGCCGTGATCTGTGCAATGTTCTGGTGAATCTCGAAACCCCGCGTGTGAGTGGAGATATGGGATTTGTGGTCGCGAGAGCATCAGCCACGACGGCGGATCTCTTCCCGGGCCGCTTCCAATCCTTCGCAGGAACCCAGGGCTTGTTCCTTCCGAGATGTGGCGCGCATCTGGGCTTTGAGCTACGTACGAACAGTAATCCTTCCAACGTACCTACTCTTGTCTACTCAAAATACTCGAATATGGAGTGCGGGAAATAGAGCTTAGGGTCCGTTTGAGATAGGTGTGATGGGTGCCAGTGTCCACAATACATATCCGATCGACTACGTATTCACACTTCGTATTGACACCATATGCTATGTACTCTTGTTGGTGAAGAAGGTTGAACCAGTCACCCTGAGGCCATCCAACATGGTCCTGTGCGTTAGTCGACGCCAGCCTCTCGACGCCGGGACCCGAAGAAAGTCCATATAATCCCGTCCGACGCCACTATGAAAGGAAATGCAGATGCAGAAGGCCAGGAAAGGGCAGTGTTGAGGAATGCACCAGCAGCTAAACCTCATCCATGGTACCGGCTGGCTCCTCGTCGTCCCCACTGTCGTAGCTCCCCACACTGCTCATCTCATCATCGTCGTCTGAGTCTTCTCCGGCCTCATCCGCGGCATCCTTTGACGCGTACTTGCCAACGTATTCTGTGCATTATCTTAGTAAAGCGACGGTGATGCATTGTGAGCTCCCGGAAGTACCTTTGACCTTGGCATCGTAACCCTTTTGATCCCGCATCATGAGTGCAGCCGCCTCGCCGTTGAGGGGATCTGTGGGATTTGGGTAGCGTAGTAGCTGTGGCAGGAAGACCTCGAAGATGTTGACCATATCATACATCGGCGACCAGGTCTGGTTGATCACATCCAAGCAGACACTTCCTGAACTGTAGTGGAACGCATAGTTTAGCGCCTATCAAGATTGGCACAGGGAGGGGGAGGGTGTAAGAGTAATGATAGTAAGGCTTACAGCTCATCAATGTTGGGGTGGAAGATGCGGTTCACGAAGCCGATGCTAGGGCTCTTGTATGGATATTGGTCAGGTAGCTCGACATGGATCTTCCACAGACCTCCAGCGAAGGGGGCTGAGGCGAGCGTTAGCAAGTTGTTGTTACAGTACGGCAGGATGGAAAACGTACTCTCCTCAGGGCCCTTGAAGCGGACGTAGAATTCTTGCCTGGGCAGAGTCAGTCCACCAATGCTACCGGTTGGGTTTGGGTAAGGCAATGCATGTGACGAACACTGTCGAGACAGGTCAGTCAGATACCGAAGATACTAGATGAACTACGAAGGAGAAGGGGGGCATACTATTGTCGTTTACGAGTGTGACTTCATAGTCGCTCATCAGCCTATTGTTACCCAGAATCAGCCTCCCGTTCCTGCCTGCCAAGCTAGACCATCTCCTGGATGCAACTGTCGTACATCTTCATGACCTGTACCACGCAAACAAGAAAGCGTCAGCCATCTTGTCCTCTTTGCCAACGCATGTTTATGATATGTGGAAACGTACATCCGTCTCGATCCTCCGCTTTGGGCTGCTCATCTTGCCTCCTCCTCACGCGATCACCTTCCTTCAAGTGTTTCAAGCTGTTGGACCGGTGACTCTACGGGTTGAAAGCCCTGCGGTGAGGTTGTGTACTTCCGCGAGGTCTGCGAGGAGAATAGATAGCTTCGTAGAGAGGTAGTCTGGTGGCGAGAGCTTGGAATGGACGGTAGGCTGGTAAGCGGTTGTGAGTAATCGGTGACGTCGGAAGAGCTTCGAGTGTCGGTGAGACGGGAGCGTTTCGAAGGGCGTTCACGGCGATATTGCTGTTAGGTTACTGAAAGACGGCGGTAGTCGTGGATGGGTTACAGGAGAGGTTGTTGTCACTGTCAGAGTATGGAGAGGAGTCACTTTGTACATGTAGTAGGGTACCGTAGGTAGACGTTCGTGACCGGATAGGCTCGCCTGTTCGCGGCTGATGGCGTCACGTGGACCCTTTGTTCCCGTTCCCTTCATGTTCCTTCCACAGTGCTAACCCCCGCCCCCAGAGGGGCTTCCCACTTACACGTTAACCCCGTCTGCTTGGTCCGACATCTTACCAAACATACGGCTCAACAAAACTATGTACATTACGGGAAGACACAAGTGAGGGTATAAGGTCGCTAAAGGTATAGCAAGAGCTTGTTCTTCGCCTTGCGCAATCCATTTGCCCTGCAGACCTATATGTTCAGGTAGGTACTTCTCCGACATCAAAATTCCGTTTCTTCAACAGCAGCCCGTTTCATTCTTTTACCGTACAAGACAATAATGTTCCTTTCGTGCAGCCGGTGCTGTGTGCCCCCTCGTACAAATATTTGTTCATGAACGCTGCTCGTGTCCCTCGTGCCGCCGCTGCAACTATGGCCGCGGAGCTGACTCGTGAAATGTCGAGGCTCCAAATGCTTAAGCTTCGGACTGTTTCTCGGAGTACCAAGAAACCTGATGGGTCAGTTGCCGGTGCCATGAACTCTATCAGAGTGAATCGAAGGCTTGGGAGGCTCTTCCTACGGAGCACAGTCCGTTTTTCGGCTTCCATGGTAATGATGGTACCCATAATCCAACTGCTCCCCGTAGGTGGCAAATTTGGGGTATCGTCTCTCCCCTGTGGCGTAATGTGGCTTGTCAACGAATATCCCACTTATAGAGATGATCTTCACATGCGTGCTTTGAGCGGTGTTCGGTTCACGCATGATTGAGCGGGCCATGCGGCGTCTAGCGTGGAAACGACGCAGCCTCACTGTGAGGCAAGGGTCGCTAAAGTTTCCACAAACCAATTTGCAAATCTGCTTGATATGGAATTGGAACAATCGCGCATCGTATTCGATCAGCAAAAAAGTGTGTTTACAGCACGCTGCTTCTGCGGCGCTTTACCCCAGGGACGTCTCTTAGTGCGCTGGGAGTGCCGAGGTCCTGCGGAGGAGCTCTGCGAATCCGTTGGTCACTGCATCGGAAATCGAGTCACGTCCCGTAGCTAAACTTATGTAAGGCAGCGGGCCATGGTTGCAAATGATGGGAATTGCGGCAGTGACGATGTGGATCTGGAACATCCCCGGGAAGTACCGCGATCTACATTTCTCGACGCAAAGCGAAGCCCCCTTTACGATAATGCGGCATGGGTTCCTTGAAAGGGCTGGCTAGGCGCCCATGCGCGACGCAGAGCGCATCTTCTCGTTCGAAATAAACACCATTGCATCTTGACTCTGTCCGTTTAGCAAGCCTTAAATGTGCGCACCGATGCCAGATAAGGTTTAGACGTTACGATTCAGACTTCTTGCGGGCTGTGCGGCTACTGGTCGATGTGGAGTGATCTGCGTGGCTTCGTTTCCTTTTGGGCTGTCATTCAGGCGTCTTGGCGTCGTTGATACTCTCACGGCGCGGAAACACCAACCATAACTTACATGACCCTTGGACAGCGCTCAGGCCGCGGTATCGATTCGTCGCTTTCAAAAACTCCTCGCCAGGTCCCGCACCTCACTCGACCGACCTCTATACCAGCATTGGACGCTGCTGCTGGCACCGACTGCAGGGTTGTTTGTCGCCGTATCGTGACGGAGCCGTCTCCACTCTAGGCTCGCCGCCGCACTCCTACAGCAACGTCGTTCTAGGCCACGACCAGGCCATCATCTGTCTCACCGAGGCTGCAACCAGACACCTTGCGACAGTCGCGCCCACACGTCACACACGCACACACCCCTTCGACAATATCTACGAGTAATTCAATCGCAGGAGCCTGATCGCATATCCATTACTGCCAAGAATCGAGTGGCAAGAGGTGCTTTTAGGTACCCAAGGGACTCGTACCGTAACATACTTGGGGAATCCGGCAAAGGCGATACACCGATACAATTGCATGGGTTTGAAGTAATATAGGCTGTCAGTAGTGGAGAACTAAGGTTCTCCGTTGCCTGGAAGCGCATCGGCAGGTGTATCCCACCCTCGGGCCGATCCAGCACAGCTAGTAAGAGATTTGGAAGCATTGGAAAGCACCATGTGGGCAGAACAATCACGGAGACAAGGCAGAGGGGCCGAGGAGGAGGAGGAGGAGGAGGAACGGTCGCCGGCTTCTCGCTCACCTGTACCGGACCAGACGACACATAACTCCGAGGACACTGGCTCTCCGCCTGGTGATGGGAAGAGATCAGGTCTTTGGTCACACAATCAGCCAATACAGAGACACAACGTACACTTCGGAGACTCTGAGCAGGCAGGACATCCCGGCGAAATGAGTCCGGCTGCTACAGACCGTGTCTTTCCCATCAGATCGGTGGTGTCCATGGATCCGACGCCAACTCCTTCGACCACTCGCTCCGAGAGAGGAGGCGACAGCTACTTCTCCACGCCCGCGCGCCGACAATCTACGCGCGGCGGCTCCGAAACACCAGGGAATGAGAAATCACGACAGGGAAGCGCAGACACGACAAACACGGAAAAAACATCCGGGACACAGCAGAGCGATGCATCGCAGCGGAGGAGCTTCGAATCTGCGCAAGATGAAGTACAGGCGCAACGGAACGCAAGTGCGCATCGGCACGCGGCTGCGTTTTATAACGAGCTTGCGTCAAGCAAGAATGCAAGCACAGCCAGCGGAGGCGGTGGTAGTACGCCTGGTTCCGAGGCTGCGCCCTCAGTGGGCGGCCGAAGTGGGCGCAGTGGTCGGACAGGCTCAGTCAGGAGCACGAAGAGTAGTGTTGATGAGACTGGTACTGGGCTCGTAACCGCGCGATTCAAGCACATTGTCACAGAAGGCGGTCATGCTATCATCACTGGCCGGGGAGGAGACACACTGCAGAGGTGTGAGGACGAGCCGATCCACATACCGGGCGCTGTGCAGAGTTTCGGACTTCTCATGGCGCTCGAGGAAGAGTCGGAAGGCAAGCTCGTCGTGAGAGTGGTGAGCGAGAACTCCAAGCAGCTGATCGGATACACGCCGAAGCAACTGTTCGCTTTGGAAAGCTTCACGGACATCCTCAGCGAGGAGCAGACGGACAACCTGCTCGACCACGTCGATTTCATCCGCGACGAGGACGCAGACGTGGCCACCAACGGCCCAGAGGTGTTTACAATGTCGATCCGCAGCCCACAGCGGAAACAACAGAAGCTTTGGTGCGCGATGCATATCAACGAGGCGAACAACAACCTCATCATTTGCGAATTCGAACTAGAAGACGACCCGGTCAACCCTCTCATCCCGCCAAATGAAGGCACACCTGAACTTCCCGAAGACACCCTGAACAGCGACCCGACCCCGCAGGAGTACGCCGACAGCACGCAAAACATTAGTAGACCCTTGCGTGTGCTGCGTAGTGCGCGGAAGCGCAAGGGCGAGGCCGCCGCCATGGAGGTATTCAACATCATGTCACAGGTGCAAGAACAGCTGGCAGCGGCACCGAATCTCGAGAAGTTCCTAAAGGTCTTGATCGGGGTTGTCAAGGAGCTAACAGGCTTTCACCGCGTGATGATCTACCAATTCGACCAAGCGTGGAACGGCCGCGTGGTGACGGAGCTGGTCGACCCCAGGGCGACCAAGGATCTCTACAAGGGCTTGAACTTCCCGGCCTCCGATATCCCCAAGCAAGCTCGGGAACTGTACAAGGTGAATAAGGTGCGCATGCTTTACGATCGAGACCAAGAGACGGCGCGGCTGGTTTGCCGGACCGTCGAAGACCTTGAAAACCCCCTAGACTTGACCTACTCTTACCTGCGCGCCATGTCGCCTATCCATCTCAAATACCTTAGTAATATGGCTGTACGGTCATCGATGTCCATATCGATCAACGCCTTCGAGGAGCTTTGGGGCCTGATAGCCTGTCACTCCTACGGCGGAAAGGGAATGCGCGTCTCCTTCCCTATCCGCAAGATGTGTCGACTGGTCGGAGAGACTGCGTCGAGAAACATCGAACGGCTGTCTTATGCGTCACGCCTGCAGGCTCGGAAACTCATCAACACGGTGCCGACACAGGCCAATCCCTCCGGTTATATCATCGCCTCGTCCGAAGATCTGTTGAAGCTGTTCGATGCTGACTTTGGCTTGCTCTCTATTAGAGACGAAACCAAGATCTTGGGCCACATCGAGCAGTCGCAGGAGGCACTGGCAATGCTGGAGTATCTCCGCATGCGCCAGATCTCGAGCGTCATGACGTCTATGGATATTCACGAGGACTTCCCCGACCTCCGTTACCAGCCGGGATTCCAGGTAATAGCGGGTCTTTTACTCGTACCCCTTTCGGCGGGAGGTCACGATTTCATCGTCTTTTTCCGCAAAGGCCAGCTCAAGGAAGTCAAATGGGCCGGCAATCCATACGAGAAATTCATCAAACAAGGCACCGAGGGCTACTTAGAGCCACGAAAGAGTTTCCGGACGTGGAGTGAAACCGTCATCGGAAAGTGCCGGGAATGGACCGAGGAGGAGATCGAGACTGCCGCTGTGCTGTGTCTCGTGTATGGCAAGTTCATCGAGGTGTGGCGGCAAAAAGAGGCTGCGCTGCAGAACAGCCAGCTCACCCGGCTACTGCTCGCCAACTCCGCACACGAGGTGCGCACACCTCTCAATGCAATCATCAATTACCTCGAAATCGCTTTGGAAGGCAGCCTCGATCAGGAGACGCGCGACAACCTCTCAAAGTCACACTCGGCTTCGAAGTCGCTGATTTATGTAATAAACGATCTTCTTGACCTGACTAAGACAGAAGAAGGCGGTGAACTGGTCAAGGATGAAGTCTTCCAGTTGGGCCCGACTTTGACTGAGGCGACAGATCTGTTCAACGGTGATGCAAGAAGAAAGAACATTACTTACAATGTTATCGAGCGCCCAGGCTTGCCAAAGCACGTCATTGGAGACCAGAGGAGGATCCGTCAGGCCATCACGAACGTGACTGCCAATGCCATTCAGAACACTAACGAAGGCTCTGTGACGGTGGAGATGTCCCTCGTGTCTTCGGAAGACCGCCATGCCGAGGTCGAGATTGTCGTAACGGACACTGGTGTTGGTATGAGTGGGAAGCAGTTAGACGCTTTGTTCCGTGAATTGGAACAAGTGCAAAGCGAGGGCGACAACCTCTTCGAGGACACCCCAGTCGAAGAAGCTAAGCAGATAGAGTCAGCACCGCAGAAAGATGGTGACAAGAGGACTTTGGGCCTGGGCTTGGCTGTTGTGGCCCGCGTTGTTCGAAATATGAATGGACAACTGCGGCTCAAGTCCGAGCAAGGCAAGGGTTCCCGGTTCGTCATTGTGTTCCCCTTCGATATACCCGAGGACGCAGAGCCACCGAAGGTGCTGGAGCCTCCAGCTAGCGAGGGTAGCTTAACCCCATTGCCGTCGGACCTTCCGCAGACGCCGCCGCGGCCTGGCGAGCTTACACTGATCGACCGTGGGAGTGGAAGCGGAAGGAGGAGCTCAGGCGACAACAGCTTGGCCATGTCCCGCAAGAACAGCAATGAGAGCGTCGCCAGCAGACGCAGCCTTCGGAGTACCAAATCTGGCAAAAGTCTCAACAGCATGTCTTCGCAGCGCAGCGAGGCTGAGAGACTCATTGATGCCATCAATGAGCCGCATATGGTTGGTGGTGCGCATGAGCGTCCTACGAGCCGCGGCGCAAGGCCTCCTCTTGAACAGAGACGTAGCACAGCAACTGCGGTTACTGCCTCTACTTCGACACTACCTTCCGACTCGCCTACTCCTAAGCGCGCCAAGAGTATTGAAGTTGCCCCTGTGCCACCGCATCTGCGCGAGGAACATCTCTCCAAGCCCGGTGAGGCTGCGGTGGCAGATCAACGCACACCAGTCAAGCCGTTGCGTATGCCTGAAGAGGAGGGAATGATGTCGCCAACAGCGCCTTCTGGTCCGGAGACGGCATCACACGTTCTTGGTAACGTGCAGGATGAGCCGAAGGGCAAAGATAGGAGTGAAGAACCGCCCACTGCTGACAACCTGCGGGTCCTTGTTGCTGAGGACGACCCAGTGAACAGCAGAATCATCCAGAAGAGGTTGGATAAAGCAGGCCACAACACCTACCTGACCGTCAACGGTGAGGAGTGCTCGAGTGCATACGGCGAGAAGAGCGGATACTTCGACGTCGTCCTCATGGACATGCAGGTCAGTAACAACCTCCCAACCTCCCACCTTAGGCCCTCACTAACCAGACGCGCAGATGCCCATTGTGGACGGCCTCACCTCCGCCAAAATGATCCGATCGTTCGAAAAATCGCACCCGACGCACATCCTCTCGACGCGCGCCTCCCTCAACGGCCGCATCCCCATCATCGCCGTCTCCGCCTCCCTAGTCGAGAAAGAACGCCAGATGTACGTCGACGCCGGCTTCGACGGCTGGATCCTCAAACCCATCTCTTTCCCGCGCCTGACCGAGATCCTGACCGGCATCGTCGACAAGGCCGCCCGACAGGAGAACCTGTATCGGCCGGGCCAGTGGGAGCGTGGAGGCTGGTTCATGGAGGCGCAGCCGGATGTGTGGGCTGCGGATACGAGGCCGGACGGCGCGAAAATGCCTATGACGGCGCCGAGTGAGGGCATTAAGGTGGCTGCGGCCAGTGACGATCCGTTTGTCAAGGAGGAGGGCGCGAGTAGGCAGACGGATGAGCAGCGGCGTATGATGAAGGAGCAGGCGCATGAGAGGGAGATTTCTTTCGGGAAGCAGTAGAAGGAGAAGGTGTGTTGGCGAAAGGATTAGAGTCGGAGTTTAGCGATGGAAAAGAGGAAGTGGAAGGAGGAAAGAGCGCGGGTGCGTCTACGGCGCGTAATTACAGTGGAGGATTACGATCATGCCCTCACGTCACGTTACGCTTATGTAGAGGCGCCAACATGAAGGGGGAAATTGGGCATTGGTGTGGTTTTTAAGCGGGCGCTTTTATGGTTTGTTTTCGGTCGCTTTCATGGCAGGGCAGGATGAGCCGAACTTCTTTCCCTTTTGGAGCGCACTTGGTGGAGCTCGCATAGGCTTCGGAGGGGAGGCCCGCATCCGAATCCGAATCCGAATCCTTGGCGGCTTTCTTCATCAGGAGATGTGGGCGTGCCTTCCGAATGAGGTTCTTTTAATTGGGATCTTATGTTAGCGTCTTTTGATGGCTTTTGTAGAAGAGCATGGGACGGCGTATTTCTAGACTCGCCGTGGGCAAGGCGGCGGCGCGGTGTTGCTGGTGGTGGTGGTGTACGTTATAAGCAGGAGAAATGGAACAACGTTGACGACAACACTGAACATTGAAGCTTGAGGTGCATTGCTGAGCCCGATTGATTAGTGATCTTACATCCACATGTAAATTCAACTATGGCTAATTGATAGCGTCGCTTGCAGATCAGCCAGCACAGATCACATCAAACCCGAGGTTATACAGAATAATGTAAGGTAGGTAACTTCCAAGTTATATGGAACCCAACCTCACCGCTCTCCGCCAAGGCAACCGCATCATCCTCCCCACCGCCTTCCCACTCTTCACACTCCGCCCATCCTCGCCCCCCGTCTCCACCTCCGTAAGCCCATCCCCCTCACTCCCACCCGCCGCAACACCACCACCACCCCTCCCCCCACGCGCCCTTGCAGCTCCATCGCCCCCGCCCCCGCTCTCCCCCTCCCACTCCCTGCCCCTACAACACAACCTCTCAACGCCACACCCATGCCACAGCACCTCCTCGACGCGATCCCTGACCTGTCTCGCAGTGGGTCTGAGCGCCGCGTTCTGCGCCAGCATGCGGCGCACCAGCTTCAGCAGCTCCGGGACGCCGAGGTAGAGCTGGTCGTTCGGGCTCGGGGAGGGGGATGAGGATGCCAGCCGCGTGCAGTCGGCGCCTAGTTGCGCGAGCCAGGCGTCGATGAGGAGGGTGTCGTGGAAGGGGGAGTCAGGGGGTTTGTGAGTACTGGTGGTGGGGGAGGGGAGGGTGGGGAAGGAGGGTCTGCGGGTGCTGGGGCTGCGTTGCTGGTGTTGTTGCTGCTGCTGTTGGTGGCGGTGTTTGAGGAAGTCGGTGAGTTTGCCGCGGAGGAGGAAGGTCAGGATGTCGAGGAAGACGCAGGCGAGGGAGAAGACGTCGCTGGCTTCTGGCGTCGTGGTGGGGAGGTCGCGGAGGACGGAGGGGCCGAGAGAGGGACGATGCGAAGTCGTTGATGGGGGCGATGCTAGAGTGCTCGGGCGGCTGAAGTTGCGGAATGTGGATGTCGTTTCGACCACGGGGCTGCTGACGGAGCTGGGGATGGTGGGGGAGCTGAGGAGAGTAGAGCGTGGTGATGAGACGCTGCTGCTGCTGGATGAGGACATGGAACGCGATGCTTTGAATAGCTGCGTCGTGTTGCTTGAGGCGACGAGGACCCGGACTGCTGAGGGCGGAACGTGAGATTCCGGTGCTGCATACTCGTAGACTTCGCTTCTGTTCACTTTCTTCCCTCTCTGTAATGTTCTTATTGTGCCAACGTCAGCAAAAGCAATATGGTTTGTCTTATCAATAAGGATATTCGACGGCCTGATGGCGCCATGGTAGGCTCCACGGTGGTGGATTGAGTCTACAGCATCTGCGAGGCAGTGCATCCACTCCAGCAACATAGGAGGTCTTTCGTGAGGTGGTACGCGGAGGAATTGCGGTGGCGTTCGATGGTCAATGAATGTCTGCAGCGTATGCTCTGCCACAAAGTCCGATATGATATAGCCCGAATCTTCCGAGGTATATGAAGCCCAAATGGGCACAATGTGCTCATGCCGCAGGTTATTTGCCCTCTCCACATCCTTGAGGAAGTCCGTCCTGTAGCCGTCTTTCGCCTCTTTCGAGCTCAGAGAGAATTTGCGTCGCATGTAGACATCGTCAGGTCTTTTCGGCAAATGTATTCTGTCCCAAGCTTGCAGACTGACGGCAGGGGGAAACTTGTTGACATACTCCATGGGTATGTGCTCTAGAACACACGCGAACCGTAAGCGCGTCCCAAACGAGCGCATAAAATACTGTTCTTACCATTTGGTCCATAGTCAATATGGCTCCCAGCTTTGAGCTCTCTCAGCAGGTAGAGGAATTGCGTATTGTAGAATTTCCGATTGAGCTGCTCATCTTCATCGATTGAGAGCTCCAGGGACTTCACATTCTCTAACGGTACTGGTAAATCGTCATCACCCCAAGAGTCGTCTATAATGCCGAAGATCTGGTCCGGTACTCCAATTTCTGTGAGGATGAGAAACAGCCTTTTCGCTCGCTCGAGTATCCATTCCAGGTAGGTATCATTTGTCAATCCTTCTCCAAAAACTAGTTCTTTGTTCAAGAATTCCCTCTCCTCCCCTCTGAGCTTGGAGACGACGAACTGCCTGGTGACTTTCGCCTCTATCCTGTCATCTGTCCACCACTGGTACTTGAGCGCTGAATGTGGCGTTACCAAAGATTGTCCTCCGAAACCGAAGATATAGGCGTTGAGCGCAATTGTAGCAGAAGTAGGCGCAACATCCGCAAAGGTCCGCGTCCCCATGATTCCAGGTTGATGTCTTTCTTACATCAGACGAATCCTACTCGTCAGGAAAGCAGGAATGGATTGCGCATATGAACACAGCATATCAACGCGTGCAGCGAGAATACAACGAAAACAGCATAGATAGTAAGGGTAGTAAGCGCGATAAGACACACCCGTACATAGATGAACCTACATTAGCACCGAGCCGAACGCGTGAGATACGGCACTCTTAAGTCCTACAAATCCCCTCTGGCGCAGTGCCCCGGTCCCATCACCACCACAGCTTAGGTAGGCGGATCAGCATGCCCTCATGTACGATGACTAGCAGCAAGCCCGTACAGTTTGGAGCATCACGGCGCAGGCCATGGACGCAATATTGGCTCTGTGCGCTCTAGTCATGTCGCACAGAATCCGCATGTACCTATCCGCTTGCAGGAATGCCGCAGCCACGGCCGCGCCACGGACTTTGTCGAGGCGGGATCGTGTGCCAATGGCGTCTTCTAAATCGGCTGAGGGAACGAGTGTGGTGTCGTCGACCGAGTTCAGCAGCCGAGGTTGGCTCCGGCCATACCGACCACGGACCACTTGGAAATATACAATAGGATGGGTATCCACCACTCAAGTGGCATGGCACTGGGATGCAGATAAGCTGGGAGATGGAGAAGGAAGGATGCGGTTGATAAGAACCAATGGGCTGACGGCTGAGGCGTTGTGACACACGCACCAAGGTCGGGCTGACACGCGAATGGCGCACCCGGAATAGCTACATCGTCCGCTCCCGTGGGTAGTGCAAGGGCAGGCACATATCTGAAATCAGCGGCATGCTGTGCGAGCCGTAGGACCTTGGAACAAAGTCCTGCATGCATCTGTCGCATGTGCTGGCAGAGGGTTACACCCACGCCGTCGAATACCCGACATAAGACATTATGAAGCACGTTCGATACTGGTGATTGGATCGGAAGGATGCATACTCGACCTTCTGCAGGCCGTGCTACACTACTTGGCTAAGAGTGCAATGTACAGAGAAATGATTTCAGCGCGCCATCGCTGCCACACAGAACGCCTAAGGTGCCAAAGACCATCCAGAAACGGTTCGTACATCCACCTATGCTCCCACAAACGCCTCGACACCGGAACAAGCAAAGAACGGAAAAGGGGAAAGGCAAGCTATACAGCGAACAATCACTCAGACTTGCTCTTCTTCTTCTTTTTCTTCTCGCTCTTGTCGGCGTCGTCATCGCGTTTCCGCTTCTTGCCCTCACCGTTGGTCTCGGTCTTGCTCTCCTTGGCGGCCTTCTTCTCGGCCTTCTCCAGCTTCTTCTTGGCCTTCTCGTCCTTCTTTGCCTGCTTGGCCTGCTTCTTCTCCTCCTTGGTAGGCTCGCGCTCCGCATCGCCGTTAAGCTTGGTCTTCGTGATGAGCTCCTCGCCGTCGGCCTCGTCCATCGAGGTGTCCTCATCATCATCAACCTCCTGAACGAGCTTCTTGCCGTTGGTCACTGGAGCCTCCTCATCGTGAGCTGCCGGCTCGTCACCAGTAAGTCCGTCGGCATCGGCGTTGTACTTCCTTGCCTCCTTGATGGACCACTTGCCTGGCTGCGTCTGGCCAGATGGTCCAATACCAACACCACCAGACTTGATTGGCTTGCCCTCAAGGCCGGCCAATCTCCTCTCGACGAGGAGTCTGCCTTGCACACCAACAGCCATCTTCTCCTCGTCAGATGGCTCTGGCTTGGTGCTCTCGCCGCTGGTACCCCAGTCAGAGAGAGCGTCAACGCGCAGACCGAGTGCTGCCTTGGTGGCAAGCATGCGTGCAATCTTGCCCTTGTTCTTGCCAGTTGCCTGGCCAATGAGCGAAGCGTGGTAGATCAGACCGTACTTTGGTGTGTCGTGCTTGGTCTTCAGGGCTCTAAAGAGAGCCTTCTCAGCACCAAGAATCTGGATGGTGGAAGCTGGGGACTTGGCAAGGTTCATGAGGGAACCAGAGTGAGCGATAAGACGGGCACCAACAAGCTCGCCAACCAGCGCGGTAAGGTTAGGAGCAATGGCTTGCATGCGTGCAGTGAGGTAGGAGGACAGTTGTTGCCTGTACTCGGTGAAACCAACAACCTGCTCAGCCAGAGCCTGAATGTTCTCCAAATCCTCCTCGGTGATCTCAGTACCCATAGAAACCTCGGCGGCGGCCTTGACGGCGCCCTCGATCTCCTCAGGAAGAATGTCGGTAAGGTCGGTAGTAGCGCAGTTCGAGCGCATGCCCATAGAAAGAATGACACGGGAGTAGGCAGTGTTGTCATTGATGATCTTGGCCATCTCTGGGAAATGCCATCCGTACCATTCCTTGACTCTCATAGCGTATGTGTTCAGCTCCTTGTCCAGATCGTCCAACAGCGCAATAGCCTGGATGATCATAGTGTCCACCTTATCTGGGGAGAACTTGAGCTTGTGACGAGACAGCGAGTGAGACAGACCGAGCTGCATAGTAGAGATCTCCTCTGGCATGAGGCCCGGTACCAGAGATGAGAGATGCTCTCTAATGGCACGGAAGACATCGGCGGTGGATGAGTCGGAGACGGGAGTAATGTCGAATTGCGGGAGCTTGTTGATGGCGTTTCCGAGCTTTGGGTCTGCGACGGCAAGAGAGACCTTCTTCTCGTCCTTGATGGTGTCCAGAAGGCTGGTGAGCATAGGAGTGACCTTTCCATCGGTAAGGGCTGCGGCCTCGTTCAGAGCAGCGGCGGCGCTCTCGAACTTCTTGAATTGCTTAAGCTTGAGACTGTACCCTTTGCATTAGTACAGTCCAATTGTAAAAAATATTTTCTCGCATGGTATATCACTAACAGGTTGCAGACGCCCTCCGCAGTCTCAGTCTCTGCAGCCAAATCATCGCGCTTCAGAAGCTTCTTGTCCTTGGCCTTCAGCAGCGCATAACCAGCACTGGTCTCGGTGAGGATGAAAAGAGTCATGGCGAAATATGCTCGGTCCCGCGACTCCTCAAAAGAATGTGGTTAGTACTCGGTTTTAAAGATGGACCGAGAGAAGAATGGTCCGGTGCGCAAGCTGTGCTCGTCAAGCTTCGAGGATCGATGGTGGAATTTTTTGGCCGGCTGCACTTCTTCAATTGCCGCAGTTTCCCCGAGATCCAGCGTCACACATACACGCCCGCGTCGTCCTCTGACCGCGTCTATGTTGCCCTGATGGCTCGGTGAATCTCATTTCATATAGGCGCTGCCTCTGTTTCCAATGGCAGCGCCCGATTACTTTGCTCGTAAATCATCTGGCACTCAGCGACGTCCTCATCTTTCTTCAGCCCTGCCTAGTACACCAGGTTCCCCGCATACTCCTCTCCTGGGCCGCTCTCTGTCATCCCAATTCGGATCTCCTAGCTCCTTCCGCCCTGAGGAAGACTGTCTTGTCTTCGAAATAGGGTCTCGTTTCCTCCGCGCTGGTATCGCGGGCGAGAGCACACCAAGATGCATCCTCGGCTTCGGACCGGAGGAGAGCAGGAGAGTGGGCGACTACAGAAGATGGGCGCCAGACTTTGGCACGACGCAAAGAAAAGAGAGGGGGCCATGGGGAGAAGAATGGGAACTTTGGAAGATGGACGTCAGGGACCAAGACTTAGGTTTGGCAGAGGATAAACTTGAGCGGGCTCTGAGGGAGGCGAATGTCAAGTATCTAATGCTGGATTCTAAACCACGGAAGGCCGTACTTGCCGTATCGCCTTGTCTCCCCCTTCCACTTTTAGAGCTTGCCCTGAACACAATCTTCAATGGGTCGCAGCCATCCAGTGTGGCACTGCTTGGCGCACCTTTGCTCTGCACCGTTGCCGCAGGGCTGAGATCTGCACTCGTAGTTGACATCGGATGGCATGAAACTGTCATTACTGGTCTTTTCGAGTATCGCGAGGTATTACAGAGAAGGACCAACAGAGGGGGGAAGACATTGACAAAGGAGATGTCTGTCGTCGTCAAGAATCGAGCCGCGAAGTCAGGGTGCACGGATAAGATGAGCTTCGAAGACGCAGAAAACCTATGCATTCGTCTAGCATGGTGTCAAAACCGCAAGACACCGGCGACCGGTAGCGATACACCAGAAACGACAGACGACGGGCCTGAGGCCGAGCCGCTATCAATTCCCATCTCCAAGACTTCTCCGACCACCACCGTCTCCCTTCCTTTCGCCGAATTATCGTTACCCGCCGAAAAGGCATTCTTCTCCGAAGCCTCTACCGCCGACGACAACGACCAACCCCTGCACCTCCTAGCTTGGAAATGCCTCCTAGCGCTCCCTCTCGACGTCCGCTCAATCTGCATGTCCCGAATCGTCGTCACGGGCGGAGCAAGCGCAGTCCCAGGTCTCCAAACCCGCTTGGTTGAGGAAATCGACCAAGTGATCGCCACACGAGGTTGGGATCCAGTCGCGAACTACGGCTCTGCGAGAAAGCCATGGCGTGAGGTCCTGCGAGAACGCAAGGGCACGGCTACACTGTCGTTGAGGCCGAAACCGCCGGAGGGAACGGATGAGGGACGGACAGACGTGCAGTGCGAGACGGCTGGGATGAAAGCGGCGCCGAAGATTCGGGCCTCTGAGGCAAAGCATGATGAAGATGAGATTACGGCCAGGTTGGAAAGGGCGGCTGCTAAAGGCCGTGAGCCAACTGTAAAGGCTGTGGTGCGGGGAGTCAATACTCTAGGCGCCTGGGCTGGAGCCAGCTTGATTGGGGGTTTGAGGGTGCAGGGCGTTGTTGAGTGCAGCAGAGATGATTTTCTCAAAAATGGGCTGAAGAATATCAATACGGCGCCCTTTTAGATATCATACGTTCCGGAGTAGCAGTATACCATATGTTATAACTAGCTACCCTACGCCTTCTTTCCACTTCTTGCACAGTCGACTCCTCGTCCATCTCCCCTCTTGTGAGCAATACCATCTCTTCCCCGAGCTCGAGGTCCCAACTCCCAGCATAAGAATGCACCTGGCGGTTCTCTGCCATATACTGTCTCTTCTGCTTGCCCATGCCAAAACCATGGCGCTCTGGAGAACAACTACGAGGCTGTCTTGCTCTTGCCCGTAGCCTTAATTCCAGCGCAGTTTGCTCCTGCCACAGCACCGCCGGCATCAAAGCCAGTGCGATGCTGCGGACGAGTCGCAATCGTCTGATTCGCAGCCTGTCGAAGTCCTGAAAAGCTCGCGACGGATCCGTCAGAATGATCCAAGCCCGCGCATGCACGCGTTACATATAATTATCCCTCTCTCATCCAACCCAGATCCCCCTCAAGCCCCCTCCATAGCCTGATCCCCCTCCTCCTCGCCCTCCTCCTCCTTCGGCTCCGGCATCCCCAACACCTCCACAACAGCAACCCTAATCCTCTCCTGCTGCGCCTCAGTATACCTACTCTCGACATCCTCAATCATCGGCTGCAGCTGACTGCGGCGATACGGCCGATGATTCACCAGCATCAGCAACTCCGGCTTCGTGAGCTCGAGATCCTTCAACCTTCTCATTAATTCCCAGAGATACTGGCCCTGGGAGTCGTAGGCGGGGTTGGAGGCGAAGGGCCGTTCGGGGTTGGAGAGGTGCTCCTCGTGCTTCTTGAGCGCGCGCAGGAAGTTTTCGGGCCGTTTGGCGGGTTTGAGACCAGAGTGTTTGGAGTCGATGTCTTCGGCTTCGTGTTGCTTGCGTTTTAAGGCGATGTAGTTCAGGACGTCGCGGTCGTCGAGCATTTCGGTGCCGGCGTCGAGGATCTTCATTGTGAGGGCGAAGCGTGCGGGGGGTTTCGGTGGTGGGTATGTTAGACGTGAATGGGTACGGTCTTTGGATGATGGCGTCGATTCGCTGTTGCGGTTTTCTTTATCGGCGTAGGGAGAGAGGGTGTCGTTTGTTGTGGTTAGGTAGATGTGGAAGATGGACTTGGGTAAATAAAATTATGGCGGGATCGCGGGGGAAGCAGGCGGGATTGACGCTCAAGCTTCGGTGATGGATTCATGTGAATCCATGAGTCTGAAGTTACCTTAGAAAGTACCATCTGTGAACAAGCATATATAAGGCATGCGAACGCAAAATTGAAGTCATTGAGCATGGATTTATTATGCCATCGATTCGAATGCTAAGCGTGAAGTTCATAAGGTATTGAATCAATCCGTAACCACCCCATCCCCCTCATGTCCTACCCATCCGCTACCCAAACACCAACGCCCTAACCTCAATACTCTCCCTGCCCGGGAAGTGCGGCTGAGTCCTCGGGTCCACAAACGCCGAATGCGGCACTCTAGCACCATCCTTGCTATCACAGCACTGCAGCAACAGCCTCTCATCATTCGTCATGCCAGACCAGTAGTACCACTTCATGCCATCATCGTACTTGACACCCGCAGTCTCACCCGTCCGATGGGGGTATCGGTGCTGCACGGGCACAATGCTATCGTCCTTGACAGTGTGGCTCGCGGCAAAAGCCAGCGGAGACGCAACCACGGGGCCATTGAGCGGCCGCCACACGTTAATGATGCGGTAGCGCCCCTTCAATAGCTCCTCCGCTTCGTCAGGGAGATGGTACTGCACGCGCAGCTGTGTGCTTGCGACCGTCTGGTCGATATGCGCCCTGTTGACGGGGGCGCGAGCGGCGTTGGGATCGCTGCGGCGGATCGTGTGGTCGAACAGCAGCACCCGTTGTGCGCCCTCTATGTTGTCCAGCAGCAGCTTTTCCACCTCCGGGTAGTAGACTTTCTTGATGTGGTCGTCGTCTGTGAACTCTTTCTCTTCACTCGAGACGCCGGAAATGGTCGCAAACGCGTCGCGGTTGAGGTGGAAGGAGGATTCCCGGCCGCGGATGTCTTCGATGTGCACTTCGTGGGGGTGTTCGCCGTAGTTGCGCTGAGGTGAGCCCTCCGGTGGCGTCTCGACGTAGTTCCAGGGAGCACTGCCATCAGGCGGTGGGGCGTAGAAGATCAGACTGGAGGTTACGGGACCCCGTGGGATCTCGATGTTGGTGTCATGGGTGGTGTCGAGGGTGGCTTTGAAGTTGGGGAGAGTGGACGTCTGGGTGGTTGTGGAAGAAGTCATTGTGGCGTTTCTTGAAGTGTGAGCACTCGACTCTTTCGGCTGTTCCTGGTAGCTTGTTCGCCAAAGAAGTGATTATCTCCTCTTTGCGATCTTGAGTGCTGTAAGACTAATGGAAAAAGGTATAAAGTGATAAGACGGGTCAATTGGCGTTCGTGGATAAGAAAAAGGACAGTACTTGAGATGGAAGTGCAATGACTAGCAGACCTACACAGGATCTCTTATATACACGCAAGATGATTAGTACCACAGGGCGCATTTGTAAGTCGCAAGTACATCGATTCGCCATCGACGAAGACGCCATAGCCGAAGACGTCATCCGCATTATCCGATCCGTTTCGAACCATCTCCGCACGCTGGCTCGAATCAACCGGGCACCAATCAGGTTCGGCCTGCTTATGGCAGCGACCTATTGCGTGCTTGGCGCGATTACATATAATTAGGTAGGTACTTGTGTGGACGGACGGCATGGGGATGGCCGAGCTTGCTGCGAGTGAGAGCGTGACGGCGTGCGGAAAAGCTGAGGGGAGGTTTTGTGAATTTGGGTGAGCAGACTTGCAATGCACGAAGCCACACTCCTACCCATGGCTCAGGTGCCAGCAAACTTCTTGTGTGTACTTCTTTGTTTTTCCCACACAGACTGTTATTGTAATCAGTCTGAACACGGGACATCCTTCCATCTACGGGCAACGTCTGTGATTCGACCAGTTGATACCGTCGACGACTTAGCGTGCACAGTACATACTCAAAGGTTTGATTGTTTTCCATTGCAGCAAGGGAGCTATCATCAAAAGTGGTATCCCAAAAGAAAAAGGCCCCCTCATTAATTGTTTCTTTCCCGCAAACCAGATCAACATTGCCCTCAAAGACATGCTTGAACGCGTCCAGATGCTCGAGGATGCCCAGCGCGCACGATCTATCCTTGTGAATGCATGATGCCCGCTCATGATCACTCATCGCATCTTCTACCATTACGTGCCATTAACTTTGCACTCCAAGCACCGTTATGCAGCGAAAATGGAATCCTTTCTGGTGTTTGTTTTTCTTTTCATGCCGACCTCGTGATAACGAACACACTGACTTCGATCCCTCTCTTTGGCTCCCGACCAGGTCCATACGGCTTGCTGCTCACACCATCGAGGACCTCATGGATAAGGCTCGTTGGTGTGATATCAGTGTTCCCGGGTAACCGCTTCGCGTTCCTGAAATACTTGCTAACCGTCTCCCGTACTCTAGGCTTTTCTTGCTTCACCCACCACTCAGAAGCCCAGATTTTGCGATCCAACATGACCTCTTCTTTGCTCGCGTATGTGAGTTCGAACTTAGCTTGCCGACTATGCAACTTGGCCATGGCGCCGTTGTGGTTGGAAAGGTCGTGACACAGATTTATGATTTTGCGGTGTAAAGTGTCGTGTGTAGGCATTGTGTCGACAGCAGTCATGCGACCTAGAGACGCGCTGAAATCTGCCCCAAGTCCGTTCACGATGACCATCGCGCGAAGTAAAGGATCCAGTACTGGGCCTAAATATTCATTCATGAAAATCTCTGCGCCTTTTCTTGTGGGGTAGATGAAAATGAGAGAGCCATTGTTGGGTGAGAGTTCGACGAGCCGGTCGATTAACACAGAAGGGCCAGACATGCTGAACATTTCTGAAAATTCGTTGCTGCTGGTCGGAGGGATGTAGCGCTCAACAATAGAGACGTTAACTGTGGATGGTGGAACGATAGGGTGCGGTGACCTAGGCATTGTTGTGACGCTTTCCTGGTAGTCGGTGATAGGAACAGCGCTGTCGAAGATTTTGGAGGTGAAATAGTCCTCACCACCAATTGGTGGACCAGGTGTGCTTGGAGGAGAGGTGGGAAGATCGGAGAGGTTGAAGCGACCAGGCAGCGCGTGAAAGACGTTGATCCAGCACGTAGGACTACTAGGTGTCTGGCTGTGTAGCGAGCCGATGACTGTTGGAAAGGCGTGTCCTGCCGGTGATGGACAGGGTAAAGCATGTGAAAGGACTTTCAGAGGATTGCTTGCTGGAAGGGCAGTTCGCAAGTTGGCGACTGATTATGTGTTAGCATTGTAATCAGATCAACTGACAGAATGATTACTTACGCATTTCGTCAATGGCACCCCTCAACCACTCATCTTTCTCGGCGATAACGAGAGGTGGTGGCTCTATGCGAATGGATGGTTCTGCAGAGGAACCTGCGACAGCAGGCTGCTCTTCAGATGCAGTTGGCGCGTTTCCAGGATCAGTTGCTGGTGAATCCATAGCCCCTGTAGATAATTTTGCAAATGATTCCCAGACAAGTCTTCCGCTGTCGTCTGGTGGTGTGAGCGTGGTAACATACTGGTGAAGAGGACTGTTAATGACGCGAGCTCGCGCCCTTGGAGAGTCGCAGAATGGATTATCCTGAGTCTCGGATCCAGCTCCGCCTAGGTTTGAACCTGAAGGAGAGAAGGTGTCTTCTGGGAAAAGAAGTCCCTGCCGTGCAGGTTCAACAAAGGGGTCGTCAAGTTTGATTTCAGAACAGTCGGGGCGTGGATTTGCGATACCCAGCAAATCAAAGGAAGGAAGACGGAGACCAGGCCCTGCCTTGGTCGCAGTTGTTGAAGTCACAGGGAATGACGCGTCTTTTGGCACAGGGTCAATGGAAGCACCAACAATAGAATCAAGACCGAGAGATGGTGCTGGCTGGTATACACTGCCAGGTGTTTGAATGCGTTGCAGTTTGACCTCTTCTGGCTCTGTTGGGACCAGAGAGGCGGAGCCGGTTTGATTGGCAAGTCGATGTGACCACGCGACTGCTGGGGTCCTACTAGCCGAGAGCGCCCGATCAAGCCC
Organism: Zalaria obscura; assembly: GCA_024184665.2. Classification (NCBI taxonomy): domain Eukaryota; kingdom Fungi; phylum Ascomycota; class Dothideomycetes; order Dothideales; family Zalariaceae; genus Zalaria; species Zalaria obscura. The sequence continues at coordinate 554,572 of JAMKPW020000005.1, read as the reverse complement.
GGGCGACAGGAGCGAGATGTCGTCGCTCGCTGGGGAGGGGAAGCCCAAGTCCGCTGCTGAGGGACGCGCAGAAGGGTCAGTCCTACGGTCGCGCAATAGCTGGTCTGGGTTTGGAGGACCCATCAAATTGGTGCGGTGGTGCGCCTAGGAGAGATTGACAGCACTGAGGCAGGCAGTGCGGAAGGGAAGGCGTGCAGCTGGTTGATAATGATCGCGCCACCGTGGCTGCGGGTGCGACCAGATTTGGTAAGCGCGGTTTGCAGGAAAGAGCCTCAAACGACCAGCCGCGAAAAGAAATGATAATCAGGGCGATACAGCATTTACCGTGTGTGGTAGAAGCGACGCAGATGAAGAAGAGACGCGAGATGTTAGCGGCAGCTCTGCCCTCAAGTGAGCCGTTGCGTCGTCCTTGCTCGGTCTGCGCTCCAGGGCGGATGCATGTTCGATGTGTTCTAGACCCACGCTAGGGCCATCCGCCAGGGCTCACTCTGTGCACTGCCTGAGCCTGGGAGGGATATAATCACACCGCGCCTCTTCCTTCGCAGTCGGACCATCTACAGTACCCTGTGTGTCGCTGCATGCACGTGAGAATATTGCGCATCCCTCCTGCGCAACTTACTGTGACTTACGCTGCCTCACCTGCGCCTCCTGAATGCGCGTCCGATCTGAAGCTACGACACCTACCTTAGTCGACACACTCTCCTGCGACTCAGCCAAGCTACACCCATGCCTGACCGCGTGCCCGAACCCGCACTAAGTACGGAGTCCCTGTTGAGAATCTTGATAAACGATCGCCGGTCGCGACGAACGACTGGCAGTTGTGCTTGCTCGACTGCCAGAATCTGAAACGACGGCTTCTGTCCGCAATCGAGATGTCGCAATCAAAGCAAACAACTTACGTGCCCCATCCTAACCCTATAATACCGACCCTCCGACTCCGACTCGCCGAAACACCATCCTGTGTTTATCGGATCTCTGCGGCTATAGATGCAGTGCCATGTGCATGCGATTCATGGAGGGGTTGTCCGGCAGCGCGTGGCTTTTGCTTCCGCGTTCATGTATGTCAGCCGTTAGCTCGGCTCTGAGAGCTCCCGTTGATGCCTTGCGAACGGGTAGCGCTGCCGCCGATACAATAGGTTGGAGCTCATGGAGAAATGTCGCAGCCGAGGCTTGTTTGAGCCCTATTCCCCATGCTCGAGAAGAAAAATCCCCTTCGTTGGTCCTGCTCCATCGTAGACACCAGTGGCAAATTGTCGTGTGAACGAAGACGCTAGACTTTGACTTTTCGGCTTGCGATCCCAACAGATCGATCTCCATTGCGTAAATTGACAGGCCCGCAACTGCTCGTAGTCGACGGTGAGCGAAATCAGGAAAAGTCATCCCGTGTCCTTGGCTGGAGTCAGGAGACCACGAGCGCTTTAGGAAGGCCGGCAATACGAACGCATCCTTCAGTGGCTGCTGAGTAGGTACTATTCTGAGCGTGCGGGCGGTATGCTTGGCGACAATTCTCTTAGCCGGACAGGACGGGAGCGCATGCAAGCTACATGCACATGTAGATAAGGCACAAATGCAGCTTCGATCGCGCGACAGCAGTCGAGGAACAGAAGGGAGGAGGGGAAGCTCCGCTACTACTTATTCAAAAATCATGGACCACGGTCTGTGGGCGATCGCCAACTGACGTGTAACCAGCTCAGCCGCTGCCAGACCAATTGCGGCGCTCGATGTGTGGGAAAAGGCGAGCCTTGTCCACCTGCTATCCGCATCGGAGCCACAAATTAGCCGCAATTGTTCGTGGTCTATTGTTATAGGTGATGATCATTGCCAGGAATGTCAAGTAGCGCTCTATAACGGAAGAAAGCTGCCGTGCCGAGAAGCAAGGCACTGCGTCATGGGCGAATCATGCCCTACAAAAATGCAAATACCACGAATTGATCGACATCCATCAGACCTTATGGCGCACCCAGTTCCACGGCCGCAAACTGGATTCAGCAGCGACAAGCGAATGTATTAAGGTCCCATACCGTATTGGTATTGAGAGGAGCCCTTGGCCGCAGAAAGCTTGACGCTATATACCTTAGGCGAGGTACGCTGCCGAAAACATTGCGCTAGTGTGCGATGCCTTCACTCCGTGTATACCTTATGTATAAGAACGATCGTTCGGAGGGCTTGTAGACCTACTTGGAAGGGGCTATGTTCATTGCCTAAAAGTTAGTTCACAAGTGGCTGTTTGCTCGCCTGCTCCGGACGCTCTATGCTCCCAGACCGGGTTTCTCCTATGGTCCACTACCCTAGGGTCGGAAGACTCCTGCCTTGCTTTAGCACCTTATAACAAAGCCAGGTTCCGTGGAGGAAGACTCGGGTCGTAGTAGCGCTAACTCGTCTCGCTACTACTGTTGGACGCTCTACGTGATGTAGGCTAGCTCGAAAAGTGAACGATTCGAATCAGGGCTGAGAATTCATAGGCCTTGCTCTAGGAGCTTTGTTAGGATCTTGAAAGGTTGGATGAGAAAGGTTTGGATATGGTAACTAGTTGTATGGGAAGAAATCATATAGGTACCTAGGTAAGCGAGCAGCACAAGCAACGTTGATCATGTACTATAGAGGTAGGTGGTTGATCCAATCCTTGATCCTTATTTATACTTCTCGGTGGATTCTCAATATATCAGCAAGCAGACTTTTCTCGGTGAATTACACTGGCAGAACAACTCCACTGCTCTATTCATTATTCGTATCCACTGTCTCCTCTCTCGTATCCCAAGCTTAACATCCTCGAGATGGGGGACGTGGACATAAGACCGTGGCAGCACCCGCTCCAAACCAGAGAGGTGGGTGTCAGTGAGAGTATTCATTACTGTGTTAGAGGCATGGACATAAGATCGTGGCAGGAGCCGCTTAGAAACCGAAAGGTTGGGGTCAGGGAGACATTGGGTTAGAGGCGTATTTCACGATGAACATGCTTGTCCAATACCCATATAAAACATGACTTGCAGAAATCAATACACAACAACGGTATGGCTTTTCTACACGTAACTACCTTACCAGTTACATGTTTTCTAGAAGTTTCAAGTCCTTGTTTCGAAAAGCGATATGGACACTTTTGAAGCCCCACGAATTGCGCTCCCCAGCCGTGATCGTCTACCTGCATACTATCCACTCGTTTTGGGTGGTGGAGCAAAACTGGTGGCTGGAGGGCAGCCCATCTGGTACACTGAGGTGGTCTCTACCGCGACACCTGTGATGCTTCAATGGAGATGTTTAGCCGCATGCATAATAGGCACCGTATACAATATGAGTGTTCATCTAATGGTGCTCTTCTCCGATCTGTGCGGTCGGAGAGAGAGTCGCGTAATTTGATATGGTTCATATACATATACCTTAAGCTAGGTATTCACTTGTAAGAGAACACAAGATACGCCGTCGATATTTAGCTCCTATATTAACATCTCTGAAGGTTATTTCCACATTGAAGATAGCCTTAGTCGAGTTTCTAGTCTGTATCAAGTTCAAGTACATATAGGTTTCTCTTGCTCGAGAGGGGAATGGAAGTTGCATGTGAATGGAACGGATGGATTCATAGCAGCTTCCCCGTCCGGACTCGATCGCGTCATCCAACATCCATCCAAGCGCCCCGCATTCCCAGGATTTAACCCCATATCTCCGATATATTTATAATTCAACACCTGTGCAGTCCGCCTAAGCCGTACAAAGATCAAGATATATATTCACAGGCATAATCTCACCTAGAGTCGCTTCTACACATCAATAGCAACAATGTCTTCCACCAATGCAAACACAAACGGCGTACCCAATGGCACCAACGGCATCTCTCCCAAGATCATCCTCTACACCAACCACGGCTGTCCCTTTGCCCACCGCGCCCACATCGCCTTGAAGGAGCTTGGCCTGCCCTACGAGGAAGTCATCATCGACCTCGACAAGCCACGCGAGCCATGGTACCTCGAAATCAACCCTGTGCGTCCTCTCCCCTCATCATCTCTTCTCCCTACCACCCTACCTTCTACACGCACCCACCGCCTCCTCCGCCCTCGTATCCACTACTAACACACCACAGCGCGGACTCGTGCCTAGCATCAAATACTCCAACGGGATCCTGTCCGACGAGGTCATCACCGAATCCGCCATCGTCGCCCAATTCCTCGCCGACAGCTTCCCCTCCCACCTGCTGCCAGCCTCGCACTCCTCCCCCACCGCAGCCCTGACCCGCGCCCGCATCGCCTTCTTCACCGACACCTGGAACACCAAGGTCCAGAGCTACATGTACCCGATCTTCAAAGCCGAGGGCGCAGAGAAGGAGGAACAGGTCGACGCTTGCGTCGCCGCGATCGAGAAGGAGATCGAACCACTGCTTGCGGAGGCGAAGCCCTTCTTTGGCGGCAGCGAGAAGTTGACGCTTGCAGAGGCGATCGTGGCGCCATTCCTGCTGCGGTTCTACGCTTGCTCGAACGGCGATCTCATGCCCAAGAGCTTCAAGGAACGGATGCAGAAACTGCCCAACTTCGGCAAGTGGGCGGATCAGGTGCTGAGTCAGGAGAGCGTGCTGTATATTTGGGACGAGGAGAAGGTTATTTCGAGGACGACGCAGAGGATTGCGAAGATGAAGCAGGCGGCGAAGTAAGCTGTGCCTTTGTGCTGTTCAGACGATCTCGTTTAGTGATGGGGTTGGATTAGGCTATAATGCATGTCACGAACTATGATAACCTTCGTTCCCAAGCATCATACCCTGCGGAATTGGAAGACGCTGGTGCGGACAAAGTCTTTTGGCCCGGTGCTTTTTTCACTGGATATAGAATCAAATTTCTTGGAGGGATCAGTGGGAAGGTGGCTCTGGATGGGACGTATGGATGGCATGTGTATCTGGGGATGGCGCCTTTGCAATCATAATCGTGATTTTACTTGCATGGAAGCCATGAGATTGTCTATGCCCACAAATGCAGCTCTCCTCGTCTTTTTACTCTTGTCTTTCGTTCTTTGATGCACTCGGTGGCGATGGTTCGCGTCGCAAGGTGGCTTGACCCGTCTAAGCAATCGCGTACTCGACAGCCTGTTTCTTGAGTATTCACGGCGGGGCCGGGCCCCAAATTGCTCTCAATCCTTTCGACCTCTTGGGTCTTCGTCGTCGTGATGACTAGGCCGCCGAGCTCTTACTCAGGGTCTGGCAAATTCCCTGCTTGGAGGCTTTCATATGACTGGCTCTCCACAGCCGCCCCGACTTCTCGAATGTCTTTCCAAAGGCATCCATGATGGTAATCCTGGGCAGTCTGAACGCATAGCTGCGACCAGCTTGTTCGCAGGTGGAGCCGTTTGCCGAACTGTTGGGTAGAGGTTGAAATTCGAACCCATCTTAGCACGTTGCTCAAAATGGATCTTCCATCTTGATGTCCTTGGCTCCTGTACAAGCACCTGCAGCTCCAGCCGTGGCGGCTGCTTTGACAGCACCTGGCCCCATAGCCGCCTCATCCCTGGCTGCTGCTTCCTCGCCAACGAAAACGCCGAGCCCAGCGAAGGCGTCACATAGGGCCCTCTGGTGGAATTCCTGGACGTCGTATCCACCAGCCACGATCTGCACATCCCCTCTCACCTCATTCAGCCAATCCCACTCATAGTGATCCTGCAAGACACAATAATCATGCTTCGCGAATGACAGGCCACCAAACGCATCAAACGGCTTCTCGGGCCCAACCTCCTTCTTCGTCTTGAGTCCTTTAATAAGGAATCCACTGCTGCCATTTGTAGCATCCTTGGCTGCCGCCGCAGCATGCAGTTGTCGCTGCCGCTCCGCCGCCGCTTTCTTATCCATCCGCTTCTTCAGCGTCACCCGTGACTCCTGCGCGATCTGCTCAGCACTAGCCGTGCCCGAGGCGAGCCGGTTGATGATATCCTGGCGTCCCTCAGCGCGAGCTCTCCGCTCCTCCTCTTCCTCCCGACGAGCGGTGTCGCGACGGAGACGGGCCTGTTCGCGCTCCGCGGCTTGCAGGGCCGAGTAATCCTGTGTCTCTTGCGACGCGAGCGACGCATTCGCCGAGATGGATTTCGAGTTCTGCTCAGCATAAGCGGCAAGCTTCTTCTCGTTCTCCTCCACATCGATCCGGTTGACCAGATTGAATGTGATATCCTCCACATCGTTCAAGTAGTTATTATAGTCCATCAGATCCTCAAACTCGTCCTCGCGACGATTGAAGATCGCCGCAACCCGCTTGCGGATATCGACTTCGCGCTCCACAGCGATATCCTCGAACGTCTGTTTCCGGAACCGGTGTTTGCGCAGCGTGCGGTTGCAGCCGGCGATGGGGCACTTGTTGGGCCCGTGGCTGAAGATGCGATCCACACAGGACTCGCACATTTTGTGGTAGCATTCCGGGTTCACGAGGAACTGCATCGACTTGTTCAGATAGCGAGAGGACTTGCATACGGGGCAGATGTCTGGTTCGGGCTGTGCGTCAGTGAATCGGAGTTGGGAAAGGCTGTGTTGGAGTAGCTCACCATCTTGATCGCCTGGCCGCGCTGCTGCTGGTGCAGCTCGGGACTGCGCGAGGCGGGACATTGTGGGCGGCGAGATGGTGAGCTGGCTCACGAATGTAGGCAGCCGGACGTCAAGTACGAGATGTGAGACATGGATCGGGGATCGCGGCGGATGCGGCTCATGTGCGGGTAGATCCGCCGCTAAGATTGCCTCGAAGATTGGTAACTTTCCATGTGCTTCTAACGAAACAGTCATCCTTTCCTCTGTTTAAAAGCAGCTTTTACCGCACTCGTGCAGCGGACGCGTTAGTGTTGTTAGCAATGGCTGGCGAGGATCTTGATCGTGTAGAGGCGCAGCGCCTGTCGCTGGAGGAGAACATTGCCAAACTCCGCAAAGCCTTGCAGCACTGGCGAACATGGGACGCTGAATACGAGGGTGTTAAGGAAGATCTACTGGCCTTTGAGGGACCAGCCTCTGACGAACAACTAGTGAGTATGCATTTCATTCGCTCCTTGTGCCATCTGCTCAATCAGCCAGGCTCATCTTAGCAAAGACTTTGGTGGCGAACTGGTGGACGAGCGCGAGATTCGCGAGATCCTATGCCTGGGCGACGGACAAACGCTGCCAATTGATACTGCCGTCAATAAAATCAACAAGCGCCAAGACTATGTTCAGCAGAATATCACTATCCTTGAAAGGCAGCTAGAGAGCGCTGAAGCGCAGCTCGAAAGACTACTAGATGACATTCCGACTGACCCTGGAACTTCTGGCCTGCCTTTGACAGAGATCCTGGAAGAGCTTGATGACGACGATAACGTCGTGTCGAGCAATGTCTCGCAGCCGGAACAGGCAACTGCTAATATTCTTGAGACGCTACGGAAAGCTGGTATCACGGAGCTGGATCCTGCAAAGTCGAAGTCTGGAGCTTCGCAAAGCGCGCCATCGCAGACGCAACAGGAGGGCGAATTGCCCGCGGATCAGCCATCGACGGAGGAATCTAAAACCCAGGAGAGCGTCCAATCCTCTGCCAATGCCAGCGTGGTCGATGCACTGAAAGACGCCCCCGAACCACCAAAGACTCGCAAGAAGTCTGTATCCTTCTCTGAAGACACTAAATCAGCTCCAGCGATCTCCGCTGCTCAGAATCATTCCCTCCGGCGAGAGAGCAATGCTGTGACTGAGGATGTGGGTGTGACCGAGGCTGTCAGAGAGAGGAAGAAGTCAGTTTCATTTGCTGATGTGCCCGACGTGGTGCAACTCCCGCCTCAACCGGCACCCGAAGCCCAGATTCCGGTCAAGGCAGTCAACCCGGAATTGACCAGGGGCTCCTTCGGTGACGGTGAACGTGTTATCGAGTTGGATGAAGACGACGATATGGTAGGTGCTACGATCCCGACCGACGAGTCTCCGGAAGACGCCAGACTGCGTCGGGAGATGCTTCAGTATAGCCTAAATGAGGTCGGATCCGTTGTGGCCGAGCTGGAACTTGACGACAATTGGTCCGACGACGACGACGATGACCTTGAGCTGGATGACGCGGACTTCCCCACCGACAGTGATGTGGAAGAAGAGGACGAGCACGGCCGCACCAAAGGCAAAGTCATGTCAGACGATTACCGCAAGCAGATGCTGGAGCTTCAGGAGAAGCTCGGAGCGAACCTGATCGGCAATCTTGGCCCTGACGGTGCTGCTCCTGAAAGCGGAGAAATCAATCCAGACGAACTCCGTCGCTTGGTAGTCCGACCTGACTCCTCATTTGATGCTGCACGCGAGACGCCGGAACAGACGCCTGCTCCACAACCTGCAAAGGAGGCGGATGGTGCCAAGGGTACAGAGCCCAAGGCCAAAAAGAGCGTTAGCTTCGCAGATGTCTTGGATGTTGCCCCGAAACCGAGCCCTCAGCAGCCAAAGTCTGAGTCGACTGCAAAGCCCGCTGTAGTCCCCGCCGCTTCAAGCCCCTTATCAGACGTCGTGCTCGAACGCAGCGCCCTGGTCGCCGCTCCATCATCCACAGACGCCAGCTCCAAGCCAAAGGTCTCCCGCTTCAAACAGCGCGCCATGCAATCTCAGGCCGCCGAGCCGGAGCCACAGCCACAGCCACAGTCACAGTCACAGCCTTTGGCGAAGAGTACAGCCGACGCTTTACTCGCAGATCGAGTACTCGAGCGACCCTCCACCCAGCCCACCGGTGCTCCAGAGGAAACAGACGAGTACGACCCCGAGTTGCAACAACGGCAATTGGCGACGGAGTACTACCGGATGCGCAATAATATGATCAGGCAGCAGGGAGGTTTCAAACCCACTGAGGAGGAGATCGACCAGCCACTTATGGAGGAGGATGAGGAGGGTAAGGTTAAGAGGGTCAGTCGGTTTAAGGCTGCCAGATTGAGGCCGTAGGTATGAACAAATGCAACGGGCTGAATGAAATTGGCCTCAAGCATCATGATTTCCCTCTCATTCATGATAGAGAGCGTAGAGCCGCGCTTTGTGGCAAACAGCTGTTCAGCCAAGTCCCCCCACTTGTTTCTGTTCTCATGTCTTTACTTTCGGGGATGGAATGGATCGTCTCGTCGCTTCGCAAGAAGTGACAAGTGAGTGGCAGCTGCAGTGACGATTGGCTCACGCCTCTCGTTTCTCATCCATCTGCCATGGTCACATGAGACAGATCCTAGAACGAAATGAGGGCTCTCTGACGCGGCATCTTTACTCTGTGGATGTCGTGATTTAGTTTCACCCTGGACACACTATTCCAATAAATGCAGTGTTCTTCCTCAGCCTCATATCCAGGTAATAGTCGAGGCAAAAGCGCCGCTTATTATTAATTCTTCATACTCCTCCTCTCTTCCCGTCTACAATCTAGCACTATCCCTAAACGGCATCCAATCCTCCCCAACCTTCAACACAATCCTCCCCGCCACATCGCCGCGCTCCAACTCCTCATAGACCTCCGGCAACTCCCTAAACTCCCTCACAAACACCCTCGGCTTGACCAACCCGCACCTCACCAGCTCCACCGCATCAAGACACTCCTTCAAACTCCCCACCAGATTCCCCCGTATCGTCAACCCCTTAATCACAATCGTCGCGATGCCCGTCAGCAGATGCGCCTCCCCCGGCGGGATCCCGCAACAGCACAGCGTCCCGCCCGTCTTCAGCATGTCCGCGGCGGCCGCGAACGCTCTCGCGCTGCCCGCTGTCACGATCACCGCGTCTGCGCCTGCGCCGTTGGTGCGGTTGCGGACTTCGTCGACCACGGAGCCGACGGTGGCGAAGTCGATGAAGGAGGCGCCGAGAGAGGCGATGTAGTCGCGTTTTGCGGCGCCCGTGTCGATGCCGATGACGCGCGCGCCGTGCACGAGGCCGTATTGGACGGCGATGTGGCCGAGGCCGCCGCCGGCGCCGATGACGATGAGGGTTTGGTTGGGCTTGAGGTTTGCGTTTAGGATGGCCTTGGTAGTGTGTCAGTCTCGACGGTTGGGTTGACAGTTACCCCTTTTTCTTTTCCGTCGGTAGTGGTTCGTTCGAGTCTACCCCTCCCAACCACCCAGCTCTTTTTCCAAGACGCCGGAGCGCTGTACATGCTCCATCTGCCAGAGAGAAGGAAGGAAACACCCACGCCCTTACCTTATAAGCAGTCACCCCCGCACAAAGCACCGGCCCCATAACAACCGGATCCGCGTCCCTCGGCAGAATAGTCAAGTATCCCGCATCCAGACTCACATACTCCTGAAACGCGCCGTCCTCGTGATGCAGATGGTTCGTGGCGTTCTCGCAGTACTGCTCGGTGCCAGCAAGACAGAAAGTACAGCGGCGACAGATGCGCGACGCGAACCGGATCCCGACTAGCGTGCCGATGCTGATGTTGGGGTCGGTTTGGGGCAGGCCGGGCCCGAGGGCGATGAGGCGGCCGATTCCTTCGTGGCCGCCGATGTGGGGGAGTTTTATGGCCGTGATGGGGTTGTTGTCGGCGCCGCTGGCGGTGCCGGATTTGGTGTGGAGGTCTGGGTATGGAGAGTTTAGTCTTGGGAGGGAAGGGGATATGGCGTTTTGTGTTGAGTTTTTTTTTTCTGGGTTCAAGAAGGGGAGCCGCGAAGGGAGGCGCAGTGAATATGATCGGATAGGTTTCAGAGGGCGAGATGCAAGCAGGTGAGGATGGGCTTACCGCTCTGGCAGACGCCGGTGTAGAGGACTTTGGCGAGCACTTCGTTGTGGCCGGGCTTGGGGACCGGGTAATCATCGACCAACTCTACCGGTCCTCCAAGCGTGCGTACGAGAGCGACGGTCTGCTTTTCTGGGATTTGGATCGGGGCTGACATTGTGTATCAATGAAAACAGCTAGGTTCAGACGCGGAAGAGTAGGGGGAGGCGAGCGATTCAATACAGTATTGTACAGTAGAAACGAAAGGAGACAAGGCCTCTCAACTGTGAACAGGACACAAGAGGAGGGGTACCACTCTTTAACGTCACGACAATGTCAGTGGAGGCGTGCCACCCCAACCTCTGACCCCCAAGTGACATCGCTACCTCTTGCTTCTGAATGCGGTAAGAGGGCACGGAGGGGCTTCTCGTCAGCTCGTAGCATCCCGCGCGGGGTGGTGTAGAGACTGTTCTGATCAGTGGGCATCCCGCCGAGTACAAGCTGGACAAGTAATCGGTGGTAGGAGCAACGGCCCCCACTGTGTGTGGGTGTGGCGCCACCCGTCGTGGTGGCCCGAGGGTTGAGGGGTAGAGGCGGAGTAAGGGTGACCGAACACTTTCAGCATGTTTAGCTAGCTGTGTGAGGGGTTGCGAAATGGGTTCCTTAGTAGACTGTTCAACATCGCTTGCCACTACTGCGGGCATTGTTCAAATCATAGTCCAGCGTAAACAGGGATAAGACAACAGAAGCAAGCACGACGGTATGACGGATTCAGAGTGACGCAGCAAAAGTACATTCGTATCATACGCGGTATAAAAACCCCCCAACCCCGGAATGTGCCTTTTGGTTATCTTGTTGATCATGAAAAGGAAAAGCGACCGTAATCACCACTCAGAAAACTCCGAGACCAACCAAGACTCCATTGCCCCTTGCATGTAACCAATCGGTTCAGTAACGACTGTTCAACCCCGCTGCCCACTTCCCCTGCCTTTGCGGCCGAGCGTTTCCTACGCCATTACGGCTTATGCAGCGTATCATCTGTGTGTAGATGCCAAATCCCTCTCGTCTCCTGAAAGGATGGCCTTTTTTCGGCTCACATCTGCAAACTGCTGTATTTGTTATCGGCACCACCACCGCCCAGCTTCCTCAACGCATCATCAAAATACGACTGCTCCCAGACCAAGTTCGGGTCAGTGTCCTCAGCACCACTGCCAAGTTTCTTGAGCGCAGCATCGACGTGGTTCGAATTGACCATGACGCCGCTCTCGGAACACTTTGCTTTGGCGCGAAGCTCGGAACAGAGGCTGTCGAGGTCGAACTTGCCTTCTTGGAAGTCTTGGTTGCTTTGGAGTTGGTTCCTGAATTAGTTGTTAGCAACGAGGTTCTGAAACAAATGTGATGCGGAGAATAAAACGGTGGACATACCAGATAGTGTTGCAGTTCATCATCTTGCCTGGAGTAATAGTCTGCGGCTGGTTCTGTTTCTGTTGCATCTGCTGCTGCTGTTGATGCATAGGCAAGAGATCGTCGTCATCATTGCCCTCACGTGCCCGCTCAACCTCAGCCAGGAAGTTTCTGCTGGCAGGGACCTGCTGGTTCTGCTGCTGCTTGGGAGGCGACTGGATGTCTCCGAAATTGAGTGGGCTGCCAAAGTCCAAGGGGAAGGCGTCGTTGAAAAATCCGTTGTCGAAGTTGCCGTCACCAACAATGGCTTCCTGACTCTCTCTGTAGTCGCCGAAGAGGACAGGATCGAAGAGCCCGCCATTCTGGGTCGCGAGCCAATCGATACCGTTGACGTCGGTCGTCGGTACCCTGTTGGCTGGGTGCTGAGTTGTGACGCCAGTCTGCTGGGTGTTCTTATTTTGGTTCGCATTGTGGTGCTGTTTCTGATCGCTTGGAGGCGAGTCATGCGAAGGCTCTGGCGAGGTACCGCAGGATGAATTGGGGTTCCACTGAGACTGGGATGATGCAGATGGAGAGGCGGTGTTGGAGGTGGTGGAGCCGCTGTTGAATCGGAAGACCCGCGAAAGACCGCTGTTGCTGTCGGTACCATTATCCTGAGTCTGGGGCTGAACATTGTTGGGGAAGCCATAGTCGACTCCGCTTCCATTCTGAAGAAGAGAGGGGCTGAACAGCCCGGCGAAGCCATTGTTGGCATTGGGCGTCTGTGTGAGATTGTTTTGAAGACTGTTGAGGTTTGCGTTATTGACCAGGTCCCTTGGTCCAGAATTCATGCTTCCAGAGCGAGAGTTGGACTGAGAGTAGTTATTGGACGGAGACTGGCCGGCAGAGACGTTTTGACTCTGCGGCTGCGAGCTTCCATTTGTGCTGTCAACTCTGGAAGTGTTGTAGCCATTGAGCAGACCAATGGTACCCGGCGAACCGGCAATTGGAGGTGAAACATTCTCCCGCTTGATACCGTTAGCGCCATAGGCTGGGTTACCAAGGATATGTGATCCAGGAAGGGCTCCAAATTTGGGGAACTCGAATTGAAAGTTGTTGGCGATGCCATTTCCACGAGAACTGAGAGCCTGCGCCATTGCGGGAGGTGAACGGGTAGCGCCACCGTTCATTGACATACGCTGCCTGTATTCCTTGAGCTCCTGCTGGAGGCGTTCTACCTGCGCCCTCAACACGCCGTTCTCATGCTTGTCTGCTTCTTGTGCCTTGGTGAGCTCTGTGACCTTCGTCTCGAGATCCTTCAAGTGCTTCTCTTTGCGCTCTCTGAACGCACGTTGAGCAGCGCGATTCTGAGCTTTACGTTTCTTGATGGGTTTCAGCGTTTGATTGATGGAAATGGAAACAACAGATCGTGACTTACGGTGGTTGGCTCGGATGTTAACGGCTTCCTTCCAGGTTTCTTTGCCATCTTGTCCTCACCCTCTCGCCTCTTCGCATCATTGTCCCGGTCGGCGTTGCCTTCACCTGGGCTCTTGCGTTTGTCGCCCTTCTCCTCAGAGCCACTTGTCTGAGAATTGTCTCCCGGAAGACTACCGATCATTTGCTGGCCATCAAGGGTCGAATCATCGAAGTCGAAGCTAGTATCACCGTCGATATAGTCGAGATACGGGCTCTCATCATAGTCATATGTGCTGAGGGTACCCGATGGAGGTACTTGTTGAGGAGATGTGAACATGGCGCCGTCGAGCTGTGGCTGCTGGGTCGAGTCGCTGTTGGACCGATGCTGAGTCGGTGGGTTCTGAACTGGGTATGAATTGTTCTTCGTTTTTGAGTTGTTCGAAGTCAAGGCTGCGAGGAGAAGGTCCTGTTGAGTGGAGGAGAGGTAGGGGTTGAATTGCTGATTCGTCGCCGTCTGCCCCGCCATGGCGCGCAGGACTTGGAGATGTTGCTCAATGCGCGATGGTTTTTAACCGTCCTTCAGGTCTCAGTCGTCGCTTTCGCAATGGCTTTGCGATCGCTGTGTTTCGACGTCGTCGATGGTTGGTCGCGCGAAAAGGTGCTGTGACAATGACGGAGGACGTCGAGTCTGACGCTTGGAGGGGTGGGGTCGCGGATGTCAGCGGGCAGTCGAGAATCACCTGTGAGAGTAGGCGTGCCAGTGACGTCGGTTGCGCAGGTTTGGTAGAGTATTGGTCACGTAGAACGTTGTTTGGAAGCGAAACAGACGCAGATTGTGAGAGTCAAGACGTTTCGTGCGTAGAGGATGATTGATGGGCAGATGGCAGGGCAAGCCAAGAACGGCTGGCCGGTGGTGGAACTAGCGCAGAGCTCAGGGTCCAGATGTTCAATGTTGCGGGCGACCAATTCCTTCAAGGCGACAGCGTCTCAATAATGCATAGGTAGGACCAATGATGACGGAGTTGCAAGGTGTCAATTGAGTAGCACTACTGTACGTACGACTGGAACACTGGAGCTAGGCACCGTTCGGGCAGTAAAAGCTTTGCTCCAAAGAATCGCACGCATGGACAGTGCCAGAACACCGCTGGTGTGATTGATAAGCAGCTGCACTGGGGGAGGAGCGCCCACACTTCCTCCAAAACGCGCTAGCCTGACCCAACTCGGTCGGAAGGCGCGCTTGCGTGATCGCGATTTGGGGCGCAGCAAGGGCTCGCCGTCAGATGTGACTCTACACTCGACCTCTCGCTACATGATATGTCCGTAACTCCATGGTACATGCCCGCAATAGATGCAGGCATGGTTGGAGTGTTTAATGGTTATAGGGCTGCTGGCCGCTATCGGACTGTGGTCCGCCCACCATTGCCTCATGCGTAAAACTTCTAGAACGCCTGGCGGTGAGGGGATAAGGTATGTCACGTGGTTAGCATTTACTGCCGCTTCACCGCTTTCCCGCTTGCCGCATCGCAAGTCGGACATCGCGAGGGCAGTGAGGGCAGCACTTGACGTCTTCGCAAAGGTATCCTTAGAACCTTCTTTCGCGGATCTTATTAGCTGTGATACAGTCTCCCCAGTCACGCCTCTCACAACATCGGACGACCGGACTATACCGGCTCACGCCGCGCTTGAAACAAGGCTGGTATCCATCAATTAATACATTTCCAAGACAGCTACTGAACGCGTCATGAGTCAGTTAGCACAGCTCGAGAAGGAAAAGGCCGAGTATCTCAAGCAGGTGAGCCGCTGTACGGGACCTTGTCGATGTTCCCATGGCTAATAAAGTGACACAGCTCGACGAAGTTGAGGGATATGTTCAACAAGGCCTCGGCGACTCTCCAGAGGTCATAGAACTTCTCAATGACGTACAAGCCAACATCGACAGGCTTGAAGCAGCCATAGCTGCTGTGAAAGCGGCGCCCACACCACAGCCTGAAGCAGCCTCATCACCACCGAAGAAATGGAACGTCGAAGACCATCCCGCCTACCGCAAACAATCTGCAACCCCAGCCGCCGCGGAGGAGCCCAAGGCTGCCCACGTCTTTAAGACGGGTGAAAAGGTGTCTGCAAAGTGGATGCGCGACAAGTCTTTCTATCCTGCGAAGATCATCTCCATCACTGGTTCCGCATCCGCGCCAATTTACACTGTTGTTTTCGATGGCTACGACGAGAAGGCGACCGTCCGCGGTCATGAGATTCGCCCTCTTTACTCTCAAGCTCAGAAGCGCAAGGCTGATGACTCACCTGTAGCGTCAAACCCATCGACTCCAATCACCACCACCATGCCTGCTTCAGCAAACACTGGCGTTATCTCCGCCGCAGCAAATATCAATCCCGAGCTTGCCCTCGCGGCGAAGAAAGAGTCCGCTAAGCCATTAGATGGCCCTCGTGGAGACAAACCAGCCAAGAAAATCAAGAACAGCAAGTACCTGAACAAATCAGTGAGCAATTGGCAGAGCTGGCAGGCGACGAGTAAGACCTCAGGCAAGATCGCCAAAGTGGTTAAGAAGGAGAGCATGTTCCGTACCGGACAGTCTGAGACCGCGAGAGGTAAGACAAAACCATTCCTTCACATTCACAACATGGAAATGAACTCAGGAACAAGGCTAACCATCGTTACAGTTGGTTTCACTGGCTCTGGCAATCAGATGCGCAAGGACGCAGAAAGATCGCGTCACGTCTACAACGTCGAGGATGCTGATGAGTGAAAACGGTCTCATCCCGGTTTGCTCCTTTTCCATTGAAGCAGGACACGCGCTGACTTCCGGCTTCATCGCAAAATGCATGGCTGCATCTTCATCAGGACGATGACATGGGGCGCGTTCAAGACACGTTCCAACGCCGGAAGACAACAAGCTTGACTATATGCGTTACTCGACGGTAAGAAGGGCACCCGCAGTGGTCCTACTAGGCCTGCTCGGACCCGGTCCCTGCTTGTTTGGTTTCCAAATATTCTTTTGCCATGTAAACCCGTTCAAGCCGGCGGAGTTAACGGAGGCAAGTGGGAGGGCATTGGATGTCATGCCTGGCGTTTGGCGCATACCTTAAGGGGGTAATTTGCAATAGATATGGTGAACGAATCATCGCTCGGCGCTGCCTGAGAGCCAGCACATTTAAACCGCTCCCCGCACACAGTAGCAAATGACAAGATCACTACCGTATTGCTCTAGCAACAACACGTGAATAACTCCGTAGAAGGCTCGGTGTTCGGAGTACTGTCGTATGAAGGTTGGGGGCCATCGCCAAGGCTGTATTCCGCTCTCCTGCAGCTGCCTAATCGTTGTAGATAAGTACGCCGAGCTGCCGTATGTGGAAGGTGCCTCCACTAGCCGACTCCTCCATCAACAGTGGGCAGCCTTATATCTCCCTTAACATCCCACCATTACCATATGGTTCTCTATCAAGGCTCTTGATCAGTGCGAGCGAGCTAGCGATCATGTACGTCCAACTCGAGAAACTACTTCCGCTCTATTTGGCGAACTCGTCATTGTTCGCTTCCTTGGGGTTATCCAGTACGCCAGTTGAAGCTCATCAAGAAGTCACGGAGGCTGAGTTCCAATGGGATGTAAGTGTTTACAAGCTTGTCCTTCTGCATTGCTATACCATACATCTTTCATCTACATGAAGATCCAATCCCGAGCAACCCTTGTCTCCCCAGTGCATTGCGATCTAATTGTTACCTTCATGCTTCCCATCCCATAGCGGGTTCTAACAAGCGTTTAGATTCCTGCATCAGAAGAACTCCAGTACCATGACTGCTTTGGCGACTTCAAATGTGCCAGGCTGCAAGTGCCCATGGACTGGACCGGTGCGGACCCCAATGAGAACCGTACTGTAGAGATCGCGGTCGTCAAGCTCGAAGCCACAGTTCCAGTGACAGACCAGAAGTATGGCGGTGCCGTCGTACTGAACCCTGGTGGCCCTGGAGGCTCAGGCGTCCGACAAGGACTCACTATAGGCCATGCAGTGCGCACCATGCTCAGCGCAGGCCCTGACAGTGCCGATTCCGAATCTGCAAAGTACTACGATGTCATCGGATTTGATCCGCGTGGCGTCAATAATACTACACCTACATTTGCGTGCTTTCCTAACTACATCGAGAGCATGCTATGGGAAATGCAAACCTCCGCGTTCGGCGTCTTTGGCAGCTCCGATACTGCCTTTGACGTCAATTGGGAGAGGATAAGGGCGCTTGCTGATAGCTGCTCGAAACGGGCCATGGAAGATGGCATTGGTATGCACATGTCCACCGCTAATGTTGCGAGAGATATTGTGGAGATCTTCGAGCGTCACGGAGAGTGGCGTGAGAAGGAAGCCAAAAGAGTTCTTGCTTCTCCAAGATTGGTAGCCAACCAGGCAGTATTGAGCAAGGGCGATAGCTACGAGACGGCGCTGAGTCGCGTCAAATACGAGCCAGGAGAGGAGATGGTGCAGTACTGGGGCTTCAGCTATGGAACTATCCTTGGAGCCACACTCTCCGCTATGTTCCCAGACAAGATCAAGCGAGCTATCCTAGATGGCGTCGCTGATTCTTTCGACTACATGCAGGGCGGCTGGACGACAAATCTGCAGGATACAGACCTCAATATGGCACGCTTCGGTGAATATTGCTACAATGGTGGTCCGGAGAACTGTGCCATGTACCACGAAGATGGGCCTGCGGTCATTCTCGAGAACTTCGGCAAGATCATTGGAGATCTGAGGGACACTCCGGTCGGCGTGCCCGCAACCGACAAGCGCGGTGCCCAGATTGCAACCTATAGCGATGTGAAACGACTTCTTTGGAACAAGATGTATAACCCACTACGCGAGTTTGAAACCATTGCCAAAGCAATCAAAGAGCTCTCAGAAGGCAACGCTACCACGCTGATCGAGTGGAAGACCAAAGGCAAGGACTTTTCCGAGGGCCTCTCGAAAGAGTGTAAAGAGAACTCCTACAGTTCCGCGTGCTTCCCTCACGGCCCATCCATGTGGGATGCCACTGCCGGCATTCTCTGCGGCGACGCCGAGCCCCAAACCAACATGACGAAGGAAGATTACTGGGGTTATGCCAGCTCGCTGATGGCGACCAGCCGCCTAATCGGCGACACCTGGGCCACGATCCGCATGCCGTGCACAGCGTGGAATGTACGGCCGCTATGGCGCTACGAGGGTAACTTCACTGCAACGACTGCGCACCCTATCATGTTCATCGGAAACACTGTCGACCCCGTTACGCCTCTACGCAATGCGTTCAGGATGGCGAAAGGTTTCGAGGGCGCTGTCGTGCTGCATCAAGATTCCGAGGGCCACTGTACTAGTGCGAGTCCCAGCTTTTGCAGTGGCAGGGCCATCAGAAAGTACTTCCAGACGGGTGAGCTGCCAAAGAAAGGGACGATTTGCCAGCCGGCGAGACTGCCTTTTGATGGGTATAACAATGAGGAGAAGCCAGAGTTGCCAGAGGGAGAAACGGATCAGGAGTTGTGGGATGCTATGGTGCATATCAATCGTATTTCGGGGATCTAGAATATGCTAGTGTTGTGTGGAGTTGGATCGCGATTGAGAGGCCTATGATGAAAGGTGGGCGTAAGCGGAAACCCTACTGTACCGGCTACGGGTTGCCAATTCGTGCCATGCTATACGTGAGCGAATTCCGAGAAGATATACGTATGATCAAGGTGAAATGCGATGAGGAATGTTCGTAATTCCCCAGAAATCGAAGGATTAAACATATGTTCGTGTCCTAAACCGCCCAATAGGAAAGGAAGAATTGCATAATTTCAGTCGCTGACATGTGAAAGGGGGCGGGAGGCGGTTTCACAGAGGCACTCTTGGCTGAAGCGAGCGGGACCCGCTGCCTGTTTGGGCTCTTGCGTCACTGTGTGCCGTCACGCCTGTTTTCTTGCACAGCTCGCGTGCTCCATACAACGATCCTTCCTTCCCATCAAACACCTCTTCAACTTTCTCAATACTCTTCACTTGCAGGAACTGTACTCGCTGCAGCTCCCTTCGTATCTCATTACCTGAATCACCCATCCTCAGTACGCCAATCCTCTTATCAAGATGTCTCAAACAGACTACCCAAACCTCAACCCATTTGAGGGCAACACTGGCAACACTACCTCTGGCCCCAGCACCACCACCTCTGGTGACGCAAGCACTTCCTTCGAGAACGCCAAGAACAGTGCATACAACAGTAAGGTACGTGGATACACACGATTGCTCGATGGAGCAATGGGAGGGGAGGCAGCAGTGCCTCGGAGAAGGACAGCTATCCTAGTAGCTCAATCCCTGTCATCCACCCAAGGACAGCTCTCCTCAATTGTCCTCGAGCAGTCGTATTCCATTGATGTAACTTCGAAATTGTGCTAACTCATTACTTAGTTCGTTCAAATCTAACTCTCTCTACCTATACTCATATTGTTCGTAGCTGCCCAATCAGCAATGGACACCGTCTCCAACCACCCAGTGACCCAACAAATCGCAAACGGTGAGGTGTGTAATGAGCAGCCAGCCTCACATGCAGCTGAATCCAAGGGCTAACTTGTCAATAGTAAATCTTACAACTTGCGCCGAACACGCACTGACAATACCAGGCCCTGTCGCCCAGAACATGAAGGCTCAGGCCAACGCGACCCAGAACGAGTTCAGCAACCTCGCTGCTTCTCGCAAGACTCCGGACTACACCGCTGCTACCGGTCAGGAGCTGACCCGTAAGACTTTCTCTACCCGGGATAAGAAGCACAATCACTGACCAGTCGGCTCTAGACTACCACTCCCTTTTCTACAACCTTCTCAGCGTAAGCGATCTTGAAAACCTGGTAGCATCATATATGCTAACTTTTCACAGTGGCAGAACCCCCGTGCAACCAGCATTGCCTTTGCCACTACCATTGTCTTCATCTTCTTCACCCGCTACGTTCCGGTGTTGAAGTACGTCTTCAAGGCCCTCTACGTCATCCTTGGAAGTAAGAGCATCTCTCAGTAATTTGGGAAAGCATTTCGCTGACCATAACAGTCACCGCTGCTGCTGAAATCGCAGGCCGCGTTATCTTCGACAATGGTCTCGCCTCTTCCATGCGCCCGCGCAAGTACTACACCATCCCACGCGAGTCGCTCGAGACCGCCCTTGGCGATCTTGAGCAAATGATCAACTTCTTCGTGATTGAGGTTCAGCGCATAGTATTCGCTGAGAACATCTACGCTACCGTTGCTGTATGTTATATTACTTTCATGTTACAAGCTTCTCTTGCTGACCTTGGATCTCCAGGCTTTCACCTCTGCCCTCATCGGCTACTTCCTCGTCAAGATCGTTCCAAAGTGGGGCCTTGCTCTGATCGCTACCACCGCCATCTACCTCGTTCCTCTGGTCTACCTCAAGAACCGCGAGGTCATCGACGGTCACCTCCAGCACGCTGGCGAGATCGTTAGCCAGCAGACTTCTCAGGTCCGTGATCTTGCCGCCCACCACACCAGCCGTGCTGCCGATATGGCCAAGAGCACTGCCAGCCAATACTCCGCCAAGGCCCAGGAATACGTTGGTGCCGCTAAGCAGCGTGCTGCCTCCCCAAGCGCCCCAAACCCAGCCAACCTCAACCCTTACAAGAACGAGCCAGAGCGCGATATCTCGAAGGACGACCTTCCATCTGTCCCAAGCTCTGAGCCAGCCGTTCCAGCCGGTAGGGACGCCGCTGAGCCAACTGCTGCCGTTCCTACTGAGCCAGCTCCGGAGAAGACTGAGCCAATCTTGGAGTAGAACAACCAAGACATCGCCAGTCCGGTCCCAGCGATCCAGGATGCGGAGAGAATCTCGTCCTGGCGCCAGGGCAATCCTACCTTGGTGACTGAAGATGTGACTGAAAATGAGACTCAGTTGCTATGATGTCACACGAAGCAGTGTACACGTGGAATGGGAGGGAATGAAATCGACACGATAACGCGACATTGATGTACTCCTTTCCCCCTAAGAATGCATGAACAAGCGTTGTCTTTCTTATTGCTCTCCCCTTTGAGAGAAAGTTGCGAGCGGGAATTGCGTTGATAGTGAGTAGCCTGTGTATTATCAGAATGAATATACGTCTTTGCTTTATCTGATCTACGTCTATGGGTTCATCCAGAACTGCCTCTCGTTCTCCAACATGCCATGTACAGGCTGGCCAACCTTACCCACGATAACCTCACCTTTGCCACGCTTCATGTATTCTCCATAGCCCTTCTCCCCAACGACGCCGCCATTATCTCTATCCCACACCACCTGGCCTCTAAGAATCGTATACCTCGGCCAATTCCCGACCTTCAAACCTTCAAAAGGCGTGTAATCCATATCATGATGCAACATCCCATTCGACACCACCGTCTCCCCCCGTCCCTTCGGATACCAGATCACAAGATCGGCATCATAGCCCGGCGCAATACTCCCCTTCTTCCCGCCCAGCCCATACATCCTCGCCGCATTACTCGCCGTCAACTGCACGAATCTAGGCAATCCGAGCCGCGCCTCAGCAGCCGGCAAACACGCCTCAGTCGCCGCAAACAGCAGTGCCATCCTCGTCTCGATCCCCGGCAGCCCGTTCGGAATCGTCTTGAAGCTCATCACCCCGTCCTTCAGTCCCGCCTTCTTGCCCTGCGGATGATCGTACTTCGACGGCGCGTGGTCGCTGCTCCACGTCGTGAACGTCCCGTTCGCTACACCCCGCCACAGCGCCTCTAGATCGCCCACCCGGTGCCGCAGCGGCGGGCTGCACACGTGTTTCGCGCCGTGGAAATGGTCGTGAGGTTGCTCACGCAAAGTTTCCGAGATCAGGTACAGGTAGTGCGGACACGTCTCAGCGTGGACGGGCAGCAGCCTATCCTGCGCGCTGCGCACATGCTGCATGGCGGTCTCGCTCGACATGTGCACAAGCAGCATGGGGGCATCGACCAGCTCCGCCAGGCTGATGGCGCGGTAGCTGGCCTCGTCCTCGGCGATGCGGGGGCGGGCGACGGCGTGGAAGAAGGGGGCAAGGTTCCCGCGCGCTTCGAGCCCGGCGATGATGAGCGCGATCATGTCGGCGTTTTCGGCGTGGATCATGGTCGTCATGCCCAAGGCGCGGCACGCGAGCATGATCTCGAGGAGCGCGCGGTCGCTGAGTTGCATGGGCTCGTACGTCATGTACAGCTTCACGCTCGTGATGCCCTCGTCTGTGGCGAGGCGCGGCAGCTCGGTGGTCAGGATGTGCGATGTCGGGTTCGTGAGGATGAAGTGGAAACTGTAGTCGCTGTAGGCCTGACCCGCTGCTTTCGCATGGTACGCTGCCAGCACTGGGAACAGGCTCGAGTGGTGCCGCTCCTGGCTCGCGAAGGCGATCACGGTGGTAGTCCCTCCGGCGATCGCGCTGCGCGTGCCGGATTCCCAGCCATCGCCTGTCGGGCAGTTGTCTTGGGCCAGGTGGACGTGGGAGTCGATGCCGCCGGGGGTGATGTAGGCGCCTTCTGCGTCTAGGATTTTGGTGCTGGATGATACGGGCAGGGAGGTGCCGAGACAGGTTATTTTGCCGTCTTTGATGCCGATTTCCAGACCCGGGGGGAGGATCTCGCTCGCTGTGACCTGGAGGTAGGGTAAGTCATTGTGGATTCGACGGACAGGAGCTTGACGATAGGAATTGCGAGAATAGGGAAATGATAGCGAAGGACCAGAGCAGCGAGATGGATCTGTTCTGGGACAGTACGTGTGCTTCTACATTGTGGCAGGATCAAAGCTTATGGACAGAGCTGTGTTGCATCGACATCACTGAGCCACTTCTGAGTGGATCTCCAGCTAACAATATGCAATCCGGATCGATGGAGAGAATTACAGAATGGGAAGTGACATACAATGAGTCCATTCTTGACGACGAGGTCAAACTCCATGTTCCCAAAGCGGCTGTGCACGTGACCTTAAACAAGACGCCAACGTCAGACGATCTGCAAGCAATCCAATCTCACTTCCAACAGGTAAGATGCTCACTACTTTCCTTCGAAGAGTGAACAAGGATAAAGGTTTAGAGAGCACACCATATCAGTATACTTCCCCCAAGTACATATGCACACTGTTATCCCACTCCCGGCCCGTCGGCCGGCCTGCTGGTTGCGCTCAGCCTGGCCTAAGTTGCGATAAGAAGGTGGGCGAGATAGGCCGTCCACCCCCAAAGCCACGACTGCCCGTCCGGCACACATGTGTAAGTTAGCAGCTACAAAAGGCAGGTCCCGCACATGTGCTTCGCGTCGGGCAAGACGGCAAGTAAGTGATCGATAGTCCGCTCCATTCCCAGTATATATCAATAAAGCATATTCTCGTAATCGGGTTCACACCGCCCTGCATCACACCTGCTGTGGTTGTGCTCCCTGCTTTTAGGCTGGCTAAGGTATTCGCACCCACCCATCCATCAGCATCTGCCGTAATGTCACGCCGCATCAAAGTCGCCGCCGCCCAGGTCGGCGCCATCCACCGCCACGCCTCCCGCACCGAAACCGTCAACCGTCTCGTCTCCCTTCTGACCTCCGCCGCCGACCAGCAAGTCAACCTCGTCGTCTTCCCCGAATGCACCCTCACGACCTTCTTCCCGCGGCACACCCTCTCCGCCTCCAGCGCCGAACTAGCCTCCTACTTCGAGACCGGCGACATCGCCACGTCGCCGTCCACAAAACCGCTCTTCGATCTCGCGAAGCAGAAGGGCGTGGATTTCGTCCTGGGCTACGCGGAGCGCACGGATGAGGGAAAGGGGTTCAACACCTGCGTGTACTACTCCGCCGCCGCGGGGAGGGTGATCGCAAAGTATCGGAAAGTGCATCTGCCGGGCACGTCCGAGCCGTTCCCGGACCCGGACGCCATCAACCAGCTCGAAAAGCGGTATTTCACGCCTGGCGACTTGGGGTTCAGAGCTTTCCGGGCGCCGGGGCTGGTGCCCGACGCGCTCAAAAAGGGGCATGTCAACGGCGAGGGAGAGGGCGAGGGAGAGGAGGCAGTCAAGCAGCAAGGCCGCGGCGACCCGATCCTCGGCATGCTAATCTGCAACGACCGGCGCTGGCCCGAAGCATGGCGAACCTACTCGCTCCAAGGCGCCGAACTGATCGTCTACGGCTTCAACACCGGCGCCAACATGGCGCACCTCTGGGGCTCGAAGCCGATGTCACCCGCCGCGGCAGAAGCCGAGGCCCTGTTCCACAGCCGCCTCGTGCAGCAGGCGAACAGCTACATGAACGCGTGTTTCAGCATCAGCGCGGCGCGGTGCGGGCTCGATGACGGCAAGTACGATTTGATCGCCGGCAGCTGTGTTGTCGACCCCGAGGGCCATGTGGTTGCGGAGGCGGCGACGAAGGGGGATGAGTTGGTGGTTGCGGAGATCGATTTGGCGGATTGTAGGCAGGGGAAGGAGAAGACGTTTGATTTTGCTAGGCATAGGAGGGTCGAGGCGTATGGGCTTATTGATCAGCAGACGGGGGTTGTGGAGCCGGAGTTGCTTGAATAGAATAGACGAGGTTTGTGTGTGGACAGCGCTTGTACAGCAATATGTAGAAAGTCATACAGCGAGGGAAGCGACATGGTCATCTGTGTTTCAGACTCGCCTAAACTCCTCCAGAAACTCCATCCTGGCCTGACACTCATCCCACCCGTGCTTCATAGACAACCGCTTCAGCTTAGTCGCATCCGACCCCTCAAGCGCAAGATCATCCTCCTGGGTCCAGATGCCAGCGATATCCCTCGGGATGCCTTTACCCCTTCTGAACGCCAGAAGCACAAGCTTGGCCAGATCCGCACGCATAGACGTGCACTTCAGCGCGGCGATGATGTCGGCCTCGCTATAGCCTCTTGCTTGCTGGGCTTCGAAGAAGGCGTCTTGTTCGTCGTCGGTCAAGGCTTGGGAGTCTACTCCTGGTGGCTGAGTGTCGAAGTCTTCCTCCTCTTGTTCCTCAAAGACAGGCTGCGGCGTGTACTCGTTTTGCGTATCCCGGGCTCGGCCTTTACCCTTATCCCTGTGGTTCCTAATGATTGACTCAATCGAGGGAAGACCTTCGGCCGAGAGCTCTGAATCCGGGGAGAAGTCGTCCCACCCGCCTACTGGCTCGGGGAGGTTGAGCTCGATGTCCTGTTGGTCTTCGACAGGGGCCTCGTCTTCATCTAGATCTTGTTGGTCCTGAGGATCGTCGAACGCAAGGCTAGGATCAAGGTATTGGGTTTCAAAAGCACTTTTGTTTTGTCTCTGCGAGCGAACTGGTGAAGAAGACAAGCCGAGTGTTGGATCGATGGCCTGGGTATCGAACTGCCGAGTTGCTGCCACTCTGGGAGTGTCATCCTGATTCACAAAGAGTGACGTCTCTTCAGGCGGTCCATCTTCTTGCTGCGAGGAGTTGGGTGGGAGGCCCTCTTCGATCTCCTCTTCAAGCTGCTCATCAAAGCCTATTTCGATAGGCCCATCATCCTCGTCTGCTTCATCATCGTTGGACAGTGGCTCATCTTCCGCACCACCGATCTCTTCAGGCACGTCGCGGACAGTCTCCTGTACTTGGTGCCGAGCCTTTGGAGTCTCCACAAGCGCAGCGACTTTGTTTACAATACCTTCTAGGTACTGAGCAAAGTTCTCCTGATCATCTTCTTCATCATCTGGTGGTATGTCCATGCCACGCTTAGACTCTCTATGTGCTGCCTGCATTTGCGCCAGGTTCTCCTTAGTGAGGTCAGACACAGCAGAGCGCTGCATCTCTTCCTTCATTTGAGCTTGTACTGCTGCATCAGCATCAGAAGTCTCCATCCTTTCTAAGCCATTTTCCTCGATTTGGCTTTCCAGGTCATCTGACTCAGATTCGCTAGAAATGGAGACAACCTCTGCTTCTAGAGTAGGTTCGTAAGAGCGGTCCTCTTCAGGAAGTTCGAGCCGGCGTTTTTTCTGCTGCAATTGCAGCCTTGTTGGACTGTCAGGTTGATCTCGCTTGAGCTTCGAATCGGAATTACCGTCTAGCCCTATCGCCGGAACCTTCATGACCGACTTGCTTGGGTTGACCTTCGTCGAAGACGGGCTGCTGACTGGTATCACGACTTGCACAGTGTGTTTCGGCGTACTGACTGCCGCAGGTGCAGGTGCTTTTGCCTCTGTTTTCACACGATTGGTCTTTGCTTTCGTCTCTGCTTTAACCTTTTCCCTTCCCACTTCCTGTTTCTGGTACGTAGGCAGGACCGTATCCTCCCAGTACTTTCGCCACTCCTCGGCCGTATGTTGGTCGTGTGCTTTGGCATAAGCTTCCCAGGCTTCCTTATATCGTCCCACTGGGATATCCTGTATATCTGAGGTAACCCCAAGAAGTTCATTTAAATCATCTTGCGTGAACGGTGTCGTCTCCTTCCCAGCCTCGGCTTCCTCGACCGGTTCCACGGCAGATTTCGGAGTAGGTCTAGGTGTACTTGTCCCAGCTGCGGCCGTCTTTCTAGAAGCAGATGTGTTTGCTCCATTAGAGGTCGGCGGTGTAGGAGGAGCCGCGCCCTCGGGAGGCTTGTCTATAAGGTGCTTGATGTATCTGTCTCTCCATGACTGAAGTGTATGTCTCGGGTTCTATTCGCAATCAGTAATTGCGAAAATCATTTGAAGGGCATAAGGTGACGCTTACTTGTGCCTCTAGCTGCTTGTAGATCTGGTTCCCTCTCACCGCACCGCCTTCCATCTCGTACTTCTTGACCCAATCGTACAGCACCCTATCATCCTCGGCCGTGAAAGGTGTCCTCGTGCTCCTCCCTGGGATGGCGCTCCCCACAGGCCTTAACGTGCCCTTAGGCATCCCAGCAATATGATTTCCTTCCGGCGGCAGCTCGCCATTCTTGATAGCGAATTCGATGAAGGTGTATGAGAGTGATCCAGGCGGCGCATCTTGTCGCTTGTGGTCGGCAATGATATAATCGGCCTGCGCTTCTAGTTTGACTTCGCGACCGCCGTTGCTCTTGACTTGGGAAATGAAGTGAGAGCGCATGGGGAGTCGCTGGACGAAGAAGAAGCTCTTGCCGGAGAGGACGCCGTTTTGTAGTTGCGCCGCTTCTGGATCGACATTGTCATAGACGACTTGCGCCATGGCGCTTGAAAGTCACTGTGCTATACCGAACGGTCCTCGAGGTCTGGTGCTGCAGGTGGTGAAGCCAGGCAGTGACGAAAGATGCGGAGAGAGCGCGACGGAGGTGACGCGACGCCGGTGCGCGCATTCACATGATTAATATAATCTTACGATGCTTCTATTGTTCTTTGACAACGACTTTGCTGGGCGTCTGATGCTTGATACAGTTGAGCGGATAACAACTGTCTTAGCAGGCATCAGGAGGAGTCAGTAATAAGCAAAGGTTGCGCCGCACACTCTACCTTTTGCAACTGATGCGGTCAAGCTGCCGCCAGCATTCAAAGCTGCCTAAGCTCCGCGGCCAGGCGCCATCGCCCCTCCAAGGCAGAGCAGCCATGAAACATATCAAGTAGATACACGACATGGGCACACTCCGGCGCATCGCCATCGCGGTGTTTGCAATCTCCTTCATCACCTTCGTCGCGCTCTTTGGCCGCTTACCAGCCTTGAGGTTTGTCTGCCCTTGATCTTTCACTCAAAGTGCCAAGCGCGCTCACATCGACCAGGAAGACACCCATCGGCCTACTCCACCGCATACTATGCCTTCACACACCAAACCAGCTCCGACGAGCTGATACCAGACTCACTGGCGGGCGGACCTTCAGGTCGCTCAGCCGGTTAACACACTACCTCTTCTACGAGAAGAACCCTGTCGTCATGGTACCTCTCCCGCCACTCAAAACACACCTTACCTTTCTTCTAACACCCCCAGATAATCTTCCTCGGCCTCCTCACCGGCTCCTCCACCCTCTTCATCTACACCGCCTGGTCCAACCTCTCCATCTACCAACGCCTCCCCATCCCCCTCCTCCTCGCCCTCCCCTACTACTACACCTACCTCTGCGCTTCTTCCACGCACTCCAGCACCATCACCCCCCGCATCCGTCCCCATCTCCCAACATACCCCTACGACCACATCCTCTACCACCCCTCCTCGACCTGCCGCACCTGCCAGACCCTCAAACCCGCCCGCAGCAAACACTGCTCCCTCTGCGGCGTCTGCGTCGCCAAATGCGACCACCACTGCCCCTGGGTCAACAACTGTCTCGGCGCCACCAACTACCGCTACTTCCTGCTCCTCCTCCTCTCCCTCTTCCTGCTGCTCAGCTACGGCGCCTTCCTCGCCTACGCCCTGCTGCGTCCACACCTCCGTTTCCCCGCTTCTGCGAGCCACCTCAGCGTTTTCGCGGCACAGTACTGGGTCGAAGTCGCCAACGCCGCCTCCCGCGCGATCCAGCACGGCGGCCTCGGAGTAGCGGGGGTAGGGCTGCTGGCGGCGAGTACGGCGCCGCTGCCGCTGGCGCTGGCCGCGTATCATGGGTACCTGATCTGGGCCGGGATGACGACGAATGAGAGTTCGAAGTGGGCGGATTGGCGGGAGGATATGCGCGACGGCGTTGTTTTTGTCTCGTCTAGAGCTAGGATTGTCGAGTACGGGCGGCGGAGGAGGGCGGAGGGGGTTGGGAATGGGGCTGGGGCTGGGGCTGGCGGGTTGTTGGATTTTGAGGAGGAGATGGAGGGGAAGGAGGGTTGGGTGGAGTGGCCGAAGAAGAGCGATGCGATTGTTGTGAGGACGAATGATGGGAAGCCGCCGAGGGGGCAGGAGGAGCTGTGGGAGCGGATCTGGGCGTTGGACGAGGTGGATAATATCTATGATTTGGGTGGGTGGGAGAATTTGAAGAGGGTGTTTGAGGGCAGATGATGGGGCTGGTGTCACTATGTCAGGTGAGGAAGTGCAAGAGATTCCGCAGTGAGGCAAAGCTTTCATTCAGTAAAGTTACTATGGATGTGGACTGCGTGAGCAAATAACAGCAGCATGCCGCCAAAAGAGGAAGACGGCTGAGCAACGCGCAAGCGCGCAAGAGGCTCGCAAGGTCTAGGTCAATAGAGGACACCTAGACTGCGCAAATAGAAGAGCGAGCAAACAACTTTCCCCAGAAAACGCCAACCACCATACCATCTAGCTGCCCACAGGCAGGAGGCCTTCCCCACCACCCCTGGCGCCAAGAATAGAAGAGCAAAATAGCTCGAAAACTCAATCCAGATCCATACCGCCAGTCTGGGCGCTACAATCAATTGGGTCTTGTTGCTCCTTCCTTGGACTCGGCGCGTCCAGATTCGCAAACATCATTTCCGAAGCCATCTGCAGCCTGTGCGGCTGACTGAGCTTCGCAACCAGCTCCTCTGGATTCCGCGTCACCAGCACAGCTTGGTGCAGATCGTTGCTCAGCAGCCAATACTCCTTAATGCCGGTATTGGTATTGGTGGCGCAGACCAGGTAGCCCGGGATGGCGTTGTTCTCGAACCACAGCTCGACGTGCGTGAGGACGGGGTAATGGCGCTGGATCCACCTCGTATATGCGCGTTGGCTGATACGGCTTGCTTCGCTGCCGTCCATGCGGACCCAGGAGATGCCGAGGAGGCGAGTGGCTTCGTCGATCAAAGGGTCGGGCACGGAGGCGTCGCGGCTGGGCGCGAACTGTTGCGTTGCGCGCGCGATGTCGTCGAGACCCGGTGCGCGGGAGTCGAGGCGTTGCGATTTGCGGCTTACGGCTATGGGACGTGTGGGGCTGGAGCTGAGGGTTGGTGGTCGCTCTTCTACCCAGGTCCCGGATTGGGAGCCCGCGTCCATGGTGTAGTAGCCCGGGTCGTTGGGGTAGATGAGGGTCATGCCTGGCCCGTAGATTGGCTCGCCGCGGGACTTGGGGGGTGATGAGGGTGGGCCGGAGATGGAGCCATCTTCTGCGTTATCCTCTTCTGGTGAATGCTCGTCGCCTCTTGTGCGCTTGCGGCCTGCTATGCTGCCCGGGGTCGGTGGTAATGATGACATGGTCATGTTGTTGAACTGTCCGGAGGGTGTCGTCATGCTCGAGTCGGTGCGGTAGTGGCTGTTGGAGAAGTATTGGTCGGGGACTTGCTGGGGTGGGAGAACGACGGTGGGCGACGAGGCGTAGAAGGATGAGGATGCCATTTTGGGTGATGTGATGCCTGTTCAGATCAGAAGCACTATGTTAGAGTTAAATTCAATTATACAAAAGCCCTTTCCGACTGAGTTGTGTCTCAGATGGTAGAGATCTTTCTCGGTTGCTAGGCTGGTGCAACGGTACGCGCCGACGTGATTGGTGGGGAGAGGTAGTATTGGTATGGTAGAGGTGGCGGAGTAGGTTGTAGCGATGAATTGAGCGTGGATTTGATCGCGTAGGTATGGAAAGATGGTATATTGGAGGAGTAAGAGGGACAATTGGACTGGTCTGACGCGTTCTGTTTGCGGTGTGAGATGTAGAAGTGAACGTTCTGGGGACCGACAAGATGCGCTCTTCACTGGAGCAATCGGGAGAGCTAATGACGATAGCGCCTCTAGCGCCGCCTTAGCCGTGGATCTCCCCGCGCGTCAGGGTCCATCGCGCCTTCCGAACGAGGGCTCAAGGTCAAGCCGGAGCTTGGGCCACCTACTTCCAGTTTGAGATTTTGATTCTGGGATGTGCCAAGCATTCCACGCGGAAAGCGAGACGCGACGTTTGAAGGAGCAGACGTACAGCTAGTTATTGACGTCTACCCACACACGCCATTACGAATCAGATCAGAAACGCATTCGCCCCCGTTTCTGTACCTCGTATCATATCAGAAGGCCAAGTTGGGCGGTTACTAGAGCCTCCTCCGTCAAGATGCAGGCCCCAGTGGTGGTAATGAGTACGCAACTACATCAACCAGTACAGCGTTGTAGCCTATACTGACGTGATTCCATAGACACACAGAGCGGCGAGCGCCAGTTCGGACGCAAGGCTCAGCTCTCCAACATCACTGCCGCAAAGACGTACGAGAACCTCCTACCAACAACCCCCTTCAAGCACGTCTAACCCACTTATAGTGTCGCCGATATCATCAGATCATGTCTCGGTCCCAAAGCTATGCTGAAAATGCTGCTCGATCCTATGGGCGGTATTGTACTCACCAACGACGGTCACGCTATCCTCAGAGAAATCGAAGTCGCACACCCAGCCGCAAAGTCGATGATTGAGCTTGCGAGGACACAGGATGAAGAGGTGGGAGACGGAACAACCACAGTTATCATTCTTGGTACGCAGATCAGGACAACGAAGAAAGTGACAGACAAGAACTAATACTCTGCACTTCAGCTGGCGAGATCCTGGCCCTTTCTCTCCCTCAACTCGAGCGCAACATCCACCCCGTAGTCATCATCGCCGCCTTCAAGCGCGCTCTCGCAGACGCCCTTCAGATCATTCAAGACGTCTCGGTACCCGTCAACACATCGAATGATGAGGAGATGTACAGTCTCATTTCGTCCTCCATCGGCACAAAGTTCGTAAACCGGTGGTCAAAGCTCATGTGCAACCTCGCTCTCACCGCCGTGCGGACAGTCTCGCAAGACGTCGGTCCAGGCAAGATGGAAGTTGACATCAAGAGATACGCACGTGTGGAGAAGATCCCAGGTGGCGAGATTGAGGAGAGCAGAGTGTTGGACGGTGTGATGCTGAACAAGGATATCACCCACCCAAAGATGAGGAGACGGATTGAAAACCCACGTATTGTGTTGCTGGACTGCACATTGGAGTACAAGAAGGGCGAGTCGCAGACCAACATTGAGATTACCAAGGAGGACGACTGGAACAGAATATTGCAAATCGAGGAGGAGCAGGTTAAGGCCATGTGTGATGCTATCATTGCCGTGAAGCCAGACCTTGTCATCACGGAGAAGGGTGTATCAGGTATGTATCGGGCGCCACTCGTCCCTTCCATGTATGTCCCTATTAACATCCCACAGATCTTGCCCAGCACTTCCTGATGAAACACAACATCACCGCCCTCCGCCGTGTCCGCAAAACCGACAACAACCGCATCGCGCGCGCAACCGGCGCGACCATCGTAAACAGCGTGCAAGACCTACAAGAATCCGACGTCGGCACCGGCTGCGGCCTTTTCGAAATCTCCAAGATCGGCGACGAGTACTTCACCTTCCTGACCGGGTGCCAGAGCGCCAAGGCCTGCACGATCCTGCTCCGTGGCCCCTCCAAGGACATCCTGAACGAGATCGACCGTAACCTCATGGACGCGATGAGCGTCGCGAGGAACGTCATTTTCCACCCCTACCTCAGCCCCGGTGGTGGCGCGACCGAGATGGCGGTCGCTACACGCCTGGGCCAGCTGGCTAAGGGCATCGAGGGCGTGGCGCAGTGGCCTTACAAGGCCATCGCCGAAGCCATGGAGGTGATTCCGCGCACCCTGATCCAGAACTCTGGCAACAGCCCTATCAGAGTCCTGACCCAGTTGAGAGCGAAGCACGCTGAGGGCAAGAGCGGCAGCGCGTGGGGTATAGATGGCGATGCCGGAAAGATTGTCGATATGCATGAGTACGGCGTTTGGGAGCCGCAGGCGGTCAAGCTGCAGAGTGTGAAGACGGCGGTTGAGAGCGCGTGCTTGTTGCTCAGGGTGGATGATATTTGCGGCGCGAAGAAGGCCGCGACGGCGGGCATGGGAACTGGTGGAGGTGAAGACTAGATCACTTGTATTATAGGGGGCGGATTGAGGTAGTAGATGGGATATATCGCCCTGGAACTCCAAGGCCTGTGCTGTATACAACAGTATTCAACGAGCTCGTAAGCCCTTCCTATGTGCCTGAAATAACCTCCCAACCTCCAACGCCGCGCTGCAATCAAATATCCTAGAGGCCAGCCTCCTTTAAACGCGGCGCCACCGCCATACTCGCCGCTCTCAGAACTCCTCCCAAACCATCACCTTCCCCCCACAAAGCCGTCCCCACCTCCCCGCCGTCACCACAACCGCCAAATGCAACCCCAGCAACAGCAAACTCCCGCCCCACCCCCTCCCCACCACTCCCATCTCCCTGAAGTCCCACGCCGCTACACAAAGCAGCGGATACAGCAGCCACGGGCTGGTCCCGTACGGCGCGCACGGGTAATGCAGCGAGATGACTTTAACCAGGAATACTAACAAGCGCAGACTGAGCTGCGTGCTGGGATGGGAAAGGAGGTGCGAGGTGCGGGAGACGAGCAGACCGCGCCAGGTCGGGGGCGCGGGGAGCATGAGCTGTGGCGGTTGCATCTGCATCTGCGTCTGGGATGGCGATGGCGATGGCGATGGCGCTGGGGTTCGAAGCGGTGGAGGCGCAGGCAGCGGCATAGACACCTTGCGCGTGCGCAGCACGACGCTCGACTCCAGCGCCGCTGCATCGCCTCTAGGCTGCGTCTGCGGCTGCGTCTTCGGCGACGGCGGTCTGCCGTCGTCTTTCGAGCTGTGGCGGCGGCGCTGGTTGAGGCCCGGTCGCAGCAGCGATGGCGGCGGTCCATCGGGCCTTGACCTCGCTTTCGGTGCCGGTGAGTCCACGGCTGAGATGCGAGTTCGAGCCTCGTCGGCGTTACCCATGCCCATGCCCATTCCGATTCCCAGGCCAGCTCCAGCGGCAATGTCGTCGCCGCCGGCACCGCCACCGCTCTTGATCCCCGTCAAAATCTCCTCGGTGCTGGGCCGTTCCGCGGGATCGAGACTGAGCAGACGACGCAGAAAGCGATACAGGCGCTCCGGCAGATCCGAGCGCGGTTTCGCGGTATCGTCGAAGCCGGACCAGCGGGCGATTTCGGCGCGCAGGAGCTCGACGTCTTCGTTCTCCTCGTGCAGGTTGTCGGCGTTGGCGTAGGGGAGGGAGGCGAAACACATGAAGTACACGATCATGCCGAGAGAGAAGATGTCGCTCTTGGTGCTGAAATTGCCGAATACGCCGTCCGGTGTGGCGCGCTTCAATACCTCCGGCGCGCAGTAGGATATCGTGCCCGTGGAGCCGGTGCTGGTGCGTTGAGCGGTCGTCGACTGCACTTCGCCGAAGTCGGACACCAAGACCGTCATCTTGCCCGTCTTACGGTCGTGGTGCAGCAGGCAGTTGGACGGCTTGAGATCGCGGTGGATGTAGCCGTTTGCGTGTAGATGGTGCAGGCCCGAAGTGATGTCGCGGAAGAAGGAGAAGATGTCGTCGAAGTTCATTTTGCGGGGTCCCTGGAGGCCTGTTGGGCTCTCTGGCTGCCCCTTTGAGCGGCGGCGTAGACGGTCTTTCAGATCTCGCGGCGTCAGTGGGGTTTTGGCAATCCCGCTCAAGACGTGGTCGTGTAGATCACCGGAGTTGCAGTATTGTTGCAGGATGAAGACGCATGGGACGCTGGGGCCGAAGTTTGTGATCTGGGCGTCTTCGAGCCAGACGTAATTGTAAGAGACGAGGTTTTGGTGTCGGAGTTGCTGTAGTAGTTGGACCTCTGCCAGTACTTTCTCAAGCCATGCGTGATCGTTGCCAACAGGGATTCTTTTGCAAGCGAATTCTCCCAGCGATACCCCGTCTAGGAGATGCTCGACGAGCAACACTACGCCACGCCCGCCGCGGCCCAGCTCTCGCTTTTCTCTGAAGAATTTTCTGAAGTAGTCAGGCAGGAAGCTTGAGCCGCTAATGCCATGCTCAGGAGCCGGTGCACTACCTACAAACTCCGCCCCAGGAGGGGGCGTCACGGTGCGCGGTTCTCTCGGAGGCGTGCCAAACACAGGCTGCGGCAGCTGCTTCCTGGGCGATCCAGGTCTCGACGAGCTAACAGAACCAGGCGTACTATGCGCCAACATACGAAAATACTCCGGATTGACGAAGCCTGGTTCAGGAACATCGAGCACTTCCTCATCGTCATAATGCTGCGTTTCATCGCGCAGAGGGCGATGGCAATACGGGCATTCGGTAAGCTCTACGCGTCTCGCTCGCGGTGTTTCTCGCAGCGACAGTTGCTGCGACTGCGGATCGTATACGACGACGGCGTTGTCATGTTGTCTGTATGGATTAGTCGTGGGGTCTCGGACGTGGAATAGGGCGGCTACGTACAGGACGATTTCGCGGGAGTCGGAGGAGTAGGGGACCAGACTCAGCTGGCGCTGCGGAGTCACTGGTCGTTGCTCCTCATCAGCCATTACCGTGGTTGGATTTGGTGGCAGTGGTGCGGTCCCCGATTAGCATTCTCAGCATTTATAGTCACAGGGTGAGTTATAGGCATTTAGAGATGTGGTGGGATCTGTGACCGCTGTTTCGATACGATCGATGCAAGATGCGTTTCCGATGTCAGGTGAGATGGGGCAAGCCCCGCCCACAGTGATGCATTCAAGGTTGCTTCGGGCCACGAATACCGCCGCAACACGAGTAAGAACGTCTTTCTCTAGCCTACATTTACGATCACTATACAAGATGCGCCATGTTTGTTCATTTCATAAGTATGCATTTGAGACTATCTACCTATATAGATTTGGCAGCTCGTGCCACCGTGAAGCCAGCAACTGCGACAAGCCATCAACGAACCAAAACACCAGCCGTAAGACCTGTTATTCTCCTCAAAGCATTTCGCGTGTGCCAACTCCGCCATCATCACTCAATGAAATCCTTGCATAGCATTGAGTCAACGACGTAAATCGTTGCAGTCATAGCTCATGCATTCCCGTGTCCATTGCCATCCTGTTCGCCATCTTCGTTACCATCCTTGTCATCGTCATCATCATTCATAACATCACTCGGTAGCCTCCTCTCCATCTCCCTCATCAGCCACCTCTCCCTCCTCCCATCCTCTCCACGTGGCAGACGTGCCACCACTCGCCATATACATCAGGGCCCGGGCCGCGTTATACTCCTTGGATTTGTACTTCCCGGGACCTGGGAATCCCACCCTCGCTTTCTTGAAGATAGCCTGGCCGATCACACCGTCCTCGTTGTCATCATCCGATGCACCGTCCTTAGTGCACGTGTCAGGCGAGGGCGAGCGCGTGCGCTTGCGGGAGACAGGCTGCTTGCCACGACCACGAGCAGTGGGTCGGGAGACAGGCTCCTCGTCACTACTGACAGGCTCCTCGATACCACCGACAGGCTCCTCGCTACCACAACGACCAGTGGGCAGTGAGACATGCTGCTTGCCACGAGCACGACGGGCAACGGCTTGAATCCGAGCCTGGCGAAACTTCCCCTTCACGGAATCGCTGTCGTAGTCTTCGTCCGCTACATCCCACGGAAGCGGCAAGTCTCGCTTCATGAAGGGAGGCGTTTTTGGCCGGGGCGGGGGGGACGGTTGACGAACTGGGGTATCATAGCCAGGGTGTTCGTCAACATCCATGTCAGAACTCGCGTCCGAATTGGTCTCGGTTTCGCCGCTGGGACTGCGTGCGGGGTTGTCCCCAGTATCATGGAGAGAGGTTAGGGACTGGGGCGTGTCCCTGATGTTGGTGGCAGTGGTCGGTGACACAATCCCCTGGTGACGAAAGCCTGGCATGTCGGAGCCGGAGGGAGTGGGCCTGTTGACGGTGTTCCAGGTCGCTGCTGTCGTTGTTCTGGGCGAGACAGGAGGAGAGTCCTGGTACTCGCTGTCAACGTAGTCGCCGTCAGAGTCATCGGTCATGGCCGGGGTAGCCATCTTTGTGTTCTTCCCCGCCCTAGTCCGCTTGGGGGCCGGTGTAGGGGCTGAGCGTGGAGCCTGTCCGGATGTCGAAGCGGTATTCTTGGTGTGAGTCTTGCCACGAAGGGGAACGTGGGACAGGGTGGTGGCGATGTCCTTCCATCCCTTCATGTCACGTCGTGCCTCTTCGATGAGCTTTGGATTGATTCTGTATTGTTCGTAGCCGGGGCGACCAGGTTCGATGCAATCGTTGACGAAAGATGGGCCGAAGACTGGGGTCAAAGCACCGCGGATGTTCCAGCAGTATGTTGTGCAGACGGCTCGGGCGCAGTTGTATGGCAACCAAAAGCCTTGGGCTAAGATGTTGCCACCGGTGGGGCTGTGGGCAACTTCCATGAGGCCAGGGTTGGCAACGATGGAATTTCTGGGGACAACCTGACATGGCTTAGTCGGTGGTATATTGCGAGTAATCACACAGGGGACATACCTTTCCATGACCCAGAGCCTTGTAAAATGGCGTCATGCGGACGAGGCCTACTTGATAGTCCCACAACACGAGCCAGTCCTCTCCCCTGTGGGTGAAGACATACCCGAAAACTGCAGTTGTCAGTCGGCCGAGTTATGTTTGTCTGATATGGAATACGTACCGTGAAAGCCATCTCTGCCAGCTTCTTTCAAAGAGTTGTCTTTCTCACTCCTGTAGGGAACGTACTTCACATATTCTCCGATGTAACCGTCTCCGGTCTCGCTGTGTGGCCGTACTTTGAAGCGCTTGTGCTGAGCAGCAAGCTCGGCCTTTTCTGTGTCAGTTAGGTCCTCGAGATCATCCGTGAGCTCGAAAGGGGGGAAGTTGGCTTTGCCGATTGTCGGGCCCTTGACAAACAGCGTGCCGTCCTTTTTGGCCTTGGAACGTGCACCAGTCTCTGTCTCCATTCTGTGTGAAACAGGACGTGGAGTTGGAGTTGGAGTGGGTGTTGACTGATAGCTTCTAACAGTGTAAGCTGGAGTTGGAGGAGCGCTGATGGATGAGAAATCAGGCAGCAGTCCAGAGGAGGGTGGAGCGTTGAGGAGAGATTGAATTCTAATCATAGTTGGCAGTGAGGGGGTGTGAATACGTTACGTAGTTTCTGGGTGAGCGGTGAGATATGGCTGGGAATCGAAGTGCTCTTATCCAAGCAGGCCAAGGGAGGTCGCAGTAGTTCCTTGCACCTGCAGCTCTGCACGTACACTATGCAAACGTGCTCGGCAGGCCGCGGGATGGGATTCTCAGTTACTGGATAAGTCTGAGCATCAGAGGGGAGGAACGCGTCGCTTGTCCAGGCGGTCAAAGAGAAACCTGCTAGCTCAGGGAATCAACTTGTCGATTGGTGTTGCTGGGCCGTGATGGCGTGCGTCTGGGACAAGCACTTGCGGCTCGGTGCTTGCAGCGTAGTCTAGGTGCAAGCTGGAGGTTGGCGGCACGCGAAAATGCGCTAAGCTTGCTGTACACGCGGTGAGTGTCGACGTTTGTAGGGGTGATGGCTGGAGCGTGAAACAATCAACATCGGTCAAAGCACCACACAATTTGCGTTGCCGAGCTACGATCAACGAGGATAATGGAATCTGAGTGTCAAAGAATTGCTGTCAGCAAGTGGAATAAAGTCTATTCTTAACAATTGGAAAACTTACTACGGGACCACGTGCGGTTAGGCGAGGCTCGTATCAACGTTGCCCTGACGGGAAGTTGCCATTACACCCGTGAGCTTTCAAATCTCAGGGCAAAGGCGACGCATTAGAGTATCATATCCAGCTTACGCTCATGCACCACAGCCTGGCAGCACATTCCAACCCTGGACAGGGCCAATCAACAGCCTCCAAGCTCGACATGTTGTGTGGCCTCCCAACGCACAAGCATGCCCACCAGCGACTGCCAGACTGAGGTGCATAACCGGCATGCAGGGTACCGCGGCTTGCGTATTAAGCACAGCAAGAGTCCGACAGGATGGGTACGTCCGACCTGCCTCGAGGATACACCCAACACCAAATGAGGGACGGAGTTGTCTTGTACCGCTGGCATCTAAAGCAAAGCACAAGACAGTCATCAGGGCGCGATCCGGAAAGCATTGCTCTATCGGACCAACAAAAGCCGCCGATGACATGCAGGTGGCATACATGATCTGCAGGTGGCATACATGGCAGCTGGTGGCATACATGGGAGTCGATGGAGGCGTACGGGATGCTGTAGACGCGAACTGCTTGGCTCATGAGCAGCAAGTTGATGTACGCGTCGTTTGTTCAATCGGCTTGACTCCACAGAGACCAGCGCGGCTGTTTGCAGACCGCGGCATGCGGATCGCAATCCCAGAGATCCGGTACGACGCCTGCCACATCCAATGATCTCCAAGCTGGTAGGCTCCATACGAAGGACTAGAATTTGCGCTTGCGCAATTGGTGGCCAGCCTCTCCGACGACCTATCGGTATTGACCGATGTCGACATTGCCAGGCTCTGGAGGAGGTCCCTCTGAAGAGGGATGATGGCTCGATAGTCAGGCTCTGGTTTGCCATAGTAGATGCCGATGGATCTCACTTTTCCAGCCACCTCTTCAGATTTTGGTCGACTGAATGTATATATATCTATTGCGGTGGAGCTCGCGGTATAAGAGACCGGCCGTCCTCTTTTCCGTTGGATCTCCTAGATTGTTCAAGCGGAAGGGCAGACCATGTTTCACTAGCCGGGCTCTTGGGCAGACGGATTGCTCTCCGCCGTCAAACAGCACCGTGCCCAGAACCGTTTCAGCCGCGGTCCCGATCTGTATTGCTCAAGCAACCTTCGAGGCCGGCCCTGGCAAAGAGGCAATGTTCAAAGGGAACGTAGGTTGCTAGGGTCTGCCAAACCAGAGGTCTCATCTCCGAAATGATAGGAGGTGTCACCGGATTGATGACAGTTCGCATTGTGCCTCGTGCTGCGCCCTGCGACCTGACGAAGGGGAAATCCCTGTCAGGCAACATGGAGTATTAAAAGGCCGAGGCTATCTTTCTGAGCAACCAAACGGTGGCTCACGTCCGTGACTGGGTGTAGCATGAGCGGTTGCGCATTGTATAACCTGCTGGAGTCGGGAGCAGAGCCATCTTTAGGGGGTTCGAAGCGACACATATCACCGCCGACAAGATCCGGACTCCGTACGACCATTGAGTTTCGAGTCCTCAGTGACACCCGCGATCAGCGTACCACTGACCTGTCAACCAGATGGCTCGGTTCTTGGGGGCAGTGCTCAGTTCTTTCCGGATGTTTCATACGCGCCGGGCGCTAGGGAAGCTGCATGGAGATGAACCTCGCAGCCAAGGAGAGGCAGTGCTCTGCGAGAATTCAGTCGGATGCTATACAGTATCTCGAAGTAAGCACAGAGTGACAAAGCACGTATACTGGAAGCCTCGGTACATGCGAGAATGGGAGTTGAGATTCACTGTAGAAGTATGGCTATGGCTGTCGTTGAAGGACGAGGTCCGTGCTGTGAGAGTGATCAGCATCACCAAACCAAACGCGAAGTGGCATGCACGGCAGACTTCAGTGTAACTCTCTCCTCGGGAAGGGTTTACTTGACCTTCATTACAGGTGCGCAAAGTGGCTCGAGTACTGGGAGGAATAACGAGCCCTACAAACGCAGTTGTGTCGCAGATGATCCCAGCACTGGGTTGTCACCATCCTACTTCTACCTGCGCAATCGGCAACAGCCGTCGCCAACGACGAGTTACCATAGCTGGAGGATAAGGGGTATGGAAAAGGTCATCATTGATATGGATACGTTGGATTGTGGTTGTAGAGTGACCAAGGAATGGAAGGTTCCTATAGCCCTACAAGGCCACTCCGAGGCGAGCAGCCACCTCGATTCCCTCGATGAGGCCGAGGCCAATACCGCCATGGTCTGTTCATTTGGCAATACGCCGACCGCATCGGCCAAAGCGATGTCCTGTTGGAAGACTTTCTCTTCACGTTCTCCGAAGAGCCTGAGGAAGTACAAACTCACCGCAACACCTTGAGTTGGCGGACAGTCACTTCTAGCAGCCTCGAAACTGTTGTTACACCTCCCAAGCATCTATATTGCTGATTACAGAGCTTCACGCAATGCATTGACGGTAGAGATAGATAGATACGACTCGCTACCGGTTCGGCAGGCCGCGTTGCGGTGCGCGATCACCAGCGTCCAAAGACTGCCAATTCGCAAAGTATTACCCAAAGACTTTGCAATCGATTGAACTTTTGAAGGGAGGAGGTCGTTGCCGGGACCGGCGAGTCTATCGGGCCCATACACAGTACTTGTTACAGAGGATAAAGCTACCTACATAGCGTTGAAGTAAATCGCCTGGCTACCAAAGGTCGTATTGGGGCGCCAAGTCTATCGAGTGCATACATGCACACTGCAATTAACACAGAAACTCTGTTTCAATCGTTATGTCGATAGCACATCATTCCATCAAGCTACGCAACGTTGAAGTAAAACGCCCAGCTACCATAGGTAATACCTTATTTCCCACCTAAACGCCCTCGCAAATCCACCCCGCAGGCCCCCAGAGTTGATGGGTATCATCCCCTTTCCCGCGCCCAAAGCAAAAGAACGATAAACTACCCTAATCACCCATCATCACCCGCTACTCGCTATCCTCGTCCTCAAAGCTGCCCTCACTGACATCATCGTCCTCACTCTCATCCTCCTCATCATCAACAACGTACTTGCTCTTCGCATTAGCCGCGGCCCTACGCCCGGGTCTAGCAGACGTCGCTCTCGACACTGGCGCCGGCGAGTCCAAATCATCCTCACTCAGGATCTCGTTGGCTAGCGCGTCCTCATCCTCGTCTTCCGAGTCTACTGCCTTCTTCTTCGCAGCTGCCTTCGCGACCGGCTTGGTAGCCTTAGCCTGCTTCGCAGCGTATGCCTTCGCAGCTGGCGACAGGGTCTTTGGCGCAGCCGCAGCCGCAGCCGCTTTCTTAGCCGCAGGCTTAAGAGCACCATTAGCCTTCGGAGCGGCTGGCTTGACGGCGACAGGCTTGCGGGTAGAGAGAAGCAAGCTGTCGTCCTCATCATCCAGGATCATAGCATCGGTATGCCTAGCAGCCGACTTCTGCGGAGAATTGCGCGCGAGGCCTTCCCAGTCCGTGTCATCGAACTCCGGCTCCGCGCTCCCTTTCTTCGTCGCGAGCTTGATGCTGCTGTGCGCGCTGCTGGGGCGGGCGGCCGAAGCGGAGAGAAGGGCGCGCTTGGCGCCGTTGGTGGGGAGTTCTTTGACCATGCTGCTGATGTCGCCGAGCATGTCGTTGCCGTTGTCGGAGTCGCTGTCGTCGGAGAGAGCGTACCTTTTTGGTTTCGCGGCGGCAGCCCGTCCCTTGCGAGCAGCTGGTGCTTTGGGCTTGACTTCGGGCTCGCTCTCTTCCTCGTCAGCTATCTCCATGAAGACATCCTCGTCGGACTCGTCGGAGTCGACGTTCTTCTTGATCGCCTTCTTCGCTGCAGGCTTGGCGGCAGGTGCGCTGGCCTTAAGCGCGGCAGTTGCGGACGGCTTTGTGATCTTCGTGACTGGTTTAACAGCAGCTGTTGGTGGTATCAAGCCTTGCTTCTCCGCAGGAGGCTTGTCGACTGGTGTCTGCTCAATACCGTTGACGACAGGGTAGACGCCGGCAGGCTTGGTCTTCGTGACGAAGTTATCCATGGCCATTAGCGAACTGGCAGCCTTCGAGACCTTCGACGCAGCAGGCTTCTTCTTAGGAGCGATATCAAAGTCGTCGTCACTGTCAGCAGCCTTGCGTTTAGTAGTCTTGCTGGTGATTCCCAGCTTATTGGAGACGCGCCGACCCTTGCTTCTGTTCTTCTTCGCGCGCTTTTCCTCCTCTGCCAGTTCGGTCTCCCACTCCAGGATAAGATCATCCAGGTCCTTGGTCCACAAGTCCTTGGGGCTGAGCTTGATGAGAGTATCAATTTCAAGCTCCTTGTCACCAATCTGCCTCATGAGCTTTTCAACCCTCTCCTGGGTAAGCGACCAGATAGCCATGCCGAGAAGATAGTCATAGTCACTAGCGGCTTGGGTAGTGGCCTCGTCAGACTCGTCGTCATCGTTCTCTTCTTCGACAACAGCTTCGAACTCGCCTTCCTTCTTAGCGTCAATGACCTTGGGGAAAGCCTTGAAGCCAAGCTTCCTCAGCTCAGCGACAAGAACGGCCTTCTTCTTCTTGTACACCACAAGCTTGCCATCGATGATCATTTTGACGAACCTGGACTGGTTGCTGAGTCTCTCCAATTCGCGCTGCATTTCGTTGAGAAGGTACTGCTTGCGCTTCTCGTAGAAGTTGAGACGAATGTGGTAGAACTCTTCCATGATATCAAGGGTGCTCTCGTATTTGTGGATGCGTCCTTGACCGTCGAAGGCAACCAAGTTGGTCGTGGCCATGGTCTTAGAAAGCTTGAAGGTCTCCTCAAGACCATTCTTGACAGAGATCTCCATGTGCTTCTCCTCCATCTTGATGATGAAATGGACCTTGACTGGAGTGTTGTACTCGGTGTAGTCCTTAATGAAGGACGGCACCTTCTCAGCCTTGATGATCTCTTCAAGTTTGTCCTTGAAGTCCTGGGTCCAGACACGGACAGGCAGCTCGGTGATCTCCACTTCGTTGTCACCAGTCTGACGGATGGTACCACTGAATTTGAAGCGACCGCCACCAATGTCTTCGACCTCACCGCTCCAGCCACGGAACCAAGGCTTCATCGGGACCATATCTTCCTTTGACGAACCAGCCATTCTCCTCCTGAGGTTGTCGACAACGTCCTCGGGCTTGTAGTTGGGAATGGAGGTACTCCAGCCGGTTCCAATGCCGTCAGCGCCGTTGATGAGAATCATAGGGACGATTGGAATGTAGGTCTCTGGCTCGATAGTCTTGCCATCATCGAGGTTGTAGGTGAGGAGAGGCTCATCAGAAGCATGGAAAATGCGGCGAGCAAAAGGAGAGAGTCTAGTGTAAATGTAACGAGCGCTTGCAGCGTCGCTACCACCTTGCAGACGGGAACCGAAGTTACCACTTGGCTCGAGACAGTTGATGTTGTTGGACCCGACGAAGTTCTGTGCAAGACCAACGATGGTATCTTGCAGCGACTTATCACCGTAGGCGTAAGCAGTCAGACCGGAAACGGAACCTGCCAGTTCCACGACCTTGATGTCCTTCTTCAAGTTACGTCTGAAACACGTATAGAGGACCTTACGCTGACCAGGTTTGAAGCCGTCAACCAAGGAGGGAATCGAACGCTGGTTGTCTGCCATACTGAAGAGAATAAGCTCCTTATTGATGAAGTCGTCGTAGCTGATCTTCTCCGTGCCAGACATATCAAGGTAAGTGCCAGGGACAAAGTTTTGCAGCCACATCTTACGCTCATCGGCCTTCTTCTTGGAGAAAGCAAGGTCAATAAGCTGCTGCTCATGCTCCTGCATGGTGTGAAACTCTTTCAAGTGCTTGTCTAGATCGGCGAAGTAGATCTCAGCATCTGAAGTGTCGCTGGTACCCAATCCCTTGTAGTACTTGTGATCCCAGCCCTTCTGGTGACCTGGCTCACCCTTCCAGACCTCGTATTCGGGCATGGTGAAGAAGTCAAACTTCTGCCTTGGGTTCTTTGGGTCACCCTTCCAGACTTTGACGATAGGAGTGATGAACTCCATAAGGAAGCCAGGAAGACGCAGAAGACTGGGGAACTGCACTTGGAGGAAGTTGATGAGAAGGCCCTTGATATGACTGCCATCGTGATCCTGATCCGTCATGATCATGAGATGGCCGTACCGGAGACTCTTCGTATCGGCATACTCCTTCTTGTGCTGAAGACCCATGAAC
The DNA here is from genome assembly GCA_024184665.2 of Zalaria obscura. Lineage (NCBI taxonomy): Eukaryota > Fungi > Ascomycota > Dothideomycetes > Dothideales > Zalariaceae > Zalaria > Zalaria obscura. The sequence goes on along the minus strand of JAMKPW020000005.1, from coordinate 509,731 downwards.
TTCTTGATGTTCTGAATCTCCTGGTTCTTCGAGATCTGGTCGATGGACGCATCACGAACGTTAAGCATCTTACCGCGGAGCGGGAAGACACCAAAACGATCGGGACTGACCACTGCGCGTCCAGCCAGAGCAAGCAAACTGGCCGAGTCACCCTCAGTCAGAATCAGCGTACACTTGTAGCCATCCTTGGTTCCGGCCCAATTGGCATCGGTAAGCTTGGAGTTGTTCATGCGAGTTCGGCGGTTGCCGTCCGACTTTTTCAAGACCTGATCAGCCTTTTGTTGTGCGAAGTGCATGATGTTGTTGACAGCCTCCGTCTTGGAGATATCCTTGAGGAACTTCTCGCTGACTTGACACTTGCTTCCAAATTGGCTAGGCTTGGTCGTGAGCTGCTCCTTGGTCTGCGATGTAAACGCTGGGTTGACAATCAGACAATTAACGAAGAGGAAGATATGGTTTCGAATTTGGGCGGGCTTGAGTGTGACACCGCCCTTGTTCTTCTTCTTGACAATCTCCATAAGCTTCGTGACGATCTGGTCTGCCACGTAGTTGACATGGGTACCGCCGGAAGTAGTGGCGATGGAGTTGACGAACGACACTTGCTGGAACGAACCGTTCGAAACAGCGAAACCGATTTCCCACCTCTCGTTCGGGTTGTCCGTTAGAATGACCTGAGTCTCCGGCGCGGTGGCAGATGAGCCATCGATTAGACTCTCGGTTTTGATGGCCTTGGTGTACATCTCCATGTACTGCTTGAATTTGGTGACCTTGATTCTGGTGTCGTTCAGATACACCTTGATGCCGGCGCATGTTCCAGCCATGTCGTAAACGCGACGCTTGACCAAAGCCTCGAAATCATCGTCCATCTCGTCCATGCCGAATTTCGCAAAGTCTGGGCGAAATGTGACCTTGGTGAAGTCGTCGCTCTTGACGGTGGTGATCTTGGCCTTCTCCATTACGCTCATGTTCTTGCGCCAGGTTTGAACATACTTCTTCTTGGTGCGCGAATCTACCGTCTCAAGGTGGAATTCTGTGCTGAAAATGTTACAAAGCTTCGCACCGTAACCGTTTCTTCCACCGGTGACCTTGTGCTCGTCGTCATCGTAGTTGGAGCCGGTAAGAAGGTGTCCGAAAATCATCTCCGGGATATAGATGCCTTCCTTGTCGTGCATCTCGATCGGAATACCGCGACCGTTGTTACGGACGGCAATCTCGCCTTTCTCCCTGTCCACCCAGACCCTGATCTCGTTCATGTTCTTGTCGCGTTGCTTGTTGTCCGCAGCGTTCACCAGGATCTCGTCGAAAATCTTGTAGAGACCGGGCACGTAGCTGACTTCGCGATTCTCCATAGCCTCGCTCTGAGAGTTCCATACCCACATCTCCTTCTCCGTACGTTCAACGGAGCCGATGTAGGTATCCGGACGCTTCAAGATATGCTCCAACTGAGTGAGCTTCTGATACCTGTCCGAGACATTGCCGCCCGTCTTTGGCTTCGGCTCGACCATCGCCTCGTTGGCGAAACTTTCATTCTCTATCTCTTGTAAAGGCGCGCTGCCTGATTTCTTTGGCGCAGGTGCCTTCTTCTGCTTTTTGTTTGAGGGCGGGGTGTTGGAGAGTAGGCTGTCGTCGTTCATCTCTGAAGGCTCCATGTCCAGGTCTGAGTTCTCGTCGTCTGATACTGGCTTTGCCTTCTTTTTCGGCGCTGCCTTTGTGACCTTGAAAGTGGTTTGCGTCTTCTTTGGCGCAGCTTTTGCTTTCGGGGCGGCGGCAGTCTTCTTCGGTGCAGGCTTCGCCTTCTGAATGATTGTTGGTGGTTAGTGTTTTGTTCGCAATAGGTGAAAGATCTTAGGTGAACACTCACTGCCTTCACTGGCGGTCCGAAATCACTGCTAGCTCCATCCTCAAACACTGACTCTGCCATTGAATCATCCATACTGAAGTGAAGTGCACCCGCAACGATGAAGTGATGGTACGGCTGTGGTTAGTAAACAAACACGGGTAACGAGCGTATAAGGTCTTATCCAGGCATGGGGGGTTCCAGACGCGTGAGAATGCGCCTTTTCGCGTCAAAAAGATCGAAGTGTAAGGCGCGACTGCAACAGGCGATGGGTGTTTACACCGGCAGCGGCGTTTGTTTTCGGGGTTAGAGTTCGTCTCTGGACCCTGGATCTTGGCGTCACCTCGCATCCACTCCGCTTCGGTGCAGCATGTGACAACAGTCTGTATTATAGACTTTGAGATCTGGAGCACTAAAGATCTCAGCTCCTTTTGATCTACTGTTGATACTGAACATAATTTTCGCACGATTTCGTACACTGCCTCCTGGCCAAGCCGCACTTATAGCAGTAGCGGCATGGCGACTTTGCGAGATAATCGTTGTTCGAATGGCATGCGGTCTTCTTGCAAGTACGATAGTTACGACAGCGTGTTGGATATATACTTGTATCTAATCACCAAATTACCGATTCCATATTCTATTGCTGCAGCGCATCAAGCTCTGGCAATGCCCCGATGTCCCATACTTCTCACCCGACCCCTCCAACTCAACTTACCACATCACCCTTGCCCTCAAATTCCCTCAGATACGGATCCTGCCTCAACTTCGCATAACCAGGCCTCTCCAAGCACCTCCCCGCAACCTCAATATCCGTCATAATATCCTCAATCAAGCTCTCCTTGCTCACATAATCATACTCGGGCCTAATAAACCCCAAAATCATCAAATTCATATGACAGCCGTAAAAGTCCCTCTCAAACTGATGCATAATATGAACCTCGACGCTGCGCACCGTGTTCTTGTAAAACGGGTTCCACCCGATGCTCATGACCATCGGGTACACGGCGCCCTGGTCGGCCGTCAGGCTGGACGATGTGCCTTCTTTTTCTTCTGTAGCGTCGCCGGCGACGACGACGGTCACGGCATCGGCAATTTTGGAGCCGGCGTGGTGGACTTTGCTCTTGGTGGGGTTTTGGCCTGTTGCGGCGGAGGGCGAGAGACCGGCCCAGCCGTAGTAGACGCCGGATTCGATGTCTTGCTGGCCGCCGACTGTGAGGCCTTCGACGGGGATGTTGGCGGTGGGTATACCGAGCTATACGGTCTACGGTCAGTATTATATAACAGTGGTCTGGCTGCCAGGAGCATGGTGCCATTGGCTCGCTCACCTCTTTGCTGCCTCGACCAAAGCCTTTGATCACCTTGCCGTCAACCTTGAGCGGGAAGGGAGGCTCGGGGCCGCTGTCTGGCCCGACGACTGTAGGCCGAGGACCGTCTGGTCGCATTGTAGGTGGGGTTGTAGATATAGTTGGGACGACATTGCTCACATGTCACGCCGGTCAACAGTTGGGTGAGTGGAGCGACCTCCGCAGACTGATGCAATCGCCGAAAGCTTGGCGTTGGCCTTATCTGGGGTCGCCAGTATTTACAGTATAGTGTACATGTAGTATACTGTACCTCATACATATATACAGTATATGTATATGGGTAAGATTGCTCACATTAACAATCCCACTCCCATCCTCCAGTTCAACCCACCACGCCCCAAATCCCACAGCCATATCCGCCCATCCTCGCCCCTCCAACCTTACCTTACCCGCCACCGCAAACCCCACTCTACATACCGCACCGTAAACAGTGGACGGCGTGTAGTGCGCGCGAACTAAACCCATGTTCAACTTCAACCCCCCCTCAGCTCTACTCTCGTTAGCGCTCTACCAACGCACCAACGGCAACGCCGCCGTAGTCCAAATCTACCGGACCTGTGTCGAAGGGCAAAATAGCGGGATCGTAGCGTCCACGCGCGCCGAATGCGTCGGCCGGCTGATGGCGTGGGCGATTGGCGTGCTCGAGGCCGTGCTGGGCGGGGGTTACGCTGTTGGAGTTGCCGCGACGGGGTTTGGGATGTTCGGATTCGGGGGTAGGGGCGGGGTGGTGGGCGCGGCGGGGTTGGATGGGGATGCGGAGAGGAGGCCGTGGAGGGATGCTGGGTTGGTGGTGGGGCTTTGGGTTGCGGTGGTGGGTTTGCTGTGGTGGGTTTGGGGCAGAAGGGGGAGGCGGTCGGCGTGGGTTACGAGGGGGTGTTGTCGGGTTGTGGAGAAAGTGATAGGGTGAATGCAATCGTTGGTCTCGTGTGTGTCTCGTAAGTTATATATCGCAAACCAGCAACCCGAACCTTAGACGTCTAAATCCGCTTTACCTTACCCAGCCATAATCACCGAAGCCAGTACAATCTCATACGCCAACGCTAATCTCAGCAAACGCCCGTCGTCCACCCGCTCAAATGTTCCCAATAACAACCATAAACCTCAACCGATTTCCTTCCCTCCTCTTTCCCCCCTCCCCCACCACCGCCTCCGCCCCTTCTTCACCCCGGTCTCCACCATCATCACTGAACATCCCTTCATCAAGCATCAACGTACTACTCTTCCACCCCCAACTCTGACTGAAATTAAACCTATCCGGCGCGCTCTCATACACACTCAGCATGCGTCCGCCCTTACTCGGACTATAAATCTTGAAATACGTCCTTATGGTGGGCCGGGCATCGACGTAGGGCGGGAGCGTCGGGACGTGATAGTTGCGCGACAACTTCTCCATCTCCGGGTCTCCGTCTCCGTCTTCGTCGTCGTCGTCATCGAAATTGTTACTGGCGCCCGCGCGGGTTTGCGAACGGGTGTCAGGCGGCGAGTTGGACAGCATGTCCGTCTGGCTGCTCTTGCGATAGTCCGCGCTGCCCAGAATGCCCCTGACCGCAGCTCGGGTGGCGTGCGCGTCGTTGACGAGTGTGGCATCCGGATCCGCACTCCCGCTGCTGTCGCCGGCTTCGAGCTCGGCATCGCCGTCGCCGTCGCGGAGGCGGGTGACGAGGTTTCGGCGCTCTGCTGCGCGGCGGTCGGCTCGGAGCAGCATCTCGCGTTCCAGGAGACCGATGCGCTCGTCTACGCTTCCCTGGGCCAGGCCTGCTGTGCCGGCGATGACCTCCTCTGCGTCGCGCTCTTTGGCTCTGTGCAGGTAGACGCCGAGCTGGGGGTTCTTAGAGCTGCGGACTTTCTGAATGTAGATATTCCAGAGCGATCCAGCGTAGAAGACTGTGCGGCTATAGACGCGTTTCTTCTCCTTCAGGAGACGTGGGTTCGGGAATTCGGCGGCGAAGCGGAAGGGTGGGACATGGGAGTATGCGACGGGGCGGATTTCGGTGGTGTTGGAGCCGGCGGCGGAGCCAGGCCGGATCATGGGGGTTATAGGGCGCGTATCGGACATGTTGATCGCGAAGTCGGATGCCCATTGGACGTCTTCTGGTTGGATGGTCGCTGATAGACGAGATGCGTGTCGCTGTGCGGCGGCGGATGCGGCGGAAGTTGCTATTACTGGGTCTGCATTGCCGCCCATTACAATGTTGCAGTCTGCGGACGGTATCCAGAACTTGCGAGGCTTGCCGTTGCCGTCCCAGGAATTGGATGGTATGTCATCCTCGTCGTCGTCGATTATTGCGGAACCGGCTGTGGCCTTTTGCTTTCCTTTGTTGGGCGGATCTGGTATCGTCATGGTTGTATCGCGTGCTACAGGAGACTGCAACGTTGACTCTTCGGCACGCTGGCTGAGACCGAGCTCCATGTCCGTTTCTTTAGCGTTAACGACTTTCTGTCTGAGTTCCATTTGCATCCAGAGGGCACTTGATACGACCTTCTCTGGAAGAATGGGTAATCCAAGTGCATCGCGCGCGTTTCGAATATATTGTAATTGTTCGAAGTCGAGGTGGATGTAATGGATGCCTTCGTCCAGTAGTACTAGAAGTGGCTCGATATCAGGATGGGTATACAGCGCTACCCAGCGGTGTAAACTATCGGGGGTCCCTCCGCTCGCTGACATCGAGTTTTTGCGGTAAACTGTGTCGAAGCGTACAGCCATTAGGTTGGCCACGTCCGGCGCTTTGATGATCTTGTTCCTGCTGTTCGGCTCGACGAGGCCCGCTTCGATAGCGGCTGTTCTGAGGCGTCTGTCCAAGATTCGTTTCGCAAGTACCCAACGATCCCACTCGCCATCAATGAAGAAGCCATCTCCGCCTACAATCTCACGAACAATGTCGCCTGGTATCCCGTTCCAGTACTTCAAAGGCATTTTCCATCCATCTCTGCAAAGCATAGCCTTGGCGGACGCCAATATCTTGTCACCAGCACGACCGTAGTAATTACTGGTGACGAGCTTCATCAGCGGCGTTAGTGATGAGGTTGACATCTGCCGCAGTATCGCTTCGATACTAGAATCAATGAGGTCCGGCATTTCCAACCAGCAACCAGTTGCAAACAGGCCAACCGCTTCAGATGCCTCCTCCTCCGGCGCACTTGCCCCGTATAGTCGCTTCAAAGCAAGCTCAAAGGCGGTGTGGGTGATATTTGGGTCAACGTCTTCCGGATGAAGTGTGATGTCTCTGGATTCACTTTCCAGCCATGGTCCTGAAAGTGCTGACTCGAAGAATCCGGCTCTATCTAGTATCAGACGGTGCAATCTGTATGGGAACCCGAACGCGTGGACCGTAATGTCAGAGTGCCGTCCCCCAAGTAGACCACGAGTATAGAGGTGGTCAGGCAGAGGCGTCGTCTCGGACATGAAAGACCTTCGGTTGAGCTCTACCGTCTGTTGGTTGAAGGAAGCTGTTCTTGAAGCCGTCGGAGACGGAGGACCCTGCATTGAGAACAAGCGGTTCAGAGTGGTAAGGGTCGTGTTCTGTTGCCTGTGCGACCTGTCTCGAGCCTGCACGGGCGAGGTTGGGTCATCCGCATCCTTTTCCACTCGCGGTATCCTTCGTCTTGCAACTGTTGCACGAACTTCATCGTCGAACCGAGCGACCCTTCGCTCACTGGGTGTAGGGGTAGATGCCAGAGTTGACAGCGGCTGAGGTGGGCTCGGAGTTGATCGTAGTGGTAGACCCTCTCCCGATGTGTCAATGGCTGGTAGGGAAGGTCGTGGAGAAGAACCACCACCAAAGAGGGAGGGTGAGCCAGAAGAAAATAAAGAGGGCCTTGGTATGCTGCTACGCCTTGAGGGTTCCGGCCTGTCCTGCTGGAAGTCCCAAGAATTGACTGGAGCTGTTATGGGTCGTTCAGGTACGCCTGAGTTTGAGGGACGGTGATGGTCGCCTGAGTCGTCGTAGTCGGCCATGGCAGATTGAGGCGTGAGAGATCCTGGATGTTCTGGAATGCGGGCTGGCTAAACTCAAGAATGCATCACATGCAGCTAGCAGATCCCAGATAGCGTGACGTCGTGTGCAAGAGCAGGTTCTAAAAGATGTGCGTAATTCAGGATATCGGTGTCTTGTATGGAGGAGAAAGTATCTAGACGTGGTACAGCAGAACAGTAGAACAGTAGTAACACGAGAAACAGGCTGACATGGTCGCGCACTGTGTGTCAGGTGCCCGGCGATGATAGCAGGCGTGGGGAACCTTGAAAGCTTCAGGCTCCCGTCCCGTTCAAGTCACATCATTGGACCCGGAGAAAGTCTACCGAGGCGTTTCTGTTTCGGGAGACCAAAAAGCTTATACACGGCTGCCTCCCGAGCCCTATGTGGGCACTAAGATGCACTGATGCACTATTAACGGCCCGGCGACTGACCTCTCGTGATCCAGAACGCTACTTGATGACCACTTCTTATACCACGGCAAGCCCTTCGGTGTAGGGGGACGACAAGCATAATGGAAGCCTTTTTCGGCGGTGTCAGCGCCCTGCGAAGGGCAGCACCACGGCTGGCGTCCGAAGCATTCGTTTGCAGGAGATGTCTTCATGAAAGAGCCGCCCCACGCCAGACATTCAAGTCATTGCGCCAGACACCATATCTGCAAGCCTTCCGGAGTCGACCGGCACAGATTACAAGATACAACTCGACCTCTTCTACCACTCAGCCACTATCCCCGCTTGCTACATTGAGTAAGAGTATAGGACCAAACACAACCGCGAAGGCTCCGCCAGCAAAGACATCGGCGTTCCCGGAGACGAGTGACAAGAAGGTGGCATACTGGCTTCTGGGTAGCGCAGCAAGCGTCTTTGGAATTGTTGTCTTCGGTGGTCTCACGAGACTTACTGAGTCTGGGTATGCTCTATGGGAGAAAACAGTAGCATGCAGGACACCATGCTGACCCAGCAACAGGTTGAGCATCACAGAATGGCGGCCCGTGACAGGCTCCCTACCACCAATGACTCTGGAGAAATGGGAGTCCGAATTTGCTCTATACCGCGCTTCTCCCGAATTCAAGCAGATCAATTCCCGCATGACTCTTGAAGAGTTCAAGCAGATCTACTGGATGGAATGGATACACAGATTGTGGGGACGTGTTATCGGAATGTCCTTCCTTCTCCCTACAGCGTATTTCATCGCACGGAGAAGGGTATCTTCCCGAATGGCACTGAAACTCGTCGGTATCTGCGGCCTGATCGGGTTCCAGGGAGTCATCGGCTGGTGGATGGTCAAGAGCGGACTGAAGGATGATCTTTTCGCACCCGGCAGCCACCCAAGAGTTAGCCAATACAGACTGACCGCCCATCTCGGCGCGGCCTTCATCTGCTACCTCGCCATGCTCTGGAACGGCCTCGCCATCCTCCGCCAACACCGCCTCCTCGCCAACCCAGCCGAATCCCAACAACTACTGACCGCAATGTCCAACCCGGCTCTGAAAGTCTTCAGACGCTCCGTCGCCGCTCTCGCCGTCCTCGTCTTCATCACCGCCATGTCCGGAGGTCTCGTCGCCGGTCTTGACGCAGGCTTGATCTACAACGAGTTCCCCTACATGGGTCTCGGATTGACGCCACCGAAGAAAGAACTCTTCGACACCTTCTACAGCCACGTTCCCGACCACTCCGATCTCTGGTGGCGCAACATGCTCGAGAACCCCTCGCTCGTCCAGCTCGACCACCGAGTCCTCGCCACGACCACCTTCACAGCCGTCATGGCGCTTTGGGCCTACACGCGCTTCAACCCACGCGTGAAAGCGCTGCTCACTCCTGGCGCGAGGAAGGGTGTACGCGGTGTGGTTCACTTGGTCTGGCTGCAGGCTACTTTGGGCATCACGACGCTGCTCTACCTCGTGCCGGTTCCTCTGGCCTCGGCACACCAGGCTGGCGCTCTGGCGCTGCTCACGGGAACAGTGGTGCTGGGCAGCAGGGTGTGGGTGCCGAGGAGGTCTGCAAGGCTCGTTGCGCAGCGTCTGGCTCAGGCTCATGGTGCCTCTAAGGCTGCTGTGGGCCGGCGCGGGCCGGATGCTATGCTGAGGGCGCAGACGGGAATTGCGCAGGCATAGTGAGATAGGTGTTTTGCATGTGCTCTTTACTTGCATATGCTGAGCCTTGGTGGGCCCTGGTGGGCCTTGTTGTACATATCCTTGCATATATTAGGGTTGGGTGGCGCGCCGTGACGCATCTGTGGGTATTGCTGAGGCGCAGGTCCTTGCATTAGTGCTTGTGGAATAGATCTCCTTTCTTGTTTTGGAGGGCCGATTTGTAAGATAGATGGACTAGAGCGATCTGAGACATTTTCTGATGTGATCTTGATCGTGTTGATATTAATCAGCCTGTTGGCCGCTCATTGGCCGCCAGCGGTCTGTATGATTATGGCCAGGACTGGACGCTCAGCTGAGTTCTGCACGCAGCCTGTAGATTGAGCATCGCATCTCAAGCGATGCGTGGCATGAGGATTGGCACGGGTCGAAATGCAAATTCAATGGAGCAATGACATGCTGCATCCAGAGGAGATGACGAGTGTAAGGCACAACCCTCTATCACGCTACGTTAGATAGGTCGAGAGCAGGAGTATCTATACAAGATTCAGAATCGCAGTACCCGACAGGCTCATGACGGTGGTCTAGATTGCAGTGATGCCTGCAAGCAGTAGGTCATCCCTTTGGTGCCCCTCCTATACTTAGGGCCTTGCCTTTCCGGCAGAATAGACACCAACGATACAGTCAATTCATTCTAGACACCGTTATTGCAACTATATCGACGGCAAGATGTTCATGAACACACTCCTGCTGCTCTTTGGGCTCTATGTCTTTGATGTTGCTGCTGCACCGGCTGCAACAAAGACCCTGGACAAGAGAGTAACCTCTCAATGTGGCCAGTACACCAGCGAGTCTAGCGGCGCATACACCCTCTACACGAACGGATGGGGCTGGTCTACGGCCACATCTGGCTCTCAATGCTCGGAGATAGATGGTCTAAGCGGCAGCAGTCTCGCTTGGAGCACAACCTGGACCTGGGCAGGCTCGTCAACCTCTGTACGTAATATCACACGCGCTTATAATAGGCACAGCATGCTGATTCAAGGCAGGTCAAAAGCTACACCAATGTCGAGACCAGAATCACACAAAAGGCTCTGAGCCAGTACACCAGCATCGCCACCTCGTGGTCCTGGAGCTACACCGGAACGAGCTTGAACTGCAATGGTCCGCGGCTCCCCTTGAGCAATGTGTCAACACCTTAGCATTGCTAACCCGCCCACCGTCGCCTACGACACCTTCCTCGGCACAACCGCCACCGGCGCCAACACCTACGAAGTGATGATCTGGCTCGGCCTCTACGGCAGCATCTCCCCACTCTCTGCGAACGGCTACCCCTTCACGCCCATTGCGACCCCGACCATCGGCGGCGTTGCTTTCGACCTTGCGTACGGGTTGAACGGCAACGTGAAGGTGTACAGTTTCGTTGCTCATAGTCATGCTGCGACCAGCTTTAGTGGCGATCTGCTGAATTTTTATAAGTGGCTTGAGGCGAATGAGGGGTTGTCGAGTGCGTTGGTGCTGCAGAGTGTGCAGGCGGGCTCGGAGGTGTTTACAGGGAGTGGTGCTAAGTTGACTACGACGGCTTATAGTATTACTGTCACCTGAGAAAACGCTAGGTATGTGATGGTTAGGAAGGAGGGGATCGTTGTAAGAGATTGATACTGTGATTCTTTGAGATGTTTATGTTTCCATCCGTAGCTATAACCATTCTTTGCCCACGTTCCCTGCTATGCGCTATATTGGAAGATAGTAAGAAAGACGAACAAAATCTCGTAATAAGAATGATACTATATTTGTGCTAGATTGACTCAATCCGCCACCAAACATGTGTTTATACGTGTTAGAGAGATATGGCTGAGGGATTGGGGAGACGTGGATTGGGTGACTGGAGTGGAGGATGGGAAGTGAGAGTTGGTTCGGATGATGGTGGTACGGCAAGCTGAGGTACCTTAGGTGGTGCTGGGGTGTGGGGGATGGGGATGGAGAGGGCGGATTTGGCTGAGGGGCACAGGTGAAGGTGACGCCACCTGAGTCCCATATAGATATCACACTGCCAGCGACATTCAGCGGGAGATTTGTGAGGCATAGATCACGGCTGAAGTTGCTAGCTGCCTCAGATCACCTACCCTGAGCTACCTGGTCAGGTGGTATCATCAAGTTCTAACCCATTAGCAAGTTGTAACGGCAACGAGAGCCTCAGGAGGTAATGGAATCCTTCTCACCGGTCAACTTGGGTGTACCCTACCAGGCCCCAACATCCTTGGTTTGTGTCGCATCGTCCAACCAATGGTATGGAAGTTGTGGTCTTCTCGATGCATCCTGCGTGCCGCACCTGCGCATTGTACGAGCCGAAGTGCAATAGCCTTACACACTGTCAGCAACACAGCCTTCTTGTTACCATTCATTGTTTACTTATAGGACGGCTACCGCAACGCTCACGTCTGCGTTGTTGTCTACACTACCATCAGAGCTCATCAATGTTCATTTGTTCAAATGGCAGACGTCCTATCCATAAGTGCTTCAATCGCTGGCCTTGTCGGCCTGGGCGCGCAAGTAGCTACAACCGTGGTCCAGGTCGCTAGTTCAGTATCAGGAGCCGAAAAACAAGCTACATCCATCGCAACTAACATCAACATCACCATTGAAATGTTGACCCAGCTGAGTACGCAGCTAAACAACGAAGATGTATCTTCAAGCTTGAAAGAAGCATCAGTAGCGACGCTACACAAGGCTATCAAGGAATGTGAGGACTCTTACAACGACCTAGACCAGCGTTTGAGAAATTTAGTTGGCGGTAAAAAGAAGAAAAAGTCCAGTACAACCTCCAGGCAAACATTCAGTGTCTACGCGAAGGTAAAGTGGGCAATGATGGAGCCGCGGCTGGAGCTTCTACGTACACATTCGGAAAGGCTCAAGTCGGTTTTGGATACTTTACTCGGCGTTACCACGCTGATTATGCTATGTCGCCGGTAAGGGCAGCACGATAGAAATCGAGACATGGCACTAAATTCTTTAGTAACGGAGACGAAGCAGAGAGGAAAGAACAACGGGCTCGGATCGAGGCTCTTATGGAGGCACAAAAGGAGGCTTCGGAGGCATTGAAGCTCAAGACAAAGGAGATTGAACGCTTGGAAAAAGAACTTGCAGCCGATCAGTCTGACAGGAGTACGAGCAAGGGTCGATATTCAACGGGAGAGATAATAGAGGCAATAAATGACCGATACCCATTAGGAGAGGAGCCCATACATTTGAGATCAGAAGCAAGAAAGGGCCGCCACCAAAACGAACCGAATCCCAGTCACCAGACCCGGAACTCTAGCCCAACATTCATGATGAACTGCCGCAGTGTGCTTTCTGGAGAGTACTCCTACAGATTAGGACTCCACATTCTGCACTTCGATATCAGCGAATCGCTTCGCCACCTGGAAACACTAAAAGAGACGCTAGAATCCAGCATTCGCGAACTATCCAAGCTATCCGGTCTTGAATCGAATTATACGGCGAAAGACACCATCCGGTCGGATGTACGAAACGCCTACGCTCAAACAAGGAATCACCTGGATAGACATCTAGTCGCGCCTCCATTCGAGACGGATGAGTATACTCCTTCGACGCCAAGACAACGAGAACGTGACATACACCTACTGCGCAGTATCCGAAAGGGCCTACCACCGCCGCTGGAATCCTCTGTAGATTACGTCTCGGATGAATATCGTTCTGAGTCCGAGGAATCTGGGATTTTCGAGTTTTGCTGGGGCCCACCACCGGAGATGGCTGGGCCGCGAGAACCTGTTGTAGGTGGAATCTTGCGTAAGTATCGTGATGGGTCCGATGGTGAGGACGCGGATGCAGTAGGAGAAGGAGGCTCGTCGGAAGAAGGTTCAGACCTGGCTGACGAGGAAGAAAATGGAGAGCACAAGGGGGAGGACGTAGTCGAGGACTTACTGCGGCGATGGACAACGTTGTACGATGATCCGAAAGAGGAGACCCGCGAGCTTGAGAAAGGAGACGAGCATGTTCCGGCGTTGGACCATGAGAATGGCGACTGAACATGGAGACTGGTGTTTACGCCTCATGACTAACGACGGCCTTAGATCAAGATGTGTCTTTGTATCGTCATGTATCTTTTACTTCCTCATGCAAACTGTTCCATGCACCTAATCTGACTTATCTTCCACCGTGACCATCGTACCCGACCTCAATCCTCAAACAGCAGCCCAGCCGCCAAATCGACATTCCCACCCGTCATATTCAACGCCGCCACAGCCTGGCGACTCGAAAAGCCCAACTCGGTCAAAAACCCCACATCCCTCTGCGGAAACGGATGCTGCGGCAACGGCAGAGACCCCGGATGCCCACCCGGCACCGGCGGCGGCAACCCCGGCACAATCCCCGGTGCCTCGACTCCTCTGCCCCCATCCACCCTCCCAGGAGGTAGCACACTCCGCACGCACCTCGCCACATCCCTTGCCCACTCCCACGGCCTCTCGTGCTCGCCCGGCCGAGCGCAGAAATACTCCCACCCCATCACACCCCCGAAACCCGGATACCTGGCCCTGAGCACCCTCAGCACATCCTGCATCCGTCCAGGCTCCACATGCCCCGCGCCCAAAGCCGGATTCGTAATCAGTCCCATGACCACCTTCTCAGGCCGCCATCCACAGGCCACGACCGCGTCGTAGTGCGCGGTGTTCGACGCGTCGCCCCAGCCGCAGTAGAACTGGGTGTTGTACCACGCGACGCTTCCGCCGCGGACGCGCTCGAGCTCGAAGTAGGAGAAGCCGCTGAGGTGCGGTTGTTGTGGTAGCAGAGCCGTGGCGACGGGGGCGAGGGTGATGAGGAAGTTGGGGCCGAAGTCGGTGCGTAGACGGTCGATTAGACGGACGGCGCCGCGGAGGGACATGGGTTCTTCAATGTCGAGGTCGAGACCGGAGAGGGAGTGGCGCTGGATTAGGGTGGCGAGGGGGGTGTAGTAGGCGTGGAACTGGGGGGACAGTGAGCAGGGGGAAGCGTGGTAAGGAGAGAGGGGTAGGAGAGAGAAAGGAGATTGGCGTGCACAAGAGTAGGTCAGGGAGAGAGGGCGACTCACACTAGCATCATCCCCATCCAGTCTCGCAAACGTGCCCTTAGCCGCGCCCCCAAGCATGCCCAAGACCGGCACACCACTCGCCTTCAACCAGGCCGCCTCACTCCACAACTGCTGGTACTTCTCCGCCTCAGGCGGATCATCGTTCAGGGTGATATTTCCGGGCCCTTCGTTCAGATGTATAGCTGCGATAATCACATGCGTCACGCCCGTCTGGTTCGTGATGAGGGGGAGGAGGGAAACGTGTTTGCCATGCTGGTGGATCGTTTGGTGGTAGACTACCACACGCGGTCCTTGGCCGAGGGGGAGGAGGGAGGGGAGTGGGGAGGGTTGGGGTGGGTGTTGGTGGGCCATTGGGGAGGGGGAGGGGGATGAGGTGAACGTCTGGCGGGGGTGACGCCGGGTGATGCCAAGAGATTGAGATGGAACAGTGGGCGATAAGATTGCCCGTTTCGAGTTTCTCGAGTTACAGTGCCCGAGTTACAAGCGCCTGTAACAAACGCAACGCTATAGCGGGGTGGAACTATGGTTTCCAGGTTGGTATAATGGTTCCTTGCGTGTGTTCGATCTCGCTAAACCGCAGAACGCTTGTGGCGTCTGAATATCTACGATGCCTTGTGTACGCCCTGAACTCCGCTACTGAAAATCCCAGCAATGACTTTTTGTGCCAGCCCAAAGTCCCTTGGTATACCATCTGACCCATAACAGCCCGTATTACGCCCGAAGTCCCATCGCTCGGCAGTCTGTCCTAGTGTTCTCCTTGCGTCGTATCTTCAACGACTGCTGTTTTCTAACGGCACTTCTCCTATACTAGATAATCGGCAAGAACTAGAAATCATAGTCAGCAAAAACTCCTTTCCACTCAAAGGCGCGCGTGTACTCACATTCATAACAATCAACATCGGAATATCAAAAACATCCCTCTTGACACTCCAACAATACATGCAAGCGACCTTACCGTCCTTCTCGCCCAGCGCATTCATCCCCTGCTCGCCACT
The DNA here is from genome assembly GCA_024184665.2 of Zalaria obscura. Taxonomy (NCBI): domain Eukaryota; kingdom Fungi; phylum Ascomycota; class Dothideomycetes; order Dothideales; family Zalariaceae; genus Zalaria; species Zalaria obscura. The sequence goes on along the minus strand of JAMKPW020000005.1, from coordinate 494,386 downwards.
AATCAACGGCCCACCCGGCCCACCCCCACCAAGGCCACCATTCCTCACCTTCGCATTGATGTTGCCACCCTTGACATCCAGCTCACTCTTGACCCCTTCCTCGCCCCACCCCGGGTCCTCCTTGGTGCGATACTTCAGCAACTTACACGGCGTAATCGCATAACCCCTGGGGTCTCCAAACGCGAGTTTGGCGAAATCCTCATAGAACTGAATGACGGAGTCGTCGTCGAGCAACTCGGCCAAGAACACCGGCTGCGGACGTCCCTGAGTGGCGTCGACGTTTGACGCAGGCACGCGAGGGGTGGCGGCGCCCCGGGACGAGGTACCGGTGAGGTTGCCAGAGGTCCCGCCCGTGTTGACGTTGAGGTTCGGTTCCTTGCCCAGCAGGACGTCGCGGCGCCAGCCGGTGAGGAGGGAGAACTCCTTGCTGACGGCGGCGACCTCGCCCGTGCGGCGGCAGATGACGGTCGGGGTGCCGTAGCTGTTGATGAAGTCCTCGTACTCCCAGAGCGTGCGCTGGAAGCACTTCTCCATGAAGATCAGGTCGTCCGTGTTTAGCTGCTTCGTGCAGGAGATGAAACTCGGACGGATCGAAGCGAGGGCTTTGGCGATGCGCAATGTCTTCTGCGGCGAGAAGCGCTTTTGGATGAAGGCGGTTAGGCTGTGGAAGCCCGTGGTGTAAGAGTAGGGTTTGTTGACCGAGGAGTAGATTTGGGAGGGGTCGCGGCGGCGTTTGCGGGCGCCGTTTTGTTGCGCTTGGATGTCGCTTGAGGCGGGAAATTGGCCGCGTTGACGGTGGTGCGGGATCTGGTTGTAGTCGTGCTGCTGGTGGGGCTGCTGGTGCTGATTTGGGTAGAGTGATCCTGTTGCATTTGGGCTGGAATTGTATCCAATTGCGAAGTCCAGACCGTTTGTGCTGGGACTTGCACCTGACAGGGAAGCGTTGTTTTCGCCAATGGCAAACGCGTTAGGGTAATTCGAGGACTGATCAAAGTTGTTGGAGTTATCCATCGGATAAAGGTTCCCCGCACTCCCTTGACGCGATCCCGTGTTACCATTACCTGGTTGCCACTGAGAGAAGGTGTTGGCATTTGCATTGTAGGGGAATGCTGCAGGGGAAGTGTTGAAATTATTGTTCCCTGATGCATCGAAAGACATCGGGTTCATTAGCCCACTGCTATCGACGTCCGGAGTACCAACAGCGCCCGAGGACATATGGCCTAGCATTCCGAACTCCAGCGCACCATAGTTGTTGCTGAAATTCAGACCTGAAACATCGAAGTTGAAGAAAGATGGATCAGTGGGGTCAAAGGGCGCGGTGAATTGCGGATTTTGTTGGTTCTCCACTGGCGTGTCCATCGATGTCATTGAAGCCTGCATCGGCGAGACCTGTTGACTCGAGTCGACCGAGTAACGAGTCGAAGGCATTGAAGCCTGTTGATTGTTGAATTGCCCGACCATGGCCGGATCTGAAGGAGACTGGACTGCGCCTCCAGTAGCTCCAAAGCCGGGGTAATTGCCCGGAATGGTATTGGGGTAAAAGGTCTGAGATTGCGCCATAGACGAAGCATCTCCACCCATCTGCGGCCCTGCAGACATTGCCTGCTGGGGTCCATTCATAGCAGGGTAGGTACCAGCGACGCCGGGCATTAGAGCTTCGTTTGGTGCATCATGAAGGTACTTGGCCTTCTTCCGCACACCATCATGGCAGTGGTCTTGAAGGCCACGCTTGATGCAGCGCAAGCAGGGGCGTTCATCACCTAGTTAGCGTCAAGATTAGCAGGCCACCCTCGCACAGATGCAAGTCATGCAGAGATTTAGATTAAACATACCACAAGTGAGATGGGCCCTCTGACAAGCAAAGCAAGCTCTTCTTGCCTTCTTCCGCCTCGGTCTCGAAGGATCCTTTGCACTTTTCTTCGCGCTAGGCTCACTGCTATTATCTTTGTTCGACTGGTTAGGCGTATTCTCATCGCTCACGGTGCGATCAACGCTCGACTCGACCATATTGCCAGCGTCCTGTTCGGCAGCGCTGGGTTCTGGCGAGGGCGACGCATCCTCGGCGTCCGGGGTCATATTATTAACCTCTGCGGCTTGTTACTACAGAGTCCCGTGCCAGCGGCGCGGTCTCTTACACAGGGCTCCAGCGGTGCCGTACACCCACGTTCCTGCCTGCGCGCACCCGTCAATGTTGCGACCAAACTACGTCCTAACGGTTCGGTTGCGTTCGTATGAGGTCGTCGAATCAGCGACGGCGGTGGCAGACAAGTGGATAGCTGATCACGAGCGCGGTCGCGGCTCGGTGTAGCACTGCTTTGGGTGCCGCGTCGACAAGCCTATGAGCCCGCGCGGCGGGTTCTGCAGACCTCGCTTGATACGACCCAGAGTATTTTAGTTGTGCGACAGGGCGGGCCCAGTTATTTGTGCGTGTGTCTGTGTCTGGGTGCGCGACGAGGTCTCCGGTGCGGAGGAATGGAAGGCTCTTGGTGAGATGGGATATGGCAGGGATTGCGCGGTTGGGGCGACATGGACGTTCCAGCAGGTAGGTTCTTTGCCACGTTCGCTTGCGATCATGATAGCTCTTTCAGCTGGCGCTATTCCATCCTGTCGGGCCTGTCTGTGTCACGTCGTGTGCGTCTGGTGTGGAGGTGGGAGGACGATGGCGCTGGATGCGGCAGCCACTGGGACGCTTGGAAACGCCGCTGGAACAGGCGCTCGTGCTCTATTCGTCTGGCACAGCGAGTGGCATGTGCGGACAAGATGCAACAGCGGGCGCGGTATGCTTGGTGAGCTGGCCCGGGGCGGAAATGCAGACGCAGCAGAGGAGCAGATGCAGGTGGAAGACTCACTCTCACCCCGCTCTGGCGTTTGGGCTGCTGGCTGCTGCGCGCAAACTGGAAACGCCTGGAGCCGGGGCCTGTGCTTCGAGCTGCCACTGCCCAGCATGCGGGATCAGCCATAGCGGCCGAGCAGCAGCCACCAGCCAGCAGCCGTCAGGGCCGTGGACTAAAACAGGACCCTAGTCGAGGGCTGCCGCATCTTACTGCCTTACCTTACAGACGATTATACGGGTAACCACACCAACCCACTCTCTGCTCAACGGGTTTCTATACAGAGACACTATAGCTTACACCACTATACAGAAATGTCGTCAGAAGGTCGTAGATGCAATACCTACTACGGTATGTAGGCGAGCATCGTATTGCCTGTTGCACCTCGCTTGCGGACGTCAGACCGCTCTTCTGGGTGCGAGACACCTTGGATGCCTCTTGCGAGACACAAGGCCCAGACGTAAGGGCTCCCATGTGCAAAGGTAATCTGAGTGGCTATTCTGGCGTCGCACACAGATCGTTCTGGTGCCGTATCACGTGGAGAAATCAAGGCACGAGGGGCAGTAATGTATGTCGTGCCACCACACTACCTATTAGTACCTAACATATCTATTCTTACCGGGGTCAACCCCGTGCCCCGAGCAGGTCCCAGCAGGCCCAAGCAGGGGCACCACTGCCTGATCTAGCCCGATGACTGCGCATATCGGCTGTTGCCCCTTATTCTTTTTCCATATTTGAAGAACAGGTACGCTGCGAGCAAGGGTCAGCATGTCAGATCCCGTGCGTCTGGGTGGTGGACCGCTACTCACGGAAAGGCGTCATGGCCAGAGCGAGGAACCTGGAGGAGGATCAAGATTAGTGCGTAGATCATGGCTGCTGGACACATCCACAACTTACGCAAGAAGCGTGCTAGCCCATTGATAGCCCAATTCTGGAGTTGCATACGTCAGTGACCGCCTTTCTGTGTCTCAGAGGCGTGGCAAGGCCGACTCACTTTCGTACATCTGGACGCCAAAGAGAGGAAACGCGGCTGCGAAGGAGGAACGTGCGAATGAGTTTGCCGCTAATGCCGAGGCTGCATAGAGTGGATACTGTCGAGGACGAGTCAGCTTGAGAACAATGGTCGCCATGTTGCTGCAGGCACAACACATCAACGATGACAAGACTATTGTTTCGTCGAGCGAGCACAAATGTGAGGGACATCGACTGTGAACCCCGACTGGTGCAAGACTTACGCATTCCACAAGAAACGTAAAGACACCGGCGAATACGAAGATGTTACCAAGACCGAATATGCCTGAAAAAACAATGGGCACTGCAAAGGATTAGCTCGGTCCTACTATGCTAGCAGGGATATCGTACCAATCCAATGTACCTAAGCAGATATTGTTAGCACATTACTGCGTGAGATCTATGACAGATTTGTGGCAGAGAACTCACGAATGGATATGTTGTCCAGGCGAATCCTAAGATCGTCAGCGTTGAGATCACTGGATAGTGGGGATATCTCTCTCGGGCCCTGATGGCTTACCAAACAGCCCTATTGGCACCAAAGCCGCGCCACTGCATACGATTAGCTCATTTTCCATGTGGTATCACCGATCAGACTCACAGCATGGTAGGTGGCAGACGGAACTCCGGCTCGGACACTCCGCCGTTGCCTGCAACCAACTTTACATAGTATTTCCGCCAAAGAGGATCACATGAAACGCCGATGATCATGCCGATGAAGATGCCAATGAAGGTGAGACCCGTCTGGCTGAGCGAGAAGCCGTGGTTGTTCTCGAACACGAGAGGGAATGCACCGAAGAAGAGGTACAGAATGCCCAGAAGAATCGCTGAAAGTAAACACAAGTTCAAGCACATTGGCTCGAAAAGGAGAAGTTGAAAGGGCCGCACGCAGCTCCATGCCACCGTCTTCACCACTGATTTGTCCATGACCTCGATTGGAGCCTTCCATGCGTCGTTTCCGGTCTCTTTCCGGAGCCTGATGGCCTTTCTGCGCAAAAGAACTGGGTGGTAGGTCTCTGGCACGAAGAAGATGATCATGGCAAGTTGTGCGCCAGACCAGATCAGAAGAACGTAAAACGTCCACCTCCAGTTAGTGTACTGGTTGATGAAGCCTCCCATAATCGGTCCAATTTCGGGTCCGATAAATGGGCTTGCGGTATACACCACCATCGGCAGAGAAAGCTGATGTTTCGCGAAAAGATCCCCAACCGTGCCTCCAGCAACGCTCAAGAAGGCACTGCCGGCCAACCCGTCAAAGAAGCGTGCAATCAGCATGGTCTGCGTGTTTTGCGCAACAGCGCACGGTATCAACCAGATGAGAAACAAGAGGTAGGAGAAGATGTAAATGGGCCTGCGTCCATAGAACTCCGACAGAGGCGACAGAACCATGGGACCTATGCCGAGACCCATGACGAAGAGTGACAGACCAAGGGTGGCCACGATCCTCGAGCAACCAAAATCGCGCTCCAACTGCGCATAGGTGCTGGTATAGAGTGCAGAGGTGCAGGTGACGCATAGCGAGCTGCCGCTCACAATGAGTACAATCAGCCATTTCCGCGCCGTTGCCTTACTCCTCGGATTGAGCGGATCGTCGTCCCCATCCCAAGTCACCTCAAACTCCTTCTCAGAGCCCGCTCCCACCCTCTCCCCATCCGCCAACTGATTCTCCTCGTCCTCGCTGAAACGCGTATACCCATCTTGACCCGCATAGGACCGCTGCGACCGCGTCGAGCTCGCCGAGCGCAGATGCGAAAGTTTAGTCGGGCGCGGTGGCTGGATGGTGCGTTCGTCGGCGACGCTGGCTGTGCGTCTTTCCTCCTCCTCCTCCTCTTTCGCTTCGCCTTGGTCGACGCGTGTCGAGACGTCTGGCACGGTGTCGAAGGGTGCTCGCGACTCCTCTGACTTTTCTGACTCGACGGGCGAGTCGTCCAATGACGACGACTTGGACACTGTCATTGTTCTAGGTCCCGAACGATGCCCCAAACTTGGCACGACTTCTTCCCCGCGATGGCGCACGCTCACGTCAGGGCTGGTCAGCAATCCAGATGCAACACCTTATGGGTACACAGGTGCCCCAGGGCAAGACAAACAAGACAAAAGCCGAATGCGATAATTGAATCAGTGACGGGACGGCAGAGTGCGTTTCTGCAATGGCATTGCGGGGCTTGGCAGTATTTATAAAACAAAACCGTCCGGCTGTAGGGAGCGGGTGAAGACTGGGGTAATGAGTAATGACGGGATTAGGAGTTTAGGTTGTACGAAAAGGCGGCACAGGATGGGTAAATTGTGACGTAAACGGCTCGAACGGCAGTGCGAAACAGCTTGAACCTGAGGCGACTTCCCTTATTTCCATAGCGGAACACGGGACGTTGTTTATTAATGTATAAGGTACTTGTTCTGTTTACAAACCAAGAATCCATACTGACACACTACCCCGACAAATCAAAGGCAACCTTGCAAGAGTGTTCCAGTTTAACAAGCTCACATAAGGAATCGTAGGCGATCGGGCCCTGAAACTAACAAGAAGCTTGTATTCCTACCTTATCTAGAAGCTTCAACCATTCATGTGCCATCCAATGACTCGGGTGCGGACTCAACCTGGAAGCAAATACTGCTCGTAGATTAGACTTGCCATGACCAGTTGGTCAGGAGGTTAGGGTAGAGGATTTGCTGCGGAACCACAGCACAATTTCCTACGCTGGAGCCTGTAGGCATAGCAAGATAGAAGTCAGCTCGGACCCGAGGCCTCTCCAAACCACCAAGCGAGGAAGCAGCTCAGTTCAGCTACTCATCATACCATCCCAACCCTATTCCCACGCCGACCTCCTCAGATGCAAGCTACAACCATACCCACCAGTCGGATGCAGCTCATCCATTAACCATCCTGATCCTCCCCTCCAACCTCGGACAAATGCCCCTAGTCCAATGCACTCCAAAATCCTCGTCCACCTCATCACACATAGCCGGATGCCCCTTCAGCCCCGCCACCCTCCACCACTTCCGCATCACCTTGCGCATAACGACCAATTCTCTATCCCTCCCCTCCATCTCCATCGCCACGGGCGGCATATCCGAGCCCTCGTCCTCCGAATCACTGACATGTATATCTGTCCCATCTCCAGCATGTTTCTGCCGTTTGGCCGGCCTCTCCGCCTGCTGCGCTTTCCCAACCAGACTCGGCACTTCCTCCGTCCTGCCCTCCCTCTCCGGCGCCGAAGCCCGTCTAGCCAGCTCTTCCGCACCGGGTTCACCAGGTCTAACGGGTTCCCTAACCGGATGCGACAGGTGCAGCCGGTCATGCACGCCGCCCCAGTGCCTGCCGAGACTGGCATTCCAGTTCTTCCACCGGCCGAGCACCTTGAGGGACATGAAGTACTGGCGCAAGATCATGGAGATCAACATGCCGTTTTCCTCCGACACGATTGATTTGGCCGTGCCGCCTTCGCCTTCCAGCGTCAGCGAGTCGAACCCGTCTTTGCCGCGGACCATGTAGTCTCTGGTCACGAGCGTGTACTCGCGGTCGTGGTCGAGGGGCTCGCTGCCGATTGAGGTGGAGAGGATACGGCTGCCCTCCGGTTTTGAGGCGTCGAAGGTGAGGGTGATGTTGGAGACTTGTGGGAAGCGGCCTTCGAGGGCGGGGTATTTGCCGACTGAGTTCTCTAGAGCGGCGAGGAGGGCTTTTCCCGTGACTTTTACGACGACGACTGGATCTTCGAAGGGGAAGCTGTATTCCATCAGTCAAGATTCGTGAGGTCGGCTGGAGCGAGCATTGAGACTGACCAGTTCATGATATCCTTCACCTTCAGCACGCCGGGCGGATACACCTGATCGCCCCTAATCGTCCCCGCAGCCATGATGCAACAATCACCCTGATAGTAATACCTCATCAAGTCGCAGACGAAATTGCCTAGGTTAGACTCCCTAAGCCTGACAGTGGTGAAGCGCGCATCCAAGGGCGCAGCAGTGTACCCAATCGGCTTCTCCAGCTTCGACTTCAGAGCCGACGTCATCTTATCCACCAGCTCTACAGTAGCAGCATCTTCCGCAATCGCCTTGACGACGTCGCGGCGGTAGATTGAGAAGTCCCAGCCCTGGGATCCATCTGTCTTTCGTCGGGCCTCGATGTAGCTCAGCTGCTTGAAGTCGCTGCCGGAGCGGAGAATATGCGTTCCGTTTATTAGGCTGTGCTGGTAGTAGTGATCGTGTCCACCTAGGATTATATCAATGAGACCGGGTTTGGTTTGTTCGGCGAGCTTGTTGTCGTTTGGCTCTCTTTGATGGGTGATGGCTATGATTATTTCGGCCCCTTGTTCGCGAAGACCTGGGATGAGCTCCTCTGCAGTGGCGGAGGCAGACTTGAAGATCAGGTTTGGAGGGGTCGAGTTGAGTGTGTCGAGCCATTCTTGCTCTACCAAGCCAATGAGACCGATCTTGGTACCGTTGGAGGATGTGATAATGAGGGTCTTCTGAGCGTGACCTAGGGGTACATCATCGCCCAGTGCAGGATCCATGACGTTGGCGAGAAGCCATGGGAAGGTGCATTGCTGGGCAAGGTATTCGAATTGAGGGATTCCAAAGTCAAGATCATGGTTCTGGTTGCGTTGTCAGCCTCATTGGTGAAACATACCCGCAGATGGTGGCGGGTAAGCGGAGTGGCAAGTAGGAGGGTACTCACCCCGACACAAGCGGCGACCGTACCGATATTATTCAATACAGGAATCATATGGCTACCTTTGCAACATCAGTTACTATCCTTACCAAAAGAGCCCTCATCAACCCTTACCACTAACCTTTCGTCACACTGCTCTCCAAGCTCGGATTGAACGCATCGCCAGAGAACAGCGGTATCAAATCCGGCTGTCCGTGGAATCTCGAATCGCCCTTGTAGTAGTTGCACAAGGTCTGGAAACGAGAAATACCGCCAACAGGCTCCCGTGAGCCTGCTTCGACGTGGTACACATCGTTGTAGTGCAGTAAGCGGAGGTCTGGCGGCGAATCTGTGGCACCGGAGGAGTAGGTCAGAACCTCGTTCACTGTGGGCTCATCATCTTCCATCACGGCCAGAGGCTGTCGATTCTGGAGGAGGGGCACGTGAGTGCAAGATAGCTTCCTAAAGTTCCTGGTTAATCGCGGCGGAGGCGACAACAGGCGAGACGGCGTTTCAATCTCGGTCCTAGAATAACACTGTCTTCAGATAGGTCCTAGGATTATGGGAGACTTGCTTAGATATAATTGACGATCCTGTATTGATAGGTGTCTCGTACAATTGAAGTGATAGTTGCTAACACGCACGGAGATGCCGGACATGCAGCCATTGATGTCACGACTTTTGGCCAGATCTGGACTTCATGCGGCTTCAGCTTATTCTTTAGCATGACTGAATATATTTATGAAGAAATACATTGAATACGAAGAGGGTTTATTGTATTAAAATGATATGCATGTTCCAGTGCAGGATCCAGCAACGTCGATGTTCGATGCCAGAACGAAGCTAGAACGGTTAAACTGCCGAATGCTCACTAAGGTACCAATACACCGCCCTACTTGAACGTCGATCTATAGGGTTACAGCCAGATTCGGTATGTTAATTCGAGCTTGTTACTCCGGGCGTCTTCCTCGACATAAGAAAGGCCTCCTAAAACTCCGAGCCTTACAACATGCGAAGCAACAGTAGAGGCGAAAGATGAAGGCGGTGAACTTCGATGATCCCCAGGTCTTTACCGCTCTTCTGTAACAGGCGAAGACGATGATCTCAAATTTGTCCTTGAGATCGCCCTCTCCGCCTGGCATCCTTCTCATATGGCAGACGTCACTGGTGACACCAAAGAGGAAAACCTGTCCAAGCATAACCAAGTATAGCCATTGCCGGACCTCTGCGGAATCTACTTGGTGAAGTCGGATGAGCAAATTTGATCGTGTACACGAGAGAGTCGAGAGACCAGGAAGATGAGCGGCGCTACCAATGAAGATCACCAATGGCGCTGAGCCTTGGCCATCAAGGTACACTTAGACAGGCCTACCACCAGAGCGATTCTGGCTGCGAAGCTCTCTGAATACAGTTACATATCGTTGCAGTATGTAGATCGAGATGGCTGTAAGGTGGTGGCAGGGAGTGGAGATGGAAAGGACGAATCTACGAACATGCAACTTCACTTTACGCGCCAAGACTGAGCAACAGCCGGGATAACCGGTTTGGGCCATCCGGTCAACTACATGTACATGTATAGTGTAAACCTTGCCATGTATCTACAGTCACATGTAGAACACAAGGCTATAATTAGACCGAACCAACAACCGTAGTAATAATTAAAACAAACGTCGATTTCAACGTCTTGCTCCTTAACACAATAGACACCGAGTGATCGCCACCCCCGACACACGCTTACCGGCGACCTGCATCTCTTGGCAGCATAGCTACCCCACACCACGACCCTGCCATCTGCACGACATGCACGCTGACGGCCACACGGCGTAGCACCAATGGTACAATCGGAGAAAATACGAGGCGCGCTAGACCACCTGGCGTGCTGAACGACTGAAGCCTATTCGACTCACAGCCCTCTTACCTAGACGTCATTCGTGATGCTACAGTACCTACTACCTTAGTACCCTATACTGTAGTCGGTCTCCCCAGCGGTGTCGGGGCCAGCTTGAGGGCTGGGACAGTGGAGGTCCCCACCGAAGCTCGAGCACGGTCGCTGCTGCCCTTTGTTCTGTAGGCTGTCAGGGCAGGTCGCGATGGTAACCTTGAACTTGGGACCTGTCGAGTGGCTGAAAGGGCCGGATACACGCGCGGTTTTTTTCGTACTGCTGATGGTCCTAACTTGCTGTATACGGTCAAAGCACCGTCGTAGCTTGGCGCTGATCGCAACACCGCGTGACTGGCGCTTTCGTATTATGGCATTGGGGATGCACATATAAGGACTGCGAGGCTTTCCTTCCTGCTCTTTCACTATTGCCTCAGTACCACTACCTAACACCTTCCTGAGATACTTACTCCAATTTCGCTCCAATCCACTAATCCCTCACCTTCACATATCCCACCCACCATCCCGCACCCTTTCACCCAGCAAAAATGCACGTCCCCACCATCACCGCCGTCATCCTGACCCTGCTCAGCTCAACACTCGCCCAAGTAGCAAACACGACGCGCGAATACCACCTCCGGACCCAACTCAAGCGCAACCAGCCCAACAAGGCGCGCTTCGACAACCTCTGGCTCGTGGCCTCGCACACCGGCGCCGGCCTGAACGACGCCGTGCTCTACTCCAACAAATCCTACGCTATCAAAGGGTTTCTGAACCAGACTGCTAATGCCACGCAGGCGAATGGGTCGCCGTGAGCTTTCGTCCTTTAACCCTCCAACCCTCCAATCCTTGGCCCCAAGCCCTTCCGTGTTGATGTGGAGACTGTCTACATGTACCTTTGCTGATTCCAGAATACCAGCTACTACTTCCAAGAATTCGACCTGGGCAACACATGGCCGTACACGATGTCCATCAGCGACGTGAACTTCTACGCCGCCTGGGAGCCCGTGCGGATCAATGCCGGCGAAGGCGACCTCGCGGACCAGGACGGCCAGTTCTTCATCAATGCCACGGGCCTGCAGTGGAGTGATAATAACTCCTTCAAGGGCTGGTTGGGTGAGTGTTTTTCTTGGAACCCCTTTACCTTCTACCCTCTACCTTCAACCTTTATCCTCTTCTCATCATGGGGACGCGTGACGTCTTTCTTTTTGCAATGGAGCTGGGCTGATGGGAGATATAGTGTGCGACTGGTGGCACGACGTGCCGCAGCTGTTCATGAAGTGGGCTTTCTACGACATCCCGAACCCGTGCAGTTGTGCGGATGTGCTGCTGGTGCCCGAGTACCTCTGATCGACCATTGCATCCAACATATGGGGGCACGATGACCCCGGTTCTACCTGATCACTATACGGCGTTTGCATTGAATGGGGTTTGTGCTTGCATTTGGCATTTAACGTTTTGGGTTACGGCGCGTCTGCGACATGCATTGGGAGTCTGATGGGCTTGGAAAGGGTTCTTATTAATAATGCTCAATAATGCTTAATGGTATCATGTTACAACACGAGCCCTCAGCTCAACCATTCAGGCTCTGCGTCGTCATCCTCAGGATCATGTGAGAGCAGTGATTGATTATCGAAGTCAGAGTCGGAGCCCTCCACCTCCATCTCATCGGTATGCTCTGTAGGCCCTTCGGTTGCCTCGACCCCCGCCTCTGGAGGAGGCACCGTTTCGGTGGGTTCCAAAGCGACCTTGTCCCTTAGAGGCGGCGGATGGTGGATCTCGTGTCCATACTGCATGTCGTCCTGATCCAGCTCATCGGTCAAAGAGCTTTCACCGCTATCAGCAGGGTCGGGGTCGAGTGGAGCCTCGTCGTTGATGATCTCCTGTTGCTCGATCGTTTCATCCGGTATAAACCCGCCTCCCAAATCATCGGCAGTCTTGTGGCTAACTTCGGATTCTTCTGGCACAATGCCACCACCGCGTCCGGCCAGTTCATCCTCCTCGTCTTCCGGGAGGAAGCCGCCACCGCTCTCGAAACTATCGGCATGGGACGTGCCAGCTGCGTTTGAAGTTTCGTTTTCCAGTGCATCTTGCGCGTTTGTACTCAGGCCGTCGTAGCGCGATGGAGTAGGCTCTGGCTCTAGAATGAGATCTTCTTCCGGGTCTAGAAGACGGCGTCGAGGCTGTTTACGCTTGCTTGGCGGGAGGTATGAATCCTCTTCATCTTCATCCTTATCTTCGTCATCATCTTGCTCTGCATACTCATCCTCGTCGTCGTCATCATCTTCCTCAACATCACTCTGAAGCTGAGGGCGGCGTCGTCTGAGCCTTGGCGCATCTTCCTCAACAGGACCCAAGTACTCTGCTTCCTCACGTGCGGGTGGTGCCGCATCTTGGTGAGCTGATCGGAAACGTCCTGCAGTAGGCACAGCGACATATTCACCGCCAGCATCGGGGAAGAAACCACCAGCCTCAGCAATCTCATCGCCCTCATCTTCGGCTTCATCAATCTGCTGTTTCAGCTTCTTAGAATCAGTTGACTCTTCGCTTTGGCCAGCTTCACCCTCCTGCGCAGGGTGTAATCCGATCCTCTCCGCGATCCTCAAGCCGATCAAGAACCGTTTCCACAACCTCAAACTCTCCACGCTCCTCAACCTCTCTTCTTCATTCTCAGCCATGTAGGCAAAGCCTTCGATCACCGCTTCAATCGCCTCCTGGTGTTCTCTTGCGACCACAACGCCAGCAGTAACAGCAGTGCCATGGCGACCCTTGAACTGGAACCCCGTAACCGCGTCCGCGTAATCAACCCCGATCAACTTTGCCGCCTTCGCAGCGGCCGGATGCCTGATATGCACACCCCCATCGGGGACCATCGACGGCACATAAACATCCAAGTTCCCATACACATTCTTCGGAACCCTGCCACCAATCACCGGCGGCGGAATATACGGTTCCGTCTGAAAACTCGCATACAACGGCGTCATGGCCGCCTCTTCATCGTCCTCCATCTCGTCCATTCCCATCCCCCTCCTCGACCTAGCCGGGACGCGCTTAAGCGGCTGTTCGCCCGCCTTAATCTCCCTCCCAAATCGATACCATTTCTCCGCGCTCCGAACAGGGTGCACATCACTGCGCCTAAACACACTCTCCAGGCTTGCCCCCTTCGCCTTCGGATTCTTCCCCGCACTAACCTTTCCCACCTCCCTCCTGGGCCAGATCACCTCATGCCTTCTCAGATGCCGCTCAAGCGCATAATAAGGGTGTTCCTTGAAGTCCATCACATTCCCGGGCAACCCTTCCCTGGCCTCGATTTTCGACAACTCCGCGTCTTCAACCTGGTCGCGGTCCAGCCATCCCCGTCGCCTGAACACTTTCATGGCTTTCTTATACCATACTGCGCCGTCATCCGTCGCTTCAACGCGCATCTTCCGCGTCTTGGCATTATACGCTTTCGCGTACCGCCTTGTGACGTCGCAAGCGACCCCGTCTGCTTCGAACGCGATGGCGTAGGTGAGGCTGGCGAGTGGGTAAGAAGCAGGCGGCTCCAGTTTTGCGGGCCGCGCGACTGTGCCGGTGACGGTCGCGTCGAGGGGAATCCATTTTTGGTAGGCGCTGTTGAAGGCTTCGATCCAGAAGATCGGGTAGTCGAGTTTCTGGACACGTTTGGGGAGTTTGGTGGCTTTGGCTGGGGTTCGAGGGGGCTTGCTAGTGCCGGCGATCGCCATGGCTTGATTGAAGGCGGGTTGGCCGATTCGTCGGCGACGACGCGGTGCGATGGTTTTGGGCGTGTCTGAGGCTGAGCCGGTGAGGGATCCTTCTTCTGCGCTACTTGCGCCTGTTTGTTCTCCATCGGTGTTCATGTAGATTGTAGGCTTGGCCAGCTTTTGTGGCGTGGCGGTCTTTGCGCCCGCTGTTGCAAATGGTAATGGCTGCAAGGAACAGACTAGACGGGCTTCCACACCCACTGAGCGCAGTAACGCGCAGAACAGCTGGTTGCCCATGTCTTGAGAACCACGCAGGGATTTAGCAGCATCAATGAAGTCCCGTTTGTCCACTGCGTCTATCTCTTCTCGGATTGATGCGATCTGATCTTGGATGTCCTCCGCGGTCTCGGCCCATTGCGGTCTGCGCATGCCAGATGCCGTGACTTTGAACTTGGCCTGCCAGAGATCGACAGCCAGTTTAAGCCCGTTGATGAAAGATTCAGACCGGCCGAATTGGATCATGTCCGTATCCGGATGAAGCATGGATATTGTCCTTGCCGACAAGACACCCCTGAGCTTCGTTTGGACAGCACCTGAGTTGCACCAATTGTTTCGGACATGACAGTGGAATAAGAGAAACAACACATGTGCCGTGTGCGTGGTGACACGGAAAAGCTTCTCGGCTGCGGTGGCAGGCTTGCGTTTATTGACTGATTTTTTCGGTGTCTGCTTGTTTCCTACCTCTACTGACACATCGGCGATGTCGCTGTCTGCTTCTTGAACCAAGCTGGGTCCTGCAACTTCTTGGTCGACGCCAACTTGTTCCCAGTCAAAGTCGTCTTCGTCTGACTCTTCGGAGTCGATTGTCGTCTGCTGTGGTAGCGCAGGGACATTCTGATCCTCCGACTCAGATACAACCTCTGGCGCCTTTCCATTCCTGCTAGAGGAGTCGCTATCCAGAGGGAGCCTTGCACCTCCAACACGCCGCCGCTTTAGTGGTCGTTCAGGCGCATCTTCAGCAGAAGAGGCTGCCTCCGATAGCATCTCGTTGTAGACATCTGGTATACCACGAGTGCGCAAGTTCCGTGCAGGCTGGGGTCTGGCATCTTTGCGACGAGACGTGATTTCCAGAATCTTGTCATGCGCTCTGCTCTTCGATGTTGCCATCTCACCAGGATGCGACCTTAAGGTATACTCCAATCCCGGTTTGTACGCATCAGGCGGACTGTTTATTCCTGTACAGCGGGTATACCCTATCCGAGGTCCCCTCTGCTGCGATATCCAACTATAACATGATGCGCAAAACAGTGTTGTGTTTCGAGACTACGCTTAATACCTGGATGTAGTCTGTTCTTTGCCTTCACGTGCTTGCACATGTGTGCACATGTGGTAGATGGAGGTGTCCCAAAAGGTGAGACCGAAGGCTTGGCGCACGTCACGCCATTTGCGGGCAGGACGGGAACGCGTCGGGTCCAAGTCGCGTCGCGTCAACTCCGGAAATGCAGGAAGCCGGAAGTGCCTACCTTACCTACAGTAGGAGACTGAGGTGGGCATGTACAACTGCTGAACGCTACAGTATCAATATTCATCTTATATGTACAGGCTTACGGCGCGCAATGCCACGGCAGTCTGCTGCTGAGACTGTGTATCGCTCCACCCCTCCTGTGAGGCAAAAGAAATTCCCGGATCGCAGACACTCCGTCAGACCCCGCAGCACCCTGACACCACTTCCATTACAGCTGCAGCGTCAATCTACGCTCACACAGCTCGACTTTCCACTAGCATGGCTACCGACTAGTAGCTCGGACGATCTCGAGAAGATGGAAGATGAAGATTACAATGAAGTGCAGAGGCCGAGGAAGAGAAGGAGAAGAACGGCCAGCGAGCGGAAGAGGCAGACGACTCTGACTCAGATCGACTTCATGCATCCGCCGCCATCGACGGAGGACGACCAAGAAAACTTGCCGGTATTTCTGGATGGCAGTACCGAACACCTTGATAAAATGCCTGGACGAACACTGTATCAGAGACACTTCTCCCCAGGCAGTGTTCAGCAGCGCACCGCCGTTAATGATAGCGACGAAGAGTCGCTGCATTCTGAAAGTCCTGAAAAGGTTCCTTCTACTGTAACTCCGCGGAAACCTTCCAGGGTAATTGATCTGAGCACGCCGAGGAATCAAAGGACCATGGAGATTCCGTCTTCTCAGACACCGCAGAGCATTCAGCTGTCCACTCGAAGCAGAAGGACCATTGAGTCCCCCATCAGGTCACCGCTTAAAGATCGGAGCGTCAACATCCCGCCTGTTACGACTTTTAGTAGGGAGTCTGTCAGTCCAGCAAAGGTCATGCATTCACCCACGCGGTGTGCTACCAAGGGTTCTCCTATCAAGCAACCCGTCTTCCGCAAACCAGCACGACCTGCTCTGAAACGCGTCCATACGGTTCAAGACTCTGATGATAGCTATATCGGGGATATACCATCTCCTCTCAAACAACAGCGAAGTACTATCCAAGACTCCCAAATGGGATCGCTCGAAGAAGAGGTAACAGCAAGCATCACCACGCAGTTTACAACATTTGAGGATTGTTCGTATCGTGAGAGAGGGATATGCAACGAGTCAGACGACGATTTAGGGAGCGATGTGGAAGATTATGAAGGCTACGATCCAGCCTGCAGTGCTCTGGACCGAGATGCGGCTCGCTTCATGCAGACTCAACTTTCGAGACAAAGAAGCCTCGAGCTGGGATTGTCGCCACCAAAACGGGAAACCCAGGCGAAGATGCAAACGCAAAAGGAATACCTGCTCGACACAGCACAGGAGGCGAATGAGACGGTCCCCGACAGCCCCGGAGCCGGTGGGCAGAGGTCGCCAGCCAGGATTCAAGCTCCCCAGAGACCGCCAGTAAATGACGACACACAGGCATACTTCAACCGAGGCGACGTAGACATCGTAGACCTCACAGACGATACTATTGAGCTGCTGCCTCTAAAACCAGAAGGCCCGTCATCCTCGCCATCAAGGAAAACATCGATCCCCTCGTCTCAGGACGACGCCCCTGAAATCCGCTCCTCACCGCCGCCAATCCCTCCTTCCCAAGCAACAACAGTCGACGTCACGCAACTACCAACACAGCTACCGACACAGCTCCCCTCATCACCTGAAAAAGTGCCCTATTCGCCACCAACAATGTCGCATGCCTATCCACCCTCAGACGGTATTCCAAGCTCGCCTCTTGCCCGACCGCCTTGGACTTCGCCTACTAAGGCGCGGACGCAGAATGCGGACGCGAGCTCAAGTTCAGATTATGATAATGCGGATGGGAACGCGGGGAAGGATACGCAGCGATACAGGACAGTGAAGGATATCTTACCCGACAGTCTGCTCGATTTCAGCTTGCCGCCTCCGCCGCCGATGAGTTCGTGGCGGAGTAAATAGCTCATTCCCATACCAATTCACGACGACATGATCAGTACCACTCATAATGCAAACCACACATTCGAAATATTAGAGTATCCCATCTGAACATCTACCCATCAAACGCTACCAAATCCTCTTAGCAGCCATCATATACCTGCCCACGCCATCAAGCCGATCCCCCTTCCCCTCCCTCTTCCCCTCCCTCTCCTCCCGTCCTCTAGCATCCCTCTCCCTAAGCTTCGCCAACCCCTCCTCATCGCCCTCATAAATCCACCTCCTCTTCTCCTCATCGACCTCCACGGTCCCCCAACCCCCGACTCTGCGCCCCCCAGTCTCATAAACCGCCCTCTCGCGCTCCTTCATCCCAGCATACCGCCGCCGCGCAAACCCGAGCAGGCACATGCCCAGCACGAGCTTCAGCGCCAGCAGCACGAGATAGAGGACGAGGAAGAACAGCAGCATCGTCGCCAGCGCGATCGCGTCGTCGCTGCTCCAGCTCCAGCTCCACCAGAACCCGGTTGTCGCGGCCCCGCCGGCCCCGAATGCCGACCGCCCCAGCGCCCGTCGGAACATCTGGTCGATATGTTGCAGCGCGGCCGTGGTGGCGGGACTGGTGGCCGCGCTCTGCGTCCCCACCGCGAGGCCCGTCGCGGGACTGGGCAACGGCAGGGGCACGTGGGTGGCCAGGAAGCCCTGGTAGGCCTGGACGGTGGCTCTGATCCAGAGGCAGGCTAAGGGAAGAACGGGGAGGCCGAGCCGCTTGGTCAGGTTCTGGTCCGCGAAGGCGTGGGAGTAGTAGTCCTTTGCCAACACGTCAAGGAAGCGGGAATATAAAGTGGGACTGAAGTTGTTGAATTTGTTGATGTAGGCGTGTTTGAGCCAGTCGACTAGCATTTCGGAGCCGAGGACGATTAGGAAGGGGGACAGGATGGCGCCGAAGAGGGAGGGGAGGAGGGTGAAGGAGGAGGGCAGGATGGAGGTGCTGAAGGCGGGGGCGGAGGTGGTTGTGTTGGTGAAGTTGGTCGGGGAGGTGGTGGCGCTGCTGCTGCTGGTGGACGAAGAGGAGATGGTGAGGCCGCCGACTTCGACGATGTTGCGTAAGGCGATGACGAGCAGCATGAGCCAGAGCTGGAAGCGTTCGACTACGTCAGCGCACGTGAGTTGGAACAGGTTCTCCTTCTCGAACTTCTTGAACACGGTCCCCTTGATCTCGACGAATTGGTTGCTCATCAACAGCGTCAGGAGCGCGTTGCTGTAGCTGTTCACCGCCACGTTCAGCGTGATGACTTGGTAGAAGAGCGCGGCGGCGTGCAGCACGTTGTACACGAGCGCGAGCACGAACATCCAAGCGGGTCGGATGATCTTGCTCCGGCCGTTGGGTTTGCGCTCGAGGGTTTCTTTGGAGAAGAGGCATTCGAGGACGTCCTGGCCCAGGGCGGAGAAGAGGCGGTCGCAGACTTCGAGGACGTTGTAGATTACGTAGAGCTTGATAGCTGCTTGACCGCGGATTCCGTGGTACATGCGTGATGCGTCGAAGCGGATCAGGATGAGGCAGCTGCAGATGATGAGCAAACCGTGTAAAAGGTCTGCTTTATGGTTTGGTAGAAGAGCGGAGGGTGTTGATTTGACACGACGGTGACGGTTCAGATTGGAAGCCTTGCGTGGTCGCCTCGTCTGTCGCGGGTCAGAAGATCCATCACCGCTCTCACGAGCGTCGAGGGCCGAAGACACAGCATCCAGATTGGTCTTCGTTGTCTCACTCTCCGCTGCAGACGGCCTCCTCGATCCTGCTTCAGTCTGCCGCTGCCGTTGCCAGAATCGCCCAAAGCCCTTGTACACGTACAACCACACTTCCCTAACCTCCTTCACAGCATTCTGCAGCGACCATTGCACCAGCATCCAGAGCGCTTTCATAAAGCGAAGAGGCAGAATAGTGAACGTATACAGCCATGCATCCAAGCAAGCCAAGGCGCCAAACCATAGCACTTGTTCGAGCTGCGGCGGTAAGAGGAGAAAGTTGAGGAGGCGCTCGAATTTTATCCGTGACGATTCGTAGGGGAAATCGCTACTGGCTGATCTGTGTATGTAAAGCGCAGACGGTCTTTCTGGCGACAGCTCCAGCTGTAAGTAAGTCGGCAACGATAGCGGTGGTAGTGGTATAACCGCCGGCATGGGAGACGGTAGGGGCTCCGGTATCGCGGCGGCTTTAGGTACGCCGTTCGTGTACGGTGGCTGCTGTTCACTTACCCTGATCGACAACGTCTGTCTCCGTGATCCAGACTGATCTCTGCTTTGGGTTGGTTTTGCCGATGTAGATGCCGCATGCTTGCGCCTGATCAGAGGCGACGAAGCGGATCGAGAAGTTGCTCTAGGCCGTTCCGCTGTCACAGCTCCAGGTGTGGCCTTGATACTGGGTAGATGGGGCAGGACGTCAGACTCGAGTTGAGGAGATGTCACGTATACACTCTCCACTGCTGAGCCTACTGGTGAGAAAGGTGCGGTGTGGCTGTCCGTTGTCTGGATTGTGGGTGACAGGACCGTGTCAGCCAGCAAAGGGATCTCTTCCGGGACGGGCGTAGCAGCACGGAAAGGCAGCGATGTAGGAGAGTTCGTCAACTCGTGGATCTTTGCTGGCGAGAGCTTTAAGACTTTGCTTGGTTCTGTATTCTCTTGCTTGGGAGACAGCAGCAGCCTGTCTTTGTCCTTATCCTCGAGTGTCTTGGTCTGCTCGTCCTCCCCTGTGCTTGTACCATTCTGATGTATCCCCGTTCCGTTCGTGCCTTCCTGCTTTTTCTCTTCTATCCGCCCATTCATCGATCCTTCGTGATCTCCACCGTCTCCATGTTCTCCAAGCGGTGTCGCAGCCGGTGTTATGAGGCCGCCATTAACATTATGCGCCTGCCCATCCGATCCAACAACATCCCGTGCATCTTTCATGCTGCCTGTATTATTCCGTTCTTGCACCAGCTCATATTCTCCCACACGATTTCCAGAAACAATCAAAGTGTGTTAGGGGTTGGAATCGGCAATGTTTACTGAGCACATCCCCGAGCACATGCTTAGGCATTCCCCGCCAAGCATCCCCAACTCCGCCGACGTAACCGCTCCGCTGCCTAACGGCGGTGGTGTATAAGGTACATACATTACTTCCACAAGCTTTACCCACCTCACTCACCTCCTCATTACCGTACCTTTCCCTTGTGCAGCTTCCTACCACCCACAATGTCCGGCTACGAAGGTACCCTCCCTCCCATCCCCTCTTTCCCCCTCCCCTCTCCAACGCCCCAACTAACCCCCCTCAGAAGAACACAACATCTCGCGCCCCGCCACCACCTTACCCACCCCGCGCCGCCCCGATCTCAGCACCTTCTTCAGCACCCTCGACCTGGTCGACACCTCCGGCGCCCGCGCGCCCCACAACACCCACGCCCTGCCACTCCCCCAAGACGTGTCCGCCGCCTACCGCACCCTCGCGCAGGCCTTCGCCATGATGGCCGGCGGGAGCACCAGCGGCGTGGACGGCCAGACACAGCCGCAGTCGCAGTCACAGCTGGAGACGGACGGCGGGCTCCTCTCCCAACTGGTGGAACAACTCATGGCGTCCGCCGAAGCGCCGCCGCGACAGGTAGAGGGGGTCTCGGACGCCTTCCTGGACGGGCTAGAGCGTATACCAAAGGCGCGGTTGCGGGCCGACATGAGCTGTCCGATCTGCTCGAATGCGTTCCTGGAGGACCCGCACCCGTTGGTGGTCCGCCTGCCGTGTCATGACGACCATGTGTTTGATCTAG
Source organism: Zalaria obscura (assembly GCA_024184665.2). NCBI lineage: Eukaryota > Fungi > Ascomycota > Dothideomycetes > Dothideales > Zalariaceae > Zalaria > Zalaria obscura. Next base: position 473,106 of record JAMKPW020000005.1, on the reverse strand, counting down.
AGTGTATTGCGCCGTGGCTGAAGCTGAATCCGACGTGTCCGCTCGATCGGAAGGAGTTGGTGAAGAGGAAGGAGACGGTGGTGCCGGTGGAGGAAGAGGAGGAGGACGGGGAGTGGGATGATATGTATGCATGAGGGTGTTGCAAGAGGATGAGGGAAGGTGGAGGGGGAGGTTGTTCTGTGGGACCTGCGTTCGAGCGTTTTGCATGGATGGCGTTGGGGGTTTTGTGAGGCATGGCATCAGGGAATTAGACAGAATTGACGGAGCAAGTGGGTCGGATGGGGGTGTGTAGATAACATTTGCATCATTAGCGGGGGGGTATCCTAGCCGTATCCTCTTCATGACCCCTTTCCGAATTCCCAATACTCCCGATTCAATTGCTCTTCGTCTCCCAAAATGCGTTCCAGGAATCAGTATCGTAAGCACGACCTTCATAACCTCATCAGACAATCGAGATCCACCCGTTGGTAGAAAGCGATATGGCCAAACCCCTCCCAATACTGCGCGATCCGATCCGGCGATATCAGGATAAGCTGACTCGGCATGTACTCATCTGTCCAACTCATCAGCATTCCGTTTCCCATCCCACATCCCATAACCCTCAAAAAGAACATCAAAAACTCACCATTTCTGAACCCTCTCCCAGCAATATGTCCCGCTGCCCGAACAACCCTAGCGCCCCTGAAGATCTCCTCCTGCGCCACGCGAACCAGTCCCGCGTCGCCTAACTCGGGCGCGATGAAGGTGTACTCGCCGCGCGGTACGTTGGGGTCGCCGGTTAGCTTCACTGCTTCCAGGCGGCCACGAACAGTCTCCTGAGCTCCTGCATCTCCTGCCCTGCTAGTTCCCCCCGCACTCCCCTCCCCACCACTTTCGTAATCTCGTGCCCCGCCAGTTCGTCCTACACTGCCCTCCCCACCCCTTTCATGATCTCCTGCAGGCCCCGGCCACGGATTCCAGTCCTCCAACCGCTCCGTCTCCCCATCGTCCTCCTCGTCTTCATCTTCATGATCCTCAAGCACATCCTCCATCATCGCCTCCCTCTCCGCACCAAGCAATCCACTCCCAAAACTGCCCGTACTAGCCGTACTCCCCCTCCTCCCCGTAGCCAACCAGTCCCTCATCCAATTCATGCCCGTCGGCAGCGGCTCCTCCTCTCCTTCCTCCGGCTGCAAAATTACCAAAAATTCACACCCATGGCCACTATAATCGCCACACCAGATACCCCTCCAGGGCTTGCTCGGGGACGGGGTATACGCCTCTTCGAGCAGAGTGCCAAACGTACTGACCTCCTCACCCATGCGCACGCTCACGCCCCCACCCATCCCCAACGTCGCCTCGCCACCCCTCGAGAATCCCAACCCCAAGGCGGCGGAGAGCCGGTCGGCGGATGCGAAGTGCGAGAGCGAAGAACTGTTGCGGCGGCCGCTGAACTCGACCCATTTGCGCAGCCGGAATGTATTTTGACTCACGTCTTCGAGACGGCGCGGGCGGTGGCCGGACGAGTGGAAGGTATTGGCTGAGGCGTTGCGGGTGCGTGAGGGCGCTGGGATGCGGAGCGGTGGCCAGACGGCTGTGCCACGTTCAGTCACGGCGGGCGGGTGGTCGCGAGCGAGCATGAAGGACGTATACAGTCCCGCCGGCGCTGAGCAATCCATCAAGATCTCGCGCGATAGCGGGGAAGTGGGTTTCTCGTCTTCGGGCTCATCCCCTTCCGAGAGATTGGAGGCGCTTCGGCGCGAGAAGACGCTGCGGTATTGATGGCGGTTGCGCGGCGTCACGTTGACTTCGGTCCGCGGACTCCCGATGTTGAGCTTCAGCACCGGCTGGTTTAGATCCAGCTGTACGCGCGGTCGGAAACTATGGATCGCGACGCTCTGGTCGTGAGACCAAAGCTCGAAGGTGTGGAACCCCCTCTCGGCGACCACAGCGTATGCCTCGATGCAGCCGCGGCGGGGGTCGTAGCGCGCGATGAGGAGCTTCCCGCTGGGCTCGCTGTCGGAGAACCAGAGTTTGTGGCGCGGCAGGAACCAGTAGGGGTGGTGTGCGACGTAAAGCTCGCGGAAGGTGGGGAGCGGGTAGGGAGTTGTGAGAGGGGAGGGGAGGTGAGAGTTTATGAAGGTTTGCCAGAGGGCATCGGAGTAGGCGTGGGTATGGAGGAGACGGCAGGTTGCGGTTGCGGATGCGAGGGAGGTGGGGGCCAGGAAGGAGAGGATGTGGTGAATCAGTTCGGGTGGGAGGGCGAGGAGTGGTGGTATATTTTCTGTGTCCATGATCGTGGGCAGGTTGTTATAGTCTCAGGTATGCGTGCCCTCTCTCTGTAGTCCGTTACTGCAGCTGAAGGTGCTTTATTGCAGGTGGATGTAGTCTTAGGTATGCGGCAGTGTTCCGCGCTGCGATGACGAACGTCAAGGTGTCGGGAGCTGACCACCTTAAGGTTATGCTGGGTGGCGTATATTATAAAGTGTACACGTTTGATGATGACGCGAGAGGAAGAAGGTGGTCACGTAGGAAGAAGTAGGAGTACGCGGGTAGGCGGAAAACAATGCATGTGACGATGATTTTTGCGAGATTGCTTCCACCTTCCCAAAGTGGTATATCGCAGTATATCCTGGGCTGCGAGACCGGAGATGCAGAATGGCGCGTCGTAGTCAAGACGGAAGCGAATGCGGCGTTCCTTTGGCGAGCTGATGTTACCCGCTTAGGACGTGGCTGCTGTCTGTTATCCAGGTATCATGTATGTCCATCGAAATACATGTAGGGTACATGTATGTACATGTAGGTAGCAGTCACTACACTCGGTTAAGTCCGTAAATAACCGGGTACTCGAGCTATTGGTAGGACCATATCGGGTCACAATCTATAGCAATACTCTACCTCGAGTCATGATGACCAGGGTACAACTCTTAGCTGCTGCCTAACCAGCAGATTGCCGAAGATGCATGACTCGCAGCTTTCCCCAGACAATCCCACACGCTAAACTGCCCTACAGAGCCACAGCTGCACTTCCTGCTTGCTACCTATACACCAATAATAATACACCCTCATACACATAAACACCTGTACGAGTATCTCGCCATGTCACGACCCTCAACCTCCCTCTCAGCAGCCGCCCCAGCCTTCTCCCCATCGTCCCCCGACGCCTTCGCTCAAACCGGCGCACAGCAAGACGACCTCTTCTCAGGCGATGTCCAATATGCTCCCGAAAGCATGGAGACGCGTCCGATCGACAACCTCTTCGACGACGACTTCACACCCGTTGCGCACCCTGTAGTAGAGACCCAGCCCTCCATCTCCATCCGCGGCCGCGCCGCACGAGGTGGACGCGGGGCCAACGGCAGAGGGCGAGGAAGAGGCAGAGGAAACGGACAATTCGGCAGGGACGTCGCGCCACCAGTCCAACCGCAGTCACAGTCGCAGTCGCAGTCGCAGCAAGCAGACACGCCCGCCCCAACCGAACAAAAGCCCTCACCCGCGCCCGCACCCGCACCAATCCCCTCCCTCCAAGCCTCCCAACACGCACCCCCCTCGCTCCAGCAATCCCAACCCGCAGCACCGACCCAACCCTCTGCACCCTCCCAACAACCCCAACCCTCAGCCCGCTCCCCCGCCGTCCGCGGCGACCGCCTCCCCACCGGCGGCATCCGCAAGCCCAAACTCAGCGAGGCCGAGCTCGCGGCCAAAATGAGCGCCATCAGTCTCAAAAACGCCAGTTTAACCGCCGCGCACGAGCGGGCGGAGGCGGACGCAGCATCCTTCGCGGCGCGCGAGGAAGAGGCCAAGGTACGGCGGCGCCGGGAGGGGAAGGAGAGGGCGGTGATGGAGGGGGAGAGGGAGAGGAATCGGCTTAGGAAGCTTAAGGCCCAGGGGGGACGGGAGTGGGATGCTGAGAAGGAGGGGGTCGAGGAGGAGAGGAGGGGAGTGGGACGGGGCGCGTATGGAGGCGTCGTAGGGGCGAGGAGGGAGGGGAGGGGTGGGTTTGCGGGCGATAGGGAGGATTATAGTGATGGTAGGGAGTATATCTATCGCGAGAATAGGGGCAGAGGGAGGGGTAGGGGTCGCGGTGGGCAGAGAGGTGCAGGCAGGGGTGGGATAGGTGGCAGGGATGGCGGTAATGGGCCGTCTCAGCCTGCACCTGCGCCGTCGGAGTTCCCGGAGCTTCCGGGTGCGCAGTCCAAGCCTGTGGATGAGGCCGCTGCTGAGGCGCCCAAGGTGTCTTTCCCGGCTAAGACTAAGCAGCCGGCAGAGCAGCAGGCTAATCTGGGTGCGAGTGATGGCGCAAGGGATGCGCTGGAGCAGGATGCTATCACTGCTGCTCCTCCCGCGGGTAAGTCTTGGGCTGATATGATGGAGTAAAATGCAAACGTGAGGTAGTCTTCCGGGAGATGTTGACACCTGCGAATCTCACACGTGAGAGTTTTAGATACCGAAATGATTGATCTAATCAAACGGTATTCACTTCCCCCGTTCTTGTTGCAATTGTGATCTGGATGTGGACGGGTCTAGAAGTTTGGAACTGCGCTAACCGCCATGGCTGGACCGCGGTGAAGGTAGAGCTTGACGGGTATATACATATGAACGATTCACTGCGAATGGACGTCGGACAAGACATGAAGGAGTTGTTGGTTGCCCGCCTCACGCGAAGAGGGCCCGCTTCTGTAGGGGTATCTTTTCTATTCAGTATATTGCCTTGCCCCATCTATAACCTTCTTTCCCGTCCCCAGTCTTCCTCATCGACCGCACATGCCACCCAGTCACAGGTGCCTAATCAAAGTAGCCCGGGAAAAGATAGGCAATCCTATCCTTAGCATCCTGACTCCTTCCATCCGGGTGCGTAATGCCGCCAGCAAACTTCGTCATGCCCTCCAAATGCTTAGCCTTAACCAACTCATCATGTTCCTCCTTGCTCAACTCATCCAAGACAGCGCCGACGAACCTGCGCGCATTCTCCCCGTTCGCCTTCATGTTCCCCATCACCATCGCCACGTCCACGTCCGCGCTCTCAGAGTGCCAGCAGTCGTAATCCGTGCTCATGCAAATCATCTGATACGCCATCTCCGCCTCCCGCGCCAGCTTCGCCTCGGGAAGCGCAGACATATTAATCACACTGCCGCCCCAGGAGCGATACATATTGCTCTCAGCACGCGTGCTGAACTGCGGACCCTCCATACACACAATGGTTCCCTGGTCGTGCAAAACGACGCCTTCGCCCTCGAGACTGTGTCCGCACTTCCGCACCACGTCCCCGATTTTGTTGTCGAACGGATCCGCGAAACCAACGTGTCCGACCATCCCGCCCTCGAAGAACGTAAACGGCCGAACCCCCTTCGTCCGGTCGATCACCTGGTCCGGCACCACGAAATCGCGCGGCTTGATCGCCTCCTGCAGACTTCCGACCGCGCTGAACGCGATCACGGTGCGCACGCCCAGCGCGCGGAGGGCCGCGATGTTGGCGCGGGACGGGATCTCGTGGGGCGCGATTTCGTGGTGTAGACCGTGGCGGCTGATGAAGGCGACCGGGATTGGCGCGCCGCTGGTGGGCGATGGGTGGTGTAGGATGGAGATTGGAGATGATGGTGCGCCCCAGGGGGTTGTTGGGTTCAGAGTCGCGACGTGGGTGAAGTGGGGGAGGGATTGGAGACCGGTGCCGCCGATGACGGCGATGTGGACCGGGTCTGGAAGTTTGTCAGTATCGAGTGTGCGCCCGGAGGGTGATGTGGGTATGTGGAGGGTAAGGGGTGTATGTGATTGAGGGCGCTCGTGAGAGCTGACAGGGAAAGCGCGCTGATCGGGATGGGTGAGACGGACCCTTGTACTCGCTGGCGACGTTTGCCATTTTGCGGAAGCCGATGTGGATGTGACGGCGAAAGGTGGGATGGTGGTGGAGGGTGTTGCTGTGAGACAAGAGGGTTCGTCTGGTTCGGGTGAAGGTGGACATCAATCAACGGCGGCTGGATCTGAAAATGTTTCGGGGACCGTCCCGCCCCGCCCGCTGGAACATGACGTGCGAGGGGCGCGGAGATGCCAAGACCAACGGGGTTCGCTCCCGTCCATCCTTTACGGTACATATACAGGTGTCCACCTACATGTATACATAAGTGAGATATAAGTAACTTCTCCTCAGTGTCAATTAGGATATCCATATCATAAAAGCTGGTATAGCCTGGCTAAGCAAGCAGTCAAGTCTAATTGCCCGAGTCCAAGAAGTGCTAGAGTCCGAGATCTACAGAGGCGCCCCGGTAGGCGAGTCTTTCCTTTCTATATATAGGCCTCCAACACCGCCTTTTCATTTATCAGGTACCTTGCCAAGCGATCAATGTTCACGTAGACTCCCCTGACTTACAGTATCTGCTGTGGAAACCAATCACGTCTGCTCATCAAAATGATTTAATCGGCACAAATGCCAGTCTGGTACTCGCAAATAACGCATATATGAGAGAGAGCTGACGAATCAACCCATGCGCGCCACCAACACCATTCTCGGCCCCCACATGGCTAGTGATGCAGAAAGCGGCATGCAACCCTTCAGCCGCATGGGAACACCTGAGCATGCGAAAAGGCGTTCCTTGACATCATGGCATGATCGCAGCTGGAACGGGTTTCAGATGAGGCTGAAGGACAGATACTTTATAATGCTCTGACGCTCTCCCTTGAAGCTGAAAGTCTAGACAGCAATTGCACAGCCAAATGCCCTCCTCACGCCAATCAGAAACCGGTTCAGGGCTGGCTCGCGACTCGCGCCGTCGCGCCCGCACCAGATCATCCAGCCGCTCTGTATCACCGCGACGACTGCCACCGCCGCCGAAACCCTGGGTCAGTAAACCGCCGCAGAAGTCAATCGATGAGTTCTGGGCAAAATTCACGACCAAGACGCCTGGCAAGCCGTTCACGATATTGCCGGACAATCTGTACGCTAAGCGCCTTGCTGCCTCCCGTCGCGACCACCCGGTAGATAGTGAAATTGCGGTCCGCAGTTATGATGAGGCGGTACGGCTATGTAAAGAGAAGGTTGCGAAGATTGTGAAGGAGTGTAAGAGGGTCAATCAGAAGTATCGGGATTTGCATTTCGACATCGAGGCGGACTTCAATGCGATGCGGAGATCGCCACGGTGGTTTATACCGGATTGTCTCATGAGCCTCGACCAATATGAATCCTCTCTCATTCCTGGAAGCGTCAAGCGAGTTGAGGTACGTGATTCTGTACCATCCTTCCTTGAATTTCTCGCTGAGATAGCACCGAAATAGGATATCTTCTTGGAACCCAGTTTCTAGGTTGACGGTCCGGCCGCAAACGATGTTCGGCAGGGCAAAGACGGTGATTGTTGGTTGATGTCTGCTCTGTGCACTCTGAGTAACAGGGCCGAGCTCATTGAGCGTGTCTGTGTGGTCCAAGACGAGAAGGTAGGCGTCTACGGTTTCGTCTTCCATCGAGGTAAGCTCAACCATCACGGCCGCGTGACTCCGCAAGCCCTGATTATACCCACAGACGGAGAGTGGATATCGGAGGTGATTGACGACAAACTCTACCTGATCAAGGAGGATTTTGATGAGTCTATGCGGGAGAAGGAGAATTGGCTTGACGTCGCAAATCGTCAGGATCCTAGTCAGGAATACAAAAAGGTCATGCAAACAGGCTCTCGGGCGCTCTACTTGGCCAGTGCGAAGATCCCAATGAGACCTGGCTGCCATTGTTGGAGAAGGCTTATGCAAAGGCGCATGGAGACTACAACGCCATTGAAGGGGGTTTTGTTGGGTAGGCATATCAAAATTGGTTGATGGAGCAGCGCTGACGACAAGCAGAGAGGCAATCGAAGACCTGACAGGCGGCGTCACGACCGAAGTTTTTGCGACCGACATCCTTGACAAGGATAAGTTCTGGAATGACGAGATACGCAAGGTAAACGAAGAGTTTACCTTCGGTTGTGGTCAGCCTTCTGGTGCCAACGGAGTCCGAGAGGGTGTGGTTGAGTTCCATGCATACTCCATCATGGACGCTAAAGAGATTGACGGCAAGCGTCTTGTCAAGCTTCGGTGAGTCCACTCCATAGACAGTCCCATTTACTTCAAACATTCTCCGTACTGACCGGACTGTAGCAATCCCTGGGGCAAATTCGAATGGAAAGGCCCCTGGTCTGACGGTTCCTCTGAATGGACTCCAGAATGGATGACAAAGCTTAAGCATACATTCGGCGATGATGGCGTTTTCTGGATGTCCTATTCAGATCTCTTGCGCGTGTATCAACACTTCGACCGCACGCGCTTATTCGGACCTGAATGGCGCATCACACAAAAATGGACCTCGCTGAACATCCCCTGGAGCGTCGACTACCAAGACACGAAATTCACCGTAACAGTCAGCGAGCCCGGCCCTGTCGTGATTGTTTTGAGTCAACTCGACGATCGCTATTTCAAGGGTTTGGAGGGTGAATATGTGTTTAAACTGCAGTTCCGATTGCACAAGGAGAACGAGACGGAATATATTGTGCGCAGTCCGGCGAGTTATTACATGAAGCGGTCTGTGAGTACGGAAGTGACGCTGGAAGAGGCTGGTACATACTCAGTCCTCCTGAAAATCACGGCGAAGCGATACGCCGACCGTAAGGCGGTTGAGCAGGTAGTCAGGGAGAATTGTCGAGGGCGGAGAGATAAAGTGTTGGCCATTGGACTTAGCTACGATCTGGCTCATGCCAAGGGCCAGTTCAGGGAGAGCGAGAAGGAGAAAGCGGACAGAGAGAAACACGATAGGAAGGAGAAGAGGAAGGCGGAGGCTAAGGCCCGTTATGAACAGCGCCGCCGACATTTGCGCAAACAGAAAGTCATCCGTCTAAGAAAGGAAGCTAAAGCAGAGCAAAGTCGTCACAGAGTACAGCAGGAGGGGCGGGACGTGTCAACACCTCGCGCGGATGAGACAACGAACGTGAATGAACAAACACCAATCGCGCCGTCGGCCCCTGCTAACGCAGGTCCTATCGATCAGACGGCAGAGATTAGAGATGACTCCAATACTACAGCACCAGCAAGTGAAGCTGCGGGTCCTGCAGTAGCAATCTCTGCAAACATCAACATTCCACACTCACAAAATGGGAATGAAGAAAGGGCTCTAGAAACGTCACTTCCTGATCATCAACCCTCCCAAGACCCTTCCTCCAGCGCCGCAGCCCCTCAAGTCCAGCTCAACGGCAACAGGCTCCCGATTCAGAACCTCACGATAGACGAAGTAAGCGACGATGAGATCTCCTGGGACAGCGACATTCACTGGCCATCATCCACCGACTCAGACGACGAAGACGCACCACCCGACCCCATCGGATCCTCCTCTGGCTACAACCTCCCTCCCCTGCCGCTCGAAAACGACGACGACGAGTTCACCCGCGACCCTTGGAACGCCGTCTGCGTCGTCGGCCTACGTGTTTATTCTACCAAAGGGGACGTCAGTATTGAGGTCGTGAAGCCGGATGCGGCGCTCGTGAAGGAGAAGAGGTTGGATGTGGATGATAGTGCGGCGGATGCGACGAAGGATGTTAGTGGTGCTGCTGTGGGGGCGGGAGGGGATGAGGAGGTGTTGGAGGTCAGGGGAAGTGCACCTGAGGCTGTGGAGAGTGATAGGCAGGGGTAATAAGGACGCAAAGTGTACATGAGGCGCGAATCGGGCCCTGCATCAATGGCTATATTGGCGCCTATGCCGTGAATAGTTAGCTATATTGGAGCCTATGTGTGATAGAAGCTCTTTCAAAAGCGGGGAGTCGTAGGTAACTGTAACTTCAGCCCGGCTCCAAGTGCCGTACAATTGCCCAGAAGCTCCCCGATTCATCATCGCTGTCGCACGCACACGTGTATAGCATGCAATCAGGTCTGCAACCAGGTCCAGGAACCATTCGAAGGATTCCCGACGACGCCGATCTGCAAGCCTTGTCAAGGGTCCCGCGACGCCCGCAGCTTCATCCTCAAACAGCCCACTGTGATGGGACGGCGGCTCCTGCTGTAGCTGCTGTAGCACCGAATGGGATGCGCTATTGACCATGTAAGCCGCATGAAGGCCCTGCGGACCGGAGGTATTGTTAAGGGTTCATCAATTTATCCGCTCTACGCAATGCTGGCGATAGTGAGGCACAGCTTTGGATCGGCACTCGAGCGACTGGCCTTGTCAGGAACGCGTTGATGGGGTTCTCTGCGGGTCAGGAATGATAAATACGGTTGACTACCCTCTTGCGCTTGCGATGTTGTAGTCACACGGTCGGTCTTTGTTTCTGAAGATGGGTTCGTTCGTTCGCCAATCTGTCCGCTCGTTTCCTGTTCATCTACTTGCTGCTGCCTTGCTGTCGGAAGTCAATTCTGTCGCGGCCACATCCTGGCCCGGAAAACCACATCTCAGCCCCAGGTACACCAATGGAAGTGTCGGTACAAGTACCTATGATTATATCATTGTTGGTGGAGGGCTGAGCGGACTCGTGGTTGCCAATCGCCTGACCGAGGATGCAAACAGTACGAATCTCTGGCTTTTGAATGACAGTCTACTAATGCCTCGACAGAGACAGTCCTTGTCGTAGAGTAGGTAGCATGGACGACTGTACATACCTCTGCTAAATTGGTGACGCAGATACGGCTACCTAGACAATGGCTCGATTCCTCAGATACCGTACGATGCCAATTCCCTCAACACGGCAGATATGTTCGACGACATCGTTTCCTCCCCCATAGCCGGCTTGAACAACCAGAGCTTCCCAGTCTGGATCGGTGCCACTGTGGGTGGTGGCTCGGTCGTAAACGGTATGGATTTGGATAGAGGCTCCGCTGCCGACTATGATGCTTGGGAGGCGCTGGGAAACCCTGGATGGGGCTGGAGCGGATTGTTTCCATACTTCAAGAAGGTTGGTTTGAATTGCGCATAGGATGAGAGGTTGTAGCGTGCTGACAGGGACTACAGTCTACTACTTTCACCCCACCCTCGGCTGCGGTAGCGAAGAAGTACAACTATACTTGGGACGTCGCAGCGTACGGCGATGGCCCCGTACAAGCCAGTATGCCTCCGTGGCAGTGGCCTGAGCTGCGTGAGTCTCTTCGAAACTCCACACAAGAACCGGACTGACGTGTTTTGGAAGCCTACTTCTGGGCTGGCTGGTCTGAACTAGGAGTTCCGCATCCAATTGAAGGCGCACTAGGAGACGCGATCGGTGCGTTTTGGAACCCGAATTCGGAAGACCCGAAGACTGCGACTAGATCATCAGCCCGTACTGCTTACTACGACCCAGTTGCTCGTCGTTCAAACCTCTACCTGTTGACTGGGCATGAAGTCACCAAGATCATGTTCAGTAACTTGACTGCTAAGGGAGTGGAAATCCTCTCACGAGCTGATAACTCTACTACAACAGCATTTGCAGCGAAGGAGATCATCATGGCAGCTGGAAGCATCCATACACCTAAGTTGTTGCAAATCAGTGGCATTGGACCTGCAGATGTCCTAGAAGCTGCTGGAGTGGACGTCTTGCTAGACCTGCCAGCCGTGGGTACCAATTTCCAAGACCACCCGGTGGCCTACTTGACTTGGAACTGTAAGCCTCCTCACTCCCCCTCAAGGCAATCACTAACACAGCCCAGTCACCCACGACACCTACCCATATGCCGACATCCTCACCACAAACGCAACCTACAACGCCTCCGCCTACGCCCAATACCTCTCCAACCGCACAGGCCCCTACGTCGAAGCCCACGGCAACAGCGCCGCCTTCCTCCCCCTCCCCACAATCACCAACACCTCCAGCACCATCGCAGCCCGGGCCGTGGTCCAAAACTCATCCGCCTACCTACCCTCCCTCTACACCACCAACCCCACCCTCCTCGCCGGCTACAACGCCCAGCACGCGATCATCGTCGAGCAATTCAGATCCACCAACGCCTCCGTCTACGAATTCCCCTTCCCAGGCTCCGGCTCCGCGCCCATCGCGCTCGAGAAACCCCTCAGCCGCGGCACCATCACCCTGAACGCTTCCAACCCCGCCGGCGAACCCGTCGTCAGCTACAACACTTTGCAAAACCCCATCGACAGCTCCATCCTGATCGCCGCCGTACGTTACACGCGACGATTCTTCTCCACTTCCGCCATGGCCGCGCTCGGGCCCGTCGAGGTGTCCCCCGGGCCGGCCGCGCAGACCGATGCGCAGATCCTGGCGGCTTTGAAGGCGGGATTGCTGCAGCCGAGTTTTGCGCATCCGAGTTGTAGCTGTGCGATGATGCCGAGGGAGCTGGGGGGCTGTGTGGGGAGTGATTTGTTGGTTTATGGGACGAGGGGCTTGAGTGTGGTTGATGCGAGTGTTATGCCGCTTATTCCGGGGGCGCATCTGCAGGCGACGGTTTATGCTGTTGCGGAGAAGGCGGCGGATTTGATTAAGGCGAGGGCATGAAGATGGGACAGAGGTGAGGTGGGAGGGTTGGAAGGGGATGTGAACGCTATTGATGTGATGAGATATACTTTAAAGGAATTGTCAGCTAGGGCTGACTGAACTGAATGCCCACCCTTGGGGACCCAAACTCGCGCGTGAGCATCGACATTTCGCCCTTTCCCCACTGACAACGATGACAGTTGCAAGTCCTTTGCATTGCAACAACTGCACATGTCCTACTCTTTCCTAGGGAGAGCCGCGCCCGTGGGGTCCGCAGCTGGACCGGAATGTCAAAATGCCCAAGCAAGGGTCATTTTGCGCTCTGGAACCGTGCTGCTTGAAGGACATCATTCACTGCCTTGCGTGCCGTGTGATACTTCCCTACTTACGGAATTGATGAAATACCCTCAGCGCCGTCATAGAGCTTGACCGAAACGATGAACCGCCCAAGCACTTGCACTTTCGTGTTCTGAGACTATGTTGGCTGGAGGACCTCGTTCACTTCTTAACGTGCCACACGAAACTTTTCATTTAGAAGGTTGATGAGATACCTCAGCGCTGTACGGGTGCTTGACCGAAATCGCAAACTGTCCAAGCACTTGTGCATGGGCACTTTTGATTTGCGTCGCTTTCGGGACATCGTTCACTTGTAGGAGTGCCGTGTGGCAGTTTTCGTATAGGGATCTGGTGAGATACTTCTGAGATAATGCTTGTCCCACATCACAGACTGTCCTAGCACTTTTGCATGGGCGATTTTGATTCGCCGTTGCTTTCGGGACATCGTTCACTTGCGAGGGTGCCGTGTGGCAGTTCTCGCATTCGAAAACGGTGAGACGCCTCTGCGATAATGCTTGACTGAGGTGATGAAGTGTCATCTATGTTATTATAGAATTTTGAATATACAATTTCTTGAGGACATCGTTCAGAAACGGGTGTGGCCTATGGGGTGTTTTGCCATCGGATCCATGAAATGTGAACAACGACTGTCGTATAGCGTATCAGAACACCGAGGTGCTTAACAACGCATATATGGAGCCCTGATCTGTACCGCTTTGGGTGATTGTTCACCTATAGCAAGACCCATTGGCAATTTCCCCGTTGGATTTCTTAAAGATACACTGGCGAGGACTTTCACATGTGGATGGGGCCAAGCGAAACAACTTGCTTCATGATCCCGAACGAATTGTTATCGAACCGCACGGTCCGCCATGTTTACTTCGCAGTAAAGGAGCATTGCTAGATAGCTTGATCGAATGTAGCGGAGAATAGCGCTGCAGAGCAGGGTAGATGTTTCAATCATGCCTATCAGCTATGTGATAGGACAGGATCTCACATCTCGTGAAAGAACTCACGGTCTCAAATAGATAGCTCCAAAGTCAAATAGAAGACACAAGTGAGTTGCTTGTTCACAGTTGCTTTTCGAGACGAAAGTTGTCTTACAGCATCACCATACTATGAGGTCCCGAGGAGGAACTCGGAGCAGTCTTGGACGGCAAGTGAATGTGAGACAAGCAACGCCCAACACTAACACGTGATTTGTCTGGAGCAGGCACAACACACCTGGAACACCTACTTAAGCATGGCATTCCCAGTGTGAACACTCTTCTCAATAAATCTGTACAGCGCAATCTCTCCACTTTCAAACACACAAACCTCCACACTTCCAAACAGTCCTCCACAACCATGACTCCTCACGCCAGCGACCGCACCCCGGGCAGCCCACCCTTCGCCTTCACAGCAGGCGCCTCCTCACCCAACCCAAACCCCAACAACGTCAACTCCACCAACTCAACCGACCCTCGCGACCACCTCAACCTCCTATTCGACCCCGACTGCACCCTGCACCCTTCAATTAGCATCTGCTACCACCCACCCCTCACCCGCGCTTGCCACACCCAGGGCCTAACCCCCATCCTGCTCCTCTTCGAAAGCCACCTCTTCTCGCACCGCAACAGTTTCCTCTACACCGGCACAGATTCCAGCTCACGCGTCTTCTAGATGCGCGAAAACACCTCCCCAAGGGCATTGGTGGAGGCCTTCCTGCAAATGAACGACATAGGATCGATCTGCGAGCCGCGATGGGACTTGGACGACACGGTGGCGGCGTTTCTGGCGTTCTGGGTGCAAAGGGTGCAGGGGTGGAGGCTCAAGTATGCGAGTATTGAGGCTGCTAAAAAGGCCTGGGACGCTGCACTGAAGCAGAATCCAGACTGTGTCAGTATGCCTACTGAAGAACTTGTTGGTGCTGCGGCTTTCGGTCAAGATGGGTTCGGCGCGGGATCATCGCGTCCGGAAATTTGGTTCGGGGACGAGGGGCACAGGAGTAGGCTGGTGTGGGTTCCGAGGATCAGGGGCCCGAATGGGGAGAAGAGGATTCACGTTTTTGGGGTTAGGCCTTGTCATCCTAGCTGTGCGCATTTCATGTTTCCGGACGACGAGGATGTGGAGCGCATGTCTGTCCCGATTACAGAGGATCCGGCCTACGATCACCTTTGGGGATGAGAGTGGAAGGGTGGCGGCGTCCTGTGGCGCAATGTCAAGTGCGAGAAGTGCATGCATCTCGGGCTGACGGTCGGTAATCGTCAAGTTGGAGTCAGATGTTGCCTTGGCAATTTCTGACAAGTTCGACTTGGGGGTCTAGGTGGATGGAAGACATGTGATTGGTACATGCGTTCGTGTGGTTTGGGACGCATGATTAGGGTCTGGTCTACAATGGATTACTCTACCGTTAGAATATCCATTTCTCCGTATCGAGGCATTCGCTCAGTAAGCCCTTTTGTTCACGGTGGCAAGGCATACTGCCAGTGTCGCATGTGACCACCTTAATCAGGCAGTTCCTCAAAGCGTCCTTCCTCCATAGCTTGCCTGACCGGATTCTGTACGTCTACCACCCCGGTGGCACGTAGTCTGTTTGCGAGTCAGCGCTCTACCTTTAGCAGTCTTCAAGATCAGGACGTCCTACCTTTCAAACAGCACAAACAACCTCTCCGCCTCCCTCTCCTTCTCCTCATCCGTCATCTCCGGACCAGTATCAACCGGTTCGTGACTCCTCCTCTGTCCCGTAACCGGGTTAAGATCCGCGTCAGCCGTTCCAGCCTCGTTCTGAGACCCGACTGCGTTTGCCTCCATTGCGTTCGCCGGAACTTCGATGTTCTGGTTCATCAGGAAGCCCGCCGCGTATCCGTACCCCACATTGCGCACGAACTTGCTCGCGTCCTTGTCCGACAGCTCGAACAGCAAAGCCGAGATGTTCTCCCTTAATGTCGGTAGCGATGGGCTAACTGAAAGGCGCAGGATACGTGAGGCGAGCGTGTCGTCCGTCCCGAGTGGTTTGCTACGGGCGTCGTCTGTTGGAAGCAGAAGAGAGCGCATGTACTCCTGCATCTCTGGCGGAGCGATTTCGTACACCCGCCGGAGAAGCGTGAAAAGTGGTGCGGTAGCTTGGTCTAGCTCTCTTTCTGGGTAGGACTTGATGGCTTGGTCCAGAATGGAGGTGAGGCGCTGGATGTTGGTTTCTGGGTCGAGGGTAGGAAACACAGGGTCCGAGTGCAGGCTCGACTCCTTCTTCGCGGGCTCGAGGTTCATTAGCGCATTGATGAGGTAGGTTACTGGAGGCTGTAGAGGCGGCGAAGGGAGCTTGATGCTGCTCAAGATCGCGAATAAATGGGGTATCGAGTCGGAAAACTTTGAAGCCAATCCGGGATGATAGTAAGTTATGTTAAAAAGAAGCTTTAGCGTCTCGACTAACGACATCTCTTCAGTGGGATTAGCTGCCGAGGTGCGTCCAGAGGATTCGGAGCAGCGTTTGGAGTGTCGCGCAATGTTCTTGTGCCCATTAGCGAGATGACCTTCTCTTTGCCGCATCTTTGGCATAGATTGCATACGTACCGCATTAACGCTATGCGCCAGTCCATGTTCAGAGATAAGCTTATCGAAGTCTAATGTCATGCTATATGTCATGAGGAAAAGTATTCGTGATATCAAGAACTCATCATCGCGGTCGTCAGTCTGCATGGTCAGTTAGGGAGGCTCTTCGTTATGAGGCAGAGACTCGTCCGCACCTTCAGGCGCTCGGCAGCCTTCTCAATGTAACCAAGATCTGCGAAGATCTTCCTAGTTTGATCTTGTAGCAGGAAAGCGTTTGCCAAGTTGCGTAGCGCTTCTCGGGAGACTGGGAGAGACTCTTCGTCAAGAGCATAACGTGATAGCGTCTCAATGCCCTGATGACTATATCAGGACTGACGGTAGAGCAGCAATTGAGCAACGTACCTCTTGCTTATAGACCGCCCGTGCGTTTGCTGGATTCCTGCTCAACACCTTGAGCTTCTCTAGAAGGCCTTGCCGCTCTGCGGGATACAATTAGCTTCGACGTCCGCCCAAAGCGGTATGTATGGGAACATACGGCTTGCAGGAAGATTCTTTTGCTCCAGATCTAGCTTCAAATCGGAAAGCAGACTCTTCACTTGCGCCTCGGCTACAGTTGTAAGCGGACTGTACCGAGACAATGTGTCTCGTAGACGTACCATCAGAGCCGGACGAGGGGCCACCTGCATAGGTCGGCCTGGCCAGCATGATGAGACTAAAACTCTTGAAGATATCAGCTCTGTTCTATATGAGGCCTTGAATGAATTATAAAGACAGATCAAGAATCCGCCCGCACTACGGAAATAAAGCGTTCCTAGGAAAGCTTGGTCGAATAGACATTCCACGCATATGAAGAGCCGGAGCCTCGTAGGAGACCATAGTGACAGTCCTGGTCACTCTGGTCATGCGACGGGGTAGCGCTGGTCCATTGAGCTCCATGCAAACATAGAGTAGACCGTTGCTAGGGTGTGGCTTGTGCCACGATGATATTGAGGACACATAGAGAACTCTTCGATCTGTCTACTGCGACCATGAGATGAGAGAAAGTGCTGCAGAGAGCGAACTTACAGCTTAAGCTTGGTCCATCAAAGAGACCTGTTCACGGCCGGCAGTATATACATGTAGTATACATGTGAGGTAGGTACCGGGGTAGTCTAAAGAACGGTCAGGGTCTCGAAACGCTTGGCGAACTTGCCGGCAAGCTACCCCACAGAATCGCGTAGCTAAAGTGGTCTTGGCACGATTGTCGCGTCAACGCGCGCGTCACGGACCTTCTCCATAAAGTAGATTGATCTAGTAACCAACCTCTGCCTCTAACTCACATACCCTCTGAACAACCACTTTCTAGGCATGGAAGACATGCTCACCACCTCTGACACGACTGGATTAGTGTCATTTCCTTAGATATGGTTTCTGTGTCTTCTGCTGCGTTCGAGCGTCTTCCTGCCCGACCGCCTACACCCCCCAAGGACACAACTACCGCTGTTAACGAAGCACTCGAATTCCTGGAAGTCGACTACGCCCTAGAGAAACCTTTGTCTGATGTTCCGCGGGATGGGGTCCCAGCGGTAGATACAACACCCACACAAACACCTCCCTCTTCATTACAGACCGGAAGCGGGAAGAAGGGTGTGAAGAAGGTGGAATTCTCGCCATGGACAGTAGCAGTGGGACTATCACCTAAGAAGAATGACGGATCGAGCCCGGTGTTTCGGAGGATACATAGCAACCGGGACGTGAGACCACCTAAATCGATTCTCAAGAGCACGCTTGGCGGACCGCCGCTCACACCAGATGAGAACGGCTCCCCTGCACCAGGTTATTTTTCGCTGGACGAGCCCGGTGGTTTTCTCAAAATGTTGGAGTCAGTCATGCAGCATTTGGCGAATCCCTCACCGGCGCTACGCTTAGACGGATATCGGACACTTAACGGAGCGCTCAAGACGTACGACAACTTGCCGGAGGCCAAAGCTATTCGGGAAAGGATGGGTATGCTCCAGCAACATATCCGCCGGGACCTATCCGCAAGCGGTAAAGCTGGAAGTACAATGGACACGAACCTGACAACACAAGCTCTGAGGCTAGCAGTCGCTCTGCTCAGCCCTCAGCTCTCCCCGGCACTTACAGATGACTTCAAAACGATGCTTGTGGACCGGTCTATTGAGGTTCTCAGTCAAGAGAAGCCAGTGAAGGCCGTTGCAAATCTCTACATGTACCTGCTTGGTTACCAGAAATGGGGAGCCCACATCATCACAACTCCCAAGGCGGAGAAGTTGGTTAACAGCTTGATCACAATCCAGGAGAAGATTTCCGGCAACAGTGTTGTGGGTCTCCGCCTCGTTATTTACCAGAAGCTTCTGGACCAAGCTCCTTCGGTTATGCTGAGCAGTATTGGTGGCTGGCTGAAGGATGTGTTCAATGGCTTGCTCAGCAGTATCGAAGAAGTGCGCAAGAGAGCCATTGAATGTGGCTTGCAAGCGGGTATCATTCTTGGTACCAACAGTCTAGCTACCAAGGCGCTGCTGGAGCTTCTCAACACTTCCACAGACTACGAGGGAGCAACTTACGGCGATTACCTTATGGTCAGGATGACAGAATCGATCACAAAGAAAGAGGACGGACCAAGCGTTGGGCAGATCTGGGGTGTCGTCGTTCTGTTCTTCCGAAGCAAAAAGCGGACGCTGACTGGCTGGGGAATGCTGAAACCATGGCTTCTGATCATCCAGAAGTGCTTGAACTCTAGCGACATCCAGACAAAGTTCCAAGCGTTCGTTGCATGGAACAGACTCGTGTTCGTTGTCGAGCCAGATACCACAAAAGCGAAATCCATGGAAGGCATGATCCCAATGCTCAAAGTGCCGTTTATCGCAGCTTTCGACAAGAAAGGCAGGGATAAGCACTCCAAAGACGCACGAGAGATTGCACTATTCGGATATTGCAACCTATTACATTACGCTCTACGGCCTTCACAGTCTTTCGAAGATCTGGATCTATGTTGGGACGAGTACGTGGTGCCGATCATATCCAAGCTGCTGAAGTCTGGTGGAAGGGACAGCATGCTGGGTTGCCGGATCTTGAAAGCCCTCTTCAACAGCAAGACCACCGTCTGGAATCCGAACGCAGCGAACGAGAACAGTAGAATGAGACCGGAAGATCTGCCAATGCTGAATCGCCAATGGATACGCTCGCGCACACAGAAGATCATCAGCCTCATTGAGCCTTACCTTTCCGCCATACTTCGTTTGCCGGTGGAGGATTGTGTTAAGCAATCACCATGGCTCGAGCTTCTCACTGCGATAGTGGAGGCTGGCCGACAGGAGGTCAGAGCTTCTGTGGAGTTCAAGGACGCATTAGCCAGCCTGGTGAACTTGTTCGGACGCTTATGGAGTAGTGCGTCCCAAACCGCACTGGAAGAGGCAAGCCAAACCTGGATACTACGATACGGTGATCTAGTCCTTTCAGCTATCGATGAATTTGGACCTCTCCATTTCACCGAAGATTTCCTCACACGAAACAAGTCAGAGGCATTCGAAGTCGCACCAACCCCATCAAGCCGCTCATCGAAGCACCACGAGGCATTGGAGTCCCCTGCAGCTTATCTTCTCAGTTTGTTCTACCGACCACCCCCGTCACTAGTCGTTGACGAGTCGTACTTTGACACCGCGCATAAGCTCATCCAAGCT
Source organism: Zalaria obscura (assembly GCA_024184665.2). Taxonomy (NCBI): domain Eukaryota; kingdom Fungi; phylum Ascomycota; class Dothideomycetes; order Dothideales; family Zalariaceae; genus Zalaria; species Zalaria obscura. The sequence goes on along the minus strand of JAMKPW020000005.1, from coordinate 453,182 downwards.
GTAGCCGCCTCCAAATCCTCTCGCAAAACCCGACTCGACCTTCTTCGACACATTTCTCATAGAACAAGGCTGGACAGCACTGCGCAGAGCGCCCCGGCTATAGTCGCAGCGAATGTCTGGGCCAGGATCGCAGAGCAGACAGAACTGACCTTTACGGATGATACCTTAACCGACACAGACCAAGGATCACAGCGCCTTGGCCCCTGCATTCGAGATGCTGTTACTGTCCTCATGGCAGGCTTCCAGTATGCTGAGGTCCCTGAGCAAGCGCCACTCGATGCAGGTTTAGCGCTCTATAGCACGCTCTTGAAGACTCTCAAGCAAGCAGCGGGTACTGGTGCCGTCGTTCTGGGGCTCGTAGAGCCAGTCGCTCAAGAGTTATGTCGGTCACAGGCTTCTATACCGAGTCGTAGTCTGACGCGGTACACAATCGGGATCCTGCGGGGTTGCGAGTGGCCACGCAACCGACAACAGATGGACGAAGGCCGCAAGGCTCTCTGGGGCTCAACGCTTCCAGCTCCTAAGCATGCCATATTCGATCCATTCGACCACCTGTATCAACTCAATGTTGCCGCGTTGTCCAAAGCGTACAACAACATCGGAGAATGCTTGGAGTACTGCACTCCTCTGATTGAAGCTAATATTACCTTCGTCGAATCGTGTCCCGCATCATTGCTTGCCATAGCTTTGCGCAGAATGCAGGATGGCTTAGTGCTTTGGGTGCAGGATGAGCATCGGTTGTTGGCTACCAAGGGTAAGGCTGAGCAGGACCTCGCTGCACAGGTAAGCTAAAATCCGCTCGTGATCGATGAAACAAGAAACTAACGTGAGTCTAGGTTCTTGTCTTGTGTCAGTGTATCCTGCGCAGAGTGACGAGCTCGCTCCGGAAAGACAACACACTTTTGAAGGCCCTCGATCATCTTTTCGCGGCCTCATTCCGTAGCAGCAGAAGATCGGTGGTGAATGCCGCCGTCATTATGTGGAACGAAAGCTTTGGCACACAAGAGTCCGTCGAATATCCGCCAAACCTTGAGGCCGCTCTCAGAAGGTTGATTCCAATTGTCGAGCTTGAACTGCCAGCCTTCCCAGAGGGTTCCACAGACGAATCAGACGTCCCGACATTCGCCGATACTCAAGACGAGGCGGCCGACGTGACCCCAGTGCCTAGTGCAACGAAACCCGTCGGCAGCAAACGCATGTCGGCCACAAGATCCAATCGCAAATCTGCTGCGTTTGAAAAGCTGGTGGAACTTCGACCATCAGCATCACCCACACCGTCGAGGCGTGCACGACGGTCACCAAAACAATCCACTCCTCGAACTCGTCTCCGCCACGATGACTCCCAAATCCAATTTACTGCGATAGAGTCATCACCACTACGCAATGACGATGATGAATCTCAAGTACTCACCGAACACCAGCAGGATGTCGCGTCAAGGCAACGCTTCGAGACTGCACTACAGTACCCGGATTTCTCCTCGAGTCCTGTTCCCAAAGCTTCCGCATCCAAGTCACGGATTCCTCTCCTTGACTTCTCTGCGCGGAAGCCAGTCGTTGAGGAAGACTTTGCCACGCCAACGCTCCAGAACGATGAGCAGGATCCCATGGATGGTTATCTGGGCTCCTCGCCTACGCCAAAGGCATCGGAAAAAAATCAACAGCGGCCAGAGATTCCCGAGGATCATATCATGAGCGACGTAGAGCCTGATCAAGCTGATCTACTAGTGGAGCAGGATATACCGTCATCACCACCGGAAGCTGCAGAGGACGTGGAGGATGCTATACCGGACGCTGCAAAAAACGATCCTACCGATGAGCCCGCGGATGCACTTGCTTCCGATGAGGAAGAAGCAAGCAGACTGGAAGAAGGCAACACCACCATCGGTACAACTTTTGTAAAGCCTTCCCCTCAGAAAGTTGTGGGCAACAACAAGGTCCATAATCTCAGGAGGTCAAGCAGGAACTCTCAGAACCAAAATGCGCCAAACATGCCATCGCCCCAGGCGCAGAATAATGATGCTCTTGAAGCTGCCGCAAATGGACCGATTTCCCAGGAAGACCTCAGTTCTTCTCCTGTGCACTTTTCTGACAGCTTTGAAGAGCAGTCGGGTGCGGCAGAAGAGGCTGTACAAGAGACTACACACGGAGTGGAGAATGACGAAGTTGAAGCTGGTGTAGAGGCGAGCAGGGTCGAGGATTCCCTTGTCGCCGATAATGAAACCAGCAACCCTACCGGTTCGCCGCCGAAGGAACTCACATCCGTCCAAGATGACGGTCAGAAATCAGAAGACAGCCACAGGAAGCGCAGGCGTAGCTCTGGATCTGTCTCTGGATCTGCTCCCAAGAGGCAGAAGTCCACCTCACCGCTCAAACGTATCTTCTCATTTTCAAGGTTCATGGGTGGCTCACAAGCAGAGGATGAGAATGAGGAGGGTGTAGAAGACTGCATTGTCGTGGCTAGCCAGCAAGACGAGGATGATATTGACGAGGAAGAGGAAACGCCAGCCCCTCAGCCTAAGAATTCAGAGCCAGTAATTCTCAGTCAGACCCCGACTCCGTCTCGGACCAGGCGCGGTCGTGGTAGACCAAGGAAATCGGCAACGCCCCAGACAACCAGTCCAGCCACAAGAACCCAACCCCGGCGCCTCAAGCGTCGCGCCTCTGCGCTCAGCAATAGCACCCACGAGGAGGAGCAATTGGAGACCCAGCTTGTCAAAGACACACCTGCACCATCCAAAGCACGTAAGCGTCGGCGCGGGCACGACGGCGAACCCGCCCCAGCCGACTCGCAGGCCGACTCGCAAGCCTCCCGCTCCTCCCAAGCCGTCGCTGTCCTCATCCCCGCAGCCTCCATCAACAAAGAAGAGTACGAAGACCATTACGACTCCTCCGACGCACGACATGCTAGTCAGCAGTTACAGAGTGAACAAGAAGCGGCTGCTGCTGCTAGGAGAATTGGAGAGAGGAAGATTGCTAAGCCGAAGAGTATACTGCAGAGGCTGAAGGATGTGTTGAAGGATCTTGGCGAGATGGTGTTGGGGAGTCAGGAGGAGAGGGAGATTCATGATGTCCTGTTTCATATCAACAAGGAGGCGCATGAGGCTGAAAGACGAGGGAAGACTTGAGGATGGGCTGGGATATGATTAGCGTGGTTGGGATCTGATGCTCCTTGAACACTTGCGCTGTCGTTGATCGGATGGGATACAGGCACGATATGTCTACCTATATAGTACCCTATCAACATAAAAAATAAGCCAAACTTCACTGATGAGCACACGTGGAAGAGATATACCTTATGTGGTGCGCGATGTTGCATTGGATGTCCATGCCTCGTCATCTTGACTGAGTTCTCAATGCTTATCGAATCCGTGACTGAGCTACAAGCTCGATAAAGTCCCCTAGAGGGAGCCGCAAACCTGCGTTAGCTCCTTATAGGACGCCGCCATATGACCATATGCATTCCCAAGTCCCCATAACGCCCGAAAATGCTCGCTAAATGTCAACCCGATCCCACGCGCCAAATTCCGACCCAAAGCGGCACACCGTCACATATCCCCTCAGCAAATAACCCCATCATTTTCCACCTCCTGCTTAACAACGCCCACCCCATCCTTCGTCTTCCTCCGTTTCTCATTCCGCTTCCTCCTCCTCTCCTCCCTCTCCCTCTCCTCCACCTCCTTCGCCACATCCAGTCTCGTGCCCAAATCCACCGCATCCCTCTCCCTCTCCTCCACCCTCTTCCTCTTCAACCAAGCCAAGCGCTCCACAACCTCCTCCAGCGTCGCCCTTCGCACCTCCCCCGTCTGCCCCGTCGCAACAAGATGCTGCTTGCTATTCAAATGCTCCACAAACTGCAAATTATCCTTAAACGTAAGGTCGCAGCTCTCACAATAAAACCCCGCGCCCCTCCCCTTCTTTCCCGTCGCGCTGCCCGCGGGGACCAGGAACGTCTTGCCGACCTGCGCGCTGACATCGAGCCGGGCTTTGCGCGCCTCAGTTTCGCGCGCGTCGGGCGGTGTCGAGGCGCGGCGGATGTATTTCTTTCCGGACACGGCGGCTTCGTATTTGGCGCGCCCTTCTTCTTTGATCTTGGCTTCACGCGCGGCGGCTTTTTGCGCGTATTCTTCTCGGTCCCAGGTTTTGCGGAAGGAGGTATCGCCGGCCGCTTCGCCGTAGGCGCCCTGTTTGGAGGCCATGGCGGAGAGAGAGGGTGTGTGGGTGTGTGGGTGTGTGGGTGTTTTGTGAGGCGTTGGGTTTGGAGGCGATGACGCTTTGCGGGAGAGTATGGGCGGCCTCGATTGCATGTGTCTGGGGATCAGGGCCGAGGTTTTGCCGGACTTCACTCCGCTAGGTGCAGGAACTGGGGTACCTATATGTATTTGAAGCGGAGAAACACAGCATCGAAGCTGTCATATGTGCATCTAAATCTATAGATATGGTATCACGCCCTGCCACGCATATCCTGAACGCCGTCTATTAATACACATTCAAGACCTGCTTCCTCTCGACCCACTGGTCGCAGGCACGGCCCCTCCCCTGCCTCCCTTCACCGTGCTTCCCTCCTTCGCACCACTACTCTTAGCAGCGCCTCCCCTCCCTCTCCCACCACCGCCTCTAGGTCCTCTACTCTTCCCCCTCTTAGCTCCTGCATTCCTACTGCCCTGGCCCTGCTCCATCTCCTCCTGCTCTTTCATCCTCGCCGTCTCCTTGTCCCACCATTCCTGGAACTCCTGCTCGGCTTGAATATCCTGCAGACTGCGCGCCGCCGCAGCCTCCTTGATGATATCCTTCTCTAACTGCTGCTGGGCGACAATGTCTGCCATAGACAGCTGGAGAGAGGGCTCGACGGGTCGCGGTTGGTGCCGCACGGATTGGATGGTTGGGAAGGCATCGCTGGATGCAATGTTTGGCGGCGGCGTGGGCGAGATCGCCGATGCCATTCCAGACACTTGGCGTGGTGTGGGTGATGGACGGGCTGGCTGGGATGGGGACGCAACAACGGGCTTGGGCCCAGCAGAGCCGGAGACGGAGCGCTGTGGTAGTTGAGCTTGACCAGCTGGTCCGATCACGTTCTTAGGAGAGGCTGCAGGCTTAGGGTTTGCAATAGTTTGCCGCATCGTGAGCTGTGGAGTGCTCGGGGTCCGCGAGGGCGACGGTCTTGGGGAGCCTCCGCGAGACCCCTGCTTCGGGGTGTCGAGGACATCTTTTAGCGAAGGGACCTTCGTGGAGGACGCAATTTGCCATGGTGAAGACGCTTTATCTGGCTTTTGCGCCGCGGCCACAGCCTCAGCCTGCGCTTGGATCATCTTCTTTCGTTCCTTCTGCGACATCTTCGGCGCAGCTGGCGCAGCTGGTGGAGCGGAAGGCCCATCAGATGTCGGTTGAGTACGACTGGCGGCTATTCCCAGCGAGAGGTTTGAGACGCGGCTTGAAGACGCTTGCGCCATGATGTCCTTCATTCCAAGCTTTCCGCCTGGTGAAGGAGATGCCGCCCACGGAGCTCCACCCGGAGTCGAAGGAGGTCCGGCGGAGGGAGTGAGAGAAGGACTCATAGGTACCGGTGACTGTGCCGCCTTTGCATCTTTCATGGGCCCGAGCTGCGGAGAGAATGGCTTACCACGAGAGTCGAACCAAACATCTGAGGGCGTTCCAACTGCAACATCGTTCTGTGCAGAACGCGGCAGCTGGAATGCAGTATCGCGTGCCAGAGACTGACCCAGTTCTGACAGCTCCCCATCAAGGTCAGTTTTGTTGTCACGTACTGGCTCTTTACCTTTGAGCGCTGGACTAGCCAAGCCCTTGGATGACTTCCGCCTAGCCTTTGATTGCGAAGGCGAATCGTGAGCGTGATCATCAAAGCTGAAAGCTCTGAAAGAGCCAGGCGCCCAAATTTCCGGATCGTGGTATTTATCATGCAGTTGAATGGCGTCGATCTTGGTTTGACGGTCTCGGTCAAGAAGTTCGGCAAGCTCTGGATGTCTTTCATGAAGTAACGCTTCTGCTCGTCCGCTCTTTGCGTAAGGCATAGACGCTAATTGGTTGTCACGTACTATGCCGTCAAGTTCGAGCAGCAGATCTTCGTCAAGTTCATCAAGGAGACTTTAGAGGGAAGTCAGTTGGGTTCTCTTGAGAAAGAGTAAGGATAAAACGTACCCTCCTTGCAGCATTGCCTCCAAATTGAGACACATGTATTCCAGCGCTGCATCTTTGAACTCCGTGACCGAGCTAGGAGCTATCGCATTCAACAAGCCGCAGACATTCCGAGCATTAACTGGAAATTTTGTTAGCGATGACATGCAATTGATTGAGAATGTGCCTTACCATATCGACCAACAACTTTCTGGCAGATCTGAGAAAGTCGGTCGAGCATCAGCTCGTTTGCCACGCTCATGACCTCCATTACCACGTCCAAAAACTCATCAACGTCAGCGCTGATAATGTCATCAAAGAGCTCCTCTCCGGTGTCTGCATATATGTGACGCAGCACAATTTGAAAGACACGAGACTCTATGTGCTTCAGATCCACTGCGACAGCCTCAGAAGGCTGGTTCAGTTGACCAAGGCGCTCTTCAAGCCATCGACCGCCTGCACGACCCATGAACAGGCCTTCGAAGAAGGGACACCTCTGGCATACAAGGGCGCGATGCACGAGGACATCTTCGTCAGCAAGCTGGACTTTGATGTCCCCGTTGGCGAGAAGGAGATGATCTTTTAGCGCAATGTCCAGATCCATGTTCAATGTTCTCGAGGGCTCGACCATTTGGCGGACTGCGGGCTCCAGGTGGTGAAGGTCCAACTTGCTTGCCATCCTCATAAGCTCGGTTCGGATCTGTCTGTACCTGAAAGCATTCTTCGGAGACTGCCTGATGTAATGCCAGTAATCGACCACCGAATCTACGTAACAGTACAAGACAAAGTTCAAAAGAGTCAAGACGTCCAGTCCTTGGAAGAGCAGTGTGATTGTACCCTGGCAGTCAATCGCACCACTCAAGAGCTCGGGTACAGTGAAGTCACCTCCCTTGCGAAGCTGATTCAATCCTTGTCGAAGTACGCGACTGCGGCCAGCAAGAACGAGTTGATGCGCAGGGATGCGAATGTCTGAGATGGTAGAGCCGACCAGAACGTCATAGCCTGCCGTAGACTCGCCTTTCAAAAGCTGATCAAGATCTTGTTCTGGGTCCTTGGACTCCAACAAGTGCTTCCTCAGGAGTGCTAAGCCATCCGGTGTTTTCCGACTCTGCCAGAAACGTGGCGCAGGCTCCTCGGTCTCGCTATCTTCCACTGCCTCCTCGCCTTGTAGCTCGTTGAAGCTAAGCAGTGCAAACATGTCTTCCCAGAGCGTCTGATCTTCCACGGCAGTCTGCGTCCTTGTCACGTCGCAATCTTTTCGCACGGCGGCATACGAACCGTAGGCAGACGCGCGTACAGCAGTGACGCGTGTAAGGCCGGAGATACGGGAAAACTTGTAGTCTTTGGGCTTGTACTCCGTGGTACCCACGACTGCAGTATCCTTCATTTTGGCTCGCCGAGAGCGTTTCCAGACACTTCCTTCCTCGGTGCTCAGAATGATGGACCCGTCCGCGTCTACGCCTACGTCTCGCGCTGCCATGTTGTTTGTTTTGAGGGACCAGATACGTTGAGGGGGTGAGAGTGCTCCCTTGATCTTTGACGGATTGGTGGTCGATGCACTACTCTGTTGCATATCTGGACGTTGTGAAACCGAAAGGGTGTAGATTTCACCACTACTTGACAAAGCACAGATCGTGTCCCCACCTGACGTGACCTTGCAGATGTGGTTCGCAGTCGTATCATATTTCGTGAGCAGGAAACTTTGCTTCAAGAAATGATTTGAGAATCCATTCAATGGGAACTGCACCTTCGTGTACCCATAGTTTGCAAACACCCAAACGTCATGATTTTCAAGCAAACATATCGTCGCCTTGTCGGCAGCAGACACGGAGGAGATGGCGTGTGAGAACAGAGACGCCGCAACTTTGCGAGGGATGACCTGCGTCTCGAGAGACCGTGCGTCCGAATCGACAATACCCAGTTGACCCTCGTTCTTGCCGAAGGTGTAAAGGGAGGACGAGGTGTGGGCGACGGAATGTATGCGCGAAGCAGCAACGCCGATCACAAGCTCTCGCTTCAGAGGGCCGAAAATCTGCCTAGGGGAAGTCTGTATTGGATCCTCGTCGTCGCGAGAGGTTTTGGGAAGTGCGTAGCCAAGCTGACCGAAACCATTGTTTCCCCAAGAAAATATCTCGCCTTCTTCAGATAGAGCCAGGCTGTGATTCTGACCAAGCGCAACAGTTGCAACCTTCTTGCCAGTCAAGGCGCCGCCTTCGATGCAAACGAGATTGAAACGGGTCCTCTCATCACCAGTACCGAGACGGCCTCCCGGTCCATGACCACACATGTACAAATTTGATTCAGGGTCCGTGGTCAAGACTACAGTGTGCAGCTTCGACATATGCACATCCTGGATGATAATTGGCTTGCTTCTGATCGCCCAGGGTATGGAGTCAACGGGTAGACTATTTGCAAGGTTGGAGCGCGGGCCTTCAAGCACCGACTGGTCGAAAGGTCCCCAGGTCTTCTCATAGTCTTCCAGGTACTCGCGGTAGAAACGCTGCAGCAGATGCTCCGGTCGCTTCAATGCAATGCGCTCTGGAAATTGTCTATCGTCCTCGTTGCCAAATCCCAGAGTGATATTCCTGTTGCTGCCGAAGGTGTAGAGCTCATCTCCGCCGATATTGTGTGTAGCAATGAGAGAGCCCCTGCGCTCTTCTTCCTCGTCACCACCAGTGTGATCTACTCCATTGCGCTCGTCTTCGCTACCTGCAATCGATCCGGCGCGAGGGCGACCTTCAGACTCTGGCCGGAGCGTTCTGTCTTTGATAGTGGCGGCATACAAATCTAGCGGACCATGGCCTTCTCTGTCTTTGATCTTGATCAAGCCAACATTACGCTGCACTATACCTGTGCCACCATGCCCAAGCGCATTCTCAGCGTCACGCTCTAGTATAGCGCGCGCAATGGTGATGTTTCCAAAGTAGAAGGCGCGATGCAAAGCGGTCCAGCCGTTTTCGAGATCCTGAAGGTACAGATCCGTAAGTGGGTGGTCGATTAGCGCTTGCGCGAACTCCATAGCATCCTCAGCGATTGAGGAAGCTGTATGATGCAATATGGTCAAGCCGCTGTTGTCGCGCCAATTCAAATCCGCCCGAGTCAGAGTGGTAGCTCCGTGATTGGTGAGTGGCGTCCCAGATTGTCCGAAACCAGATGCTTTCCGACTCTTGCTAGTGATGGTGGGAGACGTCCCCATAGTAGCAGGACTGCCTACCACGGCGCCACCACCTGTTATCTGCCCTGCTCCGCCTCCTTTCTGTGTATGACCCTTGACATTGTATCCCGCTGTTTCCAGCAGATGTCGAAACCGTTCGACATCATCCTCAAGGTAATATTTCCAGAGATAGCTGCTCATAGGCCGGATGAAATTGCACCAGGGTAGACTACCTGGCGCTTCGACAAATGCACCTCGCTATGACCACAGAGGGACAAAGCGTGTTTAAAGGTGCCGTGACGAAGCAAGAGGGAGTCTCCGAGGAGGGACGGGGAAGCTGCGCTTCTGGGAAGGTGTGTTCAAAGGTGACCTGTGTCGGTTTGTGCGCTGGACGATGTAAAGTGTGTGATGTGTTCGACAAATGCTGCGTCTGCTCTTCTCCGACCTGGACGTGTCCTGTTCTAGGCTGATCTATGACGAAGCGTATCCGATAAGCCTGTGGCGTTTCTTTGTCCGAAACGGGTGGCGACTGCTGTTCCTCGAAAAGTCGAGCGGAGTTTAAGGGAATCTAGTATATGAATACAGTTGCGCTTGCGATCAGGGGAATAATATGTGCGTCTGGAAGAAGTTGAGATACGAGAGATCTTGTATTCGAGCTGTATGCGGGGACGCGAACTGTGGTGGTGATGTCTTCGTGTGCCCCTCCAACGCTCCGACCAATCGTCTCCGCGTTTTGGGCCATGAGGCCGAGTTCCACGCGCAGAACCATCAAAACAAACCTGAAGGCTTAAGTTTCAGGGTCGGATCAGGCAACCGTCGGACATGTGGTTATGTCGAAAGCAGCCATTTGTAGAAGATGAACGGTTTCATTCCGATTTGAAGAACGCTCATACAGGAAAGGAACTACCGGCGCCGGCACCATGAAGGATGCAGACATGGTCGAGGTACATTCGAGCGGAGGCATGCACGTATTATGCGGCAAGAGGAAGAGAAATGTGGTAGAGGTAGATAGTTATTTTGGGATCAGATACAGGCTCAGAACTCATAATGTTTTCCCGTCTCTATAAAGCGGAACACGACTCCCGTAGCGGACCGTGTGGAAGGTACTGTACATGTAGGTCACAAGATGTTCTAATTACCAGTGAGCAAAATGGCGGCATCGGACGGACTTCCCACCTCGCTGGGTCATGACTGGTCCGCATATAGTAGTAACCGACTGTATTCATATTGGCCACAAGACCTTCGAACAGTGATACATAGCATTGAACACTCATGCCACCTCCCGTAGAAATCATCATGGAAAGGCCGTCAATCACTTTCCGGTATTAGCCAGCGTAAGATAAGTACAGTTCGGTGTACTGCGCCGGGTATCTTCGACCGCCGAAAGCGGGCTCGATATAAGGATAGAACGTGCATAGCAAGGCAACGGATGGACCTGGCCCTCTATATCGATACATATAACCATGGCTTGCTTGCCTTGCTCTTAAATATTAAACATCAGCAACATCGTAACAGCTTCGTGGCACTTACAGAATGATGATGTCTGTTAGTCGTCGACGTCGACCTGGCTCGCAGAGTGGCAAACCTTAATACCTTACTGTACATGTTAGGTATAGATTGATCCGGATTGAGGAGGCTATCAGAGTGCTAGATAGCTTAAGCCTCGCCATCAGGGTCCCTCTCATGTAGGGATACATGTAAGTGCATGCATAAGTGGCCTGTAGTGAAGCAGCCGCAGGGTCGAAACCCCCTGAGAAACAGGCGGTCAACAGCCCAATGATCGCTGCTCCCAGTGGCGCCCACCTAGGAACATGGGTTTGTCCCTCTCACGCACATATACTTGGTATTGTGACCCGCCGAACTGTGACAAAGGACTCGGAAGAAGTGCCTCGCCCGTTGTTCAGTCATGCCGCTACCTCAATAACTGTACATGCAAGTACCTAGGCATGTCATGTACGTGGTACGAGCAGCGGTAATTGTTGAGCCGGGTCTCAGCTGACAAAATTCGTGGTGCATGTGGCTGCACGTCTCATGAACGACACTGGTACCTAGGTAGGCGCTGATACAGTAGTGCACAAGTAGTGAAGCTGTGCTTGATTCCAGCGATTTCGCAGAGAAGTGGGCTGGCGGCCTGGTGACCAGGACCAGCGTATGTGTGTTCCAATCTGGTCCCGACTCTGTGCCCCGACTCTGGAACACACAGCAATGCCTGACGGTTAGAAACCAGTCATCAATATGACCACAGGAACCACAACACAGCTGCAGTCCACCAGTCGTTGTCTGGATCTTATGACCCACTCGCTTATCAAGGGACAGAAGGTGGGTCGAGGGGGCCAAGGTTGACTCCGGGGGAAAGCGTGGCGCTCGGGGAAGGAGCGTCGGGTTGGCTGGAGCTCCAAGCGCAGGTCCTCCGACGCCGCCAGCAGCACTGCAGGTGACAGCTGCAACGACCTCTCCCATCAGTCACTCCGGCCTTTACTTTGACTCCTGAGTCCTCGGGTCCGTTCTATACTACTTCCAAGAGGATAATATATCCCTCTCAGCCGGTGATACCCTGGCGACTTGACACAGGTCCCTCCCCGAACCGGAGAGCTACTCCGCTGTCTGCTGTGTCACAAGAGCTTCTCTTGCAGGTCTCGGGATCCAGTCGACAGCCTCGATCGTTATACCACGGCTTTGGGTAGAGTCCGGGCACTTTGCCCTTTTACGACCACTCGTGACCGCTCGAGTCACTCTTGCGCGGAACCAGTCACGATCCCTCTGCGGCCCTGATACCGGACCTCCGTGACATAACGATCTTGTACCCAGGACAAACATGGTGGATGCGTAGCGGCAATAACCTGCCTGCTACTCACAATCCCCATCCGCCAGTCCCTACCGTGAGCTCCTGGGCTCCATTAGAATCAGTACTGGCGACAGCCTGCAGCATGGATTGCTCGACGATCCATATCTTCCCTGTCGATAGGATCTAAGTCCCCTCTGATCCGCCCGAATGCCAGGTGTGAGAGTATACTATTTGGATCACACATAAAGATATATACATATAACAAGAAGATACACAATGCACCAACATCCTCGCCTAGCGCCAAAGAGCGCTTCGCCAGCCAATTCATCTCAGACCAACCCTATGAGAACAAACAATTCGAGGGAAGAGGGGCTCAGCCGATCCCCTTCTAGTCAGGAGCTCGGAATGGATATAGAAAGAGAGAAAAATAGAGAAGGCATGAGCCAAGGCCAACGTTCTGGGCGAGCATCTGCTTCGGACAATTCGGATACGGAGAGGCTGAATATGATCGTACAGGTAACATAGTAGTGGCATCGACTGTCCAACAATGTTTGCTGACAAGTTGGTGCAGCATTTCTTCTCGAAGGCCGCGCTCATGATATTATCGTCCCGTGTGACCCTTTCGCCAGCCTACAACAAGGACGGAGATCCCAGGTTCGACAAGTGGGTATGTGTTCCAGTCTCTTATGTTTCTTCTCTCGTTTGAGCAAGCCAGGCAGGACGACGTTGGTGTGCTCCTGCCCCTCCTTGTCTCTGCGCCACTTTGGAGGGCAAACAGGAAGGGTGGTGGTCTCTGCGGACAAGGAACATGCATGGATTGTTGCCGCGTCCTTTCCGTATCATCTGTGTGCCTTTTTTGCCTTCTGCTTGCTCTCTGTCTGTCCATTCTTTTGTTCAATGTAGCACATGCTGAAGCTTTCCATCAGTTCAATACATGGATCGAAGACACCAATGTCTCGAATTCGGAGCTTCAAGAGTGGAAGACGATGGATGTCCTCCAGCAGCGACCTTCGCCGCTCGTGATAGAGTTCTTCATGGACATGACACAGTTCACGCAGAATCAAGCTCTGGTTATCGTGGATGAAGAGGGTCAACGCTGTGTCGTTGGGGAAGCTTTGGAGAGACTGGGCGCGTCTTCTGCGGTATCGCCTACACAGACGCCTACAGAAGTCGTCTATGAACGCTGGACGATCAGTTTAGACGATCCTTCGAATGTGCCTGCGAGCCAACTCACAGAGCCGAATCCAAATGTGTACAAGAAGGGGGTGGTGATGCTAAGGTCTCTCTATACGTACCTGAGACTACTCCCTGCATGGAAGCTTGGACGCCGCATGACAAGGCAAGCCGGCAGTAACCAGGTGATCAAGCCGCAATACCGGATTCTCAAAGATTCGTCTGCTTTCTCACCACCTGACACACTTACTTGCTCCCTAACATCAGACACACGGCCCTCAACACCTGTCACTGAAACCTTCCGCTTTGAGCCTTTGACCTGCCCTTTTGGTGCGCTCAGTCTTCATGTCGTTTACAGAGCTAACACCGAGTTCCGCGTGGAGCCCTCTGAAGCTATACTCTCTTCACGCTTTGATGCAACATATCAAGGAGCCTACCGACAGGACCTGGGAACCCAGTTGCTTCATCAGGACGACAGAGCCACGCGCGAAGGCCATCGACAAGATATTCAAGAAATTCAACACGGGATGGACGGAGATGGACTACTTCCCGGTCGCGATCAGAATTTGGGTTCACTACGAACTGGCCGATTCGGATCCTCTGGACTGGTGCGAGGAGGAGGAGGAGGAGTACCCTCCACCACAGTTGGTTTACAACGAAGTCTACAACATGGACACGGAGGAATGGGAGAAAAGGCCCCTGAGGCCTCCACGTCTGCTGCCACGTCCGGTACTGTCAATTCAGTGAGGTTACCTCCTGACCATCGTGTGGCCACCGGGTCTAAGTCTTCTTTGAGGTCTATTGAAGGAGGCACAGCACCACAAAGACGAACATCAGTCTCCTTCAATCCTTTCAAAGCAGGCTCGCTATCATCCTCCCCAGGCACAACCACACACCAAATGAGCTCTCCAAGCAGTTCACTTGGCAAATACGCAAGCAACCCTTTCACAGCACACACACGCAATCGATCATCACTGTCCACACTTCCACAGCAAGCACTACGTACACCTTCTATCCAACATGAAAACGCGATTGCGTCATCTCCAGCGTCCAGTTCACCGAAACCAGCACCACTTCAACGATACAGCAGCAGTTTCGGTAACCGCAGAGCAAGATTTCCTTCCAGCAGCGGCAGTAAAGTCGAAGATGATCAAAACAGCAGCGGACGCGGTAGCATATCATCCACACACCGAAATTCCGTCACATTCAACGAGCCTTCTGGCTCTTCAACCCCAGCACAGAATGACGAAGAAAGCATAGCGGACTTCCTAAAGCTGCTGGACAAAGGCAGCAGAGGTCTGGAAAGTTTGAACAAGACTGGCCACGAATCAATCGCTGCAAATTCTCAGCGGACGGCACAACAATATACAAAATTCAGTCGCATGCGGGACTCGTCAGCCCAACTTTCGGACTCCCTATCGTCGTCCTTGATGCTGCACCGGTCATCTACTTCCTCTTCCCGCGTGCCGCCTTTGTCATCCTCCTCTTCGCCAGGTAAGACGGTCTCTCCTCTTACCCCCCATACGCCTGCGGTTCCATCGCGGCTCAGGGAGGGTGGAGGGGAGGCTGCTACTGACGAAGGGAGGGAAGAGGTGGCAGCGGAGGGGGAGGGCGACCAGCGGGGAGGAGAGGAGGAGGAACCTCTCCTCTTCGCTATGAGTGAGATGCATATGCGGTAGGGGGGTGGCCTGGCGTTTTGATTTTTTTGATGTATTCAGCAAGATTGTTTTTTGTAGCGAGGAGTTGGCGGCCTAATGACACATTTCCCCCCTCTAACCGTGTGCAATGTGCGTCTGTTTGTGACTAGTGAAATGGTAATGGTTGTGAGTCGTCCCAGTTCCGGATTGGGAAGGCGTACTAATCCTACGTGTGAGATCACGTGACTGCCATCAATCGTTCACTGCTCGGATACCGTTTTGTGCCTTCTAGAGTGCCTCCATCTACAACTTCCTCATCACTAAATGATGCTCTCGAAAGACCTCTTGACTGCCAAGAGCTCTCTGCCAAGTTAGCCTACGATCCTTCGGAGATCTGCGGTCAAGATAGGGCGACGTCTTCCACAGCATGCATGCAAGATAACGCTTAACATTGCACTACCTGCCTGTTTCGACCGGACTTACAATACTGGCGTTTTAGCCAAGGCGTATTCCAATGAAATACATGTCAAACGAAGCGAGAGCTCACCGCACGATGCCGGTATAGGCATCTCAATATGGGCCGCGGAGGATTCACCCCATTGTTGAGCGGACTGCACGGCATGAGACCGAGAGCTTCGCACGGCGGCCAAGAAGATATAAAATCGCTCAGTATCCGGTAAGAAGCATTCCATGATAGTATAGTTCTTGGTAAGTCCTCTCGTTATGGCTTACCTACTTCCTTTCATTCTGCAGCTGGCGCTTTATTCGTCCCTCGCTATAGCTGCTCCCGTGAAGCGCAACCCTTATACGTACCTTCAACCCACCCCCAACGGTGACTCGCTGTTCGAGCTGGGTAATCATACGTATCTCGCCAACCTACAACACCCAAAAGCTGTCCTTGCGGGCGAATGCACTTCCGCTGCCAGTCTTGTCGGTACTAACGGCGTGCCGTTCACTGCCATAACCACCAATGCATCACTTATCACGCAGGACTTGCTCCAGTCCACCATCGCCAGCTTCCTTGGAGGGGACGACGTGTACAGCGAGGACTTTCTCGAGGGTATCTACCTCGCTTCCACCGCAGAGGCACCCGTCCTTGACTCTTCCGCTTTGACCTACCTCCTGTCATTCAAAATCTCACAGATCTTCCTGGATACTAAGTTCACGACCAGGAACATCAGCGGACCTTTGACTGTTACATACGTGGAGGCACCGGAGTGCTTCGACCTGCCCTCTGGCCCGTATGTTGCTCAGATCAGCTCTACCTCTGTCACCTTCAACGAAGTTTATCTACTATATATTGATAGCTACCGGGACTTTCTGTTCGGGGCCTACAACTCCAACGATGGTAACGACACGTACAACGCTCTTGGTGCGTTTCTGCCACGCTTCTGGGATCCTATGATTCCTGTACCATCCCGTATCTACAGCTGGGGCGATGATAGACCGCTTGCGGGGGAACGTGTGGCCATCAAGGATCTATTCGACATCAAAGGTCTACAAACATCTGGAGGCAGTCAAGCTTGGGCTCACATCACACCAATTGCCAACGGCACTGCGCCAGCTGTCCAGAGAATCATAGATCTCGGTGGCGTCATTGTTGGCAAGTATAAGCTAGCTCAGTTTGCTTCGGGTGCCAACCCGTGGGATTGGCAAGATGAGCACTATCCCTTCAACCCACGAGGGGATGGCTGGCTGACATGTTCTGCTTCTTCCTCTGGTGGTGGGTGCTCCATTGCGGCATACGACTGGTTAGACTATGCCATTGGTAGCGATACAGGCTCTTCCATGAGACGCCCAGCTGCAGTGTCGGGTACATATGGGTAAGTTCATTAAGGCAGCTTTTGCTATTCTACCCTAACAACTGGACAGTCAACGGCCAAGTCAAGGCATGATAGATATGGACCGTGTGATTCCACTTGGAGGCGCCACAGATACGGCTGGCGTCTTCTCCCGTAATCCATACAAATGGATCAAGTTCTCCAAAGCATGGTATACCCCTTCACTACACCAAGGCGTAACAACAACCGGACTCTCCCCCCTCGTCGTACCTGACACCAATGCCTTCCCCAAACGAATCCTCTACCCGACCGACTACCTCCCCCTAGCAAACCCGGCAGCGGAAGCAATCCTCCAAGCCTTCATCAGCAACCTAACCAGCCTGTTCAACATGACAGTCACCGAGTTCAACTTCACCGCCACGGTCCAAAACGGCACAGACTCCCGTGTCAACAATCTTACAGAGCTCGCCAATGGCCCCATCGGTATCATCGACTCTTACACCCAATGGGAAGTAGTCGCCAAACCCCTCATCACGCGCTGGGCCGAGCTCTACGACGGCCGCTTCCCACCGATCGACTCCGCGCGCCGCGACGGCTGGCACACCTACAACGAGAGCTACTACACCGCCGCAGCCTACCAATCCGCCCTGGAGCAGAAGAACCTCGCCGTCGAATGGTACGAGACGAACATCCAATTCAGCACGGCCGAGTCCTGTTCCGAGTCCATTTTCCTCTACGACATCGGAACCGGCGGCCTGCCCTCCTACCGCGAGGAAGACTTGAACGCGTACCCCAACACCACGTTGCTGGCTGTGAAGCCTGAAGGCGCGGCGATCACGGGCGCGAATATTTGCCCGATTTATGGGTGTGCGGATTACACGATTCCGATTGGGCAGGTTAGGTATTGGAGTAATGTTACGTTTCATGAGGAGTGGGTGCCGGTTACGATTAATATGGTTGTGAAGAGGGGTTGTGACTTCGTGTTGTTGAATTTGATTAAGAAATTGGCGGACAAAGGGGTGTTGAAGACTGTTAAGGCTGGCAGGGCGGCGTTTTAGGGGGGTTGCGAATGTCCTATGGAGCTGGGAAGTGGAGGACCTGTTTGGATGAGTGTGTCACAGAAAAGTAGTCGTGAACAGGATACATTCAAGGGAGAAGATTACCTATTCTATGTGAACATTTCATGATAGCAGGAGGATTCAAAGCGGGTCTAAAATCTCTATAAGCGCCTCTGCGTACCCATACTTTCTATCATGAAACGTACGCTTGTTCACAGCTCCGAACTTAGTGCTTGAGCTGAGTTGAGAGGTTATACTTTGACCAGAAAGAGGTTGCTCATTGTAGTCCTTGTAAGCGCAGCGAGGGGGACACAACTACCTTAATCAGTATTTCGCCCAAATCAATCTACAATCCTGTATGGGCTCATTCTACTCCCGATTGGCGGTACCTAATGAGGCCCGGCTGCTACTGTTGAGGTACCGAGTGACTGTGGCATGGCTTAGTGGTGACATCCTGTTGCAATGATCGAATGGGTTGCGCTTGACCAGCTGCCAGTTAGTTTACGCAGTACTTGCCGAAGTAGGAGCCTTTATTTTCACTTTTGTTAACAGAGTAGTCGCTGCTCAACACTGCTCGAAGCTGCCATGTTGGTCCGAGTATGGACGCTGTTACCACGGTGCGCGTTTGAACTATATAAGGTACCTAATCATCCACCGCATGCCGATTCTGATACCCCATTGTTTCCAAGACCAACAATTAGATTATTTTTCCACGCTGAAAACGAACAAGTGTAAGCACAACCTAGATGACCATCATAATAACTCGGATCGCTGACATATAGACAGTCCATAACAATGCAGCTCGGTAAGCCACTCTCACACATTTTATCCGTTAACTGTGATTATCAAATCAGAATCACTACCACAGACCCAGCGATACCTCTTACCTAGCCAATAAAAACATCTCACTTTCGCAAGTCCATTCGTCTGAGCAACACCTGCTAACGAAGCAAAAGAAGAAAAAGTCATCATCATACTCGTGTTCGTCGTCATATTTTGGTTCATCTGCCTAGCAGCCTGCTGTTGGCGCGGGGATTCTGCGACGTCGTTATGCTTGCGTCTCTATGGGAGACCTCGGGACGACCGCGACGACTTTGACAATGCACACTGGGTTTATTAGGCCTTCGAAAGAATGCGAACATTCCAGCAGCCCCTCTTGGTTGTTCCCCGACATTGTTGTTTAGAGACACGCACTTGGCGCCCGCGCCGTCAAAATTTATTGAGTATACACCTGGCGCGTGTCCTATGCGGACCACCCAGCAGTATTGGAATTACTAGGCCGTCGATAAGAGCTCTGGATCAGGAGGTGGGCCGAGTGGTTCGCAAGCCCCCTTTGCTCGTTTTACCAAATGAAACGACACGCACTAAGCGCTGTCAAGGTGGATTCTGGGTTGCACCGGGCGCATGTCCTACGCGTTCACTCAGCGAGGCATAAGTGAAGATCGTTTGAAAGGATCATATATCCGGTTTCGTCTTCGTCTATAATCGTTCGTATACAGGCATTAGCTGCTGCCTGTCTCAATCCTCAGTCAACCGCTTCTACTCTATCGTGAGCGCCCACCACCAATATCCTGTCCCAGCTGCATCATGTTAGCAAATCTCCTATTTCCCCTAGGAATGAATCGCTTACCCTATACCCGCCAATCTTTTCCCACTCAACCTTCTGCCTAGTAACCGGCAACTGTCTCCTCAGCCCCTTGAAAGCTCCCTCACTCAGATTCGAAAACGCCTTGTTCAAATCCTCCTGATACTTCTTTTCCACCCGTGCAATCTGTTTCACAATCTCCTGCGCCCGATCATCCACACCAGAAATCTGCACCGGCTTCTCAGTCAACAACCGCACATTGCCGTCTTCATAATAGTGCACGTCGACCTTGATGCTGCCAGCCACGGTGCTTGAGGACGGGGTGAAGATGTAGACGGACCGCCAGCGGCCGTTCCAGAAGTTGTTTGGGGAATATTTGTTCGCGACTATAACGAGGGCGATTGCGGAGTCGTTTTCGGTGGGATAGACGCCTATTGAGGAGGCCGGGAAGTGTTCCGCGGCGTGGGTAGAGAGGGATTCAAGGAGGGATATGCTATTGGGTTGGAGTTAGCTTGCGCTGGTGACGGGGAGGGCTTTCGGCGTACATTAGCTCGGCATGCTGGGAATCGAGGGTGTGTGGTTGTACAGATGAGGCTTTCTGCGAGGGTTAGTGGGTGGGATTCTGAACTAGTGGGTATTGCGACGGACTTGTGTGGTGTGGTCGAACTCGAAGGAGCTCTGGTTTGCGCTGTCGAAGTACCTTCCGTCTCCTAGCTCGTTGAAGCTGCTGACAATAACCTGGGTATGATTGTCAGACCATGGTATCCTGCCTGCTCCTCTTTTCCCTGCTTACCGTCTCGGTGGATCCCGGAAGCTTCACCGTCGTAAACTGCTCTTCATTGTACTTCTTGAATGCTGGTTGGAGTGATTGGAGGATTTGTGAGTCGTCATACGTGAGTGACTTGATATCTGGAGCCTGTTAGGCTCAGGCACGGATCATATCTACGTCTGTGTCTGGAAGGTGTACCTGCGACAACGTTGGAGAGCTTCAGCGTGTTAGTTTACATCCCGGCAGCTCAGTAATGGTGGCCTACTTACCTCTCCTGGCGGAGCTGCTTCCACAAAGGATGCTACAGTCTCGGTCTTGGATGGCATTGCAGTTCCGAAGACGCGCTATGTGAGCGAATTATTCAGATATAAAGGTGGAGGAACAATTGCAAGGACAGGAGTTGGTAGCGCATGCAATCGCGTCACTTGTGGAGTGAGGTGAAGCTGGCCACTCCACGGGGAAGGTCTAGCGAGGATGATGCCAAGACTACGACTTCTAAACAGACTGCATACATGTAACAACTTATATAAGGTCTCTCTTACCAGGTTTTTGATCCCATGACGGTAAGGAAATGTGGCATGCGTATAGAACTCCTGATATTTGAATGGTATCATAGTAAGCAGCTTCGCTTGCCCGAACTCTACATCTTTCTAAACACGTTTCCACTAGCGCTCCTCCTCTCCTTACCTCTGCTGAACTTCCGGCCATTGTCTCCTTCATCACCATCATCCCGACTCCGGTATTGCTTCTTCTCGACCTTCTGCGGCGCAAACGTGACTTCCTTCTCACCAACCTCCTCTCTCCTCCCTCCGCGTCCATTTTGCCTCCTGTCACCCATTCCCTGCGCCAAATCACCGAAACTGCGATCCCGTCTCTGCTCCTGTGGTCGTCGGCCTGGCTTAGAGTTGCTAACGACCATGCGTGGGCCTTGCCGCGCCTCCCGCTCCTTACGATGCTGCTCAGACGACTTATGACCAGCTCTACGGTAGGATGAGGAAGAGATCTTGTTCTTGTTCGGTCCGTTCTCCTCTTCGCCACGCTCCTTGCCACGCTGGCGTTGCCGGCGAACCGCCTCGCGCTCTTCCTCGTCGGTGTCCTCGTCGCTGTCTTCGTCGGACGAGGCGCGACGATCGTCGAGTGCTTCTTGTTCCACGGCTGTGAGACCGCGCTTCCTTTCTGATGCAGCACCGGCTGTGGGCACGGAAGAGGGGTTGTGGAGGGCGAATTCGCGCGACATCTCGTCGATCTCGAAGTCCTCGTCTTGGAAGAGCTTCGCGAAACGATCGTCGCCCAGAACACCCCTTGCCGGCTTCGCTTCTTGCTCCTCCTCGTCGCCCTCGGCTTCGCCATCCACCTCCATGTCCGGCTGGGGCTCGTCGCCACCTTGCTTGAGCACCCTTCTGGCCTTCCTCCTCTCGTTCGCTTCTTCCCTCGCTGCCATCTTCTCGGCCAACTTCCTGTTGACCTTGACCTTGACTCCCTTCGCACCTCTGATTCTGCTCTCTCTCTCTTTGTTGATGCGCTCCTGGATGCTCTTCTGCCTCTGCTGCTCGAAGACTTCAGGGTTGCTGATGAGTCTCGCCTGCTCATACAGTTTCTGCGCAACAAAGTAACCGTGCATGTACGGTCTGAGCAGGTTGGTCGTTCCAACAAGATGGTCCAGGTTTAATTCCCTCAGTTGCTTCATGTCCAAGAACTTGTAGTTATCGTATACACTGCCAACGCTCTGGCCGGTGGTAAAGGCATTTGGATCATCTGCGTCTTCCGCCATTTCTTCAACCAGGTTGTCCAAGAACGCGCACCATTTCGGTGCCGGGCCAAGCTGCGGAATGAAGAAAGAATGTTGTTGACGTCCCTCATTCGCTGTGAGCAGCATACCACTGTCGGGGCACCACTCGACGTGGTTGAGGTCTACAGCCGGCTCGACGGAGGTCCATGGATCGCCAGATGCGGCGTCCCAGAGCTTGATGATACGCTTGTCGGCAGACATGATCTTTTCGGTCGAACCTGCAGAACTGGCGGAGCGTGTGGATGGAGTAAGGTACTTCAGAGATTGAATAGCATAGCCGTATCCTTGGTCTTTTTGGAGGATCGGCACAGGAGAACGCAAATCGTAAAGGTGAACAAGTCCGGTGGAGGAACCACTTGCGAAGTTGAGACCGGAGCGGTGAAACTCGAGGGCGGTAATTTCGGCGCGCTCTGAGGTGCCGTAGTCGGACGTGCCGACTGGTGGAGGTAGAATACCTACCCGACTCCGTGACCGGTGGTCCCAGAACTCGACTGTGCCAATGGAAGTGCCAAATGCGAGTAAGTTATGTGACTCTTCAGCAACTGCCGCAACATTGACGGAGCCTGTGTTTATGCCGCCCTGGAGCGCTCCTCCTCCTACTGTCTCGTAGTCGTCGCCACCCACGTCGATCTCGTAGCCCTTCATAAACCGTCCAACTTCCAGGTTCAGCCTGAAAACCTCTCCATTGCCATCTGCGTTGACGCCCACTGAAGGTACCAGTGCCTCTGCAGCTCGCTTGTTGTACTTCAAATCTCTGCCATAACGCGGTATTCTAGTGCTGTAGTGCAGGCCACCTGGGTTATGGAACTCGAGAAAACGATCTGTTTGAAGGTGAAGAGATTTGCTGTAATCGGTTGAAAGAAGAAGGAAGGTCTGGTTAATGGTATTTGTGTGGCGGGCGTAAGATAGGGAGAGATGTGGTAGGTAATGCGTATGTATCTGCGGCTTGTATGTTCCTGTACACCTCGTTAGCCTGCTTAGAAGGCTCCTCAGACACGTTCACCCATTACCTGTGCTCATGACCCAGTCTTGATCCTCGGATATGCGCACACACTGGCTTGCTTCCTCGAACTCGAAATCCTGGAGAAGTTCTATACGGTTCGCATATTCCGGGTCTTGCTTAAGACTCCGCTTTCTCTTGCGCGCAAGCCATTCTGGGAGAGGCCTGGCGGTTGAAGATCCCGATATAGTATATACCGGGACCGTGGAAGGGTTGGTGAGCTTCATGTCGGAACCCTGCTCACAAGGAGGTTGATGTATGAACTAACAAGAGGATCCTTTGCAGTTTCACATGTGCCACCGACTGTAACAAGAAAAAGTGCCCCGGATTTGCGGCCACTTTCCGCCTGGCGGCCCGCCTCCCGATCACTAGCGTCAACGAGCTGGGCGGCATGAGCGTTGAGATGGGATAAGCCAAGTGGACTCGAGGTTGCTTGTGTCGCTTCGACTTGCGAAACAATCGGACTCCTTCCTCCTTTCGAATCCTGTTTGTTTAATGGCAGGAGGTAAGCCCTTTACCGTGCCGCGCTTCGGCCGTTCTTGACCCTTGAATCGGTATTGCCCATGCGCCGAGTCCTCCTCTGCCCCGACCTTCAGACTACCGACCTAGTACAGAGTGCCCGTTTGAGGCACTGGTACCATGATATCGGTCCTCATACATCTTTATGGAATTTCTCAAAGGATGCACGACGAATTTACAGACCGTTGATGGCTATACATCGATTGAATACAACATATACAGCGTAGGGAAGCGTGGCGGCAGTGTAATCGCTTCAGAATCAAGAGCTGGGGAAGGCGCGGGCACGGGGCATGGAGTGGACAATCTTCAGGACTTCTTGCTGGAGCTGCGTGAATCGGGGATCCTGACCCAATCTGTCCCGTTCAGATCTGAGCTCTGGACTTTTGGCACGCTTTCTGAAGAAGCCGAACACCTACTCCAAGGCCAGCAATACCCATTCGTTAGGTCCAGCAAGCTTGAGATAGCAGCACTGTCGCGCTCTTCTCAGGACTCTTCAGAGTTGAGGAGCGAGCAATTCATATACGGACTCTTTCTTTCAGCGCTCGAGGCGTCTCTTAGCCTCACGCTTTTGGAATCATGCGGTGCCGTCCACCTGGGTCCCCTAACATGGATTGTCCCGCTTGGTGATAACGAAATTTCTAAGAATGAGGCTGAAACCTCGATCGATCCTGGCTATGTGCTGCTGGCACTGCAAGCGCATATCACACAAGGTGGTAGACTCCTGCTTGCGCCCGCAACGACATCCACCGACCTACTACCTTTGTCCCACTCCTTTGCGACCGACATCCCATTAGGGAGCAGACGTGTCTTGCTTGCACCATCTGGAGCTGTCGCTGAGATCGTGAACTTTCCGTTGTCAGAAGGACGGAAGGAATCGGGTGACACATTTCAGCTGAATGGCCATCGGGAGCGTACAGCGGCCAGGGCCCGTCTTTCGCGCCAATCAAACAAGGAAAAATGGCAGAGTATGGTGACTCGGGGTCTCGGCCAAGAAATTCCGTTTCTTGAAGAGGACGAAAAATGGGTCGAGGTACGGATTACTTCTCACACTCAAGCTGCCGGTCACCCAGACAACTTGTTGGCATGCCTCTGGCCTGCTTCGTTGTGCTTTGGCAGATATATCTCAACGAATATGGCAACAGATAGCATCGATGCGCTAGACTGGCTACAACCGGAGACCGTTATCAAGCATCCACTCAAAGTTGCTGAAGACTGGTTCACTGGAAGTGCAGAAAGAGCGCAAGCTGCGCTGACTGCGGAGAAATCCCGCCAATTAGACGAGGAGCGGGATGCGACCTTGCTGCGTACTTCCCACGGTGAAGGGCACCCAGTGTCTGCGGCGTCACCTCTTTATCCCAGGGCGCAAGAACAAGTCAATGCAAGTGGCATTTACCCAACCCCGCCTGATGGAATGGCTCCTGGCGCCTCGTCTGACCCGAATATGCCCACAATCACTGCTACTGATGACGGCCATCCCAGACAGGACTCGTCTGACGGTAATCCACAGACAGGCAGACGTCGTAGCATGGCATCGGATATGGACTTCGACCCTGAACCCTACCGTAACAATCACGCAGACTTATTTGGAGACGCTGATGAGGACGAGAATATGTTTGGCGGCGACGACGTGAACGATGCTGATTTCAGCTTCTTCGATGATGACGGTGCGCCCAACTTCGCTGGAGCTGGTGACAGCAACGACACTGAGAAACGCGCTTCTGTACACATGGAGAACAACGAAACATTGGCTGCTCGTGACGGACATGTTCCCACCACTGCCCAACAGAAGCCTGATCCGGAGGACAGAACCAATGTTATTGAGCCAAGTCAGACGGCAGACTCATCAGAAAAGACTTCATTATTGACACTTCACTACGAGGATGGCGAGAATGAGTCTGCAAGGACAAACGTGATCAGTCCTGAAGCTTCAAAGGATTCGCTGGGGTTTCACGATACCGAGCAAGCAGGTGTCCCAAGGCCGGTAACGCCTCCACTCAGCCCACTCTCCATCAAAGAGCGACTTCTACCACTCCCCATACCAGCCAGCCAGACAAAGCCCGAATCTGAAGCTCTTTCACTCACAAGAACAAGGCGCGACAGCAATTACGACCCAGTTACATTCAACCAAGGCTTCGACTCTTTTGCCGCTAAGTACGGACTGCATGGTCGCTTTGCAAGTCCTGGACTGGCAAGGTCAAAAGCCGATTCGAGAGAAGAGGGCTCAGTTGAGGCCATTTCTGGCAGGAGTAACAGTCTCAGCATCGTATTGCCCGAGAAGAGGAAGCGCAGCAGACCGAACATTCCGCTGTTCATTAAGGCGCACACTGTACTTGAACCGGTGGAAAGCGGTGATGAGAAAGCCATCATACGTACCAGCGGAGCAAACAACGCTTCGAGCGAAGAAGATTCGTACACTGATGACGATAGTGACGCAGAAAGCAGTACGGTTTACGCCCCTGTCAAGCCACTTAAACGCAAACGAGATGTTGAAGATCATGGCATCGATCCTTTGACACGCTCGTTCGGCGACCTGCTGTCTGAGAGCGAAAGTGAAAGCACGGCCGATGACCGCGGACTCAGCGAAGCAGATCAAGTTGGGCTATTGGATACCCTGCTTGTGGGCGATGCTCAGAAAGATCCTTCAGCTAGCGACCAAGCAATCTCCTCACTGGTCAGCCAGTCCGGAATGGACATCCTTGGAGCCAGTGTGCTACCACACCAAGACCTCTGGGAGGAGTGCTTCAATTGGCAAGGCCATGATGTTGTTGCTGTAGCTCAATTCATTATGCAAGAAGCCAGCATCAATGCGGCGCTGGGAGACCTGTCAGATGCAGTTACTAGTCTCGACGGTCTCAGCCCTGAACAGACAGTCGCTAGTATTCTCAGAACTGTACGCACCATTGCGCAAGCTACGACAAAGCAACATCTGCATGCGCTTGTTGACATTGACTTCACAAAGCTTCTGTCACACAACGGCAACGCTGACCAGTCTGCGGTGACCAAAATGCAGCCGCGACCAGCGCCTCAGCGGTCAATGTCACGACCCGGCGGCGCAGCGGCCACACAATCTTGCCTGCCTATTCCCACACCGATGATACGTTTTCAGAGAGCGGACAGTACGTGGGAGATGTTACCATTGGCTGTGACATTTTGGGAAGCTCTGGGCCTTGAACCTACTAATGGGCCGAAGAACGTCGTTGCCTTTGCGGTATACCCGAGTGTTGACGACTTGGAAACGGTCGTAGAGGAGCATCTTAGCGATATTGGAAGTGCATACGAAGGTTGTAAGCTCGGTAGGTATAGGCTGGGTGATCCACAGTCCTCCCATCCTACCGGTCTGGTTCCGGTATCGGTTCCCACTGAAATGGACGCCTTGCCATTCACAACAAAGTTGATATGCAACATACAGAAGGCATGCCATGAGCTCGCACTTAAGCTTGCAGACGACGCCGCGAAGGGAGCGTTTGAGGATGTTACCATCATGGTTCACATGGTGAACCCGTTTGCAGATCCCTCGATGACGAAGTATATCTGCGGCTGCTTCTGGGAGCTGTACGAAAGCTTTACTACAAGCATCGAGGACCTAGGCGTGTCACCTAAACGCAACATGGTCCTGCACATACTACCAATTGGCTTGATCGCATCACAACATACCCTGGTCATCCCGGATGCTGCCACTCTTGCCCAAACAGCTCGCTCGATTTACGACCGCTGCGACTCCACTACCGAACCCGACTATTCCTCCGTCTGGCGCTTTCCAGCCTCAGCTAGCATCGAACTCGTCCCTCCACTTCCACGCAAGATTAATTTCTCCCTCTCCCCCAACCCACCACCTAACCTGATGGCTGAAGCCAACATCCTGCATCTAGCCTACTCCATTAGCCGCTGCGGAACCTGGCTGAGCGCCGCCTGGACCGATATCAGTGGGCGTCACCAAATTTACGCAGCCTACCCGATCAACTCCAACGACCTTCAATCTACCCTCGCCGAAGTTTCCGATGTCACAACATCCATGATGGCACACCCACACAGCGTCTGGCGCCTGTTCGTCGCAAAGCCAGGTTCAATGACAACACCCGAACGGCGTCACTGGCTCGACATCAATCAAGGTAATTCGCGAATTGCAGTCGCATGTCTGGACCTCGACACAGATCCCATCCTCCGCGTCTCACCACCTGAACCCCCAGCAGCCGCCTCAGACAGTAAGACACAGCCGGGCCAGGGCTTCCTCACCCCCGCCTCGACCCCCCAATCCGCAGCGCCCTTAACCGTCTCGCCCAATGAAGCGCCCACGCCTACGGCCACGGGCAGTGGTCAGTCTGCGCCACAATCCACCGCCGCACCAGCAGAAGACCAGCCCCCAGACCCTGACACGCATCTAGTCGACCAGACGGACGAGAGCTGGGGTCTCACAGTCCCGTTCCCGGTCACGCGGCAGCCGTCCCCTTACACGTATCGTCGCGTGCTCGCGAGTGGTATGTTGCTCAAGCGTGGCGAAGTGGGGGCGGAAAGGTTGCCGAGTTTGGGGGTTGATCTGGTAGGGATTGCTGTCCCGAAAGTAGAAGACGGCGGGGCAAAGACAGCACAGACTGCTGGTGGTGGGTCCGGCGGTGGACCTGGCTCTAGCGGCGGGAATAGTGGTGGCAGTGGCGGTGGAAATGCGTTGCAGGGAGGTTGGCTGATGGGGAGGACGAATGATATGGTTGTTAGGGAGTGCTTGATCTGGTTCAGGGCGCTGGGATTGTTGGCGAAGGTGAGAGGAGTCAAGGGATGCAAGGATGGCACTGTCCCATGGCATGTTGCTATGGCGGTCAGTGGTGCAAAGGGGTTGAGTGGGTTTGTGGAACGGTAGGGGTGATGGGAGAAAGGTAGGAAGAGGGAATAGAGACGACCTGTTTGCTTTTGCGAGGTGATGCAGGCAGGGATTCTCTCACGTCTGCTGTATGATTGTATGAACCCATATAACGCTATTCCTGTGTTTGAATACAACCGTCGTCTTCGATTACATAACTTCACAAATGCACGTGTGTTGCACACAATCGGAGAATAAATTGGCGGTTCCTGGTGGTGCCTGCAGTAGTTCGGCGGCTGCTCAGGGACCGGCGGGATGACGCCTGCGGGGAAGCAGCCACCGGCGCCAATCACAACAGCCCTAGGTACTTTCCCTGTTTCATCTCCTCTCCTCTGAAACGAATGCGAGACGTACACCATCCACACTAACCTGGCTAACCCATCGAAGGGATGAGGGCACATATAGAATAGTGCACTTCAAGGGAAAACCAACAGCATCACCGCCGCAACAATGCTCAACGGCAGCGCCCCGAAACGCGCCGGCACGCCCGCAACAGACAACACCAACAAGAAGCCCTCGACCACTTCCTCCTCACGACTGACCACCTCGCGCCTCGCAAGCACTACTCCCCGTAGCCCCGTGTCAAAAACTCCAGCATCCCCCAAGCCAACCACAGTCCGCTCCAGCACCCTAACATCTCGTACCCCGGGCAGCAGCATCCTCAGTAAACCACCCACACGGCCCCCAAGTACCCTCTCCAGTGCCACGCGGAAGACAATCGCAAGGACAAATTCAGATGTCGACTCTGTGACTTCGCCTGGCAGTGACGGTAGTGAAAATAGGAGGCCTGGTTCTGGGCTCGGCGCCGCGAGACGCACGAGCACGTTGACGGCGCCGACTGCGAGTGCAGCTGCAAGAGCGAAAACAACCGAGACTGGGCCAGAGAGGAGGAGGACTTTAGCATCCACGGCGGGTACGGCGACCACCTCGGTGCCGCCGAGGCGACCCATGGTAGGCAGTAGGACTGGTACTGCGAGTCCAACTAGCGCGAGGACGTCGGTTGGTGGTGCGACGAAGCCTGCGACTTCTACATCGAGGAGCGTAGCAACACGACCCACATCTACACCAGCAGCGAAGCGCACGACTGCGCCTGCGCCGTTGAAGAAGAGCACGGAGAGGATTGAAGAGGAGACAGATGGTGAAATTGAGTCTGCTACCGCTTCGAAGAGCCCTAGCAATGCATCCAAGAAGTCGTCCACCGAGTCTACCATCTCCCCCACCCGCAAACTCAACCGTCCAATCTCGCCACTCAAAGACCTACCCACGCCGCTTCCCTCCGTCCCGGCTCATAGCAGAAAGCCCGCCTCAGACGCCGAGTTCGAACTCTCCCGCCGCGGCCACGCAAGATCCCGGTCTGCGATCGTAGGCAGTAGTATGCGGCCCACCACTGCACCGGAAAAGGGTCAGGATTATAGCGAGGAGCAGAGGATGAAGGACATGCGCATTATGGAGGACTTGTTCCGCGAAACGCAGGCCAGGGAGGCATTGCTGGTCGAGATTCGGGATCTGAGGGCTGAAGTCGCTAGATTGGAGCGAGGGAGGACGAAGTTAGTGTCATCGGGAGACGGACAGGGCAAGGAGGCTTTGGAGAAGGTAAGGAGCAAGTATGAGGAAGACTTACGCAAGGCCAGGAAAGCGACGGAGGAAGAATTGCAAAAGGTAAGGAAAGAGAAGGAGGAAGAGTTGCAGAGGGTGAAAAAAGAGAAGGATGAGGTGGCCGAGAGACTGAGGATGGAGAACAATGGTGCGATCGAGCGAGTGAGAGCGGAAAATACGGCATTGGTCGATCGCCTGAAGGCCGAGAACGCGGAGCAGATCAAAAGGTTCATGGCCGATGCTGCGAAGGGAAAACAGTTCTCAGAAGAGGTCAGGACGAAGGCGGAAACTGAGCTTGAAAAGGCTCGAGCAGAGTCGTCGGCCTCGCTTTCGCAACTCAAGGACAAGCATGCGCAGGAACTCGCATCTCTCCGCACCGAGCTCGAATCCCAACTGCACAACTCGAGCAAGCTTGCCGGTGTTGAGACAAAGATTGCCGACGTGGAAGCCGCTCTTCGCGAGAGTAAGAATGCAGCGACCCAGAATGAAGAGGAGT
This sequence comes from Zalaria obscura, assembly GCA_024184665.2. Classification (NCBI taxonomy): domain Eukaryota; kingdom Fungi; phylum Ascomycota; class Dothideomycetes; order Dothideales; family Zalariaceae; genus Zalaria; species Zalaria obscura. Next base: position 422,859 of record JAMKPW020000005.1, on the reverse strand, counting down.
TGCAACAGAAGATCAAGGTCAAAGAGGCCGATCGCGAACAACTGGCATCTGTAATCGACGAGCTCAGGCAGGAAATTGAACGATGCCAGAAGCAGCTCGATGCCGACAGTGCAAAGCAGCGCGAGGAAAAGAAGAAAGCAGACAAGGAAACGCAGAATCTGAAGACCGAACTGGCGGAGCTGAAGCGCAAAACTTCACAAGAGAAATCCAGGGCAGCCGCTGAAAAGGCGGAGATCGAGAAACAAGTGGCAGACCTGAAGCAACAACTCAAAGCTGAAAAACAGCGTGCCGATCAGGGCAACGACTCATCTAAGAAGTCCGCCGAGCAAGCAGAAATGGCCTTGGACAATCTCTGTAACGAGCTCAACAACGCACAAGCCAAGCATACAAGCGAACTCAAAAACCGCGATGAGGCGCTGCAGCGCGAGCGCGATCTTTTAGAACAACTCCGTACGGAATCTGCACAGGCGCAGGAGAAGCTGTCGACCGAACTTTCGCGCGCGAGGGAACAGTCACAAGAGACGGAGAACACGATCTCCCAGCTGCGGTCGGAGGTTGAATCTCTGCAGCAGCTGCGCGAAAGTGAGGTCCAGAAGGCGCAGGAGGCGGCTGAGCAGACGAAGAAGGTGATTGAAGATCTACAGAGCAACCTGAGTGCGATGCAGCATGTGGGGATGGATGGCGGAAAGGTGGCTGAGGAGATGCAGAGCGAGCTTGAGAGGCTAAAGCAGAGAGAGGAGGATGCGAAGACGGAGCATGAGGGAAAGATGAAGGAGTTGGAAGACGTTGTGCAGCGAATGAAGGAGGAGGCGGACAGGCTTGAGAGGGCGAGTGGAGAGTTGAAGGAGCAGAAGGATAAAGAGGTTGGTGAGATGAAGGAGAAGGTGGAGGGCTTGCAGAAGGAAGTTGAGGCGTTGCAACGAGAAATTAAGGAGCAGAAGGACGAGGCGGATGGCTTCATAAAGGAAAGTGAGAAGCGCGTCGCCGAGGTGCAGCAATCGATCGAGGCAGCAACGAATGCCGCGAAGAAAGAGAAGAAGGGTCTGGAAAAGACCATCTCCCATCTCAAAGATCAGATCGAAGAGCTTGAACACCAGAAGCACCAGATCGTGGAGAAGATGGAAGCGAAGATGAAGGCCAATGAGAAGGGTGTGGAGAAGACAAATGCTACGGCAGAGCAGGCACGGAGAGGCCGCGAAGAGCTCGCGACCGAGCTGGCGACTGTCAAGCATGAGCTCGAGAATATTCGCCAGCAGCATGAAGCAGCGCTCGTGGAGCTGAGAGCGGAACATGCTCAGCAGATGTCTGCGACAGGAAAGGAACATGAAGAGAAACTTACCGCTGCCGTCGAAGAGAAGACAAAGGAAGTGCAACGGCTAGTGAATAGCGCCAACGAGACAGCCGAAGGACTGAAGAAGAGCCTTGACTATCTGCACGCGAGATTGACAGAGCAGTCTGCTGCGCACGAAAAGACTCTCGATACGTTGAGGGAGGAACATAAGAAAGCGCTGGACGCCGCCGAAGCTGCGCACAGTACAAGGGTTAAGAAGCTCGAGGCGGAGCATGCGGCTTCTGTCGAGGCTAAGATAGGGGACGTTGATGCGGAGCGTGAGCGATTGGCTAATGAGCTTGTGGAGGTAAAGAATGAGCTTGAAGCGGCCGCCAGCAAGGTTTCTGAGCAGGAGAAGCAGCTAGAAACCCTCTCAACACAGCATGCCAGCGAGCTTGCGGAATTGAAGGCCGAGTGCGAAGCAGCCGCTGAGAAGCTTTCTGAGCAGGAGAAGCAGCTAGCAGCACTCAAGGCAGAGCACGCAAAGGCCCTCAACAATGCTACAGCTGGACATGATAATCGTATCCGAGAGCTCGAGGCGCACCATGCCTCTGTCATCAAAGCAATCGGAGAAACTGACGACGCTGAACGCACTCGTCTTGCCAATGAATTGGCTGAACTGAAGCCACATTACGAAGGGTCCATGACCAAACTCTCGGAGCAACAGGAGCAGCTGGACGCCCTCACTGCAGAGCACGCAAAAGCTCTCAACGATGCTGCCATCGCTCATGACGAAGGTATCCGCGAACTCGAAGCCCGCCACGCCTCCGTCATCAAAGCGATCGGAGAGACCGACGATGTCGAACGAACTCGCTTGTCCAATGAGCTGAGCGCACTTAAAGCCGAACACGAGGCCCTCGCAAGCAAACTCTCCGCAAGCGAAGAAACAATCACAACCCTCCAAGCTTCGCGCGATGCAGCCCTAGCCGATGCGCAAGCAGCCCACGAGACTCACATCAAGGAGCTAGAAACAAAGCACCAAGCCGCCACATCCGCGAAGCAGGAACTCCTCGATGCCGGGCTTGAACGCTTGTCCACTGAGCTGGGTGATATGAAAGCACACTACGAAGAGGTCGTCGCTAAGATCGAGGCCGAACGTAGTGATGTTCAGTCAAAGCTCGAAGCCGCACTCGCCGAAGCTTCGACTTCGTCGGCACAGATTGCTGAGCTGGAGTCCGAGTTGCAGAAGTTACCAGTGGCTCATGAGGCAACGCAAGCGGACTTGGCTCTGCACATAGAGGCATTGAAGTCAGAGATCCGATTCCTCGCGCTCGACGTCTCTGGTGAGCAACCCCAGGAGCTTGACGAAGGAGCCCTCTTGCCTCCAAGTGAGGAACTCCGGCGTTTGAAAGATACCTGTGTCTCGCTGCGCCAGTCTCTGGTTAGGTTCAAGGAGGTTCAAGGTCCACAGACACCGGACGCTGCAGCTGCGCCAACGGACCCGGTAAAACTGCTTACGGCGCCCAATGGCTCGATGGGTACCACAGCCGCAGGGGGTGCAGCTGGCGCAACAGGGAACCCTTTCGCCTACCTTACGCCTACCTCAGTTTCTCCCTCTCCTAGCAGCAGTGCCAGTGCCAGCGCCAGCGCCAGCGCCAGCGCCAGTGCAAGCCCGAGTCCGATCGACAGTCCAGCCGCCAGCAACGACGCAGACGACGAAGAACTGGCGATGAAGAGTCAAGGTACTCTGGAAGGTACGCTGGCGAGTCTGAGGGTGCAGGCACGTCAGCTCGAGGAGTTGAATGAGGAGTTTCTGGCTGAGAGTGAGAGGTGGGGTGGTGCTTTGAGTTCTGCAGCTGGGCAGACGGGAGAAGGGGAGGAGGAGTAAGAGTAATGGTGGAGTTGAATGGGTGCGGTTGGAGCGAGGTGGCGTTTGGGACGGGGTGGGAGAATGGTGCGTCGCTGTTGCATTATACCCCTTGTATCGCTGTGTTTGGCAGAATCGTGTGGGTAAGAATATATTTACTCGTAGTATAAACCGTGATCATCAAATCGTTCCAATGCGCCTATTTGTAAAAAGATTCCCTATAGTCGAATCGCCTTGGAGACTAGGTAGATGGTGCCAAATGCCAAATGCCAAAAAACACATGCCCAATCCAATTCGCCATAATTCCCCAGTATCATCATCTTTCCAAACCCAAATCTCCGCACCCCCGTTATCCCCTTCTCCATCGCGCCCTCGAACCGCCACCCCAATTTCCCCCATCTCCGAGGCGCGCTCACAGTCCGCTCGACTCCGCCGTCTCCCCCAGAACCTTCCTGTGCTTTCTGTGTCCGAACCCCAGCCGTCCGGATCCGCAATGGCTTCCGTAGCGGTTTGTGCGCTCACATCACAGTGCAGGGGATGATGCAGCAGGAGCAGTCGTCGCCGCACCAGCAAGGCATCTTAACGCCTGGAGTCTTGGATGCGGGTTTGGCGAGGGAGGAGGAGGAAGAGGTGGCGGCGCTGGTGCCGGTGGAGGTGGTGGACGTGGTTGGTGGCATTGTTGCGGTTGGAGGGTGGAGGTGAGAAGTGTTTCGCGCTGCTTCAGGTGGCTTTTTCGAAGTACTGAGGCGCGGGAGGTTGTTGGCAGCGCGTAGAGGGATTGTTCTTTTTACGGATCGACTTTCGGTAGAGACGGTCAATTGGCCGTTGCAATTGTGTATGCGGAAGTAAGTGGAAGGGAGGACGATTGGAGATGGAGAGAAGAAGGAACAGCGCTGGTTTAGGTTATTCGGCTCGTGAAGGTTGGAAGTTGGCAAGTAGCTTGCGTCACTGGCCGCTGCGCTGCCACGCCAGTGGAACATGGGGAAAGCGGAAACAGGGACCCGGGAATGCTTGCATGTGAATGCGGCTGAGCTCAGTACTGCGTAACCTGCTACGAAACTCGGGTTATATAGCTGGGTAGGTGGCGGCTTCTCTTTCTGCATCTGTCTCTTAACTTCTGCTCTTCTGTCTCCCGAATACTTGAAAACAAACTCAACCATACCTTAAGCACCACCAGCAGAGCGCTTCACCGCAAAGCCAAAACAAACCAAGTCCGTACTCCTCCCCACCGCCAAGCCCTCTATACCACACCGCCTCCCACTAACAAGCCCAACTTTCCAGCTCCGTCTTACTTAAAAACCGAACCACACCAACCTCGCAGAACGCGCTTCTTTCCCCATTCCAACATGTGCGCACACAATCAGAGCAACTGCACCAAGCCGGAACCAGTTCTGGCAGCCAAGCCTCTCGCGATCAAGAAGCCCGGTCCGACGAGGCCGTGTATCGAAGTCCCCTGCGGTCCGGATTGCAATTGCGACATTTGCTGCATTCCTTGCACTGTGATGTGAGGGGGGGAGGATCAAGTGACGATTTTGGAGGCGGGTATAGTATAGCGAGGGAGATGTGGATGTGACTGGGGTGTCCAGAAATACTGATATGGGGAGGGGGAGGGGGGTAGGGGTTGCGGAGGTGGTGATTGTGTGGAAGGGGGTGCGGACAGGAGTTACGAGACTGATGAGACCTATGTTCCTATGATGATAACATGAGATGAAGCTTTGAATGATACACGAATCACCTATTATCCTCACTAGAGTATTGGTATATGTAGCATGTCCAATTATGCAACGCGACCACTATCTACTATCCACAGTCGGGCCCTAGCACTGACGATATAAAAACAATATACCACCTGAACAACCCCTCAGACCTCCTTCCAAGTCATCCCAGGCCGTTCAATAGCCGGCGTCTTAACCGCATTCCGATCACCAAACGGATCATCCTCATCCTCATCCTCCTCGCTCGCATCCTCCAAGTCATCAAAACTCTGCACCGGCGGCACAGGCGGCATAGCCAACGAGCCCGGCCGTGGCGGTTTCGCCGGCGGCGTCTCGTCCTCCATCTTCAGTCCCGCCAGTTGCGCGCTCGCTCCACCAACAGTAGGCGCAGTTTCCGCATGCTCCCAGGCGTCGCTGTCGCTGTCGTCGCTCACGCTCTTGTCCATGATCTCATAGGCCGTGAGGGCCTTGACGAGCTCGTCGTTCGCGCTGAGCAAGCTGCCGATCAGATCCTCGCTCTCGACCAACTGGATGTAGCGCAAGATCTGTCTGCGCAGCGTCTTGCAGGTCTCGAAGCGGTTGGCGACCTCGGCGTTCTCAGATACCCGCGTGGTTTCGCGGTTGATGAGTTGGAGCGCGTTGAGCAGATTGTTGGAGGCCACGGACGAGGAGGCAATGGTTTGCATGATGTTTGGCTTTTCCTTCTCCAGGCTGAATTTGGCGGTTTTGTCTTTCTTCGAGTGTTTTGATAACTTGCTGGCGGAGGAGAAGTGCGGCGTTGAGGACAGGGTGATTGGTCTGGAAGGCGCGGTAGATGCGCTGGCAGAGACGGCGGAGGAGGAGCGGGAGTGACCTCCTGAGGAGCTTGAGACTGGCTCAGGATGGTCGTGCGCGTCTGCTTCTGTTTCGCGGAGGACCTTCGAGGGACGGGGTGCGGCGCGCTTGGGATTGGGGAGGTCGCGAGCGAGGCGGGCGATGCGCTCTAGGCCGGGAGTGCTCTTGTAGGCTACCGCCCATTGGCGGAAGAGGATATTGCATTTCTTGCGTACGTCAACGTCAACCATGTCGTCTCTAGCTAGGATACGCAGACGCTCGAGCAGAGGCTCGTCGGCGAAAGTGCGCTGGAAACGGCTTCCGGCATTCTGAATGAGGCCATCGAGTATGGTGAGGGCGCGTATCTGGCGGTGGGAGTTGCCATACTTGCTGTTCGTGTGTCAGTGCTGGTAGTGTCTATGGTGCTGAAGAAAACATACAGCTTCTTGCGGATAGCACGTGCAGCTTCGGTGGGACCTATGTCTTGTATGCGGATGACTTCGATAAGGTCTATGATGCCACTCAAGTCGTCTTCATCATATTGCTCGCTTGTGAGGCGGTCAATCTGCACGGAGACGGCCGAGTACGGTTTCTTCTGTTTGTCCAGAAATATGTTCAGTCGGTGTCGCAGGTAACGGTAACGGCAAGCAGGACAGGCATATTGATATCTTGAGAATCGACAAGGGAACTTGGGCTTGGGAATGAAAGTAGACACAGCTGAAATTGTACGAGTGTATGGTGGCGGGTCTTCCGAGGCCGGTTCCCGACCTATGCCTTTCACCTCGTCGTAGGCAGGAAGCCGCTGATTCAGTGCATTGGGGTCATAAGGGCACGGGTAGGACATGCAGCTTTTGAACCACGCCATTTCCCAAGGTATAGGACAAAGCATGTTGTACGAGAAAAGAGAAAGACGGTAGGGGACATCTGAAGGCAGAAAGTGTTGGAGACGAGCTGTGATAGAGAAGGCTGGCTTACCTGTGCGAACATGGCGACCAGCTATCCTTGCACGACTCCAGTGGAGTATTTCCCTAAGGCGGCCTGAAAGACGATCGTGCAGATGGAAAGATCCGTTGTCGTCACTTAGATCTGCTTGGAGTCTGGTATGGCCAAGCGATCTACTACCCCAGGCTTCTGAGTGGTAAGTAGTTCCGGTGGCGGAGTCCGATCCTGGGTAGAGTGTCAGCCAGGAACGCTCTAGATCTGGGCGGCACGAGCCATGCAGCTATGCAATGTAAAGTGGACTAGGAAAGGGAGGAATACACGCTACTCATTCGACACGTGCTGCCACGTTAGCAACAATCCGGCCAATCGCTATATCACGGTGTTTCCTTCGATTGGAAAACGAATTGGGCGATTAGAGTCAAGTAATATCGGCGATTGCTTTACCCTAGGGACGTAAAGCCTCGAAACCGAGCAATTGGGGAGCCGGAAGTCGTGTGCAGGGCGGCAACGGGATGGCTGATCACGAAGGCAGCCTTATGCAGGTGAGAGGCGCACGAGACGGGAGCGGTTTCACTCCACAGCACAGTGTCAACGAGGCAGTAGAGGGCGATGTAGCGAAGGCAGAGAAACAAGAGGCTCTGCATCAAACGACGATAGAGATATAGTAGGGAAGATAGCGATGTAGGAGCTTGTTGCGCAGGTGACCACGACGTTGATCGCTGGAGCCCACACCCTGGGCGCCGACCCCGCTAGCGCTGCCGTTCCCGAGAGCTTGGCGTACCTTCCCTAAATGGTGCCTGCCTAGTAGGTAGATACATGTACCTCATCTGGTCTGCCTACCTGCATCTGCTGTCCATCTCTTCTATATACATAGGCAGATGCTCTATATAGACGCGCTGTGAAAATTTCCGGCCATACTACGGAACTTGTATGAGTGTACGATAGACAGACTGAAGATGACACGCTATCGCGGCTGGAATCTAGACGAGATGAAGCAACAGGATCAGCAAGAGTCCGCACACACCAATCGATCAAAGGCCCATATGTGTTGCTCGTGACACTCACAGTGACCTGTCATACTGACGATCCATCGATAGCCTTCTGCCAGCGACCAGCGGCTTCACCCCAATCAATGCAATCAGTGGCAAGCAATACGGCGCCGAGCAGGGCGTTACAGCATCATCAGATGAGCACGATGTCGCTCGAGCGTACCAAGCTCGCGAAGATGTTGCTGCGCCATACTCTGAGTCCGAGGTCATTCAGGAGGCTGCTGCTGCCACTACGGCTCGAAAGTCAACTCATCCATCGAGCACCTCTAAGTCTACCAAAAAGCCACGAGCAACGACTGGAAAGACGAGCAACCGCACGAAGGCAGCCGATAATTCTAAGAAACGCAAAGGGAAAAGGCAGACTAGTGTAAATGCAGGTAGCGACTCTAGTGGCATGCCTGTCGTGAAGGCTGCTAGGCATATCGTCGAAGATTCTGCCAAAAGCACCGCTTCTCTGTCCGCAAGTGCCGATCAAATAGACCACCAAGATAGTGTATCAGAAGCAGCGAGACGCAAACTGGATAGTTTCAAGTACGACTCCAGTCGAGGATTGCAAGGAAACACTTCCATCTCCGTGATCGCACCCGAAACGTCTATGGATGTTGTCAGAGCAGCGCAAGGTTTCGGGACCGTGGTCTACAATGGCACGTTGACCGAAATGGCTGGTGCATCTAGCTCTTTATTTTCGGAACCGCTTCTCTCCAGCTCGACTGGGGAGCCGAGACATGACGACAAGCTACTTTCCGAGAGAGCGGCCACCAGGTTAAACCCTTCAGAACCGCCGAAAAAGAAGGTTAGAAAGAGCCCAGAGCTCGCGATTGATCTTTGCAACCCCATGGCACACGACAATGATGTGCCACTCTCCGAATTTGTCTGGACTGAAATTATGGATGAGCTAGAAGTCTTTGATGAACTAGTCCTCCCTGGCTATCAGAGTTCACCCCCCGTCGCATCTTTCCTCCCCGCAACAGGAACCGTATCAGCTACGAGCGTCCAGCAGCTTCCCACTCCTTTTCCGTCTGATGCTGCACTTGAGAAAGTGCATGGCGTCCTCCAGCAGGTAGATGTTGAGGACAAAGCACCCTTGTTCCCACCTCAGGACGCGTGGATGTTGCTCGACGACGAAGACCTTGAGATGGTAAGCGTCGTCACAGCGGTCGAGCACGACAGACGAATGGCTTCTTCGCCAACGGAAGATCCTGAAATCCGGCGAATACGAAGAGAGAAGAGCAAGAACATGCGTACAGTTGAGCCTGACGAGATTACATATCCATTTCTTGCGCACCAAGGTGGAAGTACTCAGTCGTTGACCGGTAGTCCAAGACCATCGCCTCGTGGTTTGACTGATTCTCTATCTGATGTAGTAGCTTGCTAATCCACCATAACAGGCATTACTACGACAAGAGTTGAGCCGAAGCGGATTGTGCGCGCACCTTTCCCATCACAAATACTAGACCGGTCTCCGGTGATCGGCGTGTCAGCTAATACAGTCCTCCGCACATGCTTCCGTGTTGGCGAGGCCCTCAACACGGGCTGCAATGCCGTGCGCAATAACCGTGATGTAGCCCTGGAGCTATACGCACGGGTAACTTCATCCTGGCGAGAACCAAATTCGGTAAAACAGCACCTCGTCTTTACTGATCTGTACAACGATCGCCCGCCGTACATCAGTGGCACCTATGAGCTATGGAAAGGTGTCGAATTGTGGGACTACGATAGTAGCCGCTTTCTTGTTCCGCTTGAAGGTGGCAGACTGTGCAGGTGTATTGGCCGCATGCGCAGAGACGGCAGTAAGTGGAAGCTTACTGTGCTACATATCTGGGAGGCTACATGGGAAGACATTGACTATGCTGCTGGCATATACAGTGGAAAGGCCGGATCCTGAACACCTCACAGTCAAGTGTCTAGCTGTTCGGTACGATATCAACACCTCGTGATATTCCATGGAGACAATGTGGAGGATTGCAGTTGCTCAACCACATACTTGCTCTTTCCATCGAGCTACCTACCGCACCATCTTCGTTGCAACATAGCAGACTACGAGGTATATCGTGTCGCTATTACCTTCTGGACTTAGAGGATTCATAGCATCTGTATCATATATTACCGTCTGGCAAATAGAATTTCGTTGGTCTCAGAATGCTTGAGGTCGACCGCCACATGCGGCTCTGCTACACATGGCCCAAGCGCCCGGTTCCATTGCGGAGAAGCTATCTAATCTCCAGACCTAACATCATCCGCAAGCCATTCGTCTTTCGTGACCTTGCTTTATGAAGCGCGAATCACATGTACATTGCCATGTCAGCTTGCAATGTCTGGACAGCTGATCAATGTATACGGATGCTGGACACCACCTAGACAGACAACAGCCAGCATAACCCAATAGAACCACACCAATCCAGGCCGCCTCAACGGAAGAGATGGATATATCAATGGACGGAGGATTGGGAGTCCGCCAGCTGGCTGAGCGCACACCATCAAAATCTCCGTCTAAACGCAGATCTTTGTCGGATGCTACACCTCGCGGAGCCCTCGCACCGTCGCCCAATATCCGGGAGAACGAGAACATCACGAAGGACGACCATGCGCTGCCTGCAGCTCCTCAGACACCGAGAAGACCTGACTTCCTTGGGCGAGGGCTGTCTCTGCAGATGCCGCCGCGCACAATGGGCATGGGAGCACCTACCACAAGCTTAGCCAACCGCGTCCCATTGTCACCTCAATTGGACGCTCATGTTTCGTACGGTTCACCTGCCACAGCTTTACCTCGACATTCACGGGGGCTGGACTTTTCACGCGCATCTACAAACCTTCACCACTCTACCCTTGCGGAACAATCGTCTCCGGACTCTTCGCCTATAATCACACATAAAGGCATGATGATACCGTCACGCAAAGCCTCGGTAGGCTCTATGATGCTCGATTCACCTGGTCTCGGTCCCAGCTCCAACTGGCCAAGCATGGGCAACCCAGAACGATCCGCCATATCTTCTTCAGTCGGTAGCGTGAATATGCTAGGCTCAGACTCCGGCAGCAGCGACTCTTCCGATGACGACCTCATGGACCCAGACGACAACGACGACGCCATCTTCACAACGCCTCAAGTTCACAAACTCAACAACCCGAACGCCCAAACTCCCTTCGCACCGAACAACACCGCTAGTCCAGGTGGCCCAGTCGTCTGGTCCAACAACTTCTCTCCTGCCGCAGCAAGCCTAATGAAGACATTCCAACGCACGCGCCTCCGCAAAGGCCGTAGCCGGAAAAGCTCCAGCAGTGCCAGCGGCCATAGTGCTATGCCCTCTCCTCGCACAACCTCACCACCACCCCTCCGCAGCATCGAGACCGCAAGCGGGTACTTCGGCTGGCCACGTCTCTCGAGCGGTCGGCGCGAGAGCCTAGCCTTGGGCACCGACGCACTGCACCTCTCGTCCAGCAACGACAGTGGTGACGAGGCCAGCGTCGCCCCTTCCACCCCTGGTGTGATCCGTCGCGCGGTCACGAGGCGAGGAAACATGTTACCGAAGACGAAGGGGTTCTTACGCCTCCGTGCGCAGCTGATGGAAGAAGGCCAACCCGTCGACTCCGAAGTGAAGCGAGAAGCAGAAACAATGCGCCAAATGCACGAGCGCGACTCCGACGACCTCCTCACCCAATCCCTAGCCTCCGGCTCCTCGCCTGGTCTACTCCCCACGGTCCCTGGTTCCGAAGCCCTCGAAGATATCCCCGAAGACGGAACCATGGCCCTAGATCCCGGCCTCCAACACAGCGGCAATGGTGCCGCTGGGCCTGGGATCGGCGCTGGTTTCGGACCTGGAGTCGGGCCTGGGGGTGCAATTGGCGGACCCAAAGGAGGCTTAGGCCTCAACTTCTCCCGCCACGCGCACAGAAACTCCGCCGGTCTGAACTACTGGAACAAATTCGACAAAGACCTGCGCACGCCGCCTCCGCCGGCGTTCCCGACCGGGGGTTCCAGCAGCATGAGTGCAGATGTCAACATGGACAGCCCCGCGGAGAACGGGCGCGCGACTAGCGTCGCGTCGACGGCGACGGATCAGCAGGGCGATGAGGGTACCGTTATGGCGGGAGCCGGTGGCAGGGATAGGGATGGTGGCTCTGGCAGTGTTAGTGGGGGTGAAGGGTTGAGGAAGTTCGGCAAGAGGAGACGCGAGGATGATTTCGATATCAATAGTATCAAGCGCCGCGCTGTGAGCCCGAGTCTTAGCGTCCATGGCAGTCCGGTTGTGGGGCAGAGTCCGAGTCAGAGGGATGGCGGGCTTGGGGGTCTTAATGGCGCGGGTGGTGGTGGTGCCCAAGGCGGCTGGAGCTGGGGTGGTCCGCCTAGAACGGCCGCGAGGGAGAACTCCGTGGGTGTTGGGCCTGTGGTCGAACCTACGAGGAGTAATAGTGGGGGAAGTACGATGAGTGTGGCGAGTACGGCTACGACGCTGGGGCCGAGGGAGAAGAGGGTTGGGTTGCAGGGCATGGTGGATACGCACGATGGGTTGATGAAGATGAGTATTGAGTAGGAAGGCATGATTGGCCCGTCTTGTTTGCATCTTAGCGTAGGTCGTTTGGCGTTTTCGGGTGAGAAACAGGACATTGGGGTTTCTTCTATTAGCATATCTAGCTAGCGAGCCTGATCTCGAGTCATATATAGCTGTTAACAGCATTTTCCCATTAGCCGGACGGCTGTTCAGTTGAGCGCCTAGATCATCTCCAGATATGGAGCTAGAGTAGTTTTTGTGGTCTCAATCCTCAATGCCGGTTGACGACGTGGTCCTTACGGAAGGCTAGGTACTGCCACGCGCTGTGCATCGCGGCATGACTTCAGACCATAGCCACACCTATCTGACCGGGGCGCGAAGTGTACTCAACGCATGGCAGTAGAATTAGAGGGATTACGTTATAGTGAGACTGGCTTTCCGATGGCATCACAAAGAGCGCGATAGTAGAGTGAAAGGTATGTGTGAAATGTGAAGTATATTAGATAGTGTATACAATGCTCCAGGGTATCGTACAACGAAAGAAGCAAGAATCTACATCGCCAGATTGAAAAAAAAAATCTCTAGTGTCCGTACCATCCTTCTCAGAAGGACGTGCACATCTTCCACTCCATCTCCGCCTCAGAATAATCGTAGTGGTCCTGTCGGCCATACATTCGTAAAGAGTGACTCGTTAGGTTAGTTAAATCCCGTCCATCCGTCTCCGCAACTTGTTCGGTCCAGCCTCGATGAAAAGAAAGCAAATGAAAAGCATTGTGGTCAAGAAGCTTAGTACATCATGTGCACGCCTCTCCTCTTTTTGGTAGCGGTGGCAGTCGCAGTCGCACTGCTAGTACTGCTGCTGGTGACAAGCCTAGCACCGAGGATGCCGCTGTTGCTGTAGAGGGCCTTGCCCAGCGTCTTCTTCATGTAGCAGGCAGCGCCGGAAAGCGAGACATCGACACAGCCAGTTGTGGTGGCACAGGCCTCGACACATCCTTGGAAGTTGGACACGTAGACCATACCCATGTCGCCGGCGCTGTGGTCGATGCCACACTCGATGACAAACTTAGAGCCGGTGGAGGCGGTGTAGGTCGTGCTGTTTGAGCCTGGGCAGGAGAGTGTGGATGCAGAGGCGGTGGCGGAGCTGGAGGTGGAGGTCTTAGAGGAAGAGGAGGCCTTGGAGGTGGAGGTCGCGAGGGTGTTGGTACTAGTGGCCGAGCCAGTCTTGGAAGTAGAAGAAGACGAGGCCTTGGAAGTGGAAGAAGCGGAAGTCGTAGCGACAGTGCCCGTGGCAGAAGAGATCAGACGACCGCCCTGAATGCCGCTGGCGACTTTAGCTACCTCGAGGGTAGAGTGCATGTAGCAAGCGGCGCCAGAAAGGGAGACAGACACGCAACCAGTGGCGTTGGCGCAAGCGTCGAGACAGCCTTGAATACCGCTCACGTACACCATACCCAAGTCGCTTCCGGCACGGTCAAGACCACATTCGACCATCAACTTGGCGCCGTTGGAAGAGGTGTAAGTGGTGCTGTTGGATGCTGGGCAGGACAGACCGGTGGCAGTGGCACTAGCAGAGCTGCTGCTCTTGGTAGAGGAAGGCAGAGCGACGACGGAAGTCTGGTTGTACATGGACAAACGGCTGCTACCACCACAGTATTCACTGCTGTTACCCGCGCAAGTCGAGAAGCAGTTACCCAACACACCATCGACAGGCGCGCGGTCAGCAGCGAGAGTGTTCGAACAATAGCACTGAGATTGGTACTCGAGGCCTGCGAGAGAGTATCCCTTGCCTTGACAGTACTTGACGCATCCCTCGACGGTCATGGAGTCGCTGTACCATTGGCTAGCGCTGAAGGTGCGGTTGCTGTTATCGTCGGTACCACAGCCGATGTAGGTCCAACCAAGGTCGGAAACATCGGTGGAGTAGGAGGCGGCAGCTCCGATAGTAGCGTTGTCGCCGCAGTTGCTGTAGACAATGGCCTCGGAAGGTCCCCACTGGACTGGGTTGCAACCTGGAAGGGCGTCGAGGGTGCCCATTACCTGCTCATCAATCTCTGGGGCGATGATACAGGCCTCACACTCAGCAGTGGTAAAGAACTCAAAAACGTCACAGTCCTCGATCAGACCAGTGTCGCTGGTGCAGCGGTCAGTAGCGTTCTGAAGGACGTCGACATCCCAGCCGTTGATGAAGTCACCGTGGAATCCGTATCCAGTTGGGTCACCCTGGGCGAAGACGAATGGCTGCTGGGTACCGTTCCACCAGTCAAACCCATCGGTAGAGTAGATGATCTCGTAGAAGATGGAAATCATGTGGACTGGGTGAGAAGCAGGGCAGGGGCCGTTGTCGTAGGAGTACTTGGTTGGGTAAGCCATGTGCGACTTGTGATCGGAAGAATCAAGGTTGACACCGTCCCAGCAGGATGGGAAGAAGACCTGAGCACGAAGACCGTCTGGGCAGGTCTTGTTAGGCAGGTTGTAGCCCTGGGTGGAAGTTCCACTGTAATCAAGGCAGACGAAAGAAACGGCCTGGCCGGCAAAGTCGTCGGTGTATGCACGCTTGAATGGGTCACCAGCAATCATGCGGAATCCCTCAGGGAAGGCAGTCAGGTTGTCGTTGTTTGGTCCACCACGTTGACTGTGAGGTATGGTTAGGACTCAGGACCGGCAGGCCAAATATGAGACAACTTACAGGTAGTACACGGTCATACCACCATAAACTCCGCTTCCATCGCCAGACTGAGGAACGTATTCGAAGCTACCATCTTCGGCCTGGTAGTATAGACTTGGCGTCCAGTAGTTGGATAAGTCCTGCTTGATTGGGCAAGAAGAGCAGTTTGAGGAGCGAGCCTGTGCGTAGTCCATAGTGAAGTTGAGTCCATTGCCTCCGGAGACAGTGTGTACGTGACCAGAAACTTGGCCAGGGTCGATGATAGGGTCGATACGTTCAGTAACAACACGGCCCGGGCATGGCATACGCCAGTAAGCGGCGCTAGGAGCGGCAAAGGTAAGAATCGACAACGCAGCGGCGCTGACAAAATCGGAAGAACGCATTTTATCGTTAGTATTCGTTACTTCCAGGAACGACTGCTAGTTGATTTGGATCGTCGTCTGGTTCACAGAAAGACGGGTGGTACAAGGAGACTTATACCATCACAACAGAATGGTCGCTCGGGGGGGCCCGTGCTGGGGAACAGCCGTTGCAGCTACAGACGGCGGACTAGTACAACGGGCAATAACAAAGGAGGAGATTTGGAGACCATTGAAAGGGATATCGACCCACCACGGAGTGTTCCTACAGGTAAAACGGTTCTGCATCGGCATGAACAGGTGGACAACCATTGTAGCGGTAGGAAGATGAGTCTCGAGCGACCGCCTCTACCGAGCCCTCGTCAGTCGCTGGAGCGTCCAGATTCTTCGAGAGTCATGGCCCGAGACGGGTGTGCCGTATTCCATATCTCCCTTGCAGTGGCGCAGCTTTGCGGACGTAGGCCTTGCAGTGTATAAGAGGATGGCGTGTCAGGATGGTGACAATTCTTTGTACAGCCGCTGCGTTGGGCAGACTCGTGCTTGGCGTTCCGCCCCTGCTGCGAAGACCGGAGGTTGTCAAAGGGGCATGAGTTCATGACGGACGCCACGTGCACACGCAGCTCGTGTATTCATCAGCAGTTACCACATGATACGATAGTTCGCAGAAGCATGGGCGTGGAACGTGTGTATGCAGCCTGAAGCGAGTCCGAGAAGAAGCAGTCGGAGTTGCTGCAGGGAGGATTCGGCAGTCTTTTCGCAGCCAGATCTGGCGTCGCCTTGGCGCTAACGGCGGGCCGTTTTCTCTACAGTTCCTCCTTCCAGGCCCCCTTCCCCTTTCATATTATGTGAAACACAACTGTTCACAACATGACCAGGATGATCTGCACGACTGTTCACTGTTCAGCTGGCATGAACAGGTGTTCAGTGTTCTCGGCACCGGTATCCCTGCTCGTGGCCTGCAGGGTCATTGGGTTGTTGGGATCTGCAACCGGTTGACCCTGAGAATGACAACTCTAGCAGACAGACAACTCAGAGGCCTGAAATGCTCGAGTCACACATTGACACCGGTAAGCTGATGCGAACTTGGTGAGGTTGTGCTGTCAAGGTATTTCCCGATTTGTGAATTGTTTGCTATGTCACCACCGGAGCTGGAAGGAGCACGGTCACTTGGTCGCATTCGCCACACTACCTGATCTGAACGCAGTTAGGTCTTCCTCCACTTCCTTTCTCGCTTCTAGTATTCGCGATTGCTGAGTGTCTGTGGTTCATCGATTTCGATCACTCCTCACAATCACCAGGGTTGTGTTTCTATGTTGCTATCAGCTCCACAACATCTCGTCATCATTTCCAAACCATCAAGTTCAGGTACAGCCACAGTGACCTTCAACTGTTACTTTACGTACCTCAGGACCCTTCATTAAGCGCCACATACGCAGACTCTTTGCGATCGCTCTGGAGCTCTTCGTACGACTGGCCAGCACTATTGGTTTCACTCCGCAAAACGCTCGATAGGCTTTGGGTAACAGCCGTTGAAGCCGTCTTTCTGATAACCTTATAGCGCCAGATCAAGCTCACACGAAAGCATCACCGAACAAATGCCACCCATTGACAGCTCAGTGCGAACCCCAATAGTCTGGAGACTCCACTACCCTAATCCATACCTTGCGACGGCCCTTCGCGGCAAGAGTTGCTTGAACAGCTTGCAGGGCCAGACAATTCTTTGAACGTGGCGAACCGTTACACGCAAGCAGCAAGCAAACCGCCTCCATCGTCATACAAGACTTCAACCAACGTTAGGACCGACGCACCGTAGCCTTTCAAGAGCCGAAAACCGTGAAAACGCCTCGTTGAAAAGCCACACTTTCACGTTAAGGCCTCATCGACTGCGATGATGCGTCTCGAATATATTCGCGCACTATCTCTTGGAAATGCATTGTACTCGGGAAGATGTATAGTCACACCGAATACGAGTTGCGATAGCCCATCGATAGCGACGTTTGTCTGAGCATGCGGACCGACTCTGGAGTTCATGCATGTCGGCTCGGGCAGCGCGGGAAGGCACGCAGCGACGCCGGACGTGGGGACTAGGGACGATCAAGTCTCAACGGGGCAGACGTTTCCACCTTTCTTGTCCTGGAAGGGATCATCGCCGCTTACAGTTTACAGTTGGTGAGACACCGCGATCCTGGCACTCAGCGTTCAAAGTCGAGATCGAGTCGATGGAACGTCTCTGGTGAAAGCCGACTTGAACGACCCGAGACAGCTCCGTTGAAGTTGAAGAACTTGACCTTCGAGACTCGTTTGCAGACACCGACAGCTCGGTACTCAGTGGTACCACGAGACTCGAGAAGCAATGCGTTGTTGTCTCGTCTCGGCTCTTGCATTCTTTCCACTTGGCACTTCTAGACCTTTGCCAACCACGTGAGTGGAGTCGAAAAGCTGCACATGTGCGTACTTGCAACGACCCGGTCGGTCTTGCTCGCGGTGATTTAGGTATATCTCTGCTGAGGAAGGAAGTGAAGTCGTAACATCTCCGTCTTGTCTCCGCGCAGTCATGCAAGGACGGCCCGCTGCCGCGCGCACTGTCCACGCTTTGCACATCCCGACCTGGATCGACTCTAGGGCTTCGGGTGATCAAATCAGACGAATGATGCTGTTTCCATGCAGCAAGCAATACCATGATACTCGTAGCAAGTTATGTTGTATGATGCGTTGCAGATGACTTCACATCCTATAGTCCGGTCCAAGTTTGCTCCCCACCCTCGTTGCCACCTTTCACTGCCAGTAACATCTGCTCAGCGTGACAGCCTCATGTTTCCATGCTCTGCCTTCGAGCAACACCGAGGGCTTGCTCGCTTGTCCCCTGGTCGAGAAGAGCGCATGGCTGAATCCTCCCGATCAATGCCGCTGCAATCCCCCTTCTATACCTCGCCGATGCATTCAGGCATCCGGAGTCGCTCTATGCAGCGGCCAGCATCGGTTCAGCTTACGAAGTCAATGCCTCCAAGGCCGGCTTCAGGCGCAATATATTGATCACATTCCCCTCCAGGGCTGCTTGACCGGTCCATGGCGGGCGTAAAGATGAACTTAATCGCATCTTCGCTTACCATCATACCTTTGCTTTACAATCAATTGATCACGACACCTTGTTCACCGGTACATCTTACACTTTGTGTCATGCCATCGTACGATCCCCGCCGCAAGTGTGCAGCCCGTAAGGTACCAAGAAGACAAGGCATCCGTCTACCATTGTTTGTACACACGGAGCAACTGTTCGCATCTTGATCTACAGCAATAGGTACGACCCTAACCGCGTGCCCACCTGCAGTGCGACATTGCGACATTGCGACAATGCATTGTTCCCTGGGTTGTGCAGCCCTACACCCTACAAGGCCTGAGGCAGTGCATACCTTAGCCATGTTGGCGTTTCAGACGCATCTCTCACCCAATCCCAGCAAGGCGCAGCAGCCCCCTTCCAAGGACCGTCCAAACCGAAGTATGCAGCCCAGCTGCAGCCCTCCTGCAGAGTATGGCATTGCTCACCTTCTCCCCACCGCAAACCTTTCTACTCTCGCCGCCAGAAAGAGCGGGCAAGCTTGAGTCCCACGCAGACGCCGAACCCTGCACCACCGCTCCCCCAGCCAATTGATCGACGCCAAGCCCTTCCTCCCGCGAGGCGAAGGCAGCCTCGGGCATGCACTGCCGCCCTCGCGCTACTTTAGGCTGCTATGACTGTGAAATAGTAACCGACGTACGTCGAGTGACTCGATTCTGACACTCCCGTCAGGCTTGAGCCAATTGCTTGCGCGCAGACGCGGGCTTGTTGTTTGCCAAAGCCGAGTAAGTGACTAAGGTACTGTAGGTAGGTACCTTGCAGTGTTTGTTAGCTGCTTGCTCGAGTCTAGCTGCCCATGTCCGCCTGTCGCCGGCCCTTGAGCGGGGGTGCGGTGTTGCGTTGGGCTTGGGTTTGCTTGGCTGGCGTGAGGTAAAAGTCGGGTAGGTGAGTAACGCGGGAGGGTTGTGTACGATGGTGTCGACCTTGGGTAGCGTACCAAGGGTAAAGTAGGCAGTGGTGGTGGTGCCTGGGGCTGAGTATCGTATATCTGGGTTGACTCCTACCCTCACTCTCTCTGTTCTCTCTGTTCTCTTTCTTCCCTCCTCTACTCCCATTGCTCCCAACTACAGTACCATACATACATACCGCTGCCGTGATCCTAGCTGTATACGTCTACACACCACCAAGAGACTCGAGCACTTCGTGCCCCCACCACTACAATTCCGTCTCTCAAATCTATCCTCAAAACAAGCAAATACCCGACGATGCCGTCGTCCTCCCGGCGGGGTGGCTCACCCACCCCCATCGCCGCAAGGCCTACCGCCAACCCTCGCGTCCGCTTCCCATCCGCCCTTGTTACCGGCATGTTGAGACCGGTGAATCCAAAGGAGCATTGGTGCTTCTACTACTTTGAGGACCACGCACACCACTGCCCTGCCTGCCGCAACCCGTATACAGTCTCACGGTCCGGACGATCACTGTGCGACCACGGCCTTGAATTGGCAACCGAAGTTGCTGCTCTAGTCTATATGAAGGGCGGCGAGGTGTTCAGCAACTCCAAAGAAGAAGAAGTGAAAAGGGTGAGGGTGGAGATCCCGCATGGTTACGACATGGTACGGCAGCTGTTGCGGGCGATGGAGCGGACGTTGAGGAAGAAGCGGGAGGTCAAGAGCTGGGATCGGACGTACTACATCCCGTCGCGAGGCCGGATGGAAGAGGTTGTTGTTGAGCGGGACGGGGAGAGGAGAGAGGAGAAGAGGCGGAGGGACAGGTATAGAGACAGCGCTGCTGTGGTTATCGAGCCCGCGAGATCAGACAGGAAAGACAGAGAGGGGAGGAGCAAGACGAAGCGGAGGTTGTCGCGATACGAACCCGTCATCGTCGACTGGGAGAACGACGACATGGGGTTCGAACGGCTGAGCCTGGAGGATGATGGGGCGGTGGAGGAGCGCAGGAGGGTGTATCGGAGGGAACATGAGCGGGATGAGCGGAGGGACAGCTTCTTTGAATCTGAGGCTGAGATATTGAGGAGACAGGAGGGATATAGGGTTGAGCTTAGGGAACCAGACAGAGAGGACCGGGTTGAGAGGAAGGGCAAGCCGCATCGGAAGGATAAGCGGGAGAGGAGGGAAAGGAAACTTGGCTATTGGGTTTGATACCAGTCTGGCTGCGAAGGGTCGAATAAGTTAGGAATATGCATAACCGTAACGAGTGACAGGTAGCTTGGCCATACAATGCATGTATCCTTCGGTCCTCTCCCTACAGTGTCACTCCCAAGTCCTTATTATTCTGAGCCTCTCCAGTGGATACACATGTTTGAGCAAAAGCTCCGTTAACACAATTAGACCTCTTTGTGAGTTGTTGACCCATTAAATCGCTATGTTTCATGGCTTGAGAGTCATGCAAGCTCGACTACAGTCCTGGCCCCTAAGTTTCGATCCGCTCAGCTGGCCAAGTTTGTCCTTTTCCACGAGTACGAAATTGTAGGCCGCGTCCACGGAAGTCGCTTTTGGCCGTCTGTTTACTTTGTCCATGGGCTGAGACTGGCTTCTTATTCCGTCTGTAGGTATGTCTATCGTTGTGGTTGCTGCACAAGTTTGAAGCCGTGGGTATCGCTCGCAGCTTCTCTTGGCGTGGTGGAGCGCAGATTTCTGAGGCTTCAACAGCTGTGTATCTTTCTCTGTCAGCTTGCAGATCACAGCATCGTGAGCTTTCAGTATCCACCTCACCCGTCTCACATGTCTTCGACTTAGAGCGGGCAATATTCGTACGCAGCAGCCACTTTGCGCACATTGTCATCGCAAAGGGCTTCGGGTATCTGTCAACTCTCCAGTGGAAGTAGTATATGGTTCGATGGTAGAGCAGGTAGTCGACATAAAACTCTCGAGCAATGGGCCAGAGAGGCTTCCCATCTGTTTGAGGACAAGCCTGGTGCGATCGTCGAGTTGGAAGGTCAGCGTGGAGGTGGAGCGCAGCGTGGGAATCCAAGTTTTGTCACTGGTATTGCATGCAAACTGTGGCGGTGAGCAGTTGAGCTTGCTCCTTCCAATGTGGTGCGGTGTTCGTGCAGACGTTCAAGTAAAGGCTCATGTGGGATGTGTCAAATTGGAAATGCTCGACAAGCTGCAGGTAGCTTTGCGTCAATGTGCTTAGTGCAATAGCTGGGTTCGTGCGCGTCAAACGAGCGGTATCTGTCTTCGCCAACGGAAGGCTTCGTAGTGGAGCAGCGAGAGGAGTTGTAAGGCGTGCCCACTGTTCAAGGAGGTAAATGCGAGCCCATCGTCTTCCGGGTCCTGTTGAAGTGAATAGCTATGTAGTTGAGTCATCGTTTGCGATAGCAAGGCCACAATTGCAGAATCTCGGATGAACCAAATCGAGGTGAGGAAATGTGAAGCGGAAAAGGAAAGCTCCAAGGGAGCGGTAGGAGAGGTATCGCAGCGTTAAGAGGCGTAGAAAAGTCGTCCTTCTGAGCTGGGTCATACAAACTCTCATGGAAGAGCCAGCACCTTGGACGTGGTAACGCAGGTGCTTCATGGTTATCTGAACGGCTCCGCTTGGTTGTCAGATGTGGGAAATGCCAGAAAGGCCCCTTACCTTGGCTGCATTCGAGCCGGTTCTTTTCACACGCCGGCCTTTGCCGCTATTCCAGTGTTTACACACAGAGACAGAAAATAAAAGTGAAATGTTGACCTCGGGCTTTGCATTGTCTGCGCTCTGTACCAGGTCTCAATGTATGCCCTCTATCTTGACTACCATGGTGCATCCGAGCGTTGTGCTTCCGCACCGTGCGAGAGGCGGCGTCCGAGCTGTATGCGCCCATTGCGAGCTACATAGATACTCAGGATCACAATCATCACATTCCTACCTTCTGTTGCGAACAGACTCTGCTCGTTTGGACAAGTCCGAGGCCAGTGTGCAAATGTGAGCCATGTTATGGCTTTGTGCCTCAGGCCGTTCAGGTTCTACGTTCGTCGTGCTGAGTGTGAAAAGGAAAGCTTTCCTTTTTCAACAACGTAACCGCAGACACGGTGATGAGGGGAACACACCGCTCATCAACTGCCTGCGGTATGGTGCAATGCGGAATAGAATAGCAAAAAAAACTCCCAATTGGGAGGAAGAAACTCTTTCAAGCCCGAAGGCCCCTTGCGGGTTGGTTTGCTTATTTCTGCTTCCGTCAGCCAAGGGCTATTAGGGGGGGAATTACTTACTACAAGCGGATTCGAACTCTGAACTTCACCACCTGCGACGACTGCTTGCGGACCAATCACGTTTCACGTTCCACGTACCTAGTAGTAAACCCCTAAGCCATCACCCGCCCTTACGGCGACAGTGAGACGGAGGGCTTAACTAGTATATGTAGGTAGACGACGGCACGGTAGTACTCTGCGTGGAAGCGGCCGTACACACCCCCTGTTCCTCTTGCAAGGATCTAACTTGCTTGGACATGTTTGCCGGGCCTTCTAGAGGTCATTCTCCTCCTGTAGTCCTTTAATATGGCAGTAGATGTGCGGTGTTGCTGTATAGTCGGTTCTGTGGCAGCACCAGCGAAGCCCGACCACTCCCTTCGCAGTTGATGCGATTACGCAAACATGGTCGTATAGAGATTTTGACCACACAGAAAGATCCGCCGGTATCGATATGATCTCCTCATTATCTTCAATGGCTCTCAAACATTGGTGTTGAGTCTGTAACGTGGAGGATAGGTTCGCCGTGTTGGCACAGCCTGCTTCGGTGGCTGCATGGTTCCTTCTCTTCCGCCACCAGCGAACCTTGACCAGCTTCCTCGCAGTCGATGCAATCGCGCCAACACCTCGAAATACTCCTTTTGAACTTCGGATGAATACCTTAAGTGCGCTTTCGAACTCCAGATCCACTTCTTTCATCCGTATAGCTTGTGGTTGTGTTGTACGCTGGGGGGTTTCGTTTCTTTCGCTGGCTGAGCTCACTCGCTCCCATACGTCGCAAAGCTTCGACACCTCTTGCGCATCCTTCACCTTAACAACAACATCACCATTGCACAGAACCATAACACAACACATCTGAAGGCGCGCCATCAAGCAATCGCTTCACTAGCCGTCTCTTATCGTCAGTAAGAGCGCGCAGGCTTGGTCTTGAGGTGAGTTCGACTGTGACCTGATGATGAATTGTCGGCTCACTCTGAACAGTTCCACCGCCCTCAACCCTACATCCTCGACCATAATCCTCATTCGCTACCGGCAAGAAGACTCAGCTTTTACAGCAACTCCTGTCGCCCCCCAAGGTCATCTATCCACGTCAGAGACTCGGTCCAGTATGGTCATCATGAGCGCGCTGCCCACTGTACCCTGCCATTTGTTCCTTGGGTGAACGAGGCCACGGTGGCACAAGAAAAAGGGATGGAAGCATCGCCGTTCCACAGCCACAAGGAGCGCCTGCGTGCCGCTGTGAGGCAATGCAAGAGAAGGGCAAGAGAGACGCTCAGAGTGAAGAGGAAGGGCTATACCAGGCTTGCTGAGGGCCCGAAGGGCGACGAGAGGGTCGACGAGAAGAGGGAGACTGAAGAGTATCCCGAGGATGATGGGATCTCCCCATGGGACTCGATCTCAGGGCGTAACGACCCATTCAAAGGACGCGTCCCTCGAAGGGGAATTTTGATGGCGATGTTCTTGACGATTACGGGCCTTTGAGCTCTTGAGTCAACGTAGGCAATATCAGAACCTGGAAGCCCCTCCCAGAGGAGCAGTAGGATGCCTCAGCCTACGGGATTCGGAGGAAGTTAGGTGCTTGTGTGACCATACCGAGCGAGTTATCGATGCAGGACGATATCAAAGATTTCTCCAACCGTAGCAATGCATATGAACAGTGTCACAGGACTTCCTATCGTGCTGTAGAGGATGAGGTGGTCTCAACGAAGTCAAGACAAGCCTCGTTCGGCAGATCTTTCCAAGATGGTGGGTCGGTCCCACCGTGGGGAAAGCGCGTCCCACCCCTGCATTTCTGGAGCGAACTCCCATCCCGCACAGTCCTCTGCACCCCCTTTGATCGTCTACAACCTTTGCTAGAGCCCATCCAAAGCCCCATACCAATCTCCACATGTTCATAGCTGCATATGGTGGTGTTGTGGCTGTATAGACTTGACCGCCGCGACCGCCGCTCCCGAGCTTGGCGTCCGGCTTGCACATTCAATGGCGCAACCTCGATCGCGCAGCATAGAACATCGAACTCATCGACCACAACACTTTCTACACAGACAGCAGGCATGCGATGACCCTAGTGGTTTTGCCTGTGATGATGCAGTCTCTGCCAGTCGCTATAATTCTCATACCAAGCGCTCATGGGCGTTCCGACTGCCGTGAGGATGTCGAGACCGCACCATCTTTGTCGCCACGACGGCGCCCGCACTTCCTTCGTCATGTTCAGAACCCCCCTGACAGGGCCCCACCAGTCGTCGAAACCGTACATATGCATGTGCGTGAGCGCTATGCGCTAATTACAGTCCTTTCCCCCTTGTCCTCCGCCGACAGACAGGGAACACAGAGCGCCGCACCTTCCACCTGCGGCACGACAGCTTCCCTAGCACTCAAGCGCGCGAATCGATCACATAACCCACGGCCGCCATATTGCTTGTAAAGATCGAATCACCAAGCAAGGAGTATATTCTGTGCACAGCAGAGCCTTCACACATTCGACCCTCAACGAGTCTCCACTGGTCCTGTGAGAGTGTGCAAGAGCTTGACCGGACACAACCACAACCACTGCGAACGTGCTACTATATTACCCTTCATGTCCGACTGGAGTTTGTGCTCGGAAAAGGGCACTGGACGATACGTCGGATCCACGCGGGAGGCATTCAACTCCATGACATCTCCGAGCGAGCAACAGTCTGGTGCAGCTCTTCGAAGGAACAAACATTCCATCGGCAAGTGAGTGATGTTCACACTGAGATTGGCGCAGAGGCGCGCCATGCTCTTGCCATCGCGAAGGTATGATACCGGCACTGCAGTCCTTCGACTCGGAAGCCTGTGACAGTGGATACCTTATCCACTTGCGACCTCATCGGATCCTCGGCAGGTAGTCACTCTCTCTTGTCAGGCAGGCGTATACTGCAGTTTTGTGTACACATCGTCTCCAGATTCCTTTCGAGATAGCAGAAAGAGAGCTAGAAGCATTCTGTTCCGATCCCTCACGGCTTTGTGCAGAAAGAGAACTTGATGAACATATATTCCTTGCTCGGCCTTCGGGACACTTCGTTATTGGCAACAGCCCTGATCAAGAATAAAGAGGGACACTTCGTTCTTCGACAACATGCCCGAGCTTATCACATCGGCCTGAAGCGTACGCTATTGGGAGCGAATAGTGCGGGCTCGCACAGCGTGCCATGTTGCCTGCCTTCATGGAGGCAAGGCACAGTATCCGCAGCGCACAACTCGCGAGACTGGTGATTCGAGGCTGCACCCAGACATAACCACTGAGACAGTACCAGCGTCAACACTCCCTGTCTCGCTATACAGCTAAGACCAGGGTCGGCCCTGCCAGTCATGGCTGGACATGCGCGTGAATGCAGAGCCTGGCATTGCACACAAACAAGGCATTCATTTCTCCGGGCCCATACGTTGTCGGCATCAAATGGGATGGCTGGGCGTTCAAGTGTGTACTCAAGGCTCAGTGCGATCACGAAATCAAGCCGCACCTCCGCGGAATTGATATGGCCTTTATCTGGTTTTTGATGGGACGCATGGACACCGGCGTTGGTGAGGCACCGCTTCCCAAGCCTGAATCAACACAACAGATCTGATGCCAATGGGTTGCTGCAGCCATAGGACATCTGCATGCACCCATCATCATCTCATCCTTGCAGCGGCTCATTGCGCTTTGCAGTCACCACTGCCACAGCGTACCATCTGTTGGCCAGCGTTCATGCGGCATTTCTCAAGGCCTCGTCTGGACTTTGAGAGAATGGAAGCCTTCGCTACCGAGCCAACGCTGTGGAAGACCTGCCACATAGCTAGGGCCCGTTGCACATGCTACCAGTCTGGTCGGTATCGGAGCTTGTATGGTCGACTGATATGGAGACATCATTTTCTACGGAAGCTCGCGCGGCTTTCAGGTGGCTCAAAATCGGTTTTCGCAATCTCGAGCCACGATGCATCATCGTACTCGGTCACGACCATCAAGTCATTCTCTCCTCTTGCAATCACTTCGCGCGCCGAGCGCAAAGCTTACGCTCTCTGTATTGGTAACCACCTCGCCGTTCACATCTGGTGTTGGTATGGCCCCACTCTTGCGCAATGCAGATTTTCCTGTCCTCCTAGCACACTCGCGTCTGCAAACGTTGGGAGGGTTGCTGGTGCCTTTGATAGGATGCGTCACTCACAGGGCTATTCCATGAAGGAATACATGCCGGCCCGTGTGCTGTCATGGGCGGGTTGTTTGGCGTAGTGATGCCAATGTGAGGCCACTTCGCCGTAAGACATCGCAGTATGATCTTCTGGTTGCGGCTGCACGCGATGAAGTACCTAATTCTTCGCAAGAGCTTCGTTTGTCCGTGGCTCACTCACGATTTCGCTCGGTCGCGGTTGGTCTAATGCACTGCCGTGCGAACGGTGGATGCGAAGTCGTTCTCGGAGTATCCGCCACGTGCCCCTTCGTGATCGCTCTCACTGCTGCTTATGTTGCCCCCTCTTCTAATGCAGTAGCCAGTCGCCGCAAGGAATGATTGATGCGATAAAGTGGCATTGCTGTGCGTGGATCGAGTTGCCGTCGGCGTGGTGCGGATGATATAATGAGCGCAAGATTGTGCACCCACTGAGAGCGCAACTCTGGGTCGTTGCGGTGGTGAGGTAGAGATGGCCATCGACTTATTGACGCGTCCATAATGGTGCTTGCTGCAAGTGCCTGTGGTGCTGCGGTGTCATACTGCGGCGCGAGACGATGGGCCTGACAAAGACAGCTCAGTAGCTTGCGCCCATAGCCAAGATTGTTTGACAAACAAAACTCAGCGGTCTAAGCATCATCTATGCTTGAGATACAGACTGTCTGCTGGTTGAGAGGAATGACAGAAAGATCGGTGTCAAGGTGGGCTAACATTGGAGGTGGGTTGTATAGCTGACATGAAGCCACCGTGTCGGACGCCTGTAGCAGATGGGAAAGCCACACGTCCTAACACAACGGAAACTGTCTCAAGACACTTTGTCACGGTCAGATGTAAGTCATCACACAGTCTTTTCATTTACGATATCAGTTTCCAATATCAGTACGTGTAGTGGTTGCGTACTATGCAGCAACACAGGCAAAAGCACCACTCATGGTTCAGCACGATAAGGCACATCTCTCCTTGGAACGGGTGTCAAGTCCCCCTTGCACATATGAACACTGTGTGAAGCTCCTGTGACGGTTTATAAGTAATGTTGACCGAGCTTTTGTCAGATTCCCCGTCTTGTATGCTGCGTTACTCACCTCCTTGGTTTAGCGGAGCTGGCAGGCTTTAGCCACCTGCGGCCTTGCTAACCGTGCTTTCCAGTAAAAGGACAAATCCCGTCCGGGGGGTTTTCCCTCTCAGCCTCTGGGACACCGGTCCCACGCTGAGAGTCATTTTTGAATCCCCAACCTACTATAACAAGCAGAGCTAAGTAGGATTGGATGCTTCCTAGTTCCTTTTGTTTACGCATCCCCATTTTCAATCATGCCTACGTGTTCCACAATTGATACTGTGGTATGTGGTGGGTGTCAAGGAGTGAGCGATCCCGTCAGGGGGAAGCGACTCCCACTGGACCCTGAGGTGTTGCTTGACGCACTACCTTGGAAATCCCCTGTTCTGATGTCGTCGTCACGCGTCCAAAGGCTGCTGGATCGATACCGCGCGTGGTCAACTTTGCCCTCCTTTTGGCCGGTTGTGCTGTATCTCAACCACCACAAGAGCTATTATCATAAGGACAACTGGAGGAGGATCAGGCAAGCCAGTGTAACCTCCGCCGCCCTCTATATGCATGCAAAACCATTGTTGTTGGGTTCCTACCTATTGAGAAGGGTATCATGTAGGCGGCTCTGCTGTGAAGCACCTTTGCGGAGGGCAGTGAACAACAACCACACAAGTAAATTTATCTTTCTAATATCTCACTCCGCTCCTTAAACATCTCACATCTAAACCAAACAACCTCACAAACCCACACTCTTCCTACATCACAATGGGCAACTGCCTGAGCTGCGACTGCTCAGACCTGACCGGAGAAGGATCGCCTGCATACGGCACCATACGTGTGACTACCACGACCACACAAACCACGTCGGCGGCTGTGCGGGCGTCTGGATCTCCCCAACTCCCTCAAGCTCCGCAAACTACCTGTATAGGAGGCAGGCGAGCAATAGCAGCTGGACTGCGATCAGGAGGAGGGGAGCGGGGCGGTTGAACAACAGCCCTGGTGAGAGGCCCATTGTGGCCAGAAGAGCTGTCACCGGTGTGCTCTCAGGGGCGTAGCCCAAATCAAGAATGACCAGGCATACGGATACGGTGTGAGGGGGAGAATGGCAGGGCAGAGATCAAGCTATACAAAGGGGAAATTTGGGCTGGACCCAGCGGCGCGTCAAGTGGTGGTGTCGTGTTCACGCACCAAGTCATGTATATGTTAGGGGAGGATATGGAGGAGGAAACGCGTGGCATAGCTGGCCTATACCACAAACTTTTATGATATCATTCCAGCATTAAAAAAGCAAATTCATCCCATTCCTCCCCAGCTATGATGAACTTAATATTACATCAGGACTTACAATAGCCTGGTCTGCAGCAGCAGTTGAAGAAAGAGACCCACTATCACTTAAGCGACCTCAGCCTAATCATCATCTTCACTTCCGACCTCATCCGAATCAATTTCCTCCTGGCCAACGATATGCTCCTCCATACATGTCTCCTCAAGCTCGCATAGCGCTCCTTCCGCCATCTTTAACTCACTCCTGATCTTCTTCGCCTCGGTCTCCTCCTCAGAGCGCAAGGCAAACAGGCCGTAATTGATCGACTTTCGACACTCCGTCACACGACCAGGCATGAACCCACATACGCTCAACACGCACATGGTAGCGGTGGTTAACATAAAGTGGGGGTACACATGGGCTGATTGGAGCATCATGTCGTCCCGCAAACAGTAAAGAAGTGTGATCCAAAGAGCGGCTTCGCCCACGCTGGTGGCTTTCATGGTGGCGTGGTCCAGAACAGCGTTCGGTAGGAACGCGGGGAGCCCGTAACACTGATTTGGGAAGAGTCCGCATAGCTCGACAGATTTGATGGTGGACTTGTGGCGGCGTAGGAATTGAATCAAGTCCTTCATATTGAATTCTGTGGCCGGCCTGCTGGCGGAATCTTTGAGACTCAACCGCTCGAGACTGGGGAAGCTACTTGGGCTTGAAAGCAACCCGGAGAAAAGGCTAGTACCGATAGGCCCTGGTGGACATGCTTGTCCGGGGATAACAGCGTCAGCGTCAGAGTAAGGTTCGGGATCAAAGGCCCAGAGTTCCAGATTTCGGAGTGCTGTTGCAGTGCTGAGTAGAGCTTGCCAGCCGGACATTTCTGGCACATTACAGGAGACATCTTGCACGTTGCGAAAGTGGACAATCTTCAACGAGACGATCTGGCTGAAGACCAAGCGGGAGCCAGGATTAATGTCCATTTGCAACAGGTAATCGTGGTGGATTGGTGATCCGTCAATGCCCAGTCCAATCTCGGAACCGAGTTGTAGAGATGTGATACGGCCGCTCTTGGCTGCTATGGCGGCAATGAGGCCATCGAGAAGCTTCTGACTGTTGTTTTTAAAGAATTCGTAGAAAGTGCTTCTCCCTCCCATTTCCGCCATTTTGTAGTACTGAATGTTGCGCTCTGGTACGACGTTCCTAACTGTACTGTAGAAGCTTGATGAGAACCTTTCCTCAAGGTTGAAACCTTGTTTATCAATGCAATCTAGGAACGTCGCTTTGTGTACGTTTGGTAGATTGAGGAGCCCTTTCAGAAGGACGGAGTGGAAGGTGTGAGTTGTGATATCCTCTTGCTGCCGGTAACGCTCACAGTACTGCAGACGGGCGGCTTCCCAGCGGTTAGCTAGATCTGGGTCGAAATTGGCGTGTGGGTCGGATGATTGTATCGTGGTGTGTCCACTTCTCAGCTATGTTGTTGGCCAGGACTGCAACCTCCTGCACGGCATTACCGAACTCAGGGTGACTGCAGAGGTCATTGAAGATCTGCATGCTGCGCACAGAGCGTTGTAAGTACAGACGCGGAACCTTTGCAAGGAGCGACTTTGACTCAATTACACTGAACTTCCTGCACACCAGGCGAAAGGCAAGGATGTCACGGGAGGCAAGATGAACAGCACAAGCCGCATGCCCCCGCTCCACGGCCACGAGGTCAGATATGTCTTGAAGTATCTCGGTTGGCACAGAGAGAAGAGTACAGTGGCCGGTGAGTTTAGTGCTGGATAGCTGATTGGACGCCATGTCTGCGTGAATCGTCGCCCCGAAGCTTGTCCCGTCAGATTTCAGTGTTTACGGACTCGTGGATTGACTTACTTTGATTGAGTGGCTTAGTGCGGGCGAGCTGCGGATGAGGAAACAGAAGAAAGGCTGAAGAGGAAAGATGCGCACAAGTGAACGTCTTGGAATGATTTTGGGAACCAAGAACGCGATGAAAGTGACACAACCTTGGAAGTGAAGATGAGGGGCGATGCAGACTGGCATACTCGCGCTGGTCAGCTGACTGTAGGCTATAACACGTCGCACATTCTTCATCCGGAAGTCGCGTCATGATTCACATTCGAAACTCCGTGCATTCAAACACAGAAATGGTTCACTCGGTCTTGCCAAGTCCACAGGATTGTGATGGCGTTTCTTCAAGGAAATTGGGAACAGCCTTGCGCGAATCCGAAAGTACCCTACAGAGAAGTGCTTGAAGAG
Source organism: Zalaria obscura (assembly GCA_024184665.2). Taxonomy (NCBI): domain Eukaryota; kingdom Fungi; phylum Ascomycota; class Dothideomycetes; order Dothideales; family Zalariaceae; genus Zalaria; species Zalaria obscura. The sequence continues at coordinate 391,722 of JAMKPW020000005.1, read as the reverse complement.
GGCAGGAGAAGCGTGCAAAGATCTTGGTCACAGTGTCGTTCCAAGCATCTCCAAGAGCAGAATGACCCGGCGTGGCGTCGAAGAAGACGGTCATGATCATATGATATTCTTGGTAAACCACAGACGGACTTTGCATATTGGGGGTACTGGTGATACTGAGGTTTGTCATCTGCACGAGGTACGGTTCCGATTTTCTGGCTTCATCATTCTTCTGACGCTAGACTGAGGACCAAGGATAAGGTAAGGACCTCGGAGGCGTTTGGGGCCTATGGTTTAGACTTTGCCAGCACGGATGAAACAAGTCATGACCAGAGCAAAGTGAACTTGGAGGTGAGGTTCAATGTCACATCCCCACCAGCACCAAACAGGAGACCCTTGTCTTGGCACGCGAGCTCCCATTCCGCGGCGTCGGCGATCCGGCTGCAGCTCACCCAACGGTTTGTCTATCACATGAAAGTCACTTTCGCACGTGGCCGTTGGTATCGCGGCCAAAGTCGCCCGCACGTGTGAGAGACGACGGCGGGCAGGGCAACAAAGGCATGTCGCATGTCGTGCGTGCTACTACAGTAGTAGTAAGCGCTCATGCCTTCGTTGGGCCCATCCTTCTGTCCCCAATACGAAAGCCCCTCCTGCCCCTCCTCCTGCTATGGATCCCTGAGTCCTTGCAAACCCTAAACCAAGACACCTCAGAGAGTCCTTCGCGCATACCCAATAGTCCTATTGTAGCTCTGCAACGATGGTCTCGGACGGCACCAAATCGTCGCTTGTATACACGGTTCTGCCTCATCTGCTTCGCCGTTCCGTACCCAAAGTCCACTCTTTGCGCCGGTCTCTGAGCGAATACAGCGCCTTCGGCCATTACAGAGCACGAAGCACTGGAAGCTGCAGTTCCGGTACGACCACTCCTCCACCATCGTACAGTGAGACTACGACCCCTTTGGCCTCTCTGTCGAGCGACGACGAGGCAGTGTCGCCTGTGCCATTCAGCGAGGACGAGGAGAATGGCGTGCACTGGAAATTCGCGAGTCAAGGTATGCCTAAATCATCTCGTACCGTATACTGGCCGGGTTTAACCATCGCAACCAGGACTCAGCCTCCTCACCCTCTCGGCCCAGGAATCCTCCTGTCTAACGAGCAACACGTCCTTCAGCCGCCAACTCTACATCCACAGCCTAACATACCTCCTCCGAGGCCTCCCCTCCGGTCTCAGCGCCGAAGAGCGCCTCAGCCTCCGAGGAGCGATCCCAGCATCTCTCACCCCCACCCAAGAAACAGAAGGCGCAGTAATCATCCACTCAAAGCCCCTTCCAAGCGAACAGACACCACAACCCCCAGCACCACCTACGTTACTACACAGACTAGTCTCGAACACAGTCGTGCACCTCTTCCTCCTCCTTGCCTTCCTATGGCCCTACGTCCAGCTCTTCCTCCACAGCGCCTATACCTACGAGCGCGAGAACCGAGTCTTAGAGCGCATCTTTGCGAATACAATGGACACGGCGGACAATCTCGGTCAAAAGACTCTCGCAGCCACACAGGCGGTGTGCAGCTGGAATGACGGGAAGGTAGGGGAAGTGCTGGAGGAGATCGGAACATGGTGGATTCAGGGTATTAGTGGGGGGTTGTATGAGGGCGTGGGTGAGGGGATGGAGGTGCTGGGGCTGAGACCGGCTGGAAGAGCGGGTGATGGGGAACAGAGACGCGTGCGGGCGAAGAACGCGCACAGGATGAGATGATAAAGATTTATAGATATAGTTTCCTCGCGTTTGCGGCATAGATTAAACGGTTGATACGTACGGGTTACGAATTAGATACCCATTGCGATTAATAAGAGCTCATTCAAATGCGTCGGTTATTGACGAACAGGTTGTCTTAGAACACAGGTTTATGTCATTTCATGCTTGAATAATGCATGCCCCGTGTAAATGCAAATAGACGCCCTCTATATCAATAGATGTGCTCCTTAACTTTTCGCTTCCGCACGAACTAGCACCACTTTAAGCCTTGCCCTCAAGGATGGCCACCTCCTTGGCCTCGGCCTCTCTAGCCTCACCGACCGGGTCGGTGATCAGCCTGGTGATCTTACCGATAGCGATGGTCTGACCCTGGTCGCGGAGGGTGAAACGACCAAGTTGTGGGTAGTCCTCGAAGCGCTCTGTGAAACGTTAGAATCCGTGCTCATGTGAGGTGACAAGGAAAGATTGGATGAAACGTACCAACACAGACGGAGCCAGCACCGCCAGTGACTTCGAGACGGGCAATGATGCTCATGCCCCTAGTGGCGAATCCTGGTGGCTTCTTGGACTTGCGGTTGGTGCCCTTTTGCAGCTTGTGGAGGAGGGCGGTGAAGGTAACTTCTTCGGTGGCGGAGTGAACTATTTTCATCAGTACGTTGTCTTCCAAATTCCTTCCAGCATTAATGAAGACTTACCGTGCATAACGCAGTTGAAGCCGGCGGACAGGATAGATTTCAGCTCAAGCAACACGATCTGGGCCTCGAAAGCGCTAACACAGTGGACGGGTCTACGAGGCGAGCACAGCACGAAACCAGGCAGGATATCCTCCTCTTCCACACCCTTGATCCTGGCGCGGATCTGTTCACCGCAAGTCGCGGCGTTGATTTCATCCTCGGTCTCGCCGTAGAGAGCAGTAATGCCGATCTCCGTACGGCCAGGCATCATCATGTACTTGACGTCCTTCTTGAGCACACCGGACTCGATCTTGCCCTCGATCATGGTACCCAGATCGCGGTACTTGGCGGCAATTGGCATCATGAAAGGAGCATTGACCTTGCGCTCCAGAGTCTGCATGCTGTCCAGGTACTCGAGGAGGGCTGGGGCGTCGTTCCATGGGGCGACGTCCTTTGGAACGCGGTGCTTGATACCGAGGGTGGTTTGGGCGGAGATAGGCATGAAGGTGAGGTCTGTAAATCGTTAGATTTAGATAAATCAATAGTGGCAATGACAAAACGTACCGGTCTTTGGGTTGTATCCAATACCCTTCAAGAATTGCGCGAGCTTGCCCGTGCACTCCTTGTAACGCTCCTCGGACCACTCGACAGTTGGGTCGTCCATCTTGTTCACCGCAACAATAAGCTTGTTAACACCCTGAGTCTTGGCCAAGACGGCGTGCTCTCTGGTCTGACCACCCTTCTCGAAACCAGTCTCGTATTCTCCCTTACGTGCTGAAATGACCAGGACACCGACATCCGCCTGAGAAGCGCCTCCGATCATGTTCGGCACAAAGGTCTTGTGACCTGGTGCGTCGAGAATAGAGTATCTTCTCTTCTCGGTCTCAAAGAAACTGCGAATGTTAATATCAAGAATACGGGTTGCAAGACATCAAGTGCACTCACCCTCTTCCGACCTCAACGGTCTTACCCTTAGCACGCTCCTCCTTTGTCAGATCCAGAGCCCACGACAGGTACCAGGTCTCACGACCAGCCTCCTTAGCATCGCGCTTGTACTTTTCCATTGTTCTCTCGTCCACCATACCACTCGCATACAAGATACTGCCACCCAGGGTACTCTTGCCAGCATCAACGTGACCCAGAAAGATAACGTTGACGTGCTCCTTTCCGTACATCTCCTGCAAGGTCTCTTCGTCAACATCCGCCTGTTGCTCCGCGGCAACCAAATCGGCCTGCCGGGCCTCGGCGCGGCGCTCAGCTGGGGTTGGCGAAGAACGTCCGGAAGATGGAGTTGGAGATGTACGTCCAGAGACGGCGGCGGTAGGCTCACCAGTCTTCTCGATGCGCTTGGCAGCCGCAACGGAGGCGCCTGCGCCTGGAGCGGACTTGTCGACCTTGTCCTTAGCAGCGGCTGGAGAGCCTGCGGCAGGTGCAGCTGGAGTTGGGGTGCCCAGGCTGAGGACCTTGGTACCGCCGGCCTTCTCAACCTTTGGTGCTGCTGCGCCGGTGTCTGCTGCGCTCAGAGAGAGAGTCTTGGGCTTAGGAGCAGCGCCAGTATCTTGAGCGCTGAGGGAAAGGGTCTTTGGCTTGGGAGCAGCGCCGGTGTCTTGTGCGCTAAGAGAGAGAGTCTTTGGCTTTGGTGCTGCGCCATTGGAGCTGGGCGCCGCAGCTGCTGGGTCCTGCCCTCTCTTCGCAATAACTGGAACCTGCCTTTGCTGCTGCTGGGGCTGCTGCTGCTGGTAGCCCTGCTGTCCGTATTGTTGCTGGTATCCGCCGTATTGTTGGCCGTATCCACCGCCATATTGGTTGTATTGCTGCTGGTATTGACCGTAGCCCTGCTGCTGACCTTGGCCTTGGCCATATTGTGGGTATCCGCCGTACTGCTGGCCGTAGTACTGTCCGTAGTTGCCTGGTTGGAAAGAATTCGCGCCAGGGGTGAAGGTAGAGGCGCCGGGAGTGAAGGAGTTGCCGGCTGGGTTGATGTTCAACCTCTGCTGAGCCTGTTGGGCCAAGTTGTCGTCCTGAGCATTCTGCTCATCTTCCCAGGAGTTGAGGTTCGACATATCGAGCGTCGCTTTCGATGGAGCGGAAGTCGAAATATCCTACGAGGTCTACAGATTATGCCTCGCAACTTTTCCAGCTGTATATAGGGCGCTGGATTGCGAAAAGTTTCGGGATGGGCGGTGGTGGCTTCGAGTCCAGTTATCGATGGCTTCGCGGGGTTTTGCAGAGGCGGTCGCACGGATTTGTGCAGCGCGCCAAGATTTTGTGAGCAACGGATTGTGACGCACATGCATAAGCCAATCATTTCTTAAGATACATCCAACCTTGAATGTATGCATACTGGTATACAGTACATGTGAGCTTTACATCAGGCTGGTTTGTGTCATCGATACCCTATCATGGAGAGTGAATCACATACACGTAGGATTCACTCTGGAGCTCTGTGTGCTGAACAATTTCCATAGGCAGTCGACCGACCGGTCGCTGTGCACATACACCTCGATATGGCTGCATGAGAATCATGGAGGACTCCAGATGTGCTCGGCCACCGGGTCTCATAATACGAACTTTTTGTACATCGGCTCATATATCAGAGGTCATCTGCATCTACCATCTGTACAACGATACCGGTTGAAGCACCGCCACCATTGCAAATGGCCGCGCAACCGTACTCGCCCACCTTCAGCTGATGAAGCAGGGTGACAAGAATACGAGCGCCTGAGCTTCCAATAGCATGTCCCAAAGCGATGGCTCCTCCGCGAGGGTTCACGTTGTCTATACCAAGGCCAAGGATCTGTCCAGTTGTCAGCACGCCGTCCCACTTCGCTGGTCGCTCACGCTCCTTACCTTCGCATTTGCCTTGATCACCGCCGCGAACGCTTCGTTGAATTCCCAGACCTTGACCTGCTCCTTCGTGATTCCTGCCCTTTCCAGGACAATTGGCACTACTTTCGCGGGCGCGACAGGGAAATCGATCGGATCTACAGCAGCATCCGCATATGCCACAATTCTCGCCAGCACCTGCTTGCCCTTGCCATACTGCTTCGCAATGTCTTTGTTCCCCAGTACAAGCGCACTCGCGCCGTCATTGAAACTCGAGCTGTTCGCCGCCGTAACCGTACCACTTCCACTGCGATCAAACGCAGGCTTAAGAGTCGGAACTTTCTCCAGCTTGAGGCGGTTGTATCCTTCATCCTCCTCCACGACCGTATCACCCTTCTTCCCCTTGACAGTGACCGGCACAATCTCATCCTTGAACAGACCCTGTTTCCAAGCTTCTTGCGCGCGCTTATAGCTCAGAATCGCAAACTCATCCTGCTCTTCCCTTGTAATCTCGTACTTCTTGGCTGTGTTTTCCGCGCAGTTGCCCATGTGTACCTGGTTATACACATCCCAAAGACCATCACTAATCAATCCATCTGCCAGCTTTTGCTCGCCGAATGCTGGTTGTTGTGACGCTCGGGGTAGATAATACGGTACTCTGCTCATGTTCTCCATACCACCTGCCACTTGCGCTTCCGTGAGACCGAGCTGAATGTTTGCTGCGGCAATAGAGACCGCCTTCATGCCAGAGGCGCACACCTTATTGATGGTAGTTGCTTCGACAGAGGATGAGAAACCAGAGAAGATGGCGGCTTGCCGGGCTGGTGCTTGGCCTGAGCCTGCTTGGAGCACTTGACCCATATAGACGTCCGTTATCCGCTCTTTCGGTACGGAGGAGCGGGCGACTGCTTCGCGAATGGCATGGGAGCCGAGTACGGGTGCGGGAACGGAGGCGAGGGCACCGTTAAACTGGAAAGGTATACATTAGTTGAAGCGGAGTAGCTACTCCAGAATGACTTACCACGCCGACCGGTGTTCGAACGGCGCTGAGAATGTAGGCATCCTGTATCTCCCTCCGTCTTGAGCTAGAACAGCTGAACTGTCTAGAGTGGGGACGAGTAGCTTGCCGACTGCATGAAACAGTGCGATTTGCGAGATATGTAAGGATTCGTATACGAGAAGTCATCTCGAGGTCTTGAATTCTCAGACTATCTATGAGACATGGACAGAGACAATGTTACATGTATATTGTGAGTGGTGATGACGGGTGAGCTTCAATGGCCCCCGGGTATTTGCGGGGGAATGTTTCGCGGCAAGATGCCGAGGCACGACACAGACCATCGGAGCTCCAGCCGTCGCTATCCGCCTTCCGTCCTGAGGTCAACTGGTTCAACGTGAAATTGGAAGTAGTCGATTCCGTACCCCATGCTCCAGGACAATTCAGATCCTACTCCACTTGTCCTCTACGGATCAGCGATGGTCGTAACGGGGTGGTGACGGAGCTGCAGGCCGCATTCTGCGTTTTTCTTTCCGTCTATGTCTGCGACAGTCATCATCATCAGAAACGCCTACATTGGCGCTGCCGTCCTCGATCCTTCTCTTCCCTTTGGCGGAAGTACCAGCAAAACCGTCTTCTATGAGGGAAACCGTTTCGTCGTCGGGTAATCTCAACCCAACTAGACCGTAATACTCGTCCAAAACTTCCGGGTACTGCTTGCAGCAAGCTCGCCAGTCCATATCTATGTTGCTCTGGCACCTGTGGTCTGCAGCCTGCATTTGTGAACGCAGCTGGATGCTTTGCACGTCTGATAAAGGCAAGGGCCCGAATTGCATCTGATAGGTATAGAGTGGCAACGATCGAAGTTCCGCATCGCGTTCAGCCAGTCTCTGGGCCCTCATCTCGTTGAATCTTGCAACTATTCGGTTCTTGGCATGGTCGAGAACCCAGTATCTGTGTATCACAATTAGCTCAGGACTTCTATTATGAGAGGAACTAGAATTTCCGCTCACTCGACGTCCTTGAGATTGAGCCTCTGTAACCACCTTCCTTTTGCCTGGTGGAGTGCCTGGGCGAGTGCTTGCGTCTCATGGACACACTCCGCGACCTTGGATGTCGGCACACCGCACAACGCACATGAAGCCTCAAAAGCCATGCCTAGCAGATCGTTCGACAGGAGCTGGTGTAGTTATATTAGGCCAGCAATCCAACAGCAATGGCTTCACGGACGGCTTAAGTGTCGAGCGTGGCTTGACGCATCCTCAGGCAGGCGGCGGCGCTGCGCCATGTCGGTATACCTCACATTCACCGCCGGAACATGGCCATTACGAGATGAGCATTGCCATCATCCGAAGCTAGAAAGACGCAGGTTCGCGGCCGGCATTAGTACCACCACAACTGATTGGTCTCACTTCTGCATGATGCGCTGTCGCTGCCTTAAAGTGCAGCTTCTGCGGGAGGGCCGAGTCGCATGCCACGCGGAACCATAACCTGAAACATGACAGGCACAGGAGACACTTCCAGGACATCCGAACATTGTCAGGAGCGCTTACGAACGGGATGTTTTACATGAACCGGAGAACGTCGAGTGCGTTATGAAAGTGTGGTGTCGGCTCGTCCTTCCCCGCAGAGCGTCATATTTCCATGGGGCGCACATGCTCGCGGCTGGGCCTTTCAAGCTGTACCACCACCTTCAACACACTTGTCTTCCGAATAATAGTCACCACGATAGATACGGAGCGCTTACGAAGCGCTCCGTCCACCTCGTCTTCACCATGCAAGGCTTCAACATGGGCCGCTATGTGCCGCCCGAGTTTGAAGGAACCACGTCCGCCAACAAGTTGGCTGGAAAGCACGCTCTAGGTGCACGCGCGCGAAAGATCAAAGAAGGTATTCTCACTGTGCGCTTTGAGATGCCCTTCGCGGTCTGGTGCTTCTCTTGTCCCAAGCCAACTATCATTGGACAAGGTGTACGGTTCAATGCGGAGAAGAAGAAGGTGGGGAATTATCACAGCACACCGATCTATGCTTTCCGCATGAAACATGCTGCGTGTGGAGGATGGATCGAGATCAGGACAGATCCGAAGAATACGGCATATGTGGTTATGGAGGGTGGGAAGAAGAGGGATACTGGCGAGGATCGGGTGAGGGAGGGCGAGGAAGGGATGGAGATATTGACAGCGGAGGAGAGAGAGAAGAGGAGGGAGGACGCATTCTCTGTACTAGAAGGAAGGAAAGAGGAGAAAGCGCAAGAGAAGGAACACCGATATAGAATTTCTGAGTTGCAAGAGGCGAGCGAGAAACACTGGGAAGATCCTTACGAAGCTAGTCGGAGGCTGCGTAAAGGCTTTAGAGCTGATCGCAAAGTGCGAGAGAAGGATGCAGAGGTAACCGAAACCCTGAGGAATAAGATGGGCTTGGATATCGAGCTACTGCCCGAGCATGAAGACGATGCAACGAGGGCGGCTTTCGTGGAATTTGGAAATGTAGATGAGAGCAACTCCACTGCCACGTCTCGTCCGTTATCTGCTCTAAATAACAGCAAAGATGTCAAGAAGACCGAAAGGCCCGGCAAAAGGCTATCAAGCAAGGAGAAAGCAGCGGCGGAGGTAGAACGCAGAAGACAAGCTCTCCAGCAGCAAATACGAGACAATACCCGCGCCGCCCAGGATCCTTTCCTAAATTTCAGCAGAGACACCAGAGCTGATGTCTTCACAGCACGGGCTTTGTCTGGTATTAAGAGGAAGAGGGAAAGGGAACATGACGCTCAGCCCAGTGACACATCGACTACACCGGAGACCGCGGAGACATTCACCACGGATAGTCTTAGTGCCAACTGTCCAATACCTCAGCTGGTCGTCTATGACTCCGATTGATCATTTGTTGTCTGCTTTCTGAACTCAGCGTGGCGTCGGCGGGTTGCAACATTTACAGGCGCATGATACCCATATAGTACTGTTTCCGATCAAATTTTCATTTCTACATGCCTCACACGAGCTACACTATCTCACACAGCATCCAGTATGTTATATGTATACGTACAGCTGGCGACATCCAAAGGATCTAGGCATGGATGAACGCTTGCACTTGCCGCCGCCGCAGACGCGGGCTTTGCCAACGGATACAGCCTACCACGAACCTACCCAGGTAGGTGATATTCACCTTCGATAATATGCGCCATCAAATATCTAGGTATAGCTCGTATAACGCGAGACTGATGAGGCTCATCTTCTCGGGGTACCAATAACTTGGATCGATGCTTACAGTAACACCTTCCGTAACGGGCGGTGCGGTGTCGTGCCTGTCGATCTTCGTCCCTGACTCACTGGGAATCTCGAGCGACAGTACTCCGGTCATTACCACATGTACCTTTCAACATCACATATGTATTGTAACCATTCATAATGGTTCTCATTTATCACAAAGGGATGTCTGCCCGAGAAGAACTACTTGACAGAATAGAGGCGGATCGAGAAGAACTCATCAAGTTCTTGCAGACGTTCGTACAAGCACCTTCGCCCAATCCACCAGGAAATACAGTCGCTGCAGCAGAAGTCATCTCGAAGTTCCTGTCCAAGCATGGACTCAAGTCCGAGACCGTTGCGCCTAAAGATGACTTGCCCAACATTGTAAGCATTGTCCAGGGCGCAAGCACTGCTGGACCGCGTTTGGTCATGAACGGTCACATTGACGTCTTCCCTGTCACTGACGGAAACGATTGGGACCACGGGCCCTGGTCAGGGGACATAGTCAACGGGCGTATTTACGGTCGTGGTGTTGTAGACATGAAGGCGGGCACTGCTGCGACTGTTGCCGCATTCGCCTACGTAGCATCACGGCGAGAGGAACTGCGCGGCACGTTAGTCCTGCAAGCTGTCTCAGATGAAGAAACCGGAGGTCGGTGGGGTAGCCGCTATCTGTTGGAGCAAGACGAGCGGAAGGATCTCTGGCGGGGTGACTGCGTTCTCAACTCCGAGCCATCAGGGCTTCAATCTATTCGCTTCGGTGAGAAAGGTACATTGCGGATGACTTTCACCGTGAGGACTCCCGGGGCTCATGGTGCGTACCTGCATCTCTCGGAGGGCGCCATTAGAGTTGCCGCTCGTTTGATCACGAGACTACTGGTAATCGAGCAGATCGACGACTTCGAATTAGATCCAGCGCTTCGCTCTTATCTTAAACGCGATAAGGTTCGGCACACGATTGACGAGATTATGGGAGAAGGAGCAGGGGCAAACATCATTCGGCCAACGGTCAATATTGGTGTCATTCGAGGTGGAAGTAAGGTCAATATGATTCCCAGTCTCTGCGAGTTCGAAACAGACATCAGGCTGCCAATTGGTCTCACAGCCGAAGCAATTCTCGCTCGCATTGACGGCATACTGGGAGATTTTCCAGAAGCATCCTACTCTGTCCAGAAGGCGGCAAGTAATCCGCCCAATTCTTGCGCTCCAGATCATCCCCTCGGGCGGGCTATTGCAGACAGCGCTGAGGATGTACTCAACCGAAGACCAGTGGCGATACCCTCTATGGGTGCAACAGACTGCAAGTTCTGGCGGTATCTGGGGGTGCCAGCGTATTCGTTCGGGCTTTCACCTGATGGAATGGCCTCGAAGAATGAATCTGTATCACTGGACGATTACATATCGCTTGTGAAGGTTCACGCACTGGCAGCGTTGGATTACATGACGAATAAAAGGGGATGAGGTTGTCAAAGCTGAAAGGAATAGTAGAATAGTTCCTGTGTGTATCTCACTCTACAATGCAGAATTTTCCCAATAGTGATTCGGTATATGAAGCAATCAATTATGGACGCGAGTGCTGTCAATCAACTTGACAATTTGTCTTAAAGTCTTCTTACCGAGAGTAAGGAAAGTAGGGTTGGAAATTGATCGCTGTGCGCCCCCTTGCTTTTCCGGGTATCCAGTCTTGGATTGCCTAAGATCGTGATATTATACTTCCGCTTTTTCTTCCTGTTCCATATTCTCATCCGCGTGCGCATGATCTCCAGCTTGACTGGCCTCATCTCGGTCTTTCTCGCCCTCTTACTGGCTCGTCTGGGTTTCGATTTGATCCTCCTGTGCCCTTCGACGTGCGATCTCATTTTCTGCCATGCTTTCTCTTTCCTCTTCCTCTTTTTTGAATCGCGCTATTACTCCCCTAGCTGTTTGTGATCCTATAGTGCTCACGAGTAACTCTTCGGCCCCACTGTACCTTTCATCAAAGGCCACGGAGAGGGCGTCATAGCTCGAATGCATCGGTCTGTTCTGAACCAACCACACCTTCTGCTCAGATGTAAGCCTCTCATACGTTGGAACTGAATCACGAGATGTTAGCTACCTGGAATATCTTCAACCAAAACATACTTACTCATTCCTTTTCTCGGAGATTTACTTTGGCTGTTTGTTTCCGAACTTTGATTAGCTGGCGATGGGATGGTTGGGTGCGGTGGTGAGTCTGGTAGATTGTAGGCGTCTTCAAGGTCTTGAACAGGATCTTCGTCGTCTTCAGAATCATTCTCATCATCAACGTCGTCGACTACAAGCGAAATTGTAGCGTCTCCCTCCTGAGCAAGGCCTTCTGGCCTGTCGTCGTCGTTGTTATTGTCATTCATAAAATTCCCAGTATTGTCCCCTTGTTCCACCTCCAGCTGATCGGAAAGACCATGGGCAACGATATACTCCCAGGCGGCTCTCAACCCCATGGAGCACTGACCGATATGCACAGTGGATACCCCATAACGATCCAAGAGAATAACGACAGTATTGTGTATGATCATCCTTAGCGGCTCACCAACAGTCAGAGGTGGATTCTCCATCTCATTTGATTCCTTCTCACCTGCCTCCCACAGCTGGAGACAATCTCTCATCACTTCCGACATTATGCGTCGATTGTGTTCGCTATCACCAAACAGTTCCATGAAAGCGAGAACGGTGTTCTTAATCTCGGATGCGAGACCAGGGAGATGGCGTTGTCTGACAAGCTTTTCAATCTTGTCCAGTATTTGGGTTTCCCAATCTTCCGCTGTTGAGCGTTTTTCTTTCAAGTTTTGACGCTCTGTTCGGTGGTGAGCGGTGTTGAGTGCTTTAAACGCCGAGTTGAGGTCGGTATTGTGAGTTTGGACTGCTTTCATCATGCTTGCGATCGCAGTATCGTACTTTTCGAGCCTGGTGGAGGAGTCCGGGAGCGGTACTGATGAGGCCATGGCGTGGAATGTATGATACAGGTCAAATAAACCAGAGTCAAGAGAGTAGGACGCAAAATTGGGCGAGGTATGAGAGTAGAGAAGAACGAATGACAGATGCTGTTTTCAGTGGGATGCCTTGGGAGTTTCGTCGTCGTTACTTTATATGGTATGTGAAAGAGCACGTGAGACAACATATTCAGGGTGACAAAGGCGAAACGGAAAGCAAGCTTTTTGTCTTCACGTCCATTGATTTCCCAAACGCTCAAGCGAAAGTGAACCGTGTAACGCATGTAACCATGTCGTAAGACTATCCTTCTCCTTCATGGGAAACACTACCTCATCTTCCACAGCTGCTTTCCCTTTTCTGCCGCACCCTCTGCCGCCCAGTGAAGATCAATGTTGTATGCCCGCTTCTCATCCTTGTTCTTCCGGAAGCCAACCTTGCCCTTGATTTGCTGACCCGCCTTCAGCTCTTGCCCAGCCTTTTCACTACGGTCAACGAAGCAAACACCACACTGCCAGTGAGTCGCCTTTCCGAACGGACCGGTAGTAAAGAAGACCTGTCCGCTCTTCTCTGGAGCCTCTCCCTTCTCACCTGCCAGCAGGTTCGCAGGCGGCGCCGTGGTCCTCGATGGCAAGAACAGTGTGTCGAACCAAACGCACCACGCGTCAAGCGAATCGACATCCTGTGACAGGGTAGCCTCGAAAGGCACGACAAATTCCAATTCCGGTACTGTCACAGTGTGCAGATCTAGCACCTGGAATGGCATCTTATCCTTCGATCTTCCCACAATCACATCTTCCGGTGGATGACGTACAATGACCTCCTCGTAAATCTTCTCCATCATAGTGCTCATATCAAATCCATACACGTCCTTCCAGAACGTGAAGTTGTCCGCAACGTATATTGGATCCGCAACCGGCGCAAGATGCAGAGTGCAATGACTTGGCACCATCAAACCGTCAGGCTTGAGCCACTTGTCTCTCGCGTAAAGAACACTGTCGAGCATGGCTTCGTAGAGCAGGCAGTAACCCATCCATTCGCTGACGATGATGTCGACCTTGTCCACGCCCTCTGGAAGACTGATCTCTTCGATCTTACCACGGATACATGTGATGCGGTCGCTCATGCCGTTCATAGCAATGTTGCCCATAGCCTTGGTGATGATGCCAGAGTTGTCGACAGCAATGACACGAGCAGCGCCCGCCTTAGCACAGAAGAGGGAGAGGATTCCGGTTCCGCAGCCCACGTCAAGCACAGTCTTGCCAGCGAAGAGGTTCTTGTTGGCGTAGATGAAGTCACGGTAGGCATCGGTGCGCACGCTGTCCTGAAGCATGGTCTGGTGGATCTCGTTGTAAGAGTATGAGTCGAAGTAGCCTTCGTCGATCTGCTTGTCGAAGGCGCTTTCGCCCTTGTTTGCGGTGGCGGAGGAGCTTTCGGCTGCGCCCTCAGTCCAGCGGTCGTCGAGAGTCTTTTCCACGGTCTTGCGGTACTCGGTGAATTGCAATCGGAGGCGCTTGAGCTCTTCCTCGAGCTCTGTTACCTTGCTGTCGGAAGAGTCTTGCCCAGCGGTTGCGGGGCCGGTGGCGACAGTGTCCAGGACATCATCGATGGTGAAGAGGAGGGCGTCATCTTCGAGCGCAGGCTGCATGTACTTGTCGTCTTCGAAGACAGACTTTGAGGAGACATCAGGCTTGGTGTTTCCGTTCTTGGCCTCGGTGCGAATGTAGTTGACGAGCTTAATAGCGCCGTAGAAGTCAAGACCTGGACAGTGTTAGAAATGAATCCATGAATATCGACATATGTAATAGGACTTAAACACACCGAATTCTTTCACGATCTTGACAAAGTCGAATCCATGCTGCTCGGCAGCGTACTGGATCATGGATACCGCATCGGGAAATACTTTATCGCTGAAGAAGTCCTTGATCTGAACATTTTCTGCGTCTGGCTCCTGATCCTCCCAACCCTCACTGTCTGGACGGTCGAGGCTACCCTCAGACGAGCTGCTGCTGAAGTCGTCTTCAGGCCTATCCCGGCCATTAATTGGTGCGGACATGTTTGTATATATGATATATATATTCGATGTCTGAATCTCAAAAGTTCAAGGGTTCACTGACCTTTTCGGGCTAGGCCCGATTAGCCTTACCCGAGACGCAACGCTCGGACCGCTTCGCTTCAACGTCAGGCCGCCTGGTGATCACGACATGACCTAACTAATTGAGCTGATTGCGGAGGCTCCGCGCGACTGATAAGTTACGCCGATATCTAATATGTAATCCACCGACCTCCCACTCTTCCTCGCTACACGTCTGCTGTATCGAAGACAGACCACAATGGCGCCAGACAGGGGCTCTGAGGAGAGTGCACGGCAGAGCGACGACTCGCACCGCTCTTCCACCTCTGAGTCGCCCAATGACCGCCCAGTCGAGTCCGCACTGGCGTCTCGCGCCGAAGAGCGCCAATTCACTCTACGAGCGCTCGTTGTTGGTCTACTCATTGGCATCGTCATCTGCTTCTCCAACACATACTTCGGCCTACAAACAGGATGGATCTCTGGCATGGCCATGCCCAGCGCTCTTATCGGCTTCGCATATTTCAAGGCAGTGTCGCGCTACCTGGCCTACCCTTTCACACCGGTCGAGAACGTGCTTGTGCAGACTGTCGCTGGCTCAGTCGGCACTATGCCTTTGGGTTGCGGGTTTGTCGGCATCATCCCTGCTTTGGAGTTCTTGCTGAAGCCGTCTGAGACACCGGACGGCACGTCTGGAATCCATTTGAGTCTAGGTAGGCTGGTTGTTTGGGCGCTGGGAATATGCTTCTTTGGTGTGGTCTTTGCAGTACCGCTGAGGAAACAGGTGATCATAAGGGAGAAACTGAAGTTCCCCTCTGGTACGGCAACTGCGCTTATGATTGGCGTGTTGCATGGTGGAGAAAAAGATGCCGGTGTGCTCAAAATGGATACAAATACACAGGGCAAGAATAATGCACATGAAAACGGACAGACTGACGAGGAGGAGAGGAATGTGTTGCCGCCCGCAGCACCTCTTGGTCCTCAGGGAGGACATGACGAGGCACCTCCACAGCAGGTTCCCGAAACTGGGGAGGCTGATGAAAGAGGCTTGAGTTTAGACGATCATAGCGACTGGAAGGCTAAGATCAAGCTACTCACGGTCTCTTTCGGCATCTCGTCTCTATATGTATGTCCATCCATTTCCGTAGATGTCATAATCACTCTATCCGCGCTTTCTCCGTTTGCCGTAGCTTATTCGTGATCAGACTGTTGCCTCGTACTTCATACCTCAACTGCACGATATTCCCTTCCTCGGACTTCCACTGGCGAACAACTGGCTCTGGACGCTCAACCCCAGTCCTGCTTACGTCGGTCAGGGGATCATTATGGGACCTGCCACAACATTGCACATGTTGCTTGGTGCTATCATTGGTTGGGGCGTTCTGTCACCCGTGGCCAAAGCAAAAGGCTGGGCTCCTGGCACTGTAGACGACTGGGAGCACGGCAGTAAGGGCTGGATCGTCTGGGTCAGTCTTGCCATCATGCTCGCGGATTCCGTAGTCAGTCTAGGCTGGCTCGTCCTGCGACCTGTAATCGTATATGGGAGGATTTATGCACCAAAGATACGTGAAAGCATTCGGAACGGCACTTGGAGAGAGGATCTTCGCGGTCTCACCGACCCCAAGATGAGAGGATATAGCCCGGTTCACCTTGACGAGCCTGGACTGTTGAGCACACGCTCTCGCGTGTCTCCGACAAGAAGGGCCAAACAGGACGAGCCTGAGCCGGATGCACCGCCTGAGCATCTCATAGGTACTCGCGTCACGCTCATTGGGCTCGTACTCTCACTCGGAGTCTGCATTGGGGCGGTACACTACGCTTTCGCGAATTTGATTCCCCTTCCCTTGACTCTGCTCTCGCTAGCCCTAGGTACGTTCATATTCCCTTCATGTACTCCTCTATTATTGTCCTAGCGCCGCTAACATACCACCCCACAGCCCTCCTCCTCTCCGTAATGGGCGTCCGTGCCCTCGGCGAGACTGACCTAAACCCCGTCAGTGGCATCAGTAAACTAACCCAACTCTTCTTCGCCCTCGTCACCCCCTCTTCTTCTCCCAACGCCATCATAATAAACCTTCTCGCCGGCGCCATCTCTGAATCGGGTGCCCTCCAAGCCGGCGACCTCCTCCAAGACCTCAAAACCGGCCATCTATTAGGCGCATCCCCGAAAGCGCAATTCTACGGCCAGCTGATCGGCAGTGCGGTGGGTGCCGTTGTGTCTGCGGGCGTGTATAAGTTGTATACGAAAGTTTATGAGGTCCCGGGGGGCATGTTTCAAGTGCCGACTGGGTATGTGTGGATATTTACCGCGAGGCTGGTTACTGGACAGGGCTTGCCGCCGAGGGTTGCGGAGTGGGCGTTCGGTGCGGCGAGTCTGTGGGCTGCGCTGACGGCCCTGAGGGTGTACGGAAATGCGAGGAAGGCGTGGTGGGTGCCTTTTGTTCCTGGTGGGATTGCCGTTGCCGTTGGTGAGTGTGCACGAGAGGTTGCCAAGTCAAACTGGACACTAATTGCATGTAGGCATGTACAACACGCCCTCATTTACGCTTGCGAGAACGATTGGAGGACTTATTAATTGGTATTGGCGAGGGTATAGGAAGCAGTCGGAGACGCCTATCATCGTACTGGCGAGCGGCTTAATTCTGGGTGAGGGATTGCTCAGTATTGTGAACCTGGGTCTCGCTAGTCTGAAGGTGCCACATCTGTAAGGTGTTGTATGACAAAGAAGACTTCAGACTTGACCACATATCATCTGCAGACACGATAACACATGGACGAAAGACGAAGTTAAGAACGGCATTTTCCACAAGAGCAATCATGTTCAACATGTAGCCATTTCAGCCGCCGAAAAGAAACCAATACGGGATCCAAAGAGAGGGTATGTCGCTCAAAATCCAGACCCAACACCAACCGGGGACCCTCCCCAATATACAACGAAATCATGCGATCAATCCAATCCTCTCCGATCTCTTCCCACCCGCCTCTTACCTCACCATTTCCGCCCTCCCCTCCCTCCAAATGATATCAACCAGCAATCTTGCCACCCACACCGACTCAATTCGTCCCTCCATCTTCTTCGGAAACACCATATAGTCGCCATGCCTTCCCTTAGAATCAAATCCACGATGCCTAATCGCCTCCCTATCTCCCCACTGCCCCATTTCCTGCAACCGCGCAATCTCCTTAACAGGCAGCAGAAGGCTCATGAACGCCGCTACTACGTGCGCGCTCGCTGCGTCCCAAGTGAAGCTCTGGCCTTGGCTATTTGTCCGTGTTTGTCCGACCAGGCTCTCGAGTTCGGTAGGAAGGAGGCCGCTGCTTGGAATAATGCAGGTGCCGGGGCTGTAGCGGGAGGAATTGAGCATGCGGTGGAAGGTGCGGATGTGGGCGTAGGTGAAGGGGTGGGCGGAGGGGAGGAGGCCGTATTTGCGGCGCAGACGGAGCGTGGTGTCTGGGATGCCGGTTGTTTGAGAGGTTGTCGACTCGGCCGCGGAGAGATGAGAGCTTGGGGCGGGGTTTGGGGGAGCGGCGGCACTCCAGAAGGAGGTTAATTTGGAGAAGATGCTAGTGTTTGCTTCGGATGGAGCGATCGAGGTGTCGGTCTCGACATCCCTGCCGGTGGGCTGGAGACTCGGCACGTTTTCGAATAGAGGTGGGTAAGCCTTCTTTGGTGCAAGCACGGATGAGCAGAGGGTGGAATCGTCAAATTTGACGGCAATGCGGATTGGTGATGCGTGGTTCAGTCGCTCCTCATAGCTCCTGGAGATATCGCCCTCGGAGTCCTCGGCTGGTGGGGTGTAGACTGCATCAGAGCCGTCATCATCTGTGGTAACGGCTGTGTGCAGGCTCGCGCGTCTCTGATGCTCAGCCATTTCATTCATCAGCTGCCTGGCATCGGAAGCCATGCTGCTATCGACGTGCATGCTCATACGTCTCTGGTGCTCCACCATCTCGCTCATCAACTGTCTAGCGTCCGAAGCCATACTGCTATTATGACTGTACTCAGAGAGGTCATAAGATGCCATTTCTCCATAGACACTTCGCGAAGTCTCGGAAGCTGCACTTGTGCTTTTTGCCAAAGGATTGAGTCTGACTTTGCTACTCTTCAGCAGACTATTCCGCAATGGGGTGCTGATAGAGCTGCTGGAAGCATTGGCTGTTGTCTTAATCTTTCCTTCCAGAGGATGCATCCGCAGAGGGCTGTGGCGTGCTTCTTGTGCTTTAGCGGGGCTGTCCTCAAGTCTCGTATGTCCGAGGAGACTATTCTCGAACTGCGGCTTGAAAGGACTACTTTCCGGCATATCTCTTTTGAGTCCCGCAAGAATACCGGAATCAAGCTTATTCTGACGGAGCGCTGGTCGCTCACGCCTCGTATAAACTGCTGGCATGTTTGACTGCCAGAAAAGGCCGGTATCATCTCCGTCGGGTGAGATTGTGTCACCACTGCTTTCAGAGAAAGGACTTAGCGCATCATCTCCTGAATCTTGATTCTCAATCCCCAGACCATGGACAGCAGCCCCTGTTGCATTGGCGCTCCGCGATGCTGCAGCACCCTCATCTTCAGCGACACCATCCTCTTCTTCCGTGGTTGATGGAGTCATCACACCACTTTGGAGAGTTTTTGCCGTAGAGCCACTGGCCTTGTGAGTCTGCAGAAGTTCTGGCTCTGGTGAATCACTGTAGTGGAAATGATGGGCTGAGGCACGACGCCACGTTCCGGGCAATTTGCTCCGACGGGGCTTGATCGGTAGGTCATCTTGGAATATATGTTCGGCTTCTGTTGATGCTACTGCCTCGTCGTCATCCTCTTCAAGAGACCGGCTAGCTTCCTCCTGCCATATGTCTCTGTCTTCCTCTTCATCTTGGTCGTCGTCTAGCTCACTTGACTCCGATCCGTCAGAGCTGATTGAAACGAGATCTCTTGAGGTAGGAGCAGAGGCTGACCCAGTAGCGCTCTTGTCCGTAAGGCTGATGTTTGCCCGCGGTGAGCTAGACTTGAGAGGTCCAGTAGGGGCCCAACTCATGGCATCGTAAGGTGATTTGGGACTTTGTAGTTGCACCTCCTGTACCTGAGACTTCAGGCTTGGATGTTGCACATTACCAGAGCCAGAGCTCCTCAAAGCCTTTGTTTGAGAACGTAGAGAGTGATCGGGTTCTTCAGGTGTGGGGAGACGATGCGCTATTTGCGTTCTCTCAGGAACTTTCAGATGGCCTGACGCACTTGAGCGGTCCGCGTCTGTTTTTTCGTCCGGAGTCTCTTGCTTCGCCGACCCAGAATCGAGAAGTGGCGATGCCAGCTGCTGTCCAACATTTAGACTCGCCTGCAATTTTCGCCGAGTTCCAGAACCGAATGCTGCAAAGATAGAGGTTGGTGCTGGTGTTTGTTGCAGCTTCTGGCTGCTCCTGTCGGGGCTTTGGACAACACTTTGCAGGGCCATGCCAGACTTGACGGCAATGTTGCGAAGGGAAGTAGAAACTCTGTCATGGTGAAGGAAAGATGGTGTAGGAGGTTCGGGACATGTCGTGGGTAGGTCGGCGAATGCAGGCGTTTCGTGGCGCTGGTGCATTACTGGAGGAGAAGATGGCATGTAAGAGACGTCGCCGAATGCTATGGAGTGATCGATTTTCCGGGCTGATTGGCCACTGGTCAGGTGTTCAGCCTGTGTTGGTGAGCTCGTTCCATTGCGGTGGCTCGTAAGAGAATCCACCGAGATCATGCTAAACTCTTCGCTTTCCAACATAGTAGCATCTCCAGCAGCCGCAGCACCGAGAACTGCATCCTCTTCATCCTCGCTCAGAGAGTAGTCCGCATCGTCCCCTTCAGGTAGAAGCGTACTTTCACCGGCATCGGTCTGACTGGCCATTGCGCGCCACATTGCCTCCTCTTGCTGCTTCATTTCTGGATCAACGCTTTGTGATAGAGAGCGCTGTATTGATTCCTCCAGCAGCTTCTTGGGTTGAGGAGGCACGCTTTCGGACGCATTTCCGACTGCCTCTGACGACTGTGACCGGGTAGACGTTAAGTTTGTCACTGCACTCGCTGATTTTGCCCGTCCTTTCTTTCCAGTAGTCATGACTAGACTCTCGTCTGGCCCGACGAAGTCAGTATCGGCATCGGCATCGGCATCGGCATCATTCTCGGTCTGCTCGGCTGTCTTGGCTGGAGTTCGCTTGCGCCTTACTGGAGTAGGTTTCCTTGTCCGCTGGGACTGTGCAGCGGGAGTGCTAGCTTTCGGTTTTCGTGTCCTGGTGCTACCCTTCACTGGTGAAGAGCTGTCCAGTCCCTTCAGTGGGACTGTTGTAGTTCGAGTCCTTTGGCGCGCTGCACGGGTGGGAGTGCGATTGATATGGCCAGAGTCATCTGGCTCAGCCTCAACAGTGACCTTGATACGCCATGGACTCTGACCATTCGCTTTGCCTGTCTCCAAGATCATTGACTTGGAAGGCGACGAGTAGATGTTGGACGACCTAGTCGCGAGTGGGCTTTTTGGGTTTCGCCTGCCGGTATGCTTGCTTGGTGATGATAGAATGGAAATCGGATCTGGGGATGAAGGCGAATCTTCGCCGGGCGCTATGAACGACATAACTTTTGAGGAACGTACCCAGCCGTGAGCACCGCTAGGGATCAACCGTCAGGTCCAGATATAGCGATCCGGGCCGTTTGTTGTCGAGATGCTCGGCTTGTTTACGCGAGTTGCGTCGGCTAGATTTAGTGAGGGCAAGGATACATCTGCTGCGTGGGAGAGACCAGTGCATGAAATGTCGCGTCAGATAGCTGAAATCTATCAAATCAATAAACGGTCTTCAAGTATGGATGCAGCCTAATTCCGGCGCCTAAGTACAATCCTGATGTTTGACCGCCTGTGAATGGACGTAATTAGCGGTCACATGATCAGGCGTATCGTTGTCGCGCAGGTCTCCAGGTCAACCATCTCCGACGTTTGATCTCCGCCGCCGAGAACACCACCACCACCGCAATGCGGGGCAGGACATTGATATGGTGGCGATGACTGCGACGACTGCGACGACTGCGACGATTGCGACGAGTCGCTGAGCAGGCGACATTGCTGGTCTTGCTGGGTCGCTATGGGTATCCATGGGTAACAAAAGTGTTTGGCTCTGGCTGTACTGCGACACTGACTTGATCGCCAGCATCTACAAGGAAATCGGTCCAGGCCGAAGAGTCGCCCTCTCGAAGCTCTCGGTAGAGCACTATATTGCTCACTCTCGTCCATTGCGCCTTGCTATCGATATCAGTATATGGCTCTTCCAGATTCAGGCCGGTCAAGGCGGCTCAAATCCTGCTCTCCGAACATTCTACTACCGCTTGCTACGCCTGCTTTCGCTCAATATCCACCCTCTATTCGTCTTTGATGGACCCAACAAACCTCTCTTCAAGCGCAACAAGCGTGTCGGTGGACCTGGTGTCAAGGTATCCAGTGTACCGGAGTTTCTAGCCAAGCAGCTGTTGAAGCAATTTGGCTTCCCTATGCACATTGCGCCTGGTGAAGCGGAAGCAGAATGCGCGTTATTACAACGAGAAGGCATTGTTGATGCAGTCTTGAGTGAAGATGTGGATACTCTCATGTTTGGGAGTGGTCTGACAATACGAAATTGGTCTTCAGAGATGAAGAGCAGCAAGGTGCCGACGCATGTCAACGCGTATGATGCTCGAGTGACAAAAGAAGGCAGTGGGCTTGATCGCGAGGGAATGGTACTCATCGCGTTGATGAGTGGAGGAGACTATATACCCGAGGGCATACCAGGTTGCGGACCGAAAGTAGCGTGTGAAGCTGCAAGAGCTGGATTCGGCGCAGATCTGTGCAAAATTAGACGGAAAGATACTGCTGGATTTGCGGCATGGCGGGACAGACTACGACATGAGCTCTCTACCAATGAGAGCAAATTCTTCAGGCAGAAGCGCAAAGCTCTCGTCATACCGGATGACTTCCCGAATGTCGAAGTGCTTGGCTACTACACTCATCCTTGCGTGTCTACCCCGGAAAAGTTGGAACGCTTAAGGGAGATGCTGAAGTGGGATATGCCGATAGACTATCCTGCACTGAGGTCCTTCGCAGCGGATGCTTTCGACTGGAGGTGTATTGGTGGCGCTAAGAAGTTTGTCCGCAACCTGGCGCCGGCTGTTCTCATCCGCGACCTACGACTTCGTGCTGAGACAGGAGGATCTGTCTCATCGGCAGAGATTGCCGAGGAGGAAGAAGCTAAACTTATAATCGCCATCCACGGGAAGCGAAATCATGTTACCACGGATAAACAGCTTGAGCTACGCGTCAGCTTCACGCCTATCAATCTCATCAATATCGATCTCAGCATTGAAGAGCCAGATGAGGAGTTTGTCGCTGGACCATCAGACTCCGACGGTGAAGCGGCAATACCGAACGACACTTCCGATAAGGAAAGCGAATGCCCGGTCTCCCCACGTAAGCGTGGTCCATCAAAGTACGATCCTACTATCATGGAGAAAGTATGGGTTTTGGATACATTTTTGAAGCTTGGTGTCCCACTGAAGGTACAGGATTGGGAAGCCTCCTTTCGGGACCCGAAGAACTATATTGCTATGAAACAGGCGGCGAAGAATGCTGGGAAGGCTGGGAAACCTAAGGCTACGAAGAAGGCAGGCAGCGGCATGCAGCGTGGAGCGTTGGATCGCTTCACCAAAGTCACCAAGCCTGGAATCGTCCGTCCAGAAGCCGCGAAGAGGCTGACGCCCGAATTTGAGGAAGTTGATCTTTCTGCAGTAAACGAGCTCGCAGAGAGTCGGCCCATTGATGTCCTGCCGCGGAGAAGGTCACCCCGTCCAAACCCACTTCGAGCGATGCCTGCCAAAGACCGAATCGAGGAGGTTGATCTCTCTATTCGAGCCAGTACGCTCTCGCCCTTGCGGAGGTCCAAGAGAGGAAGTTCACAGATCCTGTCGCCTCGCCCAGCTCGAAATAGTGTCTCGAAGGAACAGGCAGCACAGCCTACAGTCATTGACCTACTCTCCTCTTCACCAGTACAAGCGCCAACGAAACAGCACACGCCCACACCATTAGACATGAGGCCTTTTGTCCAGAGAGCGGCGCCAGTTGCCGTGGCACTGTTCCAACCGGACATTGGTATCATCGATCTACCCGACACCGTGAACAAACGGAGAAGGAAGAAGTCGCCACTTAAGCGATATCAATCCGCGCCTACGACAGGTGAAGACCTATCACCAATCCTACGCCCATCCACACCACCATTATATGAAACCATGGACACAATAGAAGCGATTGATCTCGCATCGCCCCTCGCCCAGAAGTCGTCGCCCTTTCTCCCACCCCATCCCAGTCGACGTGCAGCCGCAGCTCTCAACGTCACTTCTGGTGCAATGAAAGCTTCGGAGATTGCCTCGCCTTCGCGTCTGCCACCGCCAAGGGATATTGTGGAGTGGATACGGCGCAGCCAAAGTGTGACGCCTAGTAAAGCGCGTCACGCGAACTTCTTGGGCAGAGGCGAGGTGGACGACGGGCATGCTGTGCCCGTGTCGTTGCTCACGCCGCCTTCGGAGAAGGATGAAGAAAGCATTGGGGCTGGAAATCGAGGATTGCACCTGTCACCTGATCTCCCGGAGAGTCCTGTCCTTCGTCGCTCATCCAGAGAGCAGGGCGCCGACGACCGGATGAGAGCCCCTCTATCAAAACCGAAAAACACAAGAACAAGATTCTATGTTCAGCCAAGGGAAAGCCTGGAGGGCGCTTGGAAGATGGCCGAAGCTGTCGACCTTACTAGTGACGTTACGCGACCGAGACCCGGCGGTAGTAAATGGAGGAGGAGCGCGGTGGAAATATTGGATTTGACCGAGGATTGATAAGTTATACGGGATGTGTGGATAGCTGGGCGTTCGGTGTAGGGTATACCCATTGTTTCACGAGCGAATGAGAATTTAAACATGATTTGGACCGATCCTATTGACTGTCCTGCTCTCGACCTTGCGCGTACATACAGATCAAGGAAAGGCTGATCTCATTTGGAAGACGCCTCCTGTATTTCTCAATTCCCGTTCCGACTGCAATATGACCGTGACCCACGAAGAGATATGATCGACCTTTGATCAGCAACGTGTAGGCAAGGTATATAGGGCGGGGATGCTCGACGTGCCGAGACGGTGGGCAACTGCGTGACAGCCTTGAAGTCGACAGTGTACAATGTACCTTACTTACCTTAGGCACCTAATGGACGTGACCTCGTCTTACCTTCGCGTTAGACCTCAGTACACAGCCGACACAACAGTGTGCGAGGCAATACATGTGTTTTGAACTACATGTATGCAGCCAAGTGGCCCATCGCACCATGGACAAAACACAGAGTCTTGCTGGATCGCCTTGTCAGGCTCCCATTTGGTATTTATATGAAAACTCTCGCAACATTGCCAGAATCACCTTCGCTGCTCACATATCTGGCTGTGGTCGCTTCTAATGTCATTTTCCTGCAAGGACGGCTGCTGGCATGGTATAGCGCCACCAACCTTGGCGCTGCAGAGGCACGAGGCTGAGCAGCCTTGTCTGACAATGACCTGCTGCGGGCAGATGGTATCAGTTTGAAGACTCAGACACGAACGTGGTTCAGATCGCAGCTCGACAGATCCGAATCCACCATTAACCCATCAACAGCGAAGCGCAGCGCGATGGCACATGTCCAACCTTCGGCGACAGAGTGTCAAGATGAGACATGCGGAACCCGCGAGGCGCGCGTATGGCACTGCGTTGATTGCGACATGCGCTTCTGCGACATTTGTTGGGCCAGACAAGGACCCCATCAGAGGGGCCGGACTGGGCTCGACGGATCAGCTCACCAGAAGACCAGCTTTGAAGTACTCCATAGAGTAAAGAGCATCCTGACACCTCCGGATAACCAGGAAGAGTTGGGCCGTCTTCACGCAGAGGATGAAGATACGACATGGTTCGGTAGGTGAACCGCATGCCAGGCTCGCTTCATGCGGAGAAGATAGCTAACTGCTTCTTACAGGTGTCGAAAAAGCGATGACGGCTGTTCAGACTTCTACGACAGTACCCGCTACGTGCAATTGATGGCGGATAGCCCTCCCACGGCTGCTATGAAATATCCACAGCTGGTATCATTCGTTGGGGCAACTAGTCAGAATATTCCTGCCATCCTGGCACATATAAGCTAACAGGTGCCCAGATGCTGGCAAAAGTACGCTTGTGAACTTGCTGATAAGGTATCAGGAAGGAAGACTCGGAATTCGCGGTGATGGTCAGTTTCTGACTCCGGTAATTGGTTCGAAAATCAATGGCAAGCTTCCCACTTCGGTTGATGTACACTTGTACGCGGACCCGGCGAGCTACCGCTCGGATTTACCCATCCTCTATGCTGATTCTGAAGGCCTTCAAAGTGGCGAGAAGACGCCGGTGGGAGCACGCCTAGGATCCAGATCTCATTCTTCTGCGGTACCGAGTCGACATTCCTATCGCAGAAAGAAGCGCCCAATTAGCTGGGCCGATAACGACAACACAAGAAAGAGGGAGTACGCTGTCACTGAGCTGTATCCTCGAATTCTGTACACCTTCTCGGACGTGGTGGTATTCGTGCACACCAACCCCAAGTGGGTGCTCTCCGAATATACACGCGGACGTCCAGCGATGAGGCTAACAAGACTTGTAGAACATTTGAGAGCTCAGTCTTACTGAAGCTCTTGGATTGGGGCGCCGCTGCACTCGAGACTTCCACCAATCAGCCCACGTTGCCACACGTGGTCGTGGTCCTCAATTCTACCGATGCCGGTGTCGATCCGCAGGAATGAAACCCGGTCTCTGCTACGGATAATCTGCTCCACAGCATGCGGGATGCATTACATCGGAGGTCAGGGAATCGTGAGCTCAGATGGCGCGCAGATACATGGCGGAGACGTGGTAAGGCAATCCACAGCGTCCGTGATCTCATCCTTTGCTACTATGCATCGTTCATCGTTGTCAGAATCCCTGTAAAAGGGAGGTATATGCGGACTGAGGAGCAGATCCAAAAGCTATACAAGATAATAGAGCTGGCATGCGACGAGTCGTACCGCGCAAAGTTGAACGCGCGGATGCTATCAAACGCCGACGAGTTGAGTCGGTATTTACAAAGCGCCTTCGACCATTTTACGGCTCGCTTGGACGTCCCGTTCAACTTCATGGAGGTTTCTCTGCGCAGTAACTCCATTCCCGAGGACTTCAGCGACCACGTCTTGCAGCTTGCAGTTTGCATACAACAAGCTACGCAAGAGGATGACACACTCCACATATTCGACCACATGGGTATTCTTGTGGCATCATGTATTTTCTTGGACTGCATCCGGCACCGAAAAGGTGTAGTACAATACATCTTACTCCAAGATTGTAATTTGTTGACTAGCTAACTGGTGGCATGCATTCTCGAAAGCCTAAAGCCGTCTGGACCAAGGTTAGACGTTTCTTTCCCATATTGGGCAGACACAAAATGCTCGCTATGTCTCGCCAGTCGCTACCGAGCTACCCCACATATAAACCTGCTAGAAGTGCTCAGCCGCAGACTTTAAAGAGGAGAATGACGAGAAATGCACTATAGCAACACCGCGGCTTAATCACGTTTCTACTGGTACTATCAGCATCACTCACAAGCAAGTCCATTTCTTCAGCCTATTCTTCTGCGTCGACATCCACTTTGATATTCGTCTGCTGGTACTTTGGCTCGCATAATCTGGTCACAACGTTCCAGAAGAAAGGCATGGCGGCGAGAGGAAGCATCTGGGTTGGTAGCATTCCCGATGGTTGGCCCAAGACCTTCGGAACGGCCTGCATGCGGACTGCACCTGGAAGAGTGATGACATGCTCCCTGATCTAGTCTGCGAGCTGTGTGGAGATCTCTGGGTGGTGAAGTCTGGCTTCTGGGCCTAACAGCGTGTCGTAGTTCAGTCTGAGATGCAGTGAAACTTCTAGGCGGCCCTTATTGATCTTCTCGCTGAAAGAGCGGGCCCAAGGTCTGGAGGGCGGAGTAGTATGTGATAAGGGAGCATGCATACGCAATTTGTGAATCCGGCACGATCGAAGGTTCTGACCCGTGATCCATCAGCGGAATGTTGCAGGCAGTCATCGATCTCGAAATCTTACGAGCCCGTCGCTGGGTGCATGTTCAAAACGGTGTCCAGCATCAGATGCTCGGAACGTTCAATCAAGGATGGCATGCATCAATCGACAAGTTGAAGGCCGGGAGTGGTGACGGTGGCAACGACCCGGTGAGAGGGCAACGTTGCGTCAGTACGCAGACATATCGTGGTGCTGAGCGGTTCTCATCGTCACATGTTGAAGAGCCAGTGATGTAGTCGAGAGATTGCTCCTCGGCTTGAGCAGTCAAGGGAATGGCAGAAACGCAACGCGGCAGTGCTGACGACCTTCGCTATCTGATCCGTCATTGCCCTATCGACCTTGGGAGTCTCAATACATGTCGGCTCCTGCTTCTGCAGCTTTGGTTGGGCTGCTGGTGTAGCAGAGAGGAAGAGCAAGCGATTGGCAGCGAAGCCGCCAGTGCGATCGATGTCGCTGCCTGGCAGGGTTATGTAGAGACATTCGAGGGAGGGTAGGACGGTTGCGCTGGAAGAGTAACAGCGCCGTACCGTCGGAACTGTTGGGCGGCTCAAACCCCGTAAAAGAGACCCTTTCGTGCGGTGCTTCGACGGGCCGCGATTCATAAATTATCGTCGTAGGGCGTTTCACGATGAGACTCGACTAGCTCGACCCTGGGGAGAGAGAGGAGGTCTTGTATAGAAAAATCGCGCTTTGGGAAGAAATGATCGTCATTACATGCTTGCGAAGGTCGTGCTCGGGGAGATCGTGCTCTGGAGAATGATCCCCGTTGTATCTTTGGGGAGGTCGTGCTTCACAAGATCATCATCCTTGAAACGCGTTCCGCGAGGGAATTGGTTGACCACATCATGGGGAATACTGCACGTAGTCTTGGAAACCCAGGGTTGCGCGGATGAAATCAATGGTTGCCAATGATTGATGCTTGGTATGAATGCATACGCGTCAACCCCAAGAAAGGGCCCCCCCAGGGGTAATTTTGGTGGTAGCTATGGCCAGCAGGAACTAGGCATCCTTGAATTGCTGGTCAAGATCTGTCAGAGCTGTACTCACGACGATTGTGCTGTCTACACCGATAGCCATACGAAGCAGTTGTCACTGGTCTCTGCACAGAGGTCTCGTTTCCAAAGTGTTAAGGCTGCTAAAGATGGCCCAGAGAATTTCCAGTTCACTAGCAATCAACTCGATAGCGGCTGGAAGCTCGAGGAGTGATCGTTCCTGCCTTTTCACCTCCTTACCAAAGCATTCTCGTCACAGTCATCTCATGCAGATTCCACGCCAAGTGGATCTTAATCGTTCTGCATCCCACGAACGAGCCAGCTTGTCGAGGTCACTGCCCCCATGAGCGATGTAGCGCAAACGTTCGGCTTGGTGTGACCGGCAGATGGGCATCGAATTGCGCATGTCTACCTCGATGGACCACATACGCGAATTTCAATGCTCGTCTGGAAGGCTTATAGGGCAGAGGTCGCGGAGTTTGCTTCATTCCGAAACGAATTTGCTTGTTTAGTACCAGTGATGTTGCCGGAGTAGCTTTATGAATAGATTCAAAAGCAGATAAGATGGAGAGCGAGGTGCATGGTAATCTCTCTCACATTTGTTACCTGGAGGAAACTGCTCTAAGAGTGATACCTACAGATCCCAAACTTCGATCGTGATGTCACCGGTGTTGAAACTCCAAGGTGCATTTCATACCGTAAGGAACACCAGATGTCAGCTGGTCATCCATTCGCATACTCTCTGTTGTGCATTCTGGGGTGGTGAAGGTCCGGTAATGCGCATAGACTGATGCGACAATCATCTTCATCTCTACCATAGCGATGCTGGAGGATTGTCAGCATACGTGTCCGAGATGACCACCCGATGAACCTACTTGTGTCCTAGACAATGTCGAGCACCGCTCGAGAAAGGCCAGAAAAATGCTCTCATGGCTGTCAACTTCTCCTTGTCTTCTGTGAGCCACCTCTCAGGCTTGAATTCGTTAGGGTCGTCGAACACTTCGGCTCGATGCAAGCTATATGCTTGACAGCCAACGATTGTTCCCGCCGGTATTTCGACACCGGCCACCATACGAAGTGGGCCAGGGGGTATGACACGGAACAAGGTCATCGGCACAGGAGCGCGCCACCTGAGACCTTCGCGTATGACAGCATCGAGTACCGGCAACGAATCGAGTGCGGATATGGGAGCCGTCAATGTCTCCGCATCAAATGAATCTGCAACAGACTGCAGTTCGCTGTACAGCTGGTCCTGAATGTGTCTATATTCTGAAGTCGAAAGCTTCCACATCAGGATGCACATGGCGTCGCCGGTGGTGTCAACACCCGCAACCAAGTGATCCATGCATTCGGCTGCAACTTTCGCGTCATTCTGTGGAATCGCGGTGAGCAATTTCGCGCATGTCGCCAAACTATCTTTCTGAACTTCTGTCTCTCGGAAGGCAGTCACGGCCTCTTTTCCATAGGCGTTCAACCTGGCGCCTCGGACGTGGAACTCCGATGAGTCGCCATTGATCTTCCTCCACCCGTGTGAAATGACAGAGACGAGCGACATCAGACTACCAAAATAATGCAGAAGATACAACCTTGTGCGGTGCTTCTCTCCAGAAAGGTCGTAGACGAGTGGTCGATGAGTCGCTTCGGAGAGTGTGTTGGTGCCGTATCGACCGTATAGGTGGTTTGTGATGACACTTTAGAGAAATCACTTAGCTCATTGTTGGAATATCATCGTAGGGTCATGCTACTAACTCCATGGCGAAGTAATGTAGATGCGTGTACACATCAAGCAGTGGGCTTGCTTTGACATTCCGCATGAATGCACAAGCATGCTTTCGAATACCCTCAGAGACCGCAGGCTGCATCACATAGGTCTTGGAATACCTGTCCGCAACCAGACGCTTGTTTGCACTATGCTACTCAAGTGTCAGCGACGTCTATTACTGTAAAAAGTTTCTTTTTGCGTACTTCTTGTTTCGTAGGGCTTGTGAACGTGTTCCTCTCGTTGTAATAAACAAACATGTCGTAGAAATTGCTCTTCGAGAAGTCAGACTTCATGCCATATATGTCCCTGACAGCTTCCTGGCTGTTGAATGATAGTTCGTCAGGTGCGATTCTGACGACAGGGCCATATTGCTGGTGAAGTTGATCAACCACCACCGTCCGGTCTCCTTTGAACTCGTGGAACATTATCCATAGCCTCGACAGGGCGCTCCGGCGCGGGCCAGAGAAGCTTGACAGTGGTGCAAAGAAGAGCCGATATAGAAGTGCCGAAACTAGAACGATCACCAACACCACCAGTGACTGCTGTATGCTGAGGAGAGCCATGATCGTGGCCGAGAAGCCTACGTCTTTCGAATCTGCCAACGAGGGGAGGCATACAAGAATTTGATAGGTATTGTTCACACGGACCTATCCTCGGTCTTGGTCTTCTATTACTCGCGTGGCCGCATGGAGCAGTAAGCATCTGCGGCCACAAACGGACGCCATGCGCCACCATCGAAAGGACGGGCGATAACAAGGCGACATTGATAGTCATCATCAAAAACTTCTCCCCACTCTTGATTGGCCAGTCACTGTATTGTGGCTTGACTCGACCCCGACGGGCGATAAGATTAGTCTAGGAAGCCTGGAGAAAGCCGTTGGCAACTCTGTACTAACATCTTCTTGCACTACCACGACGGCCGAAAGCATCTCCCAGGACGTTATCGCGATGCTGACGAGCGAGTATTGGGACCGGTATTCACGTGCGCTAGTCGAGACTCGATGGCTATTACTATCAAGAAATGTCCATCGATGCCGGGAAGTGCCCAACAGTATTTTGGTAACGACAAAAGACTCCCCGAGTCTGCAACGCTTCTCTCCTTCTCTCGCATCGTTTCGCAGACCATGAACTTCGCTTCATATGTTCCAATGACAAGACCAAGTGACATGGAAAAATGCCAGGAACCAGTATCTAAGCCCGGTGAAGCCCCTGAGGTCGGTGAAGTCTCGCCTGTGAGTAAAAAACAGATACATGTATCCAAACCATACGACTGACTGGATCGAAGCACACTGATCATGGGCACAAACCCATGCGAAACTACTCGATACTCGCGCTTCTAGGGATGGGATTCGCTCTGACTAATTCCTGGTGGGCGATTTCGGCATCGATGGTATGTATATACGAATGATGAGTGCTCCGTCGAAAATGCTAATCATGACCAGATCGTTGGTATCCCAAGCGGCGGCACCGTGGGCATCATCTACGGCCTAATAATCCTCTTCATTGCATCTCTCTGCGTCGGCTGTACACTTTCAGAACTCGGTTCAGCTTGGCCAGATGCCGGTGGACAGTACTTCTGGACCATTAAACTCGCAAACGCCAGGACTCGGCGGTTCCAGGCGTACGTCTGCGGATACCTGGGCTGGTTTGGTGCAATATTCACGTCCGTTTCCGTTGCCATTGCAGTCGCAGCCGGCATTGTGGGTATGGTGCAGTACAACCACCCGGAGCTCACTATCGAGCCATGGATGGTGTTTGTGACTTCACAGCTCGTCAACCTGGTTGTATCTGTGTTGAATGTGTACAGCAAGATCTTGCCAACCCTTGGCCTGGTGACACTCTACGTGACTCTGGCAGGTTTCCTGATCACATCGGCAACCGTTCTGGGCTGCTCGTCGGGGCAATATAACACGTCAAAGTTTGTGTTTGCTGAATTCATCAACGAGACTGGGTGGACGAATAGCGGCATTGCGTTCATCGTTGGCCTGATCAATC
Source organism: Zalaria obscura (assembly GCA_024184665.2). Lineage (NCBI taxonomy): Eukaryota > Fungi > Ascomycota > Dothideomycetes > Dothideales > Zalariaceae > Zalaria > Zalaria obscura. The sequence goes on along the minus strand of JAMKPW020000005.1, from coordinate 359,372 downwards.
CAAGCTGGGCTTTCCCATGCCTTGTGAGTTTTCTTTTCGCAATGGACGGGATAGAAGCAATCTGACAGATATCTGCAGGACGCTGCGACCCATCTGGCGGAGGAAGTTGCTAGGCCCGAACGTGCGATTCCTACCGCCATCATGTCAACTGTCTTGATCGGCTTTTTAACGTAAGCAAAGAGGATGATGTGGCTGCACCGTCACTGACACAAGGGTCTGCAGTTCGATATCTTATGTGATCGCAATGTTCTTTTCTCTCCGGGACCTTGAAGCAATCACAAGCTCGGCAACTGGGGTCCCAATCCTCGAGCTGTTCGCTCAGACGGTGCCTAACAGGGGAGCAGTCATCTTCCTCGAGGTCCTAGTCACTCTGTCAGGTATAGGAACCCTCGTATCGTCACAAACGTGGCAGTCGCGGCTGGCGTGGTCCTTCTCCCGGGATCGAGGCATCTGGGGTTCCCGGTACTGGTCACGAATTCACCCTACCCTGGGAGTACCGCTGAATGCGCATATTCTCAGTGTGGTGGTATCTGCAGCCTTGCTCTGCCTCTACATGGCGTCGCTGACAGCGTTCAACTCCATGGTATCAGCCTGTGTCGTGTTTCTCTACTTATCTTATCTGGTGCCAACGGTGAACCTCCTTATCAGGGGTCGACGATCCGTGCCTTGGGGACCTTTCTGGTTGGGGCTTTGGGGCCACATCGCGAACTGGGTTACTGTGCTCTGGGCCCTCTTCACTACAATATTCTTCTCCTTCCCGTTCGTTATGCCAGCGGAATCTGCGGATATGAACTATCTGTCCGCCGTACTCGCAATATTCTTGCTCTACGTACTTCTGTACTGGGCATTACGGGGCCACAAGACTTTTGCTGTCACTGTTGTATAGAAACGCAGCGTTTAGGTGGATATGGCAAGGCCTTTGATAGGATGACCTGGGGTGGAGTAGTCACTGGTATGGGGCAGCCGATGCTGGTTCTTAATCTCAATATTTGTTATCGCTACTGGCAACTTTGCAAAGACAACGTCAAATACAAACTGCTGTGGAGGAATGTCTTCGACAGCTAGAAGAGAAGCCAGACGTGATCATTTGGAGCGTGGGCGATGGAGGTCTGTTGAACGGTATCATGTAGGCCCTTGAGCAACAAGGCCTGTCTGAAGACGCGGAAGTTGTCTGCATGGAGACAGAGGGTGCCAACTCCCTAAACAGGTCTCTCAAGGCTGGTGAAATGATAACCTCTGGGCAGCATCACTCTTCAAGCTTCCAGCCTTGGCGTAGCGAGACAGTGAGCAAAGAAGTCAATTCAATTTGTGGTAGAGACTGAGTATCTGCGTTTATCTAACCTGTCGATGCACCACCAACCTACGCTTTGCCCGCAATCTTCTTCTGCTCTGCCAACCATGCGGTCGCAATCTGCTCATGGGTACAAAACTCCACAGTATCGCCGAATCCTTTCAGCCACAGAATGATGCGCTCCGACATACCAATGATATGGGCCATACCGCTGGTATCTGGGTGCATCAGGATAGGGAATATGAAATCCGCGGACTCGCCGCCCTCGGCGCTATTCTCCAACAGCCATAGGAATTTATCCTTCCACATCTGCTCCACTACCCGAGTGGAAACGTATCCCATACTGTTGGGAAGGTGCGGAAGGTACTGCAAAGGCATCATGTCTTCGTTGTACCAACCGCACGGCATCTCGACCAGGGGATGCTGACCTTCAGGATATGTCTGGGCCCCAACCTGCGTCGGCTGTAGCCAAGATGATGCAGGCTGTGAGAAATCGATCTTTCTGATTGGCGGGTCGCTTGGTGTGAAATACGGCTGCGAGTCGTGGTGCATAAGCGACGAATCATAGAGGAATTCGTGCTCTCGAAGCATCTTGACGGTGGTCTCCCGAATTGTGTACATGGGCGCGCGATAACCTCGTGGCTTCTTCCCACAGAGCTTGGTCGCAACTTCGATACACTTTTCGAGCACATCTCGCTCTTGCTCTTCAGTCATTTGATATATTCCCTCATGAGAATAGCCGTGAAGTCCGATCTCCGCACCGGACTCGACCACATGTCGCACAGTATCTGGGAATGTTTCGACGGTGTGACCAGGAATGAACCACGTGACCTTATCGGCAATGCCATGCTTCTTGAGTAGATTGAGGAGACGATGGCCACCGACCTGACCTGCGAAGATACCCGAACTGTAATCGGCCATATTGTTGTCAGGGTGGCAGCCAGTGCCAAGCCAGTGGGAAACTGCGTCGAAGTCGAAAGAAAGGCAAACTTTTACTCTCTTCTGACGAAACGATATGGCCTTGGGAATAGATGCAGCTTCAGTTGCAGGTGGGGCTCCCGCGCCTTCGATGAGATACTCACAGTCGGCGGGCATACCGGCATTCACTGGCGCCATGTCCTGCGGACAAGCGCTCATGACGATGATCAGGTCCGTCGCGGCCTTGAACTGAATATATTGTCCTTTCTCGCTAGTCGGATTCCTGATATCCAGCCCTCCATGATGATCTATCGCAACGTTCATGAAGAGGTTGAGAGGGTCTGGCACGAAGTCCTCTAAGAAGTTAAAGTCTGGGAAATTGGTCTTCAACGCTTGGTGCATGTTGTCGGTACAGTTGTCGTGATGCCCATCATATCCCTGCATGCGGTATCTTTCAGAGTCGCATGCTGACCAGATAATATCGTGAACACCTTTGGTAGTGTCATCAACTACGGTCAGCATGGGCTTCCGACGTGTGCTGTAAAGCTTATCTCCCTTAGAGATCGCCACTTTGAGAAGGATTGTCCTGCAGTGAACCATTGACAAGAAATCATGTGGGTCGTTCGGGTTCAATGCCCAAAAATCGACGACTTGCTTGCCATGGGTGTTGACAACCTTCAGCGTTTGACCCGAGCGGATGGAGAAAGCGACGGCTTTACGGGCAGGAATGAGAGTCATGGTGCTGGATGTTCGAAAGGATGGGAATCATGGGAGCACACGAGCACATTGTCCAACACTTAAGCACCTAGAGCTTACCCCACGAGCTAAACCAACTAGTAAGGGATTGTCTGAGCTGTAACTACTCACCTGCAGCACTGTACCCAGCTGAGTAGGTACAGTGTACAGGCGGGCGAGATTGGCCGTCAGAACGCGCGAAGCGTCCCCAATCGCCCGCACTCAGTTTTGGACCTCCACGCGCATCGGTCGAGGCCAAGTACAAAGCTTCTTGCTCTCATCGGTTGTTGACCGGGCTGCGCGGAATTGTGTGGTCTGGTTCCGCAACGCACCTTGGGGTGAGTGGTGTTGTGACTGGCGGGGGATGCCTGCAAGTGGACGAGGACAAGTTGCCCGGCTTGGCAAGGGACGGGCAACCCTTCCGCTGCGCAAGCAGTCCCAAAACTAGCATTGCCAGCCTTTACCTTAGCACAATAGAAACCGGCCACGTTTGATGGCCGTTGCGGAAACTCAAAGCTCCCTATCGGCGTCAAATCTTGTATCAAGGGGTGATGACGGATAAGAAGATTTCGCCGCCGTGGCATACGACCTTCGCTGTTCGTATGCCACCTGGACCTCTGCCGTGGTGAAGTCAATGGCGTCCTGCTTGCTGCGCTCGAACCTCAGTTATTGGAGCAAAGCATCTGCGTTTCGAGAGCTTCCAAGACATATTGGTACAATGACAAGTACGGTCACATCTAAAGAGACTGACCATTTCCCCTGCGCAAAAACCGGCAATGTCTTGGATTCTTCCTGCCAGAAAACCAGAACCCCCAGGATCAATAGCAAAAGACTAATGGACACTCTCCACGGCTCTTGCGAGTTTGGAAAAGCGCATCGCTGGGGAAAGTAGGTATGACGCTGCTTCTGCTGACTGCCAGGCTCTAACTGGCTGTAGACAACCAACGGAGACTGGAATGGCTCGCTTAGCCCTGAGCGACGACGACAAGCGTGTGAGAGAATGGCTGATCCAACAAACGAAAGCAGTGGGCTGCAAGGTCACCGTAGATCAGATGGGCAACATATTTGCAGTTCGCCCTGGAAAACATCGCACAGCAGCACCGATCATGATGGGTTCGCATCTGGACACTCAGCCCACGGGCGGCAGATACGACGGCATCCTCGGTGTTATAGCAGCCCTTGAAGTGCTGCGCACTCTCCACGAGAATGACTATCATACGGAAGGTGACGTAGGCCTAGTAAACTGGACAAAGTGCGTTATTCCGCCGATCTTGAGAGCAACAGCTAAACTTTTGGTGTAGCGAGGAGGGCAGTCGGTTTCCCATCATGACCGTAGCATCTGGGGTGTGGGCCGGAGCGATCCCCCTCGATAGGGCCTGGAATTGCACAGAGGTTCATTCAAGCGACGAGTCGAAGGAAAAGACCATGAAAGAAGAGTTAGAGCGAATTGGCTTTCTTGGCGATGTGCCGGCAACCCACGAAGCGCAGCCCATAGCAGCCCACTTTGAGCTGCACATCGAGCAAGGTCCGATCCTGGAGGACGAGGGCCGCAAGGTCGGCGTTGTGGTGGGCGCGCAGGCGTATCAATGGTTCGAGGTCGAGATTCGTGGAAAGAGCAGTCATGCTGGAACCACTCCCTTAAACGCTCGGAAAGATGCTCTTTTGGCCGCTGCGAAGATGATCGTCGCGTCGAATCAGATCGCAAAGGATGTTGGGGGAGTGATCACTACTGGAATCATCCAAGCCGAACCGAGCAGTATAAACACTGTAGCCAACACCGTAAGATTTACTCTGGATATACGACACCCTAGCGATGGAGTGGTATCCGACATGGTTGAACGATGCCGGGAGGCATTCAATCTCATCGCCAAACAGCACCGATTGCTCGGAGGTAAAGCGCACCTGAAGCGTATCGCCGAGAATGCTGCGGTGGACTTTCATGGCGACTGTATCAGCGCCGTCGAACAATCGGCCGCAGAAATATGTGACCAGCTCAGGCCACATCAAACAGGCGCAAAGCTCTGGAGACCGATGACTAGCGGCGCCGGCCATGATAGCTGCCAGGTGAGCAGAAAGTGTCCGACAGCTATGATCTTTGCACCGACTAGAGATGGCATGAGCCATACTCCAGATGAGTATTGTAGTCCAGAGGACTGTGCTATTACTACCCAGGTCCTTCTGGGTGCAGTCCTGCGGTATGACGCGATGAGAGCAAGCCGTGGCGATTTTGCATGACATGTATCGATGTAATGTAGCTTGCATATAGATCGTGGACAACTTTCGCCCTACATCGGCTGCCTGAGAGTCATTATGTATCTATAGAGGCCTGTGATCCCTGTTCCTTGAGCAGCAATAGTGCTGGGCTGTCGGGGCCTGTCCCGTGGACGACGGCAGACAGCCCTTTCCAAAACACCGCATCGAGTCGCATGGTGGCGAGCTTCGCAAGAGGCCATACTCTAGCCTGCGTGCGTAGAGTGATGTGCCATTTGCTTAAAAGCGCCCTGTTCTGCATCGCTATCTCTTTCGTGGGTGCTTGAGCAAAGCTCATCAGGATGAGACTGGATATATAGCATAAATGGTATCTTGAATCTTAATAACAGTAAGCTTAGTATGTTGCTTTAGTAGGCAGGACAGGCTGAAACCTTGCGTGACATTGCATACGACGACAACCCAGAAAGAGTCTGCAGAAGTACTCACATTGAGGCCAGAACATTGAGAACTGTTTTGGCTTGAAAGTCTCCACCAGTTCCACACCCAGCTTGGAGCAGACGTAGCTATTCTCAAAAATCATCAGAGCGGGTTCAGCCGAGGTCTGATATATCAGAGGTCGTTGTAGAGCCCTATATATCAAGACCTCCAGGGACAGATGCGAAAGCCTAAGTGGCGCATATAGACCTAGGCTCTCATCATCCAGTGTTGAAACTTTGGCAGAAAGTGAAGGGAGCGACCGTCTCCACGTTTCGATGAGTATGCGCAATGGTTGAGCACGAGCTAAGATTGTGTCCAATGAGTGGCAATCTCGGGCCGCTTTCAAGGTGCTAAAGGCAAGTCATCAGTTGGGCACTGTGTTGTCGTGATGTTCTGAGTGGATGCAACTTACTATAGCTCTTTGAGGACGCGGGCGGCAATATCAGTCAGTCGGCAGAGCGCAAGAAATATAGGGAAGTGAAGTGCCACGAGATCTCGAATATCCTGGTCAGTGCCCTGCTCAATGTCAAGATCATCGTCAAGAGTGGGATGAGACACATCCCAATCGTCATCGTGCAAATGCGACGGGCGCCCAAGCAAGAGAGCACTCCATGTGTGCTGAATATAAGTCATCCACCACAGTCTCCGGCGCAATCTTGTCTCTCCCTGAGGAAGCCGCCACCTAGCAGGATCCATATTGAGACCTAGACCCTGAGCAAGGCCTAACGCAGCGCACGACAAGGCCCAAGTATTCGGTGTGTCGGCGACTGCATAGTTACGTGGAGGCATCTGTAACAGGAGGAGGCAGAGCTGCAAAGACGAGAGGTGAGAAGACCGCAGAGAGTGTTGATAGCTGCGGTGTGCAATAGCCCATAGCTCTTCCGTAGACGGTTGTCGGTACCCTTTGGAGACGCTAAGTTCGTCGTCAAGGAAGCTGAATGGAATGGCCAGGGCATAGACAGCAGCAATTATGCCTATTGGAAGTTGCGTTCCAGAACGGCATTCAGAATAGTGAATGAGATCGGCTGTGGAAAGCACAGGGAACTGCGGATGCACGAACCTAGCGTATCTAGGGATATCAGTGCAAGCCAACTGGCAACATGGTATGTATGTATTCACTTACAGTCTGAACAGACGCCCGCTAACGTCAGCCGGGACTAGACTTTCAAGACTTGCAAGACCGCAAGCCTCTGATGTGTCTCCTGGAGGGGTCATCTCCGCCGATGTCCTATTGTCATCTTTGTAAATGTTTTCGTCGCTCATTACGAATTGAATGGGGATGCTTCCCACCGGAGCTTGAAAATCGTCAGTCACGCCAGGATTCATCCTCTCATCGCCCATGATCTTTCGAAAATCTAGTCGAAACATAGGGTACGTATCGTACACGTTGTAGAGGTAGTAGCGAAGTAAAAAAGGATCAGATTCGCCAGACAGGCCTATCAGCTGATTGGAGTAGCCTTCCTTGGAATCCAGTGAGAATTCCATTGGCCAGTCAAAACCTTGGACTGTCTGCGACATGCGGCCTGGAGATGGCTCATGTCTTTGAGCTAGATGTGGTGCGTCATCGTTGCCATTGTTCGTGAACTCTCCGGACGAGAAAGCCGCCGTAGGTTCAGGGAAATTGGAAGGGTCGAGCACTGCCGTATTCTCTTGCGTCTGCAACTGTCCAGACGAGGTATGAGCGACTTCCAGACTTGGGCGTTCTACATGACTTTGTTTAGACACTTGAGCCTGGTAGCATCGACCGGACATACCTGTAGTGATACCAAGCGACGACCAATCCATCTGCGAAAGATGAGACACGTTGGGAAAAGCTGATGCGCTACCTCCTTGCTCAAGGGGTAACCACGTGGACGTTGCATCCAGAGCCATGTTGAAGTCATAATCGTCTTGCTGAGGCATTGGCAACAGTGGAGACGGTTCCTGACTGTTCTCGAGCCCGTATCGCCCCTGACCTGCTTGCTGACCTGCGGTAGGGTCGCCGCTAGAATGCGGGCGTGGCTCCTTGCGCAGCGGCTGCAAGATGAACGTGCAGTCTCGAGCTAGCCTCTTGCATAATTCGCAAGTTGCGTCGCCGTCAAGGATCCTGCACTGCGCCTTCCTGGAGCGGCATCGGTCGCATGGTCGCTGCTTTTTGGAGCGGTAAGGACGACCACCGGGGCCGTTCGAAGGCTCGTTGGCCATTCGCTCAACAGGCTGCTTGCGCAAAAGCGGTTGTAATGAAGCCTCGTCCCGTGTCGGCGCCGATACATGTACCTTACCTCACCGTCCGCATGCTCAATACTTTTCCTGATCGAGCGTCGACTGATGATTGGTAACGCCGGCCTAGAGCACCCAAGTATGAGGCCCTAACTTACCTAAGGGTTTGGGTTGTAGACTTCGGCAACAGCGCACGTGACTGCCGCAGGCTGTGCTATGAGCTTCACAGCCGTGCTGACGTCTGCACGCTCCATGCATGGCTACCTTACGCTTGATCTGGCTGTGACTCGTGCTGAGCAGCTCCAAGCTCTACGGTCGCGTCGAGATTCAGATGTCCGGCGAAAGGTCCTCCGGAGGTTGAAAGACGCGCTGCCGTTGATACTGGACATCCTGCGAGATATAGAGACTGTACAGCGTTCCTCTTGCGAGATCGTAGCCTCTGATGCGATACGACGAGAAGTCGCTCAAAGTTCGATAGGAGCGGCGACCACGGTATTGCTAAGATGCAAAGAGGGTGCCGAGACGCTCCATCGACTTGTCGAGGAAGCTGTCCTCCTTCCGAGAGCCTCGAGGCTCGCCAGATATGCAAAAGTAGCACAGTCTGTGCGTCCAGGTAAACGGCAGAACGTCGAAGACCTTGTCAAAGATATCTTGACGAAGCTGCAACTCCCTCACGCTAGTCACTTCTTCAAAGCCTAACTCAATGCTTCTGCGCATAACAGCTTACTTTAATAAGAGATTAAGAGAGTCTTTTGAAGCTAATATAATATTATAAGGGATTAAAGTAATAACTTCACCTATACGCTATAGTAATAACTAATTAAAATATTTAACCTTAACTATTAGTAATATATAGTAGTATAATTTTATAGTCTGTTTACTCTATTACTACTTATATATACCTAATCTATAGTTATACTTAGTTAAAGGCTACTAATAGTATGTATAATTTTGAGGAACGCCTATTAAACCCTCTATCATTTGGTAGAGTATATAGTGTAGTCTATAATATAGAGAAAAGTGATTATACTTACGAAGTCTTACCTAGTCAGGCCAGGTCGCGGGCGTTCTATAGAAAGTTCTTTCTTAGGAAGCTGGAATCCAATGAACTTCTCGTCTATTAGTATAACATCCGGCTCGGCTAAGCAGCAATGGGAAAGACAGCGTACGTTGGATACGTCTTGGGCAAGAAGCGGAGACACGCTCGATACAGTCACGCTTGAGTGCAACATCTTCCACACGCGCAGATTTTGTAACAAGGTCTTACAAGCGCGCCCGCGCGGACTCGTTTCTGCAAGCCATTGGAAGAATGCTTTTACCCGGCCGGCTTCAGGCCGTCCTAATGTGGTCCGAGGATCTAGGTCCAGATGCTCGAGGTTGAATCTGACGGCAATCTACATACTCCGGAGTAAAGGGTGGAAGCTCAATAACGGCGCTTATGAGCGCCACCCGGTGGGGTCATATTAATAGCTTGCCGCCCACGCTGTTACTCCACGAAGAATCAAGGCAACTATAGCTGGAGTTACGCAAATGTCGCATGATGGATGTGAAGCCTGTTCTGGCGTCGTGCGAAGCCATTCTAATTCTAGGCACCAAACACCGGTAGACACAGAGTTGTCCCGTATATTCATGTGTTTGGGATCCTTTCGTCGCCAGATTGTACGCGTACCTTACTTAGCTGTTCAAAGTTAGCTTTCCCCTCCCACGAACGTCTGCACGAGCGTTTCCTGGAAGTGTCCAGGGCGACAAGCCGTTCCAAGCCTCGCAAACGGCGCTCTACATCGCAATTTCAAGATACACGTACGTTCATAAAAGGATACACTTTCCAGCAGAGGTTTGGACTGGAGCTGTTCTCTTGCGGCTTACTCTGTATTGCATTCACTGACAACGGCAAATCAAGCGAAAAGTCGCTTGCATAACTCCAGACTTTGTATAGCATATTCCAACCATATTGATCTATTCAACGCCGGTTTCAAAAATTCATTCTGCTTCTCACGGCCGCATCATTGCATTCTAGAGGCTGCGAGTCATCAATGTCTATGCACTCATGCTCTTGTACATGTAATGGGCAATATGGCCGGCAGAGTACCTTCAAGGGTGTAAAGTGAGCGTTGTGGCGCATTATTTACCTGGACCGTTGATGCCGGGGTTCGTTTTGAGCTTAACATTTGCTGTCGTCAAGGTGTGGATGCCAATAGCCAATGCTTCAGTCTGCGCGAGGAATCCCGGCGCACTAAGGAGAGCCCTCATAAACATTCAGGAGTGGAATGGTCCTTTCCAGATACCCAAGCCACTTCGGAGAGGGACGCTGATAGCCCATACTCGACTGCAAGTTCTCAATAGCCGACGCGTACTTGACAAGCTTGTCTTCAGCAAATGCAGTTTGCATCAGAGCGAGACCAAACGGCATACCACTAGCTGAATGAATACCGGCAGGGATGGTGATCATCGGGTAGCCAGCCTGTGCAGCGATCTGATAAGTCTGACCAACATCAGGTGGGACCAGAAGAGCGTCCAGCTTGGTACCGTTCGGTCCTTGAGCGAGCGCGTAGTCAATACCGTCTTCTCTCGTAGTGCGCTGGCAGAACGCTAAAGCTTCATAGTAGGTCGCATTCATGACGCCTTTGGTTGCCAAAGAAGCAAGAAACCCATCCTGACCGGAGTAGAAGGCTGGAATACCAAGTGGCCAGGCATAGCCACCCTCTGTGCCATCATTAGCGTCATTGTATGCGACGATATCCTCAACGGTGCGGATGTTGGTATTCATCAGCTCGGAAGCGTAGGTCTTGAAGTTGTTGTAGAAGTCCACCTTGACATAAGTGTACTCGCTCTCATCGGTATATCCCCGAGTACTGCCGTAGTCCCAGTTCCAGCCATCGGGAGACACGATGGTGTCATAATATTTCAATTCTGTATTGTTGACGATAGTTGCACCAGCAGCCTTGATCTCATCTATGAGACTGAGAAGCTGATCCTGCTGCTCACCGTCGGCGTAAATCCAGAAGCTTTTCCAGGGGAGACCAAAGGTAGCATTTTTGAGAGCGGACTTGTCGGTGAGGTACTGAGCATAGCCTTTGTCAGGAGTCCTCCCAAGTTGAGCGGACGTGTAATTGTCCCTGAAGTCGACGCCGTAGATAGCGTCAAGCACGTAGGTCGCGTCACGAACAGAAGTGGCAAAGGTTCCTACAGTATCCTGATGCTCTGATTCGGGAACGACGCCATTGCGAGAAGTCAGACCGACGGTAGGCTTAAAACCAACGACGGCATTACGTTCAGCGGGGTTGATAACACTGCCGTCAGTCTCCGTACCTAAGGCGAAGGTGAATACATTGTTGGAGACTCCGACCGCACTTCCAGACGACGAGCCGCCGCAGTTGACGGTGAAGTTGTAGGAACTCCTGGTTTGGCCGCCCCTGGCAGAGTAGCCCTCAGAGTAATTGTTGGAGCGCATATCAGCCCATTCGGAAAGAGTGGCCTTGCCAAATAGGAGCGCACCTGCCTCTCGCAATTTGGCAACCACAAACGCATCACGAGGCACGACAGATCCTTGGAGAGCCCAGGAACCAGCAGTGGTCTGCATGCGGTCTTTGGTGGCGATATTGTCTTTGACCATGAACGGGATTCCATGAAGGTTGGATCGTACCTTACCGCTGATACGTTCATAGTCGAGCGTGGCGGCAATCTCAAGAAAGTCAGGATTAACCTGGAGAACGGAGCTAAGGTGTTGTCAGTATTCTGCCATGCAGAGGTAGAGGAAATCGGTCGGCATACTTGATATAGTCATCGGTTTGGTATATCCTTTGCAGATAGCAAAGAGCAAGTTGAACAGACGTGAGCTTTCCAGCATTCATCCATTCTTGCAATTGGTCAATCGATGCATTTTCGATGGTAAGACCTTGGCATTGTGGCATGGGGAAGAGTTCCGTGGCTGTGGCATTGTCTTGTGGGAAGTAATATGGATATGGGTCGTTGAGTACTTGCTATACACACATGAGTATATGATTGATTGTGTCACTCAAACAGGGTTTAGATTGGACTAACAGCTGAAACGTTCTGCGCCGCTTCAAGATGAGCCCTCTCATGGTATGAAGCGGGGTGACGCAGGGCGAGTCCTGAACCGACCAAGCACGTCAATATGAAAAGGCTGCGAAGGCTGCCCATGCTGACAAGGTCATATACCAGGTATTTTTTTGAAGCATCGGAAAAGAAGATGACGGAAGGGCAGAAACCTCTCAACAATGCGGGAGGACGCCTTTGCTCGGAGAGCGTGCGGGGAGAAATGCCGGGGTTCCTACACTATTGTACCTTCCTTGAGTAGGGTGAAATGTGCCGACATTGCAGACCTCATATTCGTATTGGGACGCAATTGAGACTTTTTGTGAAGCATCTTCACTAGCTGACTACCTTCAGACAGGCACTGCCGTACCTTGTCCACCAATAGGCCTTACCGGATTTTAGCTACCAGTCAGGCTTCACGGCTCAGGATACTCCAAGTTGCGAAGCTCTAGACGGATTCCATTAGACTCTCTAGATCCTCTGCTTCCTTGATTTACTCTTTTGGAGCAACACACTGGTGAACTTTCGTGACGGCAAGCAATTCGAGCCTGATTCAACACCTTTCACGGAAAGTGAGACAACCATTGTCACGCATATAACCACCGTCGGACCACCCTCCAATCAAGGTATCAATGCCACGGGCCTAATCTGTATACACTAATCGATCCTCTCACGTGTCTGTATGCTGGGCAGCACAACATGGGAGTTGCGATGACGGGGGATTGATTCGCAATCGACAATGGCGGCCAACAGCAGAGAGATCACACCTCTGGGGCATCGTCGTGGTCTGCGTCATGGATGACTCTTCGCCCATACGATATATCGAGTGGAAGGCAAAGCAGACATTCCTTTACGTAGATGCTCCTCGCGCTTCAGGTTCCAGTGTCTTGTGATCGTCATGTATAAAGAGGATTCTAGCTTGCCTGGACAAAGTCCGGTACACAATTCACACCTCTGCACACAGATTCACCCCCCTGAGTCAACCACACGAACACCCTGATAGGAACAAGATTACTGACTACAGGCTTCGTCCTTAACCTCGAAAGATGAACGCATGGGACTATACTGATGGATGGCCGACTGATGGAAACTACAGCCGCCCTCCGGCGAGGCTTCCTGGCTGGGGCTTCTCATACTTCAACAGTCTAGGTGGCCCCAATAACGGCATGACTCCCTCCGGTTGTTACAGTTATGGGGCATGGGGTTGCCCGTCTGACCCCAATACTCATTACCGTGCGCATTTTCGGAAGAAATGGAACGGCAGATGAGAAACGTGTTGACGCATTCACTTTAGAAGCAAGCTTTGGCATTGTTCATGCTCCACTACTGTGCTCACTACCAAACCAATTCATTCCGGCAAATGCATTCGGGGGATGGAATCGGTGAACTGACAGGACCGGGTAGCGACTGTTGTATAGTACTGCCCAAACCAGAATTTCGACCATTGTTCATCAAACTTGCCTTCATTGCTTTTGCACTTACGTATCTACCCGCGCTTCTCTCATTGTTCCTACCATGTGTGACTTTATAACCGCGAAGACCACATGAGCAGGGGAGATTGGCTAGCAAGAGTGAAATTATACTGGAAGGTTATAACTCGAACTTCACCTAAATGGTGATGTAGTATACAACCAGCAATTAACAGTAAGCCAGTCTATCAATCGGGAGGCTGTTCCTGCGCCATAGGATCTACTTTCTTGCCAAAGTCTTATGCAACACATGCTCCTTCATACACAAACTGACCAAGCCACCTAAGCAAGCCAACCCCATGATTAGAACCCACACCGCTCTCAGAGCCTCCACATATACATCAACAGCACCATCTCTCCACTGCTCAGGCAGATGTCTAATCTGGTCCACATCGTCTCTCATCTTGCTGATCCAGTGTGCAGCATTTGGCAAATCACCAAATCGCTCCCACAATCTGTCCTTGAGCACGTTCTGGAAGACTGAAGATGCGATAGTGATTCCGATTGTACTGCCAGTGCTACGGAAAGCGTAGCTAGCGGACGTGATGACGGCTTGGTGCTCATGACCAACCGCAGCAAGCAAGCCCAGCAGAGTGACCGTCAGTGTAGCACCATAAGCAGTACCGTTCAGGAAGAGGTAGATGAAGGGCGGCCAGACAGGAAGATCCCGGTTAAATGTCGCAGTGATGAGAGTGGCGCTCACGATGCTAAGCGTTTGGACGCCCACGTTGAGCCACCAGTACTTACCGGTGGTGCGCATGATTAGACCAGCACCCAAGGAACCGACACTGGTGCCTACGCTCACGGGAATGATGCGCGTACCAACTTGTGTTGCGGTGAGGGAAAAGACGACCTGGAAATAGATCGGTGCGTAGTAAAGCAGTGCGAAGACTGACATGGTCATGAACCAGTTCGTGAGACAGGCCGCGGCAACTGTACGGCGGAGGAGGAGCTTTACAGGGATAACAGGTTCCGAAACGCGTGTTTCGACGTAGGCGAACGCGGCGAGAGCGACGGCTGACAAGGGGAGAGAGACGGTAACCAGTGGGTGAGACCATGGAACCGTGTTTCCGCCACTGTTGAGGGCCAGTAGGAGTAGGACCAGAGATGTGGAGAGTAGAATTGCACCGAGGAAGTCGACACGCTTGATCTTTGACTTATCGGACTCTTTCACCGGGATGTCAACGAAGATTGCGCCCATGATGCCAGCGAGCACGATGAACGGAACCTGTATGTAGAAGGCCCAGCGCCAGTTGAGACGGTCATTCATGAAGCCACCAAAGACACCGCCGAGCCCCATCCCCATTCCGTATACGATATTGGCAAAGCCCTGCCATAGTCCACGTTTCCGTAACGGTATCAGATCACTTGCGATGAAGGTGCTGATTGTGTTCAAACATCCACCTCCTGAGCCTGCAATGACTCGGCCGGCAATGATAACAGGAGCGCTCTTTGCGAGCCCGCACACGAGAGTACCAGCAGCAAAGAACGTGCATGCGAATATGAAGCCGGCGCGGCGGCCGTAGATGTCGCTCAGGCGCCCGGACAGCGGTTGAATGGCAGCATTGGCAATCAGGTAGCCGGAAGCGAGCCAAGAGAGGAGAGTAAAGGAGTTGAAGGAGGTACTGATAGGAGAAGCGAGAGTTGCGACGATGGTAGAGTCTGAAGTAGAACTGCCATTAGTATGTAGAGACAGAATGTACTACAGCAGTGACTAACCTAGAGCTGCGAAGAATGACCCTAACCACATGGACCCAACGATGGTAAGAAGTCTCCATGTGCTGGGCTCTTCAGCAATCGGTATGTCTGCCCCATGCGGCCTTTCAATGGTTCCATGTCCCTCCTCCGGATGCTCAGGGTCGAGTAGAGGTCGTTGCTCTTCATCCACGGGCTCAGGTGTCACCACTCTCAAGCCATCTTCGTTGCGCGCCATTGTCCCTTGTAGCAACCGCATATATTAGAAGGAGAGTGTGCTCTACGTGGAACATATCGCGACATGGCGGGCAGATGTTCTAACCAGCGTTTGGACCCGCACTCTCACGCGACGTCACTTGGCGCAACAGCGAACTTCCCCAAACGGCATCGGCTGAGCTCTTGCCGCAACTTTAACCGCCATACAGAAAGCTTGGTATCGAACAGCCATTAGCTGCCATTGACTTGCCAACACTGGCATTTTACTATCGAGTCTATCTGTTCAGGTTTATGTATATGGTCTAGCAGCGGCCGACGAGAAGTGCGCATCCTCATCGCTCAATTCAAACTCCTCCGCATTTCTCAGCCCTTCCTCTTCGTCTCGTATCCTGCTGAAAGCCACGGGGTTGCCTTCGACTGGACTAGGATGAGGAGTTGCGCAATTGCGCGATGATAATGCCGGATAATATCTTCGCCAATTGAAATAGGCTAGCGCAAGGCCAAGCGATGATCCTACGACTACGTCGAACACGTCGTGTCTGTAGTCTTCCAACCGGGATACCGCAATCAGCATTGCCGCCAGAAAGGGCGCAGCAGCAATCAGAACTCTAGCCAGATCTGCGCGTGGCCGCACGACGTGGAGCTGACTGGCTGTTCGAGGAGTTAGTAACAACATTTCTGAGCAGTGTTCCTGCATTCTTACTAAAGAAGAACCCCAAGTAGCCGAGTCCACTAAAAGCAAATGAGCTGTGTCCAGAAGGGAAAGAGCGCCAGCCGTCATGAAGGACGTGGTGGTCAGCCTCCGTACAGACTTCGAAAGTGACAAGTTGGTGCAAAGGTGTGTCGTTTGCCTGTGGATCAATATTAGTATGTAGTCATTGGCACGCCTTTGGTGAAACACACGGGCTTGCAGCGTGCTATGAGATCGGGTCTCGGCCTTCCAACAGCGTTCTTGATCACCTAAAGGCTGTCAGTCTGCCGGCTGAAGTATGGCACATCAACCATAACATACATCAGTCACAAATGAGGTGAGGATCAAACTGCAAGGTGTGGTTAGCATCTCAGCCAGACAAACTCGAGCCAGCTTCCACGCACCTGATGCCAAAGCCTAGCATTGTGACATGAATCTTGTGTATCTCCGGTCTGACCAGAGCAGCCCATCCTAACAGGACAGCTGCTGGTACGCTTGCAGCATACACGAACAACCATGCTATGATCCATACTCAGTCTCCTCCCATGTATGCACAAACCCCTCGTGTTTTACATACTCACTGGTACTCGCTCAACCTCCGCATGTGGGTATTGGATTCTCTTATCGTCCAGGGAGAACATGCGATGGAATGGATCCACAAAGAATTGGAGGATGATATACGCGGCGAGAAGGAGGGCAAGGCCAAGGTAATCGGAAGCGTAGTACTTCTGCATAGAGAGTCAATTACATGTACTGCTATATACGGTTCGTAAGACGTATTCATACCTGCCAGAATCTCTGGAATGATGCTACAAAGCCATGGTCTTGCGACATGCTTCGCGGCTTGCGCGAGCCATCGTGCGATTCGGAGCCAGGCATGGCCTGTGTTATGAAGCAAGGAATGAAAAGATGGGATGCACGCACTCCATTACACGGAAATCACATGCATGTTATATGAAGATTGAATGGAGCTTGTACTGCCCACGTCCACATCATAAGTCGCGGCTGTCACATCCGAAGCCCTGATCTCCAACCCCAGATTCACTTTCGCTTTCGAGGGAACTCCCGCGGATCTTCACTACATTACCCTACAATACCCTGCCCTACGCGCACTTTCTTCTACACGACACTCAGACCTCCCTCCACTTGTGGAGATTTCGCCCCATCTGCCAATTGCATGCGACTCACAGATTAAACGGCGTAAGAGTGCGCAATGGGTGACCAAGCCCAAGCCCGTATGCTCTCCGCAGCATTCCCGACACCACCACCCTTCTACAAGCACTTCACGAAGGCCAACCTCTCGCGATTGCGACAACTGCGCAAGGAAGCTGGATCGCAAGAGACGACCGATGATACGCAACAGGACGAATCTCTGCTCGATGATCACACTCTACCGTCAGAACTACGCTACCTAGTCCCACCCTCACCACCAGCAGACGGGAAATGGAGAAGCTTCGGAATCGAGCATGACGTGCGCAACTCGCGACGACTCAGGTAATGAACCAAGGCACTGACACTTCGTAGCTCACACAACCAACCCAAACCCTCGAAAGCGCCGGAATCCCTCAACTCTACCCCTCCCTTTCACCCACGCGCCCAGACCCTTCACCTCACCTTCTACAACTGACTCGCTCGATCCTCCTAAACTTCCTCGAACTTGTTGGCGTCCTCTCCATCAATCCCGAACACCAGAGCGAAAAGATCGAACACCTGCAGAACCTATTCTATAATGTGCATGATCTGATCAACCAGTATCGGCCGCATCAGGCGAGGGAGAGCCTGATTTTGATGATGGAGGAGAGGGTGGAAAGGGCAAGAGAGGAGGTTGAGAGCATTAGAGAGGGAAGGAGGAGGGTGGGGGAGTTGTTGGGGGAGATTGGTCGGGTGGGAAGGGGAGAGAAAGTCGAGGAGGTCAGGAGGGATGGTGGAGGAATGGATGACGGCGATGAGGTTGATGGTGTGCAGAGAAATCTGTGGAATGACTTGTTGGATGAGAAGGCAGGATGAAGAGACTTGGATGCGTTTGCGAACCGGACGGAAGAAGAAGAACATTACGATTACGATCTATCATACAAGCATACGAGACGCCCGCCATACGCCTGAACATCTAAACGAGCCTCGAAAACCCTCCCCCAGCGAACATACGCCACCCGATCCGCATCTACTTCTCCATAATCTTCGCCCGCTCCTCCCTCGATCTCGCCTCCGCATTCGCCGCCCCAGCCGCGTCTAGCCTTCCAGCGCCCGCACCCTGGACGTGCGATCGCTCCTCTCTGTTCTCGACAGAAGAGCCGTCGGGTTGTTGCTGCTTCTTCGACTTGCCGCTGAAGGCGCCGGAGATGGCGCCGAATATGTTTAGGTTCAGGCCCGCCTACGTGAGGTTAGCATGGAAGAAGGATGCGAGAGAACTCGCTGGTCTGTTTGCGCACCAGTTCAAAAGGGATTGACCGGCGACTAAGGAGAGGCAAGGCGCAATGCAGAGGCACGTGTATCATCATCTGCACGCGTGCGCTATGCAGAGCGAGAGGGATCCCTCACTGCAACGGCGACTGAACGACGCCATATACAGAGCACATCAGAGATTTAATGGATGAAGGACTTACACTAGCATTAGCACTGGCGCTGGCCTCCTTACTCTCATACGCAGCAGCCTGCTTCGGCTCGTGCTGCTGCTTGGCAACCTGACCCTGGTTCTTCTGCGTGACTGCTGAAGAAGACATGTTTGGCCTCTTTTGATTAAACGTCTCTGGTTTCTCGTGAAGTTATAAGGATATGCGCAATGTGTATGTATTTGATGTGCCACACGATAGCCACAGGTACATGTACGTTACAGACGTTAGCGGTGGCTCGTATATGGCTGGAGTGAGGCTGCTCGGAAACCGGTTTCGAGGCGTTGGGTGGAGGAAGGGCGTTGCGTCATCGTGGCTGTTTCACATTCACTTCAACGGTCCATCAATACCATCGACCAAAATGCTTCCTCAACGAACAATCGCAGGGCACGGTAAGGAAGTATGAGTGCAAAGTACGAAAAGTATCAGTATTAAGCCCCACGGGGCAGTATATATATGTACGCGGCCAACAATGCCGTTTCGGGAAATTCCCTCCCAAAAGAACAATCCAGCGCCATGCTGCCAACATGCAATCCTCGTAGCCAAAGTGCCAGTATCAAAACGTAAAGAAGATACATAGAACGTAGAATCATGCCCTCAACCACCATATTCCTCTATTTTGCTGCAAACCCTCTTGCGCGACTCTTCATGTACCCAAATCTCTTCCATTACCTTACAACCACCAGATGAAACCCAACATGACACCAACGAGACCAACACCCATGCCGGCAATCTCCTTACCAGGGCTAGCCATGCCACTGGCGCTAGCACTAGCAGCAGCACCGCTGGCAGTCGAGCTTCCAGTGGCAGCAGCACTACCGCTGCCGGTCTTGCTGGCAGCAGTACCAGCAGTAATGGAGCTCTGCACCTGAGCATCGTAAGTCTGTCCCAGCGTTGGAAGCGCGACATTGCCGTTGACCTCCCATAGCGCGCTAGTGTAGGCCGGGCAGGCAGGTGGGGAGTTGGATGGAGTGTAAGCGCTTGCGCTGATGCCGCTTGGAGACAGGGTCTTCCACTGGTTGCTGAGGTTGGTGAAGTCAGGGGAGATTGGGGTAGGGGTACCGGTGCGAGTGTATCCATCTGGGGGAGCGTCGGTGGCGGTAGCGGCGACGGACGGTCCGTAACTAATCAGACCGTAGTTGTTTGACTCCTCGATCCACTCGTAGATGATGGCACCGGACCAGTAGGGGTCCATTTGAGAACCAAAGATGGCGGCCTGGTCCTCGAATGTGCGGGGCGCGGGGGTGTTGCAGCCGGTTTCGGAAAAGAAGATGGGGATGTTGTAGTCGGTAACGTTCTCGTTCAGCTGACTGTAGCCGGAAGTGGTGTAGGAGGATTCACCGCACCATTCGTAGGCATTGAGAGAGAAGAAATCGAGGGCCTCGGAGGTGTTGGTTCCGCAGGCCAGGTAGTTCTGCAGGTTAGGACGGAGAGATGCAATGTCGGCGGCGGAGTAGCCGATGGGGATGGTGCGGTAGCCCTTGGAGTCGCGGTAGGACTTCATGTCACGGGCGGCAGCCTTGACGTAGGGAGCAGCGATCGAGTTGTTTCCTGTAGACCGTTATTGGCACGGGTACGACTCATGCGCTGGGAGAGTGTACTAACCAGTCGTCAAAACCTCGTTTCCAACGAAGAAGCCGGCAGTATTGTCGAATTGCTGGAACTCATCCATGACCTTCTGGAAAGCAGAGTACTGAGTCTGATTCCATGTCGGGTTGTCCTAAAGTCTTCCGTCAGCTATGGTCCTCTTGCTCCTACCCCGATCCTTGCTCATACCGGGTTAATCTGGGTGGTGAAGGTGTCGAGGTCGACGAAGAGATAGATGCCATCATCAGCGAAAGTGCTCATGCAGTCGCTGTGGTCTCCATTGGGATCGACATGGTATACACGGATAGTGTTTGCGCCAAGCGTCTTCATGAGGGCAGAGTCGAGCGCACATTGAGTGCTGTTAACGAGCGGGTCATCGGGGGTGAGCTGGTAGGCGACACCTAGAATGTTTCAGTTAGCCTTTGGCGTGTTTCTGGAGCCGCTTCAAGCTTGTCTCACCCTTGATGAAGAACTGGTTGCCATCGCTGGTGAAGAACTTGGCACCCTTCGCGGAAATGGTTGCGATGGCGCTGGCAGAAGAAGCGAGCGCAGCAGCGCTGAGGAGAAGGCTTGACGTCTTCATGGTGAGAACAGTGGGTCAGGTGTTCTTGGCTTGGTGTTGCTCGGCGTCCGTTTCGTTTGGAAGACGCGTGGAGCGTGGAGGCTGCGTGGGTCCCACGTGGAGGAAGGATGAGCGAAATTAGTGTACAGAGAAGCGAAGGTGGACCAGACACTTGCAAAAGCGAAGGTGAGGATACAAGTAGAGGGAGCAAGAGGACAAGGACGATTACGACTGCCTGTAACGAGCGACAGGGAAAGCAGACGGAAACAGGTGCAGGTGCAAGGATGTAACGGGGTTCTGGAGAAGGTGGAGGGGAAGACTTCGAGCTTGTCCGACACCCGTTGCTGGCCAACAGAACTTTCGCTGAAACGCCGTGAGCCGAGAAAGCTTGATTGCGAGCCTACTTGCCACACCAGCCGTCTGGAATGCCGTTTGCGTTTGGCTAACAATTCTAGTCCTTCAATTGCCCTGTTGTCGCTCACTCAGCACTGCCGATTTACCCTTCGCCTCTAAGCATTGGTACAATTCTCTATTAGTTGTCGCTCTATCGACAACCGCAATTTTATGGCACTCCTAGATAATTCCCTGCAGATTGTCAGATAACGAGCCGGCTTCCCACCTGCGTGAATGATTGGCTCGGCCGCGCGGTGGTGCAGCCACGATCTGCACCCGGCCGCAGATTGAGTTCGGAGTTTCTGGCTGCCAAACCAATTACATCACATCGGCTTTTAATGAGCAATATCAAGACATAAGCACGTCTGAACACCAAACGAAGAAGACAGACTATCAAATTCTGCTCTGCTTTATCTACACCTTCTTCTCAAGCATGGCAGCAGCATGGTCTCTGGCAAGAATCGTATACTCAGTGTCGTTGATGTAGATCGTGTACGGATCAGAAAGTCCGACAAGATCTGGACTCGGATCGCCAAATTGCCAGAACTGGTCCATCGCAATTTGGGTATCGTGAAGCACGGTCATCTGCCACGGCTCTTCAACAGCGGTGTGGTTATGTGGAGATGGTGGTCCACCATATTCCTCAAGCACAACAGGCTTATTCAGCTCGGCGCCGACGGTGTTATGCTCGACGATCCACGTGTTGCCCCAAGTCTCGTTGTAGCCCCCTGATTTGGCGTCAGCACGACTCGACAAAGACTTCATGTCTATACCTACAACTATCAGGATACAAGTGGAAGGTACCATAGTCCAAAGTCTTGATACCTAAATTGAGCTTGAAGTCAACACCTTCCGCGCCGGAGTAAGCGTACGATCCGTCTCCAATGCCATCCGCTGGAGCAAACCATCCCTCATCACCGAGCGTGACCATGTGGTGTGGATCTAGACGCTTGATGTACTGCGAGATTTCGGTCGCCCAGGTGTAGATGGTAGAAGTTGGGCATCCGTGACACCTTGGCTCATTGGCAAGTTCCCATGCAAAAATGGCAGGGCTGCACTTGTATCGGTTGACAAGTAGCTTGATATAGTCCCTGTACACCCTTTGGCTCATGGTGTCGGTGTACCAAGTCGTCCCATTACCGCCGAAGGCAGTGTTGTATGAGGGAATGCCACCAAGGTCGCCCCAGTTGTTGACGAAGTTGAGCACGAGCTTGACGTTGTACTTCTCAGCGTATGATACCACAGCGTCAAGACGAGGGA
This sequence comes from Zalaria obscura, assembly GCA_024184665.2. Taxonomy (NCBI): domain Eukaryota; kingdom Fungi; phylum Ascomycota; class Dothideomycetes; order Dothideales; family Zalariaceae; genus Zalaria; species Zalaria obscura. The sequence goes on along the minus strand of JAMKPW020000005.1, from coordinate 337,003 downwards.
TACCATTCGCAGCATAATTTATGTAAGATCCCGTGGCGTTGAGTAGCTGGAAGAAGACAGTGTCTGGGCCTGGATCGGTGTTCACGCTGCCAAATCCCCAGACACGCGTGACCTGCAGCTGTGTCTGCCGAAGTGGTCAGTAGCTTGAAGTACCTTGAATTGGCATATATAGGTGACTGACGCCTTTGATCTCGCTCAAGACTCTGTTGACATCGGAGTCATTGAGGATGTGGGATAGCCACCAAGTGTTGGTGCCTGCAAAGTATCTCGGTCCTCTACTAGTACCATTGAAGTCAAACAGACGTGGGTGATGCTTGTCGACAGTGGCAAAAGGAGCTTTGCTCTTGCAGATTGGATACGTGGGCCTCGTAGAGTACCCTGGCGAGCTGCTGCCAGCCGCTGTCACAGGCTTTGCTGAGGCAGCCCCAAACAGCCCAGCTACGAAAGTGATCAAAACAGCCAATTGCATCATGGATCAAGACAAAGAGATCAAAACGTTGTACTGAAACTAAAACACCTACGAAGGAGAGAAACGTGATCTATACGGTGTTTCATGGAGCCTGTGTCTCCGCACCCAGTCGCTCTTCGCACCGGAGAAGGGCGAGCACCGTGCTGAGAATAGAAAGGTATGATGTGCGCTGTAACAGGCATCGTTATGATAGCCTGGCCCTGACATGCAGCATCAATGTACACGGGACAAGTGTGGAGAACCCAGGTAATAAACTGCAGGAACCCTGAGGCTCTTCCTGGGTAGACGACCAATCCAATGTCGACGCTAGCGCTTCTTTGCTTCAAATGTCAATGGTGTAAGGCGAGACACGTGAGGTTCAGGGATCATGTTCGACATATAGATTACCACTTGCCGCGAGGACTGCCATCTCGGGCACGGTTGAAACGGAGGGAATGGTATTGAAACCAAACGGGACTTAGCCTGAAGCGGAGCACGACTGCCATGTGCAACCGAAGTGCGGGGAACACTTGGATAAGGATGGTTTGCGGTAAGTCGAAATCCAACATGTGCAACGAACATAACACAGAGTATCCCGAGGTTCTATCCTCGAGTTCGTCATGGCTCGGGCGCTTGTGCTGTGGGTTGTGACGGACTGAAGAATCGAGAAGGTTCAAGGTGGATTGCGGCTCCGCGCCAAGCAAATCTCCGCAGAGCCGCACGACGCCGGCAGATCTGGAGAATCTCTCCGGACTTCCCAAAGATGGTCAATTTCGGCGAAGTCTCGAAACGAGGATGAAGGTGTCGACTCGCTCACTGTCCCAAGCGAGGCCCATGATGACAGTGGGCGACAGTTTCAGCGGCATTTGAATTGAAAACACCGTCTGGCTCAGGACACAACCCGTTTGTTATTACAATATTGAGGTAGAATTGGCTTGGCTTAGTCTCGCCTTGTTATTTCCGGAAACCCAACGGCTATTGAACGCCTGGGAAAAATCTCGCTTACTCCAAGTTTTCGAGCAGCCGGACCTCAGGCATCCTGTCAACCCCGATGAGTTAGATTGGGCATCCTTCGGTGCACCGTGGAGGACAACGGCGCATGGAGAAGGAAGGACCAGGCTGCGGTACGATCATGAGCGAGAGAGCAACTGTCAACAGTGTGGAGTCAAGAATGACCACGCACAGGCTGGTTCGGCACTTCCAAATCATTGAACGTCCCATGATCATTTCATGGAAGCCTCTTGGGAGAAGGCGCCTTTGGGGGTCTTGTCGCTTGGCCGCCAGGACCTGAACTGTGTTCCAGACCTTCTGCGGTAGGAAAGGCTGGCAGAACTCCGGTCCGGCGGGGCAACGTGCGGTCCAGCGTTTTGTGCCTCTGCACGTTTCGCCCGCCCCGCTGGGCGCTGTTTTCGTCCTCACCAACACCGAACGAGTTAGCAGCTCAGATGGAACGTCGGCCACGTCCCTTTGCGTGCTGCTTGCCGACAGGAGCTTCCTCGGCGATTGAGACGAACTTGCGGGCTGGCCCCCAAGTGTCAGCGCCAAATGTACCTTCCCGCATAAATTGGCCGAAGCGGTACATGGCCCATGGGTGGGACCTGGAAGTCACCTGCCACGCCCTCTCGCAACGGTTCCATGCGCCTCGTGTGGGCATGCGTACGTTCCGGTTTGTGTTGCAGGTCTTTGCGTGGTCCCGTTCCCCGGTGCGTTGTATATAGCCCCCACGATGGTAACATCCCTTTCCACACCTTTATGAGATCCGTCCGTTCCGTACACCTTCCCCCACCAAGTCGTCTCCAACAATGAGCGCAAACATGGACACCCACTGCCTTGTATCACCGAATGCTACGCCTTTCATCATCAAAGTATCAGATGCCATACTCCTGGAGAGCTCGGAGGGTTTCAGCATACTCCGTGAGCACCTTGCCAACGCATGCCCGAACGATCTATGCAAAGACCACGCCACAAACAATCCAGAGGACCAACAGTCATGGCTAGTCATGAGAGACATACTCCACGCGCTACTTGCGCCAGTCGTTCATCTCTTCGATAATACAGTCAGAGTTGCCAGAAAGGCCACAGGCGGCGAGAGGCCCGAGGAGCTGGAGTACGCCTACCGTGGCAGAGCGCGGACAGCATTTGTCTGGCTGCAGTCATTCCTTGACGTCGAAGAGGAAGACTGGTGTCTTAGCAGAGACTGCCCAGCCTGCATCGTAGAGCATGCCCTCGACGCCGAGTTCCCCATCCGCCTCATCATCGCCGCAGGTCTTCTCTCCGAGATGGACAGTAATGCCGACTATGACAGACCCACTCTTCCATCCTTCGCATTCTTCCTCAACTCCTTCCGCGACGCACTGGATGAGGACGAGCTCTGGGGTCCAGATTACTTCGACTACATCGAGCCTAAGGCATACGGCCTCAAGCTCGGCATGCAAGCCCTAATTAGGCAGTCAGCTCAGCTTGAAATCAACATGACGCCGCCCGTGACACCCGAGGAGACACCACTGCCGACCTTCTGCTACTTCACTGGCGCCACTCCAGTATCTACTGTCAACGCTGGTATGCCCATCAAGCGATCAAAGCTGGCAAAAAAGCAGCTGAGGATGAAGAAGGAAGAGGAGCAGTGGGTCGAACAGATGGTCCAGGCCTGTTGGCGCAACCTGAACCCATCCAACCCCAGCCTTCCGGAATCGATCGAGGCGGTCCTCTCTAGGATGTCAACCGTCGGTGGACCTTGAAGAGCTGCTGTCATGGCTTATTCCACATTCGAGGCATCGAACAGAAAGAAGATCCTCGCCATACCAGCCCGGCAAGCCGAATGCGGCCCTCCCGGTGGGAAGTGACAAGTCCGGAGAGCTTGCTATCGGTACGATGCATCGAATGCTCGTACTGCACCTCCAATTGTGCAAACTGAGCAGTCCCAAGGTTACCCCTGTAACAAAGTATGATATCACTGGAGCCACTCCTGAATCAGGAAGTGTAAAGGAACATCGGGCCTGGGCCAAAGACGCCTGCAATCAGTGCTGAGGGCGAGAGGAGGAGGGAAGAAGAAGACTTCGCGTGAAGGTCGAGACGATGATTGTTTGTTCCATGATCGTTTTAGCGATTGCTCGATACCCCGCTGCTCTTTAGATAGAGTTCAGCTTGTTATAGAAGATATGATTTCGACAATGAGAAAAATACCAACAGATTTCATCAAGCCAACACACAGAATGCATTTCCTTTTCAAATCGAAGAGCGTGCAAATGGATCGTCGCGAATACTGAACAGTAGCAATGCAAAGGTGAGGTACCTGTAGATCTGCTTTTTGCGGCGACTGTATGGGTACGTCTGCGGCTCCCCCGTCCCGCTGTGGTGACGACGTTCGGGGTTGTCTTGGCATGTATGGAGCTCCAACTCCAGACTGTCCACTCATCAACCTCCCCCAACCTCTATCGCGCCATATCCCCTTCTTCAATCACCTTCAGCATGTCCGAAGGTCTCTTTTACAACGTCGCCAATGGCTACGTAGAAGGCATAATCCGTGGCTATCGCAACACCCTTCTCACAGGCCAACAATACGGCAACCTGACGCAATGCGAGAACATCGATGGCAAGTCCACGTCTCCATAATGGCTACGGAGTATTCCTAAGGACCAGTGGCTGACTGTGAGCAGATGTAAAGCTCCAACTCGGCCCCGCCTACGGTGACTTCCTTGCTGCCTTGCCCCCCAACCCTCCTACCTCCGCCCTCGCCGACAAGGCCCTTGACAAGCTCGTCGCTGAATTCCGCTACATCCAAGCCAACGCAACCGGTTCGCTCGCCAAATTTATGGAATACCTGACCTACGGCTACATGATCGACAATGTGGCTCTCCTGATCACCGGCACACTCCACGAGCGCGACACGCGTGAGCTGCTGGAGCGCTGCCACCCACTCGGCTGGTTCGAGACCATGCCAGTCCTCTGCGTCGCCACCAACATCGAGGAACTCTACAACAGCGTGCTGATTGAGACACCGCTGGCGCCATATTTCAAGGGCTCCCTGAGCCACCAAGATCTCGACGAGTTGAATATTGAGATTATCCGCAACACACTGTATAAGAACTATCTGGAAGACTTCTACAACTGGGTCAACACGCACCCGGAAGTGGCGGGCACGCCAACGGCGGAGGTCATGAGCGAGGCTCTGGAGTTCGAGGCCGATAGAAGGAGTATTAACATCACTCTGAACTCGTTCGGAACGGAGCTCAGCAAGCAAGATCGTAAGAAGTTGTATCCCAACTTTGGCAAGTTGCATCCGGAGGGCACGCTTATGTTGAGTCGGGCGGAGGATCCGGAGGGAGTTAGGATAGCGGTTGACGGTGTGCATGATTATCGGACTTTCTTTGATGCAACGGGAATGGGCCAGAGCGGTGGTTCAGGCGTAGGGAACATGGCTGGTGGTGCTGGCGACGAGGGGAAGAGCTTGGAGGACATGTTTTACCAGAAGGAGGTCGAGATCAGCAAGCTGGCTTTCACGAGGCAGTTCACGCATGCGGTGGTTTATGCGTGGGTCAAGCTGAAGGAACAGGTACGTTTACTTCTCTATCCTTCGCCCATAAGGCACAACATGCTAATGTTTCCACAGGAGATCAGAAACATCACTTGGATAGCTGAGTGCATTGCTCAGAACCAGAAGGACAGGATCGGCAACTACATCAGTGTATTCTGATCCCGTCGGTCCGTTTGGTTTTGTGCTTGTGCTTTGGCGTTCATACCCATTTATTAGCGTGTAAATGTAACGGTTGGTTCAATGAAAAGATATATTGAATAATAGAATGCTTATGATTCATGCTGTCTGCCCTCAAATCCTCCAAACTCACCAACTTCGTAAAAACCCCCCAAAGAAACCCCAAGAGGAACGCGCCTTGATGGCGACGAACCAAAACCCCCTCCCCTCACTTGCTCTTCCTGGCCCGGAGGCCCAGGGCCACCGCCCTGACGGCCCCCTCATCCTCCACATCCACCTCATCCACCTCCCCCTCCCCGGTGGCACCACCGCCACTCCCGCCGCCCTGGGCCGGCGCCCCCTCCCCACGGGACTCCTCCCCATCCGCGGCGCTCATAGCGCCCAGCGCCTCCGTCGCGGACGCCAGAGCAACCCGCCTCTCATTCTCCCGCTGGTTGTGCGCCAGCACCGCAGCCCTCACGCGCGCGTCCTCGGCCGTCCGGCCGCTTTCGATGTCCTCGAAAAAGGACGCGGCGGTGGGGGCCTGCAGGCCCGCAGAACCAGCCTCGCCGCCCTCTGCGGCAGCAGCGCCAGCGTGCTCCGCAGCAAGGGCCGAGAAGGGCCGCTTGCGGGAATTGCCCTGGGCTGGCGGAGGGCTGGTGGGCGGGCGGGATGAGGACGGGTAGGCGACGCGCAAGTGCCGGCCGGAGAGGTTCAGCGCCATGTAGGCTGCGCCGCTGCGTCTCGTGAAGCGGGAGGAGGGGGCGGGGGCGGGGCGCGAGGCCGGGGTTGGCGTGCCCGGGCTCTGGGCCGGGAGACGAGACGACGGGAGTGGCGGTGCTTGGCTCGCGGTCGACTGGGTGCCGACGTTCTTCTTCACTCCTGGAGTGGCTTTAGGATAGGTGGGAGTTGCGATGTTGCCCGTACTGGCTTTGTTGCGGAGGGAAGCTGCGAAGGCTTCGAGTTGGGCTTTGGTTGGTGGGGGGTTGTCCCTCACCATTTGCTTCAGGTTCATGGGCTTGAAGGTCGGGACGCCGCGTGAGTCTAGGTTCGCAAGAGGGTTGTGGCTAGGGAGGCTCGAGTGAGGTCTGGCGAAGCCAGGGCTGGGCAGGTGAAAGTGAGCTGCGCTGTTGGCGCTCACCTGGGGGCCAGGTACGACCATCTGGACAGGTGAGGTATGAGCAGGTGAAACCAGACCAGCGCTGCGGAGGTGCTGGCGCACTGCTGCCTTCAGCCAGTTTAAATCGGTGCTACGCCAGCTCTGTGGGAGGAACAGCATGAAGCCGTGGAAGAGGGAGGGGACATTTTTAGCGTAGAGGAGACCGTAGAGCTTGGTGAAGACGGCGACTTCGCTGATCTCTTTGCGGAAGTAAGCGCAGAGAGTTCTCTGGAAAACGGCACCGCCGTTGGCGTCGAGGCGAGCCTGCTGAGGGTTAATTATTGTCACCAAAGGTGCCGCGAGCTCGACGTACCGTGACAGAATCAATATATCTGTAGGCGTATGCAAGTTTGGTCTCAGCTAGCGAAGGCTGACTGTCATTGTCGGTCGTGGGAACCGCTGGTGCGGAACGTGGCTGGAAGTTCGGCGTGAAGGTGGGAACAGGGGGTAACGTAATCTTCTTCATCGATCCTTGGGTAGGAAGGCTGCTTGATGCTCCGGCTAGAGCTACCATGGCTTTGGCTGCTTCCTCTCTTTGGTTTTGCTCTGGAGTGCTTGGAGCAACCTTGGAGGTTGGAATTTGTGACATGTTGCTCTTTGTCTCGCAAAATTCGTAAGCGGCTGAGTGAGCGTGGTTGGAAGGCCTGTGAAGATGGCAAAGAGATGTTACAGGGCGTTCAACTAGCAGAATAATGTTAGTGAATGATTCTCGCTGGTATGAAAGTTAGTAGTTAGCGGACAGCAACAGCGTCGTCGGAGGTGTGTTCGAGGTTGAAAGAGAAGTTCGAGATGTGGAAATTGGAGAGGTAGAGACCTTTTGTATGGTATAGTTCACCTGGGAGTTCACCTGGCGAGATTTGAAACGCGTATATGTTTCAAGGAGACTCTACACGCTCCACGGTATGTCCGCCTGACTTGTGACTCTGCCTATCTGCTCCTCCGTCATAGAGATAGACTGCTTCGGATATTCTCTTTCGCGTATGCCAGGCTTCACCGTGGGCAATATGTACCAAATCAGCCTTTTGCCCCTGCTTCACCTCCAGTGAAAAGCTCTCCTCACTTCCTTGGTTACGTCCCTCCAACAGCCCGATGGCAGTTTTGGCCCTTGTTGATACGCACTCGTACAGGATCTCCGCATCCTTCTTTGTTCCTGCCTGGTAAACACCAACACCCATGCTGACTGTTGAAAGAGGATCAACAGATCCTTGAGGAGTGAAGGCGTTGCCAATGTTGTTGATACCAATGGCCGCATTCAAGCCGTACTCTTTGATCATCTTGGGGACAGGCAGGGTTCCGCGAGCACCGTTTTCCGTCTTCATCATATACAGATCCGATGTAGGCAAGCCCACGAAGCTGATGGGTAAGTCACCAACCTCTTCCTTCAGCCTCCTCCACTCGTCATCATTGAACAGCGTCAAGCGCGTGCAATGGCCTAGTACAACAGTCTTGCCAGTCCTCTCCTTCCATCTCTTCTCCTTCAGCGCCTTCACCACGTACCAAACCAGGGGCTCGGTCTCCGGATCAAGATTGTAGTCCAGATGGAAATCCAAGTGCTTGTCCATTTCCAGTGCGAGTTCAATCATCCACTCCACATTGCGCTTCATCTTCTCCAAATCTGCTTCGACGTAAGGCGTGCTGCCTACTGCACCAGCTTTCCACTGGTCCTCGCAGGCCTCGCGCATAAGCCGCCTGATCTCATCTCCACCGTCCTCTCCGGAGAAGAGTGCTAATTGCGCAAACGCGCAAAGCTGCACATCGCACAGATCATGCTTCTCGTTTGCCTCCTTGATCTCCCGTCCGGCCGTCAGACACTTCATTCCCACGATAGGATCAACCTCCACGAATGCACGCATGGCAGTCACGCCATACTTTCGGCTAGTGTCAACCACGCGGTGGCCCCTCTCCAGCAGGTCATCATGCTCGAAGTTCGCCTTCGCCTCGTTAGTTAAGGACATGGCTTCTTCGAACGTGCCCTTCTCGATCTGCAGATGCGCGAACTTCGGATATGACAAAAGGTAAGCCTTGTCCAAATGGATGTGAGGATGGCATAAAGAAGGTGCTAGGAGAGCGCCACAGCCATCTACAGCCTTCAGCATAGGGTTCGTCATCGTAAGTGCCTTCTCGTCGGCATCATGAGCCTGAACATTGGCGATGCGACCATCCTTGACCTGCACATCCCAGCTGGTTCCTGACTCGGTGCATGGTAGGCTGACATTGAGAAAGTGGTCGACCAGTCGTTTCTGCTTCGGCTTGCCGGGGCTGATCGTTTTGTCTGATATGCCACCTTTCTTGGTGTTTCCAGAAGCGGCAGTGGTTCCCGAGGCACCGAATTGCGCCTCCCTGAGCATTGCATTGAGGTCGAAACCCCGAGCAAGCATGTATTCTTTCGCCATGGCGTGCTGCGGATGTGTTTCGAAGTACCTATAGTGAATAAAGGCTTGGAGAAGGCAAGCTCTATAAAGTCTAGCAACAACTGAACGCCCACTCCAGCGAATTAGACAAATAATATATGCAAAGAAGCGAAACCAACTCGTATTGTATTATGACCGAGAGAAGGCGGTTATGTACTTTGGTAGATACATGGTACATGTACTTACTTAAGTACTGTACTGTACGTTAATGCCCCGCCCTCGCTTGGGCCATGCAAGGACTCTTCCCCTTTGGGCATGAGCCACCTCTGCAACACGTCCCTTCTACCACGCGTCGTGAAGCTGTACATCTGCAGCACCAACATCTCCATCTTTGTCGCGCACCCTTACAGTATTATTGCTGCGATCGCTTCAATCTTGTTGTGAGCGGCGGATAATCCAACATGCAAGCGACGAGCCGAAACTACCCACAAGCGAGTCAGCGGTCGCCGCATGCGACTTCGGTCAGGCGTGGTCCAGGTACATACCCTCATGCTCTCCATATACACACCATCTACCTCTCCAAACAACCCTTTCGCATAGTCTCACAAACATGGCTACACCTGCGCATAGACGAAAGATCAGTTTTGCTGACCTGAAAACCACTTTCGATCGTGCAGCTCCTGTTTTCGCACCTCCCAATCCCCACGGCCCAGCGCTATCTGCGCAACAACTACAGCAACAAAGCCTAGAGGAACTCCGCCGACGCGATGCGCTGCGACGAAAGACCTCAAAACCTACCGATCGCAATCTGCCGGAGGAGCTCTCGGAGATATGCATTGGCGACGGTGTTGAGCGCTACCGGAGATTGCGCGATGTTGAGCGGAAGCTGGACGCCGTCATGATGCAGAAGAGATTGGATATCTCGGAAGGATTGACTACATCTATGAAGAAAGAGGGTACGCTACGGATATGGATCAACAATACCGCAGAAGGTCAGCCTTGGCAGGTCATGGAGGAGGGCGGAGGTGGCTTGGGCGAGGATGGCACTTTCGACTTTGGAGAGAACAGCAATGCGTCTTTCCGCGTCAAAATTGAGGGTAGACTGCTCGACAAGGTGGACGATGAAGAGGCAGAAGAGGAGGCAGATGAGGATGGGGATCCTATGGATACGGATGGCCCCCAAGCGAAGAAGCCGAAGCTGGCACCTGTCGCAAACGAGAAGACAAAGCTGTCGCACTTCTTCAAGTCCATCACCATCGACTTCGATCGCCCAGCATCTCTCCAACCAGATGGCTACACCTCGATTGAGTGGAAGAAGCCCGCTCCAAACCCAGCCGTGCCAGCCGCGGACCAGGAAGCTGCCAACTTTGACTGCCTTGAGTTTGAGCGCAAGAGCGATGAGGATATCAACGTCACGATCAATCTCTACCGTGACGAGAGCCCAGAGCGTTACAAGCTTAGCAAACCGCTAGCGGATCTTCTCGACACCGAAGAGGAAGACCGCGCAGGCGTCGTGGCCGGAATATGGGAGTACGTTCGGGCAATGGGTCTCCAAGAAGATGAAGAGAACCGCCGCATCGTTTGCGACGAGCCTCTTAGAACGGTATGGAAGCAACAAAACATGATCTTATCAAATGCATAAACTAACACGAACCCCAGGTCTTCGGTCAAGATACCCTCTTCTTCCCCCACATCCCTGACCTGATCCACAACCACCTAACCCCGCTCCCACCAATTCGCCTCCCCTACACCATTCGCGTCGACCGTGCCTACATCTCCCCCGCCGACGATACCCCTGCCTCCCAAGCCACCATCTACGACATCCGTGTGCCCCTCCCCTCCCCCCTCAAACGCCGCATGCAAGCCCTCCACACCTCGCCCACTCACCTCACCACCCTCAAAGCCATCACCACCATCGACGAGGACATTTGCCTCACAGTCGACAAGATCTGCCACGTCAACGCGAAGCGCAAGTTCTACGATTCGCTAGCGAGGGATCCAGCCAACTTCATCCAGCGCTGGATCAGCAGCCAGAAGCGCGATTTGGAAGTCATGCTGGCCGAGGGTGGGAGAGGCCATGGAGAGCAGAGTGAGGCTGGGGAGGAGTTTAGGAAGGGTGGGACCGCGGGCGTTTGGGGCGGTCAGTTGGCTAGGGAGAGTGTTGGGTTGTGGTTGGCCAGGCAGAAGGCACATTAGAAATGGATGGGTCCGCATTGGAGGGACGGGAGAATTTCTTAGCGCTGGCGTTGGGGTTTGGAAATGGAGATGGGAGAATGTAGATGGGAAGTGGAGGCATTGTAGAATACCCAAAACGATGTCAAGGTGTAATTCCGACAATAGTCATTTGTTGTCAATCTGAGTTCTACTCATCGCAGATCAATCATGGTGAAGGGAGTTGAGTACCATGTGATCGGCTGCTTGTCATCTATTGTATTGTATGATATATAGTTTATGGTTCAGTGTCGCCGGCGAAGGTGTTTATTCGCGTAATGTTTAAAATCGATGCACTGGGTACCCTCGAAAAGTTGTAAGATCTCTGGGCATCTCTGCTGCGGCCGTCTTGGATGGCTCAGACGCTGGGACCCCCAGCTCGAGTGGTCTGTGCCCAAGTCGTCTCCGGCGCCTACAGCACGTCTATAACGGATCAGACAGCCCGCTTCCTACGACCTCTACCGTGCCCATGTCCTGCAGAGGTGATTTCACAGGCTCACGATGGCTACCGAACATGTCTCCACGGAGCGACCATGGTACCAGCACATCACGATCGACCTCCTAATCCTAGTTCTCCGCCGCACCCTCTTTCACCCTTTCGTAGCATGGATGCTCCCTCTATCTCTGCTGGCTCAAGGAACACCTTACCAGCGCCTTTCCTTCCTTCTCACGACGGCCTATGCCAGCTTTTTGACTTTACTATATATCCTCGGTGCCGTCAATCATCGCATCGCTTACGGGGCGCCTAGAAAGATGCACTGGGAGGAAGAGGTGGTGGTGATCACGGGCGGTAGTAGTGGGCTCGGGAGGGTCATTGCGGATATGTATTTGATGCGTGGAGTGACTGTTGCGGTGTTGGATGTCAACCCGTTCTATGAAGGACGGGAGGATGAGGAGGAGGGTAAGAATATACATTGGTTTCGGTGCGATGTTGGAGATCCGGAGTATATTGAGAAGGCAAAAGTATTGATCGAAGAGCAAGTATGTAGTCCTTTCTCTAGACATAGTCTCCTCGAATGTATTTCTATTACGGTACGATTTGAGCCAAAGTGCTGATATTGATCAGCTCGGTACGCCCACCGTCCTTATCAACAACGCAGGCATTGTGAACGGGCTACCACTACTTTCACTCCCTTTCTCCGCTATAGAGAAGAATTTCCGCATCAACCTCCTCGCCCAATATGCCACTATCCAAGCATTCCTCCCTTCCATGCTTCGCCGCGCATCCGGCGGCACAATCGTCACTATCTCCTCCGTTCTCGGCCATTTAGGCGCATCCCATCTCTCCGACTACACAGCCGCCAAAGCCGGCCTATTCGCTATGCACGCCTCATTATGCGCTGAACTAGCGGCGCTCTCTGCAGCTCCAGATGCTCCAGCAGGCGCCAAAACGATCAAAACGATCCTCGTCAAGCCCGGACAGCTGTCTACGCCCTTATTTCGCGGCGTGCAAACACCTAGTAATTTCTTCGGGCCGGTAGTAGAGCCGGTAGAGCTAGCGAAGGAGATTGTGGGAATGATTGATGCGGGAGAGTCTGGTGAGCTTGCGATGCCGTTCTATGCGCGCTGGATCGAGTGGATGACTGTGTTGCCTGCGGGCTTGCAGCGGGTGGTAAGGTGGGCCAGTGCCATCGATAGGGCTATGCTGAGTTTTGATGGGAAAGTGATAGATGGACCGTCGAAAAAGTCGCAGTAGCTGTAGCTTAAGCGTATCACCTATCCATCCAGCTGCCCAATCCCCATAAAGAGCCTAGAGCTAGCAGAGCGCCTGCGCCCAGTGCCTTCTTCGCCCAACTGTAGTCTTGATCCACCATCTTTGCTCCGCCGAAGAGCCCCTTGCCGCCCTTCTCAGGAGACACTGTGGCTTCGGCGTTGTCATTGTCAGCCTTGACAGCTAGCGGCTTGCTGTCGTTCCTCAGCTCATTCATGACGACTCTTTGTCTCTCAATCAAGTTATTCAGAGCCTCCAGGTCTTTCCTCCATTCCGCAAGGCTGCCCTCTTGTCCCTTCTCGCCATCCACCTCCACCGCTTGTACGTTCCCGAAGAAGTCCACCACTTTCCTGTTTCTTGCCGTCGCCTCTCCGCCCTCAAATAGATCGTATCTTATTCCAGCGTCACTGTGAACTTTGACTGGGTCGTAGCTGTCGAAGAGCTGGCCCAGTGTAACATTGCTGCTTGTGCTGGTGATTTGTGTCTCGAGGAATTCGAGGTTGTAGTAGGTCCAGCGATCAATCACTGCGACACCGACATCTTGGTCTGCGTGATGGCTGTAGGAGGATTGGTGAATGGCCGAGGAGCCGGTGGAGATAATGTTCGGTGTATAGAAGGCGGAGTACATGGTGTTAGCCTGGCAGGTGTCGATCATGAAGAGGAGCTCGTGGTAGCTGTAGCGATTAACGTCAGCAGCGGCCCTGGGGGTCGTACTCGATAGACATACCGCTTCTTCTCCCACATCTGCTCAAATGCATCCGCCAAATCAAACGACGAGATCTCTTCAGCGTCCTGGAACTTCAAGAACTCATTTCCACCATGTCCAGTCATATAAATGAGGATGTTCGAACGATCATCAGTCATGAGCCGCTTGGAACGCGGGTAGTCCGCCGGCCAGCGATCCGTAAGCAGGCGGATGAAGTTCTCAACCGTGACCTCGTATCCCCTATAGTCCACCTCGATGCCTCCCATACCCTCCTCACCCTGGTCATCGTATAGATCCAAGCCTCTTGACTTGTCGTTAAACACGCTGCCGGGAAAGGTGTTGCGCGGGTTGCAGGCCATGTCGTCCGGCAGCATCAAGATGATCTGGCTGTCTGGGATGCCCAGTCGCTTTACAGTGCGGTAGAGTGAAAGTACATTTGCGAGATGGCGGTAGTTGAACCAGAAACGGGAGGTTGATACTAGGACGGCCCAGTTGGAGGTGTGGGTTGCGGTGGTGAGGTATGGGAGCACTGCTGCCAGCAGCAGGGCGTAAAGTGTCGTAAACTTCATGGCTAGACTCTTGAAGATGTATGCTACATGCTTCGGTCCAGCAGATGTGGGAACTGGGTTGTCGTATCCTGTCAAGGTAAGGGGAGGTACGTAGGGCTTGGTAAGCCCCAGATCTTCCCGTTTCGGCTTAGCTGTACTGCTTATTCCGACCCCCTAAGGTAACCTCCTTAACCTTCTTCCGAGATAAAAGTAACAATACTTTTCGAGACAGCACATATCACCAAACAGGTTCAGAAGATGGATAGCTACTGATGTTTTGTTATAGGTCTTCGAGCGATTATATCGCACGGCTAGACATGTATCTAACGCTAAACGCCGCGTTCCCTACATGGGGAGGGTATAAGATACGTTAACACCAGAAAACTCGCCAGGCAGCCCACTGGCAAACATGCTCTACGTAGAGAACCCCGCCCAGAGTATTGTCTCTGCCTCGGCCTTCTCAATTCGGCATGTTCGGCTCCATTCTCATTGTGTTTGTGCCCCCTATTGCTTCTCTTCGTCGTCTTCCTCCTCCTCTTCGTTCTCATTATCTCCAGCAGCACCAGCTGCAGCTTCCCCGAACTCCAAGTTCAGTACGTTGATTATATGCCAACGCAGCGACTTGGAAGTTCGCTTGGCAGTCCAGAAAGCCTTGTTGTAGCGCCTCGCCAGGGTGGTCATCGTCAATTCGGGGTTCAAGCGATGCTGCTCCCTCAGATACGTGTCCTGCCTAGCAGTATATGGCGGCTCCGCGGCCCTGACTCGCCGCTGCGCAGCTTCGCTCTTGCTCACACGGACGTAAGGGCCTAGGCCTCTTGCACCTCTTATCTCCTCGGTGCGGTTCGCGTGCGACTGGAGAGAGGCATTCGAACGGTCTTGGTTGAAGTGTGAGTTGAAGCGGTCACGGAGCGTATCGTTGCCAATGTCTGGGTCCTGGCGATATTGGTCCGCAATCCATGTCGTCTGCCTCTTCGTATACCAGACGACAGTCTCGCGGCGACGCGCTTCAATGCCAAAGCGTTCGTTGTCTCGGCGGATACGTTGAGCCTAAAAGAGGGTTAAGAGAAATCACATCTCGAACTAAGACTACTCACTCTTGTCTTATTGGCGCGACGAACGGACTCGGCACTGCCCCAATCCACAGAGTTCTTGTAGGTGACGACCTTGACGCGCCCATTCTTGTCCGCTGGGGTTTCGAAGCGGAGAGGGTGGGGCTGCGGCTGGGACTTCGTCCAGAAACTGCCATGAAGAGGCATGACTGGTCCTTGGACATCTTGAGGGTCCTCACCATCGTCGTCCGACTCCCCGTCATTGCCGTCTTCGTATTCATCGCTGCTGCTCTCCTCAGCAGGGTTTTGGGACTGCGTCTGTTAGGCCAGCACTATCATGGTCGAATCCAGGAAGCTTACCTCGCCTGCCTTAGTCCTTCTTGTGGCAACACCGATTGGCCTCTTGCGCTTCGCTCCAGGGAGGTAGGCATCTTCTTCGCTCATATACTCCTCCTCTCGCTCCTCTGACTCGTACGCCTACCTACTGTCAGTATGTTGCTCGGCAAGAGATATCATGGGGATATTTACATCATCGCGGGCTTTCCCTCTTGCCCTTGTAGGCTTCCTTGCAGGCAGCATGTGATCTTGCTTCTCGTCTTCCTCAAGCTCAATTGAGCTCATTACAATCTCGCCTGCAGCCACTGGTGCCTCCTCTTCCCCATCTATATGTTGTTGAACGAGCTTGGCAAGGCGGCTGCTCTTTCTGGTGGGCAGCGCAGCGCCACGGCGTGGTTGTATATTGGTGTCCGCCTTTGGATGCGCAACGTTATCGTTGGACTCCAGATGAGCTCGGTCACCCTCAGTCTCCGTCCGGAAGAACTCTGGGTTGGTTTGACGGAGCTCCTCGCCAGATGGGAATCTGTAAGTTCCGGTGCGCCTGTCAACCAGCGGACGATAGCCTCTCGGACGTTCGCGCGGTGCGTACGCCTTTCGGAGTTCGTCTGTTACTGCGAAAGGGTTCCTAGCCTGACTGGAGGTGTGTACAACTGGTTCTTCTCCCATGTCGGATTGGCCTTGTGTCTCTCCCTGGTTGGGCTCCTCGTACTGGGAGGATTCCTGTTCGACAGCTGGAGTCAGGGAGGGAGACGCCTCTGACAGGTGCGCCATGCTGCTGAAGCTCTGAGAGAGGTCGATGTCAGCTTCCCACGCTCTTAACACTTGCTGAGAGGCGAGTGTATGAATAGGATCAGGAGAGCCCTCATGTGTGCTGCCCTTGCCATCGCTCTTCTGGCTACTATCCATTTTTCTCTTACTCAAGCTAGCTGGGCGTAACTTACAACTGGTGTAGGCGTGATATAACTATATACTCTTCTGCACTTTGGCGGCCGGGATTGTGGCGATCGCTGTGTCTTAAAAGAGCCGAAGGGCACAAACGCGTGGAAACCGGCTCGCAATCTTCAGAAGTTGTCAAAGGATGACTGAACAGGATGTCCAAAGAAAGGCGAGATTTTTGTTTTCTCCACGTGCTATGAGACATCATTTTGATCAAGGGCGTCTTCACACGCTAGTGCAGTGAATGTGCCGTGGAGTTCAAGGAGTGAATATGTTAGAAGGCACCTTCTGGTCCGGCAATAACCGCATCTAACAGTTGCTCCATCTGTCTCCTCACTACATGTATAAATGTTTGATCACGAGACATTCTTCCAGGACGGCGTCCTATGTGTAAAATGGCGTTGCATACTGATGAGTTATTGAAAACGCAGAAAGCATAGCAGTAGGATCTCTTTGTTTCTTCCGCATTTAATACCACCAAACTTCTTGAATAGGAAACCCTGGGTATCTTCCATTGCCCGAACGCCTTTACCTGAATGACATAGAAGAGCGTCGTGGAACGCCACAGAGCTGTATGCGGAAAATGCTGGAGGAGTGAAAATGTTTGGAGCGTACACGATGCCTTCATGGCAATCATTGCGTTGCTGCGCGTCAAAATAAGAGCAGAAGAGACGTTATGAAAAAAAGATAAAGGTCCACGAACCGTACTGTAGAGGTGCTTGCTGCTCACCATTAATACTTGTTAGGCTGTCCACCGTGACATATAAAATGTCAGCTGGTGAGACAACAAGCAACACAGGCTGGCAGCCGCACCATGAGCCGATCATCGCTCAAACCACGTTCTTGGCCCTCAGAGCCCTAAGCATCACCCTATGCGCCCACGGATCACACTGCTGACAAAGATACCTGACACCCTCCTGCTCCTTCCTCCGCATCTCCTCCCACCCATCCGGCAGCGCACCCCTAACACATGCCTCATGCTGCCACACCCCACACCCATCGCCATCACAAGCGACCCAAGGCCTTTTATCGCCAGCGTCACAGGCCGTGTCGCCGCACACGCAGAAAACCTTGTTCGAGCGCTTGGAGGGCGCGAATTCGCGGCCTAGGAATTGGCGGGCTAGGACGCGGGCGGAGAAGCGTTTGGATGCGGCGGCGGTGAGCAGGGCGAGGCGGTGGGTGGCGGCGAGCTGGGCTTCGGGGGGGTTTGCGGGTAGGAGGGTGCCGGCGGCGATGGCGGTGATGCGTTGTTCGGCACTCAGCGGTGGTGCAGGAGTGTCCTGGACTGGTGGTGATGCGGTCGAGTCGGTGGTGTGGGGAGGACGCGTAGTGGTCACGCCGCGATGTGCTGGAAATAGTGCTGGTAGGAGGGGACGCAGTGGGGCCTTTGTTGGTCCCGCACCTGAGTGGTCTTGAGAGGCGGCAAGATGAGGGGGCTCTGGAGAAGGTGTTGTGTTAGCAGGGTTGATTGCGCCAGAGGATAAAAGACGTTCCCAGATAGGCAGGGGAAATATAGACTTACCTCCATCATCGGGTACTTTTGCCTTTCCCTTGCCCTTCTTGCGAGGCTGAGCAGGAGCAGCAGCTCGGAATGCAAGTGGATCTTGCTCGTACATATCTTCCGTAGGCAAAGGAAGGAGATCCGTGATTTCTCCTGGACTGTCACCCAATACCCCCACGTCCTCCTCCTCCCTACGCCGAATCTCCAAGACCGACAGCTCCCCAACAGAACCCCTGAATACGATAAGTGCATGTATGTTAGCAGTATGACCCGCCAAGACGTCTTGCAAGGCACCATGGACCCGTAGACGCTTTGCCTCATACTCCTCCCTCGTGATAGGGGCGGTGAGGAAGATAAGCTCGCCATCAGTGTACGTGTGTGGGATGCATTTGATGGTTTGGCTAGCAAGCTCAGCTTGCGCGATATCTTTGGCTTTCAGCGTCTTGTTGCTTCCGAAAACTTCTTCGGCGTCTTTCTTGTTTTGCTCGCGCAGACGCGCCTTGTAAACCTTCTGGAGCCAACCGGCTTTGCGCTTGGTGTACTCCTCTTGGGTGTAGAAGTGCTCGCGCAGTGGGGGTGATGATGCAGGTGTCTCCATTTCGTGCTGATGCGTGTGCACGTTAGCGAGGATCAGCCGAGTGCCTTTTGTCTTCGCTTTTGCTGAGTGTTGCTGGGCGTGACGAGCGAATAAAAAGCCACTGATACTCCTGGGGATGATGCAGAGAAGTGCGCGAGAGAAGCTGACCTTTGCACGCGTCGAGGGGCTCCCTATGTGACCACACGTTGTCTCACAATGGATAAGAAAAAGATGTTGACACAAAGGAGACATGGGAATGTGACTTGCTTTATGTGGAAAGAGTAAGCTAAGCTTGAGAAAGCAAGTGAAAGTAGTGAATCGGAGCTGCCAAGGCCACCCGCTGTTGATGGGAGCCCCCATGTGAGACGAACACCACGTGCAGGCCAGAATAACCCCTCTAGCACCCTTTTACATCTGGTATCGCCTCATTCCCCTCCCGCATAAGACTGGACAGCAAAAGAAGCAAATAGAGAGTCAACTGACGGAGCATAAGACCCAATGACAAAAGAAACCGCTCCGCACAACCCCAGCATGGACTGCCGGCGCATTTAAGCTCCATGTCATGCCAGCTCTGCTCATCTCATGCCCTCGATGATGTACGAGAAGAAAGACGATGTTGGACGCGCAAGAACCAGCAAAGGAGAAGCAGTCATAAAGGAGACAAAGGCAAGATGACTGAGCAGGAACCCGTACCACCCAGAGACTAGGTCATCAGCGACCTAGCAGCGAGCTAGGCAGCCCTGAAACCCCACGGTAACCACATTCGTCCGGACTTGATACCATTGCTAGACCTCATTCAGTCTCCCAGGAGATCCTCATCACGCTCCGGAGCTCTTCCAGCATAGAGGGCCGTCTCAGCTGCTGACGCCATAATACCCTGAGCCGCATGGCTACGCGTACGAGTAGTCTGTCTGAGAGTCAAACCGCTGCGCCGTGGAGAGGCTGGCGGCTGGGGAGGTATGAAGTAGAAGCCGGGGTTTGCATCTATCTCGACTGCAGGACTGCTCGCGCCGGATGAGGTGTCGTCCTGAGACTCAGGGTGAGAAGGTGCAGCATCTGCCATGTTCATGTCCTCTGGACTGTTGTCGGGGTCGGTTGCACCCTCCTTGGCTGGAGAAGTCATATCTGCATCTGAAGCTGCTCCAGTATTGGAGGCTGGCTCCTCCGAACCTTCGATGCTCTCGTACACGACGTTGCGGGTAGGCCTGTAGTTGGCCAGGTCGTTAACGACAGCGTGGGGAGAGATATCGGCGCGTGTGGTGAAGACTGGCCACTCCATGGGGACGCGCCAGTCCGTCTGCTTAGACTTCAGAGCACAGCTTCTGTATGCAGCGGTGAGCCTGAACTCATGACTGCGTCTGATTGTTGGGCTATTCCCCAGCTCTCTCTGGAGTTCGGTGATGCGCGCAACGGTGAGGTCCATCTGGCGATCGACGGTAAGAATGGCCACCTCGACGTAAGCACCATTGGACAGCTCTACCACAACATCCTCCATCATCTCGTCCGGGTACATTGGCATGCCTCTACGCTGGCCATTCTTTTGGTACAGGAGAGCCTCGCATTGAACGCGGTGGAAGGCGAGGCTGGAGAGCTCTGCTTCCAGATTGGCAACCCTTCCGCGGTTGCTGATAACGAACTTGTCAACATTGCTGTCCAGGAGGATGTTGACGGGCAGGGGGTTTGGAGGGACAACAACATCAGTGGTACTGATGACCACAAAGGTACGTGAAGTACTGTTGTTGGGTTGGTCCAAGGAGGAGCTGGAGTTTGGTCGGATACTCTCCGCCTCTTCCATTGTTCCCGTGTGATATGAATCGACTTGGCCGTTCCAACCACAGAAGACAATCGAAACGGGCATCTTGTTCTGTTTTCGAGTTTGACTCGAAGCTTTACTGGAATAACACGTGAAGGTTTGAGTTACAGGTCCCGAAAAGGCTGCTTCGGCACAAGTGTTGCGCGTTGTCAGATGCGTGAAGGTAACTTCTGAATCAGGTGGTCGTGCCGGCGTCAACAAAGTGTGCGCTGGGAGATGACTTGTGAAAGGTTAGTATGTCCTCGTCAAGGGTACGTCCTGGCATGCTCAACTCACGCGTATGTCGAGGTTAGAGCCCTATATACAATTTCTTCGTCGACTCCTGTCGATAGACGCGCCACTGCTTCGGAATGGCGCAGCGCTGGTGAGAATGAGCGAGAGCTTGCAATTTGCTCCTACTTCTCCCGCTTGATATCTGTAAAGGGCGGTGATGGGCGCTCACAGACGTGGAATTCTGTGACGAAAAGCGTGGACAGCTGGATTTGCTTGATTGTTGTCGAGGATGACTAGCAGAAGAGTGAAGTGGTGCTCAGTCCGGCCTAGTGCACACAACAACGTGATGCACTAGCTTTACAACACGTCCACACAAAGCACCCCTGCCGAAGCGTCGACCAAGGGCTTGGATGCCGCTTTTTCAAAAAAGGGATGTTCGAAAGACACCTACAAGGCTCATGAGACTAGAACAAACAGCCTCTCGCCGACTCAACAGTCGACAGATGCGCTGCCAACAATTCCACACAGCCAGCTACTGCATCCTTCAACGACTTGACTACAGGCTAGAAGAGGCTCCACCGACCCGGACTGCAAGACAACATTACCAGGCACAGTAGACTCTGAGTGCTGAGCTGATACAGAGACATCGAACAAGTGGAAATGAGCAGCACAGCCAACGAAAGATTGGGGGGAGGGGGGTAGCTCGGGGTGCCAAGTCCAGTCTTTGATTGAAGCGAAGCAAAGAAACAAAGAACCACCGCAATACCTCAAAGCGAGTCCCTACTTCGCAATGAACTTGTTGTTGCTTCGCCCACTCGAGAGCTCGAAAAGCCATCGAGATGCGATGGCAGCACTCTCTCGTACTCGACAGGCAGCACCATATTCGCTCAGGAGAACAGACCGTCGACCGCGCGTGTCAAGAAAAGGCGACGAGTCATTATGGCAAGCTTCTGAGAGCCGAGAGCGTTCTTGTATGAGTATATTCGGAAGCCTATAGGGGGCATATTTGTCGCAAAAGAGGCAGGGATACTTTCATAATAGATGTTGGGTATACCAGTTGGCGCTTTCGTAGAGGCAGAATGTCCCTTGAAACAAGGACATGCAACGCCAAATTCGAGGAGGCTTCGGGCGAACAAGAGTATACCTGCCATGCCCGTTGTGTATGAAAGCAATGAGACAAAGCGTGATGTTGTTGCTAAAAGATGAAGTCTGAAGTTGGCGTCCTGCAAGGGCCTCCCGCCCTCGACAGGGCCAACGAGAACGTGAGCGCCAAGGCGCACCATTCCACACTCCTACGAGGCAACACAGGCCACAGAATGCAACTGCACCAGTGACGGAAACGCGGTTCAGAAGAAATCAGTACCATTGTTCATAAGCTATACATCAACTAAGAAAAACCCGTCATGATCCGACTCGACAAATTCATGCACACAATGTACAGGGGCAACATCTGCAGGTGGGCCCGTGTGTGCTAACCAAGGATATCAACTTTCGTCATGCAAACAAATCCATCAGATCTCGGCTTTCATATCATCCTTCTCTTCTTATGCCGTTTCAACACTTTATACCGCAGGGCCAGCCTTGATGACTTCCGGCGTCGCCTCACTGGCGTACTTCTCAAAGTTCTCCACAAACAGCTTGCCCAGCTTGGTAACCTCACCCTTGAAGTCCGCAGTGCCCGTCCAGCTCTTGGCCGGGTTGAGGAGCTCATCTGGCACATTGGGGCAGGTCTTCGGAACCTGAAGGTTGAAAGTCTCGTAGGTCTCGTACTCGACCTTGGCCAGCTCGCCGCTGTGGATAGCGTCGAGGATAGCGCGGGTGTACTTGAGTGGGCAGCGCTTGCCGCCGGTGGTGGCGCCGGCGCCGACCCAACCGGTGTTGAGGAGCCAGGCGTTGGCGTTGTGCTCGGAGATCTTGTTGGCCAGCATCTTGGCGTAGCGCATTGGGTGCAGAGCCAGGAATGGCTGGGCGAAGCAGGAGGAGAAGGTGGCTTGGGGCTCCGTGACGCCCTCTTCGGTTCCGGCCATCTTCGAGGTGTAGCCGGAAATGAAGTGGAACATGGTTTGCTCGGTGGTGAGCTTGGAGATTGGTGGGAGGACACCGCGGGCGTCGCAGGTCAGGAGGATGATGTTGCTTGGGTGGGAGTCGGAGATACATGGGATCTTGGTGTTCTCGATGTACTCGATTGGGTAGGCACTACTCTCTGGTTAGTCTTGTCCATACATATAGATATATAGAGTCCTGGGAGTACATACCAGCGAGTGTTCTCGGTGAGGGTGGCGTCGTCATAGTCGACAACTCTGGTGCTTGGGTCGAAGACGACGTTCTCGAGGATAGAGCCGAACTTGATGGCGTTGAAGATATCTGGCTCCTTCTCGGCGGAAAGGCCAATGCACTTGGCGTAGCAACCACCCTCAATGTTGAAGACACCCTTATCCGACCAGCAGTGCTCGTCATCACCAATCAGAGCCCGCTTAGGGTCTGCGGAGAGAGTGGTCTTGCCGGTACCAGATAGACCGAAGAAGACAGTGACGTCGCCGTCCTTGCCCTGGTTGGCGGAGGAATGAAGAGTGAGGACATTGTGCTTCACTGGCATCTCGTAGAAGAGAACAGTGAAGATACTGGGTGCGAGTGCGGTTAGTTTGGGGTTTTGCGTGAGAGGATGGGGAGGGGTTGGCGAGAGGGAGGAGGACAAGGGGATAGTGGTGGTGGTACGGGGCTGGGTGGGTTAGGCTCACCCTTTTTTCATCTCTCCAGCGTACTCAGTACCAAGAATGACCATCTCCTTCTCGGCGAAGTTGATTGCCACCGAGGTAGCAGAGGTCATACCAGTGGTGAATCTGTTCGCTGGGAAAGCACCAGCGTTGTAGATGACATAGTCAGGGTGGAAGCCCTCGAGCTCCTCCCTCGACGGGCGGATGAGCATGTTACGCATGAACAAGGCATGGTATGCGCGGGCACAGACAACGCGGACGCTGATTCTGTAGCGCGTATCCCAGCCGGCGTATCCATCAATGACATAGATGCGATTCCTGGTGTTCAGGTAATCGACAGCGCGTTCTCTGTTGATCTTCCAGACCTAATGTATAAAGTTAGTATACATCATGAACTGTTGAGCGTATACAGTATAGTGGTCGACATGTTGTAGGGCTAGCCGGTTGTAGAAGCCGAAGGTCAACCGGAGGTGGGGAATGGTCAGCCTCGGCAAGCGGGATGGCTTGGGACGGGAACGCGAACGCTGACCCCTGCGCAGTGACGTCTCCAAACACCCCGCGTTCGAGGGGTCAGCCCGGCAGTAATGTCGAAGATAATTGTGCAGCCCATGACAATAGGGGTATAAGATAAAGGAATAAAAAAGGAATAAAACATACGTCTGTGGACATGGGCTTGTTGACCGGACCCCACCAGACCTCCTTGTCAGACCCTTCCTCTTTTACGATACGCTTGTCCGAAGGCGAACGGCCAGTTTTCGCTCCTGAGTAGGCGGACAGGGCACCGCTAGATGTGATGGCAGAGCCGGTCTCGTACACGAGAGCATCTTCATAAAGGGCAGCGACGGAAGGGTTGGCGACCTGCAATGGACGTTAGCAAATCAATGGATTCGTAGATGTGGAAGTGGGGTGCAGGTACAATAGCGACTCTATCGTAGTCGATGTGTGCTCTCTCGTGAAGCTCCTCCTCAAGCTCAGTGTGCTCACGCTGAGGTCTGGCGAGTATGGTTAGTTTGTGCACACGACGACATGGTCGGAGATGAACTGATTGACATACTGAACACCGCTAGGGTGGAGAGCGGTCTTGTTGACTGATTGGGCGACCATACTGTGTGTCAAAGATGTGGAATGGAAATTGGTCTTTTGTTGTTTGGCTACCTGTTGCCGAACGAAGTCTTCTTGTAGGGGAGATGGAGATGATGGGCGAACGTGCGGGCCGTCCTTGTTACTTGTACTCGTACCAGACATGGCTGCGCTTGTCGTCGGGAAGGGCAATTACGCCTTCTCCACACTGTTAGCTACCTACATCCATCTACCGAAGACTAGCCTGGGCTCTGGGGGGCTTACGACTCGGTTGTCGCTGGCGGGACGTCGCTGTGATTGGCTGTGCTGGGCTCTCAGACGAAAGAGAACCGGAAGGAGCGCTTGGTTGCGGTGGACACGGGAGAATTCGGAAAGCTGATTGTACTATCAAAACCCGACTTGCGACGAATATTGTCTGGGATGGAAGAGATTCCGCGATTCGATTAAATATGTTGCTCTACGGGCATACGGGAGCTGAAGAATTGAGAGGTTCGTAATATCCTCGGTATCTGCTGCTTACCACCGCAGTAGCGGTCGACTGGCTATTGGCCGTCCGTTGGGTGACGTAGACTTCTTAAAGTTCCCTTCTTGCGGGGAGCTGGAGTGGAGACGCCACGCCGAGACCTGGAGGTGAAGCTGGGTGCTGCGGCAGCGACAGCGACATCAGTGATCGATTTCCTACTAGATGCCTAACCTAACTGGGTCATGCCGCATCATTGTTTCCACGGCTATACCCACACTCATCATCACGTATTTTGAGTTTATTCATATACCCGCGGTACGTGTGTCGGCTAGAGAGGCGTGTATGCCGTAGCTGAGGATAACTTAGATGCGCCCTGGGCACTCATCATCGGCAGATACAGCCATTGGCCCGCACCACCTGGAACCAATGATGCTATATTGCACATTCGACTATACATAGAAGGTGGGTCCCTAACGGGCATTGCCACTGAGAGCTGCCTTGACCCATATAGCAGTACATCTTTCAGGACGGACCGACTATAGTAAGTCAACACGAGAACCGCAATTGGTAATTGTAGTGAAGATTGTCGTCTAATATACATTACATATTTTTATTTCATAACATCCAGTCTTGCTCCACAGCTCTTGCGGTCACTACACCTTCTCCCCACCAACCTGACTCTCCTTCGTCCTCTTCTTATTCGCCTTCTTCTCCTTCCTCGCCTTCGGGCTAAAGAATGCCTTAATCTCCCTTCCGCCCTGCAAGTAAAGCCAAGAACAAATAAACACGACCGAGAAATTAAACAGCACGTAAGCCCAAAAGAAGCCATAATCCCGCCAATGATGCCTAAAGTAAACATTAAAACTCGCCGCAAACTCATCTCCAGTAGCATACTGGCAGAAGCCACACAGTCCATTGCTCTGCGTAATGACATAACCTCCGGCCTCGGCCACGTAAGGCCCAGCGTAGCTTTGGCAGGTCTGGCCGGGAGGAGCGGAGAAGGAGGCGAGTTCGGAAGAGGCGCAGCGTACGGGTTGGTTGTGGACGATCAGCCCGAGCAGACCTTCGAGCAGGTAGTGGAAGGGTGTCAGCCAGTACATCCAGCTGCGCCAGAAGTAGGGGAGAGCGGCGTATGGGACGACGACACCGCAGAAAGAGACGACGAAGAGGAAGAACATGGGCACCAGGAGGGAGGCCAGGAGTTCGTTAGGAGAGAAGCTGCGGTAGGTGTTAGTATAACTGGATTAGAATGTGATTGGGTAAAACTCACGATGCAATAGCTTGACCAAAACCGACATAGAACATCTCGAAGACGCAGATGAACATCCAGACCAGCGCGGCGGTGTAGGTGTCTCGTGGGAAGAACGGCGCAAAGTACCAACAGCACCAATAAATGGTACCAGCAACGAAACTGTACGGCAACTCGACCAACACCGCACCGGCCGTGAAGGCAACCCAACTATAGATCTTCGCATTTGCCTCTCTACTCTGGTAGATATCCCTGAACTTCAAGAATCTTGGCTGCAGCTGCTGGATCAGGGGCGGCGAGATCGTGAGCGTCATAAAGATCGAGAAGAGGCGACTCTGCATGTCAATCTGGCTATTCCCCAAATGCCAGAAAGTGAAGGCATTGAAGAGGCCCGTGAAAATATGCAGCATAAACTTGCCCACAATGTACTCAGGGCTGCGCCAGTAGGCGACGAAGCTGCGGTGCACGACAGTGTAGATTTGGGTACCCAGTGGCATGGCGAATTCACGGCTATCGTCTGTCTGCCCGGTTGTGGATGCGTTACGACGACTGCTGGTCATCTCCTCGATTTCGCGTGAGCGGGCCTCCTTTTCTTGAGACTTCTCCCATACGTCACCCCAGTCTTGCCCTTTGTAGTCAGGGTTGCCGGCACCGATCGCTTCGAGCATGAATTCGGCTGGGTTGGTCTTGGGAGGGCACTTCTTCGCGCCGTTGCTCTCCAGGTAATCGAGCAGTTTTCGGGAGTCGTGACCGAGCTCTCCGTGGTATACAAGGCGGCCACCACTCTTCAGCAGAATGAGCTCGTCAAATTCCTCGAACAGCACGCTAGATGGTTGATGAATAGTGCACAGAATAGCTTGTCCTGCATCGGCCAACTTCCGCAAAAAGCGAACGATGTTGAACGCAGCGCCAGAGTCAAGACCGGACGTAGGCTCATCGAGGAACATGAGTAGCTCAGGCTTGGAAGCCAATTCAACACCAATAGTCAGGCGTTTCTTCTGCTCCTGGTTCAGTCCCTCGCCTACATTACCGATAGTAGCACCAGCGATCTCCCGCATCTCTAGCAAATCGATAATGCGTTCGCAGTAGTCATACTTCTCTTGCAAAGGAACCTCCTTCGGCTGACGGAGCTTGGCGGAAAATCGCAGTGCTTCTCTGACAGTTGCAGTTGGTTCGTGTACGTCCTGCTGCTCAGCAAAGCCACTCGATCTCTGGAAACTCTTCGGCAGTGGTCGACCATCGACCAGAAAGTCGCCGGAAACCACGCCGAATCGAATACGCTGAGCGAGCGTATTAAGCAATGTAGTCTTTCCAGCACCGGAGGCACCCATGAGCGCCGTCAGCTTGCCAGGTCGGACATAGCCTTGCACACCGCGCAGAAGCTGCCTCTCCCCACCCTCGTATGGGATCGTGTAGTTGACGTTTTGCCATGTGAAGACGGTCTCATTTTTCGCTACCCCTTTGACGGTGTCGTCAGACTCAGAGCCACTTCCGCTTCGGCTGCCTTTCTCATCCATCGCAGCCGCACCATCTGTCTTTCCTTTCTCGATGTCTTCAGGATCATGACCAGTTTCCATGGCCTTCTCCACCGTCTTCGGAACTTGGCCACGCTTGAAGATGGTGACTGCGCCACCACCCTTGTTCGGACGCTGGATCTCCATACCGAGAGCAGTGAGGCAGACGAAGAAAAGGAAAAAGGCACATATGAAGCCAAAGTTGCGCCAAAGATGAGATCGGGAGTACTGATATGCAGTGGCGATATAATCTGAGCCCATGACAATTGTGGAACCCGGCGTACTGCCTTGTATGGTGCAAGACTGGTACTGTGGCTGCGCCAGTGGGCTCTGAGGCACTAGATATGGCGACTCGCACTGTATCTCGAGGTTATAGAATTCGTTTGCCATCAGGGCCTCGAAGCCATACTGGACCGGATTGATCCAGCGGAGCCAACTGAACCAGGGATGCATCTTCGATGGAGGGATAAGATAGCCGGTATAGACAACTAATGCTTGAATGGCGACTCCAGTAATACGAGTCGCCACATCCAATGATCCCACCAGTGCACCTATAGCGCGGAAGAAGGCGTACATGGTCATCGTCAGGATAAAGAGGAACAACAGACTGATGAAGAACTGGGACGGTGTGCGTTGTAAGTTCGACATGAAGTAGACCACGATGTCGAAGATTGTAACCTGGACGAAGACTAGTGGCACGTCGACAACCGTCTGCGCGATGGCGTATGCAGCAGGTCGATAAAACTGGAAGCTCTTGTGCTTCAATAGGATCGGACGAGACTGGAAGGCGGAGGTGAGCTCAGCAAGAGCAAGGAGGGCGTTGAACAACAACATGAAAAACATAACACCTCCACGAGTGAAGACGCCAGCGGAAGTCTTGGGCATATCGTAGAACAGACTTCCTACTATCAGGGCCTGGAAGAGGATACCGCCCCACTTGCCCCCAAGCGACTGCTTGTCGCCAATCATGACGAGGAACTGTCGATGGGTGCATGCAGCGACTTGCTTGGGGAAACTGATGGTGTAGTTCTTCTTCTTTGTTGCCTTGCCCTGGGCAGCGTGGCGCTCTTCAACAAGCCGCTTGGTGTCCTGTTCGAACTCCTCAATCTCAGCCATGTTCATTTTCGCCCGGTCGCTCTTCGCGAAGATATCGCCGAACTCGTCGGCCGACCGCGGTATGCGGTCCTCCCACCCCTCCTTGATGTGACGCTCGTGCTTATCAACCACAGAGGTCAGAAAGTCAGCAGTAGTCCACCGCTCTGGTTGTACAAAGCCCAAGTCCTTGAAGTATCTTGCAGCATCGTCTGCAGGTCCGAAATAGCAGCAGCGTCCGCCATCAATCAGACAAACTTTATCGAAGCAGTCGTAAAGTGACTCGCCAGCTTGGTACAGAGCGGTGAAGGTACTGATGTGCGCCATGTTGGTGAGCGATCGAAGAGACTGGACGTACTCCAGCGCAGTGCTTGCATCGAGACCTCTGGTACTATTATCCCAGCACTGAGTGCTTGCTTTGGTGATCATGGCCTCTGCGATGGACACACGCTTTTTCTCACCTCCAGACACACCGCGGATGTACTCATTACCCACTTTGGTTCCCAGAGTGTGCTCGATCCAGAAGAGCTTAGTCACCACGCGAAGGAATTCCTGGACGTAAGCTTTCCGAGACTCGCCCTCTTTCCGTGAGTCCCTGCCAGGCGTCTTCGTTGTAAGTGCGAAGCTTAGTGTTCTCTTGACGGACAATGTCGCATAGTGCAAGTCATCCTCCGGATTGTACAGGATCTCGCCGCGGTATTTCTTTCCCATCGTGTGCGCGTCTGTACCGCCGTAGGTGACATCGCCCTCAATGCTCTTGTAGCCAAACCGCTGATTCGCAAGCACCTTGAGATAGGTAGAACAGCCAGCACCAGGACGTCCCAGTACCAAGACCATCTCTCCCGGCTTCACACATCCACTAAAGTCATCCAAGATAGTCCGTACCGGAGGCTTTCCAGCTGCCTGCTTCGGGCCGCGTGTTACCAGATTCTTCAGGAACCGTGGCAGGCCCAGGAATATATCACCGACCGTGGGCTGCAGCGCAGCTCCAAGCCCCATACCCTTGACGGTTAGATGTTTGTACACCACACCAACGTGCCTTGTCTTTTCCTCTTCGGAATGCTCCTGCCGCGATCTGCCGAACATGCGCGACATGAGCCGATTGATCTCTTCCTGCTCCTCCAAGTGCTCCGCATCTTGCTGTGTTGGGGCGCGGCTCAAGCCGCCAGAGTTGCTGGTCCGTCTTCTAGACAAGACTCTGAAGAGATCATCTTCGGTCATGGGCGTCTTGCTAGGAGTCTGTTCCAGTTTCGGCCGCTCATTGTTTTCGCTCGCTGCTGCTTTGATGGGTGCGTAGGAGTGATCCTCCTGATTGACCTCCTCAACGCCATGCTCGCCATAATCTTCGCTTGGTCGCTCCACTTCTTCGGTAGGGTGGTATGGGCGCTTGTCAACCACTACAGGCGGCGACGGCTCGGATGCTACAACAGTGTCGCCTGAACTACGCGATCCCGTCCTTGCGGTAGATGCGACAACAGCAGCGCCAGTTGCAGCAGCAGCGCCGGCACCGGCATCTGGGCGATAGTTGAGCCAAGTGCTTCTGGGTTGGGGTGTTTCAGTCTCGTAGCCGCCATCTAGTTGTTCGCTATTGCGCAACGGTGATGGCTGTGGATAAGATGTGGTATAGGACTGCTGTCTCGAGGGCTCCGCAGGTGTCTCTGGCCAGCCGCCAGGAATATCCTCATCGTGAGGTGTGGGTCTGTCGTCCAGACCAGCCATGGTCCCAGGTTGACAGGCTTTCGAGCCGCAGGGTCTCGGTAGAAGCTATGGGGCCCCGGTGGTCGGCAATGGGGCCGATTGATGGCAGCCGTGGTCACTGGTGGGTATGCAAGGCGAGGTATGAGAGGCACATACAATGTGGAATGTACTGTAACAGGAGACTAAATTGGGAATGTACGACGAGCGACGGGGGGTAATGGAAGGCCAAGCTATTGTGATATCAAGGCGTCATGCCGTGGCGCTCGGAGGTAACAAACAGCGAGAGTCCGGCAACACACCATTCGCGCTGCAGGCAGTGACACGCGTACCTGGACATGAACTCAACGGGACCATTGCCTTATCCATGGATTGTTAGGGGTGGGCGGTCGAACAACGGCGGGATCCTCTAGGGCTCTCGTACGTAATGACGTACGAAGCAATGCACTCCCGTCGCCCGCGGGGGGAAAGAGCTCAGGGGAAAAGCAAACGGGATCGGAAACGGAAACAACGGCCATCCGAGATGCAGATGCCTCCCGCAGATCGATCTGCCCACTAACGGACATACTGTACAACCATAAACCCGGAGCTTATCTCGATCCATCGCTCGTAGACCATACATGTAACTTCACCCTAAGATGTATAGAAGACGTGCACGATCCTAACCGAGAAACAAAGCATTGACATCGTCAACAAATAGCGTCAGAAGATCTCTTAAGAAGTCAATTTACAGCCATTTTACAGCCATGGTGGAATAAATGTCTGTCACAACATCGGGAGATCCAGCACTGAGATATTCCCGCGGTGATCATATTTGAACTTCCACAAGCAAACGCTGAGACTCCCAAGTCTAGTACCTCGAGTATCCACCACCTTGCCTACCACCTTGGTAACCGCCTTGTCCTCCATTACGCCCACCTCCATTACCGTAACCTCCATTGTGATACCCCCCGTTATAACCCTGATTGTAGCCCTGATTATATCCACCGTTCCCACCGTTCCCACCGCCATACTGGTTGAACCCAATCGGCGGTGGTGGTGGCATACCAGGCACCCATCCCGTTGGTGGTGCCGCGAAGCCATGCTGCGCAGCCTGCTGAGCAAGTGCCGGCGGCAGGTTCGCGAACGGATTTGGAGGCTGAGGTGGTCCACCATAACCCTGGCCGCCACGGTAGTTGTCCGAACCGCCACGGTAGCCATTTGAACCACCATAGCCGCCTCCGTTCCTTCCATCTCCGCCGTAATTGATGCGGCCACGACCTCCGTTCTGGTTATCTAAGCCGACACCACCAAAGGATCTCCCGCTCTTCTCGCTTCTGGCGCGTGTTTGCTCGACGTCGTTGTAGTCGAGCATTGGTGGGTTGAATTGGACGCCTGGGAGGAGCATACTCTTGTGGATATGCTTGCTCGTTGGCATGGTGTAGTTGACTGTGATGGAGTTGTCCTCCTCCAGATCAGGCATGCCACCGTTAGGAAGTGGGAAAGTGAGTTGCGAAGATGGCAAGTATTCCTCGTTCTTCTCCACCTTGCCTGCCAGTCCCTCGGATGTCTTAGCGTTCAGCTTAAGCTTTGCTTCGCTGGCTTTCTTCGAGTAGAAGTTGACACTAACGTCCTCGTACAAGGGGTGCTTGGTGCTGAAGAGCAGGATCTCTTTACCGAACTCGTTCCGATCGTGCTCATCCTTTGACAATAGAGGATACTTCTTAGCCATTGCTTCGAGGAGCTTCTTCGCATCAATAAAGGGGAGAAGAGCAACACCTTGCCAAGCGAACTTCTTGCCGTTGAGGTCGACTTCGAAATCTTCTGGGTAGAAATGCTTGATATCGCTTTCCTCATCCGTCATGAGGGGATGGAAGGGGGCTGGGATCGCATGATTACTGGCGACAGGCATGACACCCATGAGTTGCTCGTACGGTCTGAAAGGCTTCCCCTATTCAGATCTGTTAGTTTGTGTTGCCGTAGGACCGCTTATGATGGTGACATACCTTTTGGAAGTCCAACTTCATGTCCTTAATGTCGACAAAGTCCGCTGCGAAAGGAGCGTAGTGGTGAGGATAATACCAGGTCCAGCTGGGGCAACCCTGGAAATAGTAGAGGAGGACCCATGCTAAGCCCTCGACGTAATCCCGAGCAACCTGGTGCCTGAACGCGAGGTTCTCCGGAGACACTTTGAACTTTTGCTCATAGTATCTGTCAGCATAGCCGTCCTCCCACAGACGCACGGTATCGGGAGGCATCTCGTCAGGCTCCTTCTTCGCGACAGGCGGTGTGTCATTCGCAGGATCTGGCGAATTTCTACCCGGTGTACTAGACTCGTCCCCTTCTTCGATAAGCTCAGCCTTTCTCTTGTGAGTAGCAGAAGGTGGCGTCTCTGGTTGCACGCTACTCATGAGCTCTTCAACGGCGTTCTTCTGCGACTCCTGTGGGGTAGTCTTCTTTGCCATGAGCTTTTCTTTAAGCACAGCTGCTGCGCTCTTGTTCGCGACATTAGCCTTGTTGACGACCATGTCATGAGTCATGTATCGAGGATCTGAGGAAGTCTGTGCAGCTCCGGGGGCGAACGTAGGTAAAGCGTTGATATCCGGAACCGCTTCGCCCCTCTTCCTGCTTCCGGGATACTGAATAGGAGTTTGATCGAAGCTGCTTCCGTCGTTGGACGGTCCGTTGAACGGTCGGTTGCGGCGATCGTTGTTCAACTTTCGTCGCTTGGCTGCCGCCTCCTTTCTATCTTCGACTTCCTTTCTCCGCCTGAAGATAGCGTCCTCCTGTTTAGCGAGCCCTTCAAGAATCATCTGAGCGCGGGCCAGGTCAACATGGCCATCTTTGGTAAGATATCCACCCATGATTGGTAGGTTATCCCGCCAAATTGCAATAAGAGTGTCGATACCCTGTTCGCGGATGTCCAGGGATGGCAGATGCGGCAAGAAATCGTTACCAACGAAGAAACACATAAACACCCAATCATCCAGAGCGCGCTCAAGGTCGAACTTAAAAGGCTGATTTTGTACCGTCATCTCGATTGCGAGGTATTCACGCAGGACAGATACATGTAGCCAGATGAATGGCTTGAGCGGTACAGCATTCTGCTTCTCGTCGAACTCTCCTTGCTTCTTCGCTGGTACGCCCTTGCACTCTGCAGCCATGTGCCCAGGCTGGTTGCAGATGCGACAGCAGCCAGGCTTGGTATCGTTAGCGAAGACGTCTTCTCGGAGCACCCTGAAATGTGGTTCGTGGGTAGCAAGGCCAAGCATAATAAGATCAGCGTCGAGTCCGTAGATGACGTGGCGTGTGTTCGGGTCGTGGGTTGGCGAATTACGCTGACTCCTGATGAACTGCATGATCTTGTGCTCGCCCTCACCAGGGACAGCCGCGTCGGAGATGATGATCTTCATCTTCTCCCAAGCAGGGTCGGTGTTGAGCTTGTAGGCAATCCAGTACCGCAAGCTTTCAGTAAGGAGATGCATAAATGGAGTACCGGGGGTAATGGCGTTGTGATCCCAAGTCTTCTTTGGGCCTTCTCCATCGCCCTCAGGCTCCTGGCCTTGGGCTCTCAGCATCTTATATAGCTCGGCCTTGTCCTCATCCTTCTGCTTCGCTTCTTGCGCCGAACGAAAACGTCTCGAACGCTGCTGGTTCATCTTTGCACGAGGTGCGACGCCATCTGTGAACCTGTTAGTTTATCTCTACACTCCTACATGACCACCGAATGCGCCATACCCCCCTAAGACGTAACGTTGTAGTATGCCAGTACTGCAGCTGTCCCAGGGGCGCATTTCATTCTCTTGCCTGTCATATCACATACCAATAGCGATCATAAGTAACTTCCTCGGCCTGACCATGTTCACAACTCTTTCTGTGTACTCGAAGATCGCCAACATCATCTCCTCCTCCGTCGCTGGAGGCGGTCTATCTTCCGGATGCGAACATGGGTGGACAATTCCGTTCATGTCCAGGTATAGGTTGTCGAACTCCTCTCCATTTGGATTAGGCTTGCGCGCATCGATGGGGATCTTTGTGCCATCAACTTCCTGAGGGTGCTCTTCGATGACAGGGGAGATGATCTTCGGGTACTTCTGGGACAGCCAGCGAAAGAGGGCTGGAACACCCATGATGGCGAGTTATAGTAGGAAGTGCGAGGTCAAAGGTGAGAAGCAGGAGAGGTTGATTAACTGGGATAGGCGGAGGTGGTAGCGCTAGTATCAATTGGCGCGCATGTGTTCTTTTCGCGTGACCTATGTATTCTTCCAGACCCAGAAAGAGTGAATAACCCAGATAGTTCTTGATGTCAAGAGAGCGCGTAAAGAACCTGCGCTGTGCTTCAAGCCGACGAGTCTGAGAAGCCTCTTGCTAGCTAAGTCTTAGAGACGGATCTGGAGAAGGCGGGAGCTAACGCCCGATACGGCAAAGTTACCGATAAGAAAGCTTAATTACGCGTAGCTGTCCTCGCGCGGATGCAATGTTTCAAGACATAAATCTACAAGTTCACGAGCTGAATCTGCCTCACACAGACCCACCTGTCTAGACAAGGGTAGCTAATCACTCAGTCATGATAACGCTCTGGTAGCGAAACTTCACTTGAACCTCCTTCCACGTCGTAACCATGCTCAAGGCACCCCTGAAGCAGACGGCCACAGACACCATCAATACACTCTCGTCTCGCCTTGCATCCGCTACTTTACTTGAGGACCGTCGCGCATCTATTCTAGGACTCCGCTCATTCGCGAAACAGTATCCGGCCTCTGTTGCCAGTGGTTCATTAAGAAGCCTGATAGAATGTCTGCGCACAGATGGCATGGGCCTGGGGAAAGAGGAGGGAGAGGGCGATGTGGATACAGTCCGGTTGGTGTTGGAAACGTTGTTGATGTTCTTCAACCCAGATGAAACCAGTCCGGAAGCAAGTGAGGACATAGCTTTGTGGCTGGCGGACGAGTTTAGCCAGGTATGCAGACTCGCTTTGCTGGAGCCTTTTCCAGCAATCACATTTCGGAAATTATTGCATGTATAGAGACTGAGCTAAGGCGTAGCGTCAAGATAATATTACCATTCTCCTCGACCTCTTAGATCAGCCGGATTATTATGCCAGGATATACTCATTGCAACTCCTTACCGCAATCTCGGCGTCAAGGCCTGAGAGGACCCAAGAGTGTATATTATCCGCACCCCTCGGTGTACCTAGGCTGGTCAGCGTGCTCGACGATGGTCGGGAGGCTGTTCGAAACGGTGCGTATCTGTCCAGACCCGCTTACAGCAGCCTATAGCTCATTATATTCAGCTGCACTTCTGTTACTGGTCGACCTTACGAACGTTTCACAGACCGAGCTACAGAAGATAATTGCTTTCGAGGATGCATTTCCCCGCACATTTCATCTCATACAGCAAGAGGGAGGTATTGGGGACGGGGGAATTGTTGTGCAAGACTGTCTGTCGCTTATCGCGAATCTCACAAGACACAGCTCCTCCAATCAATCCCTCTTCAGAGAGAGCGGTTGCGTCCCGCAGCTGGTGGAACTCGTCAAACAATCCGCAGCAACTGATGCGGAGGAGAACGCCTACAGCCGCGGGAACCGGGAAAAGAACGCCTGGGGCTTATTGGCTGTGGTCCGCCTCTTTCTGGAGAAAGGTGAGGTCGGCACAAAGCCAAACCAGGACGCTTTCTGGCGGTATGGCATGGTCCAGCTGGTGCTTAATTTGGCATTTGAGAATGGTGCTGCTCCACCTATCAGGACCAGTGTAAGCAGATCGGCGTGCAACTCTGTTTGATGACTAGCTTACACGAGGCAGGCATTGAAAACATGTGGCGACATGATAACATCGAATGCACCTTTACAAGAACAATTCGCGGCACTACAGGTAGCGCTAATTACTGAACAGCCCGCCACAAATGGTACGAAACCTGGGAACGCTTTACGAAAAGTCTATGTGATTGAAGCATTGCTCGACCTTGTACTGGCTTCCTCCGGCGTCGAATCGACGGATACACGTTCAGCTGCTTGTGGCCTCATCAAAGCGTATTTTTCGGGATATAGCCGAATCAAGCTCCACTTCCTCCAGCGCGCGATCGCAGGCTACATGGAGGGCGAAGACGAGAAGGTCAACCTGCTCAGCATGCTTCTCATTGGTCCACAGGGCGCATCGGTCAGTGATGCGCCGCGCTACACTTTTGCTGCAGATGTTATCTCGCAGCTCATCTTCGACGAAGCCGAAGCCAAGACTATGCTCATGGGGGTGTCCGAGGGAGATGCGGAGAAGGGAGAAGATGTCGTCACTTGCATTCAGTTGCTCTCTGGCCATCTTATGACTTGCTTGCAGAACGATCTTGACCCGCAAGTCTCGGTTGCTTACCTCAGCCTCCTGATTGTCTTCCTTTTCGACTGCCCACCAGCGGTGAATGACTGTCTTGCTGAAGGATCTGCGCTCATGGGTTCTCTTATTGCTACAGCAGGCATTTCCAACAACTCACAAGTTGCTGCCGATCATACGAAGTCTCTGTTACCAGGACTTTGTGCAACGCTCCTTGGTACGATCTACGAATTCAGTACGAAAGACAGTCCAATCCCTCGGCGCACGCTCCAACCATTTCTCGCGACTCGCCTCGGCAGGCAACGCTACTTTGATGCACTCCGTCAGCTCCGCCAGCATCCTGCAATCAGAGATGCCGAGGTTGCTTCTGAAGCAGGCGCTCTTGACTCGGCCTTCGACTCTGCCTTCATTGAGTGGTTCAAAGATGAGTATGGTCGTATACGCCGCGCCATCGACAAGGATCCTGGCATCGAAGTCGTACCACACACAACCGCCGGCGTCGACCGTGATATACTCGATGAGCTGCGTGACCAAATTGCAAACAAGGACCAGCAGCTGCAGGCTCTGGAGCAAGAGGGCCTTGCCACGAAGCAGAAGAGTGACCAAGTAGAAGCCGACCATCGAAAGGAGATGCAAAGCTTGCAATCTTCCCAAAGGAATCTCGAGGCAGAGATCGAGCGCATCAAAAAGATCAACGAGGCGTTACAGCGCGATCATGAGACCGAGATGCACCGGCTGCAAAGTGAACTGCGTGCGGAAATCGAGAAAGTGCAGACGACAGGCCGAACGGCAGCGCAAAGCGCGCAGCAGCAACACGAGAAGGAAATTGAGCGCTTAAAGGGTCAGCATTCGGCAAACATCGCAAGCGAGAGGGGCTTGGCGGAAGACAAGGCGCGCAAGGCGGCGGAGCAGCGTTCTAAGGAGCATCAGGAAACGCTGGACGACGCGAGAAAAGCGGCGGAGCAGCGCGCCAAGGAGCACGAAGCTGCATTGGAAGAGGCACGCAAGGAGCGTGAAGCGGCGTTGGACCAGGCGCGTAAGGAGCATCAGGCAATTCTCAGCGAGGTCCAAGCCAAGCTTGAGGACAAGGAGCGGGCAGCTGTAGTGATGAGGCAAGAGCATCAGGCTGCAAAGTCAGAGCTTGAAAAGTTACGGGATGAGCACGAAAAGCTTCAAGGCAAGCACAAGTCGCTAGAGGAGGAGTTGCGCCGGACAAAGAGCATGCAGGAGGACTTACAGCAGGTCAACACCAAGGCAATGTCGAGAGTGAAGACGTTAGAGGCAGAGAGCAAGGCTAAAGATGAGAAGATCTCAAGCTTGCAGGAGTCTCAGGATCACATGGACTCGGAGAAAACGGAGCGGGAGAACAAGATCAAAGCCTTGGAGGAGGAAGTGGAGGGTTTGAAGGCAGAGCTCAAGGCGGAGAGGAAAGGCTACGGCGAGCTTGAAACTGAGCTTAACGAGTTGAAAAAGAACTCATCCGGCGGTAAAGGCGACAAGAAGAAGGTGGCTCAGCTCGAGAAGTATCTCAAGGCAAAGGACGAGGAAGTTGGAAAAGAGAGGGAAGAGGCCAAGAAGGCTCGCACTGAGTTAGAAGACATGTTAATGGTCATGTCGGACCTGGAAGGCAAGCGAGATGAGTACAAGCAGAAGCTGAAGGAGCTTGGGGCGGAAGTTAGCGAAGACGAGGACGATGATGAAGACGATGACGATGAAGATGAGGAGGCAGAAGAGGAGTGAGGCGATGTACATGTATGTATGATAGTAGCCTGAAAAAGCATTATGTATCCTCTATAATAAAGGGAATACATGTCGGGTATATTCATCCGTGCATCACCTCTTGCGTGCAGATAATCCAGGCTTGGCGTCGCGATTCCGGGGACCCTGATTCATCGGCCTCCAGATTTATTCACAAAGCTGAGTCACGCCTCGCAAACATCCTTACGTCGTGTGCCTCTCTATAGATCGCCGTTAGACCTTTCACTTCTATTCGACGGCTACCGGACTCAGGCGCGATCATGGCGGTCAATTTTCCCGCTGAGGAAGAGCGCATCCTCGCGCAATGGAACGAGATTGGGGCTTTCGAGAGACAACTGGAACTCTCCAAGGACAAGAAGCACTACACTTTCTACGATGGGTTAGTATGGTATCGCTAGTACAGTGAGAACAGGGATTGAAGGATGTGTATTATAGACCACCTTTCGCGACCGGAACCCCGCACTATGGCCATCTTCTCGCTTCCACGATCAAAGACATCATTCCCCGCTACTGGTCTATGAAGGGCCACCATGTGATTAGACGATTCGGCTGGGACACCCACGGTGTACCTATTGAGCAGATCATTGACAGGCAATTACAAGAAGAGCTCGGAGTGCGAGGAAAGAAGGCAGTGGAGGAGATCGGAATTGCCGCTTACAACGAGAGGTGTCGGAAGGTTGTTCTTACCTACGCTGCGGAGTGGGAGAGAGTTATTTCACGGTTGGCAAGATGGGTCAGCTTCAAGGATGACTACAAGACTATGGATGCCACCTTCATGGAGAGTGGTTGGTGGGTCATGAAGCAGTTGTTCGACAAGGGAATGGTGTACAGAGGCGCAAAGGTCCTTCCTTACAGTACCGCGTTGAACACTCCGCTCAGCAAGAGTGAGGCTCAGGAGGACTACAGAGACGTGCAGGACCCAGCAGTCGTCATCGCTTTCCCACTGAGAGAGGACGAGAACACTTGCTTCCTGGCTTGGACGACCACCCCCTGGACCTTGCCGTCGAACATCGCACTTTGCGCACACCCAGACTTCGACTACGTCAAGATTAAGGACACCGAGTCTGGCAGGAACTACATCCTCATGGAGGCCGGTCTGAAGCAACTCTACAAAGACCCTAAGAAGGCGCTGAAGGAGGGCAAGTACGAGATTGTGGAGAAGGGATTCAAGGGCAAGAGTCTGAAGGGAAAGCAATATTTGCCACCATTTGACTACTTTTTCGAGGAGAACAAGGACATCTGGTTTCAGATGCTTAACGACACATACGTCCAGTCTGATGAGGGTGTCGGTATCGTTCACCAGTCCCCAAGTTTCGGTGAGGACGATTACAACATTTCCCTTCGGGAGGGCCTCATCGACGAGAAGAGGCGGCCTCCAAAGCCGGTAGATGAGTCTGGTTGCTTTGTTCTCCCTGTACAGGAGTTTGAAGGCCAGCACGTTAAGTCTGCCGACAAGAACATCATGAAGCACCTGGAGGAGAAGGGACGCCTTGTGAGAAGAGGACAGATTTTCCACAGATACCCTTTCTGTCCTCGTAGCAAGACCCCTCTTATCCAGATGGCCGTCGACTCGTGGTTCGTCCGGGTGGAGCCTATCGTGCCACAACTCCTGGAGAACCTGGAAAAGACCCACTGGGTGCCGACGCACGTGAAGGAGGCACGTTTCAGGAATTGGCTCGCATCCGCAAAGGACTGGAACATCTCTCGTAACAGGTACTGGGGTCTCCCAATTCCACTTTGGGTCAGTGACGACATGAAGGAGGTCGTTTGTATCGGTTCTATCGAGGAGCTCCGCGAGCTCAGCGGATACACTGGCGAAATCAACGACTTGCACAGAGACAAGATTGACCATATCACCATTCCTAGCAAGCAGGGTAAGGGTGACCTCCACCGCATTGACGAGGTCTTCGACTGCTGGTTCGAGTCGGGTAGCATGCCTTACGCCTCATCCCACTTCCCCTTCGAGGGCAAAGATACGTTCCACGACAAATTCCCTGGTGACTTCATCGCTGAGGGTCTTGACCAGACTCGTGGATGGTTCTACACTCTTTCTGTTCTTGGCACTCATCTTTTCGGCACGTTCCCATACAAGAACTGTGTTGTCAACGGTATCGTTTTGGCTGAGGATGGCAAGAAGATGTCCAAGTCGTTGAAGAACTTCCCTGACCCAACCTTGGTTCTTGACAAGTACGGTGCCGATCCCCTCCGTCTGTACTTGATCAACAGCCCTGTCGTCAGAGCTGAGCCACTTCGTTTCTCTGAACAAGGTGTCAAGCAGGTCGTTTCGCAGGTCATCCTCCCTCTTTGGAACTCGTACAACATGTTCTCGCAACAAGTCACTCTCCTCAAGGTCAACCAAGATATTGACTTCATGTACGACCCGAAGCTGGAAGCGACCAACACCAACGTCATGGACAAGTGGATCCTTGCATCTTGCCAGTCCCTTCTCAAGTACGTCAATGAGGAGATGGCTGCTTACCGCTTGTACACCGTCGTGCCACGTCTTCTGGGATTGATTGAGGACACCACGAATTGGTACATTCGCTTCAACCGCAGACGTCTCAAGGGTGAGTTTGGCAAGGATGATACCCTCCACGCCCTCAACACCCTCTTCGAGGTCATCTACACTCTTGTCCGCGGACTCGCACCTTTCACCCCATACATCACCGACAACATCTACCAACGCATCTCCAAGCACATTCCAAAGGAGCTCCATGGCGAGGACATGCGCTCAGTACACTTCCTGCCATACCCAGAAGTGCGCGAAGAGCTCTTCGACGAGGTCGTCGAGCGCCGTGTCCAGCGCATGCAGGAGGTCATCAACCTCGGCCGTCTCGCCAGAGAAAGGAGAACAGTCTCCCTCAAGACGCCTCTCAAGTCTCTCGTCGTCGTCCACACGGACGAGCAGTACCTCGACGACGTCCGCAGTCTCGAGTCCTACGTCATCGACGAGCTCAACATCCGCGACCTGATCCTCACCTCCGACGAGGAGAAGTACGGCGTCGAGTACTCGGTGATCCCCGACGTGAAATCCCTGGGCCAGAAGTTCAAGAAGGACGCGATGAAGGTCAAGAAAGCGCTCCCCAACCTCTCGGCCGAGGAGATTAGGACATTCATGCAGACGGGCAGCCTCACCGTCGAGGGCTGCGCGCTCGCGGCCGACGATCTCCGCGTCAAGCGCGGCATCACCCAGACCGAGGAGAACAAGAACCTCGAGGTTGCCGTTGAGGCCGGCTGCTTGGTCATCCTTGACAGCTTCGCCTACCCGGAGCTCGCGCAGGAGGGCCTGGCGAGAGAATTCCTGAACCGTGTGCAGAGGCTGAGGAAGAAGGCTGGCGTGCTCCCGACTGAGAGCATCCTGGCGCAGTACCGCGTCATCAAGGATGAAGGTGGCGATCTGGATAAGATGGTCGAGGCGCAGAGGGAGTTGCTGGATATGAAGCTTAGGGGCGGTGTGGAGAAGGAGGCGGAGGCGAATGGGGTTGCTGCTGAGGGCAAGGGCAAGGTGTTGTTGGAGGAGGAGGCCGAGATCAAGGATGTTACTGTCTTGTTGAGGTTGGTGCAGTTGTAGGGAATGGAAAAGGGGAAATTCAGATACTAGACTGGCTTGTATAGACATACATTTGCCATTATATCCAATATGCTTCGCGGACCGCACACCCACCTTTCTGTCAAGTACACATAACCTGACTTTCCTTCCTTGGAAACTGAATCGGAACCATGCACTTGACAAGTTTCTCAGATATATCGCTGCTGTGTTGGATTGCGACGATACAGGTGCCCACCCCTTCTGCTACGAACTACGACGAAGGGAGAGGAGGTTTTTACCGCCTGCCTTGGGTGAAACGATTTTATCCACCAGGACAAAAAGGTCAGATATTTGTAGATTTAAATTTGGAGGCAAGAAAAAGCCATTGAAGGGGAGATTGAAGCAACTATAGTATGACCGAAATGACCCTGCCGTATGTATGCCCGCGGGCCTTTCCCTAAGGTACATATACCGACGACGCCTTCAACGCCGCGCCCAGTCCGCGCTTTTAAATTACACCGGCCGAATCGGAATTGCCATTGCCAATGACAATGGCGGTATCATTCTATAGTACATGTAGTAAGGTCCAGGTGCCTTCAAACCAAACAAAGGAGGCTGACCGTCAGCGGCGGGAAACAGGAATCAGAACTTAGTAACCGTCGTCACGGGCGCTGCCGCCAAAGCCCAAGTCCCGGTCACGACCGCCGCTCCTCTCAGACCTCTCACCACCGAAGCCACCCCTGCGGTCACCACCGCCGCGACCACCGAAGTCGCGGCCGCCTCTGCGGTCACCGTAGCCACCGCCACTCCTCCTCTCACCGCCGTCACGAGCACCAAAGTCGCGCCCGCCACCAAATCCACCACGCCTATCACCACGGTCACCACGGTCGCCACCGTAGCCACCCCTCCTGTCACCGCCACCGAACCCACCACGGCCCCTAGAACCACCGGCGTCCTCCTCAAACTCCTCATGACCAAGGTTCAAGCCCGGGATGCGCGCAATACCGAGTTTCTGCGCGAGGCCGAAGCCGATCTTAGGCGGGTCCGGCATGCCCCAGCCGAAGCGGGCGAGGTTGTTCATCGCAGACACCAGATCCCTCTTGCGGTCGAACCAAGCATATACACCCAGCAGAGACCTATAAGCCTCGGACTTCTCCTTCGCGGGGACCATGCGGATGGCGTTTGCGACCATGCCGAGCACGCGGGCGGCGGCGGCCGGGATCTGGGCCTCCTGGCTCATATCCACGGTTGCGGTTTCGAGGCTGGCGTCGCGCTGGATCG
Source organism: Zalaria obscura (assembly GCA_024184665.2). Classification (NCBI taxonomy): domain Eukaryota; kingdom Fungi; phylum Ascomycota; class Dothideomycetes; order Dothideales; family Zalariaceae; genus Zalaria; species Zalaria obscura. The sequence continues at coordinate 294,079 of JAMKPW020000005.1, read as the reverse complement.
GCAGCTGCTTGAGTCTGTAGCGCATCTCGTGGGTCTCGGGCTGGGACAGGATGAGCCAGCCCTCGCCCTCCTTGCCGGCGCGGGCGGTGCGGCCGATGCGGTGGATGTAGGTCTCGCGGTTGCCGGGCAGGCCCATCTGGATGACGTGGGTGACGTTGGGGAAGTCCATGCCGCGCGCTGTCACGTCGGAGGAGAGGAGAATGCCGGACTCGCAGCGGCGGAAGTCGTCGGCGGCGCGGGTGCGTTGGGCTTGCGACAGGCGGCCGTGGATCTCGTAGATGCGGGCGGGGGAGAGGGGGTGGTTTGCGCCGCGGGAGCGACCGGCGGAGGAAGCGTCGGTGCTGAGGTTGCGGAAGATGGAGGCGGCGAGGTTGACTTCGGCTGTGGCGTTGAAGTAGACGATTGCCTTGAACGGTCTAGCGCCGGACTCTTGGGCGGCCTCGATCTGGCGGCTGCAGAGCTCGATCAAGGTGGGGATGGAGTTCTCGAAGCCGTTGACTCCGATGAACTTTTGAGGCACGCGCTGGTGGGTTGGCTCCTCGTCGTCGCGGACCGTGCGGACGAACTCGAAGCCTGGGCGGAGAGTCTGGTCGACGAGCTTGACGACTTCCCTGGGGACAGTGGCGCTGAACATCAGGGTCTGGCGAGGCTTCTGCTGGATGTCGGGAAGGAGATCCATAATCTGGCGGATCTCGGGGTAGAAACCTTGGTCGAGGAGTCTGTCGGCCTCATCGAAGACAAGCGCGTCGAGACCCGGTGCGGAAACACCGCTGTACCTGTCGCCGAAGATATCCTTTAATCTGCCTGGCGTGCCGACCAGGATGTGGCAACCCTCACGCTGAATTTGCCTCAGACCTTGCGACTTCATTGTACCTCCGACAGCCGTCTGCACCTTGACGCTGGTGTTCTGAACCAGTCTCTTCGCCTCGGCGGCAATCTGCTCTGCAAGCTCACGGGTAGGGGAGATGATGAGGGCGCGGATGTCGTCGGCGGTTGTGCGAGGGCCATGGCGGGAGAAGTTGCGCTGGGCGAGTTCTGGATCGGCCTGGATGATTCTTGAAAGGACAGGGATAAGGAAACCGAGGGTTTTGCCAGTACCAGTCTTGGCCTGAGCGATTCTAGCACACATGGTCAGCGTATGTATCTCAAATATAGGGTAGGAATCCTTACATGTCGGTTCCCTGCAGCGCCTGGTTGATGGTCGCCGATTGCACTTCGGTCATAGTCTCGAGGCCCATGTCCTTAGTGATAGTCTTGACGATGGACTTGTGAATCAGATTCCTGTCCTCCAGCTCGTGAAACTTGGTAATTGGTCCGGCGGATGTAGCTTCTGGGGAGTCTGCGCGTACGGCGTGAGCGGCGCCATCTTGTCTCCGGCTGAGAGTCTGGTGGAGTTGTCTGCTGAGGATGGAGGTACGGAGGAGCGGTTGCTGGGACGATCTGGAGACTATCGAGGCATTGGAGAGAAGGGAGGTCTTGGAACTAGCGACGACTGTTCGTGGAAGAGATGCAGCGCATCTCCGGAATGCGCTGAGCATTGCGGCGGTCTTTTGGAGAAGACCCGGTTCGATGGTCGTATAGGAAGAGAAGATGGAAAGGAATGACCAATACGATGAAAAGATAAAACACAATATCCAGCACAAGGGTATCTCTGGAAAGTTGTGATCTGAAAGTTGGATGGAAGAGAAGAGGCAACTTCTATGGCCGGAACTTTTCCTTAGCTTCGACAAGCGTATCTCGCACCCTTTGCTGGCTTTGCACAGACCCGACGCCAAGCTCAGACGAATGGTTGCGGAGCGGAGCGGAGGAGAGCACGGCCAAGCATGTGATCGCAGTACACATATAAATCTACAGGTACATTCATATAAGTCGAAACAGTCGATATTCGGTGCCTGCATGGCGCTACAAATGCAAACGTGTCGCTAAATATCAGAGCAAGTAAATGGCGTTCCACCCATCCCAGAGATATACGCACACAGGGTATCGCTCGCCACACACAACGCTGGCTTCCTCTCCTCTCTCCTCGTTCTTCACACTCCTACCCATAGACATCTCATCTGAACTCATCCATGAACTTCGCATGGAAATCCCTAATCCTGCCCGTCCACTCCGTCCCCGGCGCCAAAAACGTCGTCCTGAAATGGAACGTCCCCTCTCTCTGCCCAAACCCACTCCCCGGCACCAAACAAATACCCGTCGCCTCCAGCAACCTCATGCAGTAAAAGTCATCCGGCTTCTTGCCCTCCTTCTGCGCGGCCTCGATCGCCTTCTGCGGCAGCGTCATCGACGGGAACAGGTACATGGAGCCAGCGGGCGAGTGGCATCCAACACCCTCCATATCCTGGAAGACTTTGTAAAGGGCGTGGGCACGTTCATGCAGTGCCTTGAAGATGCCGGTGTGTTCCTGTTTGTAGAGCTCGTAGGATGGCTCGCCCTCTTTGGGCGGGTTTACCATTAGCTCGACTAGGCATTGGCCGATGACGGGCGCACAGAGCTGGATGGAGACGTATTTGTAGATTTGCGCTACGACCTGTCAGAGGGATTAGTACATGTGTTGTGTGTCCTGCTAATCGACGTTGGGATACGTACCTCTGGGTCGAAGCCAACAAGCTCGTAGTAGCCTCCTCTGTGACCACACTCGCCAACCATGCCCTTACTGATACTGTGCAAGCTGGCAAGTTCGAGCTCATCGAACTTGCCGTCCTTGTTCTTGTCGCTCTTCTGCAGATCCCTCAGGCCTCTCTTGAAGCTGACGAACTCGCCCTCGAACACGTTGGTTTGGTAGACCTCATCCGCGATCACCACGAGCCGGTGCTCGGCAGCGAACTCCAGCACCGCTTCGATATCTTGTCTGCTCAGACTGGCGCCGGTAGGGTTGCCAGGGTTAATGACAACAATGGCACGCACATCCGTGCCCTCTTTCTGCGCCTGCTTCAAGCTGTCCTTGATGACCTCAATATCCGTACCCCACTGCTTCTCCTCGTCCAGCAAGTAGGGCACACATCTCGCATTCAGCACGCTCAGCGTGGCGGTATAGAGAGGATATTGTGGGATCGGCACCAGCACGCCCGTCTTGTCCGACGAGCAGATAATATGGAGCAGCGTACTCACGCCCGCGCTCGCGCCAGCGCTGAGGTAGATCTGGCTCGGATCGCTAGGATAGCCATCCCTGTGCTCGATGAAATCCGCCACGCTCTGCTTGATCCCGGGCGCGCCACTGCTGGGCGAGTAGGCGCCGACACTCTTGACGTCCTTGAGCAACTTCTTGGCCCTCGCAATCACATCGCTCTTGTAGCCCAGCGAGCCCGTCAGCACGTCCTCGTGCTCCAGCAAGCCCGGGTTCTCGAGTATGCTGGTGACCTGGCGGAAGAAGGTGAGGGGCTTCTGGTCCAGCTGCTGCGGGTTGCCGATGTTGGCGCTGATGACCTTGTCGAAGGGCAGGGTTTTGTCGCCCTTTGCGAGCCGCGCGCGGAACTCTTCGCTCTTGACCGCAAGCTCGCCGCGCACGGCATACTCGGCGGCTTTGATGTGCGGGTTTATGTTGTTGACGTTGAGGCTCTTGCGATTCGTGCTGGAGGAGAAGCCGCGGGGCTGGAGGAAGGAGGGGAGGGGCAGGCTGCCCATGGGGCCGCGGAGGCCGGGCATCGAGGCGGTGGTAGAGCTCGGTACAGGGCGGCCGTGGTGCTGAAGTGGGGTAGCTCCTCGTTGTCTGGTGCCAGCTGTAGACGTGGTCGTGGAGCGCGAAGACTGTGTGAATAGTGGCCTAGACCTGGTGACGGATGCGGAGGAGTGCGACAAACACCTGGAGGCACGCGGACACTTGCCGGCGGCGGCGGTAGTGGTGAGACGCCATTTATTGGGGTCCAGCGAGGACGGAGCAGCGATCCTCATGACGCCGTGAGTTGCGCGCGATGGGCGATCTGCCTTGCCAGCCGCGGGGCAAAAAGGAACGCCAGTGGCCCGGGAGATTAGACGACGACGAGGCGAGTGTTGACGATAACGATGTCGGGATATCAGCCTGCAGGAAGAAGGGAAAAGAAAAGGGGACTGCAGATGGGCTGTGGTGTAGTGTTGTTCTCATGCGGGAGGACGTCAATTGAAGAGTCACTTTAAGCGTAGAGGGATAACCGTTGGACTCTCGCCGGCAGTGCCATGACGAATTCCCGCAGTCAAACGCGAACTTGGAAGCGATAACCGCCCCTCCATGCCACCACAGACTCACACAGCGATGGGGTAATGTCGATCAAATCACTAACTGCACCAGTGATTGGAATATAATCTACCATTTTCACAAGACGACAGGGATGATCTTACAGAACAGACACGGCTCCATGGCAAAGAACGGCACGAGATACGTATCGCTATCAGTCATCGTTAAATGGTATCACTTGGCGTAAACATCTACTGTAGTACAAATTACTCCCCCCACGCTTGCTTCCTATCCAACATCAATTACACACACACACAGGGTCTTGCATTCCTCTCTACACATCGACTGATGTAGCCTTGGCCTCAGTGACCTCCTCGCGAGTGGTCTCCCTAGAGGTCGAGACGCCTTCGATCTGGTGCAGACCCATCTTGCTGACATCGTAGCCGTTGGCCTCGAGGTAGAGACGGAACTTGGCGTCCTCCTCGCTGATGGTGTCCTGACCGATGTGTGGAAGCAGGAACAAGGCCAAGCAGGCACTGAGCACGCACAGAGCCGAGGAGACGAAGAATGGGTACTGGCCAGCCTTGACCGGGTCGGTGTCGGCATAGCGGTCGTACAAGATAGCGAGGACACGGGTACCGACGAACGCGCCAATCTTGCCAAAGGCGGCAGCAATACCGTAGTATTGGCCACGAATGGCGGTGGCGGACGTCTTGGATGCGATGAGACCAATGTTGTCGCCGGGTCCCAGTTCACCGAGGGCGAGGAAGATGCCGTACACGACGACGAAGCCGCCGATGTTCTCGACCTTGGAAAGGGGGGCGTAGCAGCCAGCCATGATGAAACCGACGATTGCCTGGGCGAGCACACCGTAAGCGAGTGTGTTACGTGGTCCGATCCAGTCGCTGACAAAGCCACCAAGAATGCAGCCAGGCATGTAGAAGAAGTTGATAAGGGTGTTCCAGCCGAAGGAAACCCATAATTTGCTATTACCTCCGAGAAGATTGGAGATGATTGTCGAAGAGAAGATGCCGAAGGAGTAGGCACTGAAATCGTAGATGAACCAGATCAAGGAGACAATGGCAAGGCGGAACCAGTAATACTTAATGACCAGGAGCCAAGGAGTCTTGGTGTGGGCCATAGTCTCACGCCTGTAGGATTCAGGCTCCTTCAACTTCAGTCGGATATACATCAGAGAGAGTGGAGGAATGACACCCAAACCCAAGCAGATGCGCCAGGCTGCGCGGAGGTGATTCTCAGTGGTCGCGAGGACCTAGTAGGCATTAGTAAGACTTTCTTTAGCTGTTGCTTTGGGATATAGTCGCATAGGAAAGGTGGCGCATTGGGGGTTAATGACATACAACAATCATGGGCACAATCGCAGCAACCACGAAACCAAAGTCAATCTGCACGTTCGTGAACATAATGAACCACCTATTCCTCGTTCCGGATTTAAGCTCGCCAGTGCTCTCGGCGCATCCGACACTACCAGCTGGGTATTCTCCTCCGATGCCGATTCCAAGGAAGAAACGGTAGGCGGTGAGGGCGGCAAGGAGACCGCCAATGCTGCCGCCGGCACCATACGAGCCAGCACCGAGGGCGGCGAAAAGGAGGACGATGATGGTGGAGATGAAGATGGACCATTTCCGCGAGAAGTGATCGGAGGTGTAACCGAAGAGAAGCATGCCAACCACAGTGCCAACGAAGGTGATAGAGCTGACATTGGCCTGGGCGGTGGATTTGGCGTACTCGTCAGGGTAGATGGTGGACAGGATGGTGTTCACGCTTCCGATGACCTACACAGCCGGTCAGCGCATTCGCACGCAATCAGTCGCGGGTTACGTTGATGATGCGCACGCCATTGAGGTAGCCGTCGGAGAAGAGACCAGCGCCGCAAGCAATGACTGGCCATAGACGATCCCAGAAGGACTTGTCGGTGTCTACGAGGTCATCCTCAGCAGCCCTAACACGGTCTGGGGAAAGCTCAGAGGACCCCACTTCTTTGGAGATGATGTTCTTCATTGTGAATTGCCGTCAAGTTATAAACTGCTAGAAGCAAGGGTCTTCGAGCGCAATCGAATGGCTCGAGGGGAGTGAAAGGCGTGGTTTGAGAGAGGGAGGTGTAAATGGAAAGGATGAGCATTCGATAGCTGACCTCGAGCGCAATAAGTACTCGGCTTCAGGACGATCGAGCGGCCTCGAAGAGTGGAGCCCATGCGGTCAGGGTTCGGCCCTAACAGCCAGCCGCTTATCGTTCGGTGCAGCCAGTCGTGGCGGGAGGCGGGCGTGGGATTCGAGACATGGTTGCTAGCGGGGGACCGCCAGACGGCGAATCCCACTTTCTGCCGTCCACGGCTCCTTGCACAGAATTTTCCATTTTCCTCTACGACAGATCTCCCAACCTTACCGCTTGCCGACTGTTCCTCGCCACGATGGGTACGACCCAGGTGTGCATGCTAGAGAATGCCGACCGCCGATTCGGAGGGATGGCCGGGACAAGCTTTCAACTGAGTCGCTACTTGCTTCTCCTCTAGAAGCTTCGCACGTTATTCCGAACTCCCACGTGTGTCGGACGAACATGCTGAGAGGCTTGAGGCTTGGCAGACTTTTCCTCGCCTTAAAGGCTGCTGTCACGCTCCACCCACTCACTCCGCCTGGGACGCCAGCTAAGGTATTCGATGGCGCTGCTCGCATATTGCGCACTATCAGCCTACACACCCTCTTCGACCAGCGCACGTGTCTCGAGGCGTGTGTTGCGATAAGTCGGACCCGTCCTGGTGGCAGCGTCGTAATTCTTCCGCCTCGTCCATATTGCGAAAAGGGACGTGGTGACCTAAATCGGTATTTGTCTCCCCTTCATTGATAACAGCGCTGTCCAGATGAATGGAAAAAAACCTGGCCAGCCCTGCTCCTGAATTTTGCATGTGAAAGCAGATAGATAGATATGCAAAGTCCGCCCTGATCCTATCAGGGAAAAGATCTTTGGGTGTATCGTGCGGCGTGCCTCAGAATGGGGAGCACGAGTCAGGCGCAATAACGTCGGGGAGCCCGTGTAATAGACCTTCCCAGTCAGGAGAGTACCTAGGCAACTCGAGTCGGAGGTTCGTGCTATGGACTAGCCCTCGGCGCTTCTGTCGTGCTATAGTAAAAGAAATACCGTGGTGGGGAAACGACGCTGGGTGCGAAGTGGGAAGTGGACGCGAAATGTGTCTCGAAAAGTCTGGAGAGAAGCCAACGGGCTGGGTGATGGAGAGGTCAGTGCTATATGAACCGTATTTCACCATTGACTACAACTTAGGCTACACCTTAGGGTTCAAACACAAGCTCCTGTATCTTCTCACGCATGTGGTCGACTGGTTGGGCCACAGGTACTGCCAAGCGGCATAAGCATGTTCGCCAAGCCTACCAGCTCTCCACTCCTCATTCCAATACCGACCCTAAACGTTGCTCCAACTGTAGCCGAGACATACCATGGACAAGAATAAGACATTCGCACTTCTATTGAGAAGCACGTGGGAATCAACGACCAGGCTCACGCACGCAAGACTTGAGGGGGACTTCAGGCTATCATGTGAAATTCATCATTTGAGTTGCAACTATTCTACATGTATACTGCCGTCTTGATGACAGGATCTGCTACCAGATGTAATGCTATCTATCCAACGCTATGCCAAAATGTTCATACATATACATTAACATTCAAATCCCATTCCCAGTCTAGAACAATACAACCAAGGACGCAACCAGTGCGACACTCAGTGCGAAGGCCGAGCTCGAGGCAAGATGCACCGCACCGCTCGTGGTGCTGATAGTATCGTTAAGGGCGTATGCGGGTGTGTAGTTAGTCGCCGACGAGTCGACAGTACCGTTCCAGCAGTACTTTTCGAAGCAAGTGTTGCAAACATCTGGTATGGTGGTGCCCGTCCTATTCAAGCTCCTGCCCAAAATGGCACATCCAACGCACGTCGGCCAGTCGCTGTCGACGGTCCCGTTGCCCATGGTCGCGACATTGTAGCCGTTGTTGATGGCCGCGTTCCGCTCGGCGTCCGTGTAGCTGGGAGTGAAGGTGCTGAAGTTGGAGTTGTAAGAGTATGGGGCATTGGGGAGGTAGACGATGATGGGGCTCTGGCCCGTCATGTTGCTGGAGTCGCAGCCGAAGAAGGTTGGCCTGGAGTTTAGGCCTAGGTTGACGAAAGTGTTCTGGTCTGGGATAGCTGGGAAGGCAGTACCGTTGGAGATTGGCAGCAGACTCCGCTCGTAAGTGGCTACGAGCGAAGTACCGTTCGGCCAGTTCGGTGCTGGCTGTGGATCGGCCGTGTCTGCACTGCTGTCGACTGCAAAGATCACATCCACGTTGCGCTCTGGCTGGATGAGCGGGTGCAGGGGAATGTTCTGCAGATCCTCACCACCATCGACAAGCGTGAGCATATCATCGTTTGCGATACGGGAGGTGTCATTGTTGAAGTGGTAGAATGGGTTCGGATAATCCGCGATATCATCTTCGTCTTCGCCAATATCGGTCAGGATACTCTCGAGCGCAGTTTGGACAAAAGAAGGTATGTCCAGGGTCGTCTGGTTGTTGATCTCGAGAAGGAATTGGTTGAAGAGGGTGGACGAGGTGCCCATGACGAAGCCCGTGTTATCGAACCCGCGAACACATCGGTCACCGGAAGGCACGCTACCAGCGCTGAAGTTGGTGCCGAGGTATCGGAGCGGCGCGAAGGCGTATGTGGTTGGGTCCCAAGTACCAAGCTCCCATGGGTTGAACTCGTAGACTGTGGCGTTACCGGTGATAAGAGTCTGGCCCGGCGCACGACCGTCGGAGACCAGGATCGGCATTGGCGTGTTGGCCTGGGAAAAGGCAACGTCGTCTTGAATGGAAGAGAAGGTGTATGCGGGACCGCCGTTTGTGGCATTGACGAGCTGGAAAGACAGGGCACGTCCCCAGTAGTCGGTGATGGTGAGGTTGTAGCCGGCATCTCCCTTGGCGCTAACCTCATCGTAAAGTGTCTTGTAGTATCCTATCGAGTCGAGCAACTGAATGCTTCCCGTGTCTGGACCCTCAAAGATGCTGTTACCGAACTGCCAAAGTCCACCAGAGTCATCTGAGCCAGTATCCTGGTCAAGGATGGCCTGCACAGACGTGAAGTTGTTGGTGAAGAGCGAACCTACAAGCCAGCCACCTCCAGACAGACCAGCCAAGTATGTCGCGGATTGCAACAGTCCTCCGAGGTGGCCCGTACTGGTGGAATTTCTTGTCCGGCTATCAAATGCAGCAATCGCGCCGGCACCGTTCATGAGTGCTCTGTAACCACCTCCAGAAACCGCGATACCGATATTGGGCAAAGCGCTGACATTGCTCGAGTGGTTGTCGATATACGTGTCGGTGTCGAGTCCAGTAATATTCAGCCGGCTCAGAAGGTCTTTCATTGGCGACAGTGTGTTGTTTCTTCTCGTTTCTAGCCATGTCGTCTCATTGGTGGAAAGAGTGGAAGCGTTGCGGATAGTCGGTCTTGTGGATGGGCAGTCCACCTCCGTGGGAGTGTAGCCATCTGGGGCTTGCGGAGTAGCGCGCTTGTCAAACGCAATAAGAGGCGCCGCTAATACCTCAGCAGCGAGTTCCTCAGGTGTCGGGTTTCTGATCACAACAGCTCCGTACGCGGAGGGTAAAAGGGCCGCTGCAGACGCAAGGCCTGCCACCGCTTGAAACTTCATACTGGACGAGGCGTAAGGCGGGAAAGAAAAAGGCGGCAGATACGCGACAGACGAGCGATGGTTCTACATTACAGAGACTGGAGATTTGCACATATATCTCCTAGCACGGCAGAGGCGGAACGCGGCGGGGAGTGACGTTGGGCCACACGGCTTGTGGGAGATGAGGTGAGGCTTGCGAACTTAGGGAGGCCCAAAATCAACGGCTCTTGTTGCATGACGTACGCCAACGATCCTCCGTTCCTGCAGCTGGCTTCGTATAACTGCGCCTCGAGTACGGATTTAGAACTACAGGGATTGTAGAGGCTTATGACAAGATCTTTCCCGCATCATGGCCTCAGCAACTCGTCCCATGATCTGGTCAGGATCTCTCAGCATGTTCGCCATGGCGCACGCGACCACAAACCTCATATGGTCAACTTTTTAACGCCAGCGGGGCGACTAGCGTCGGATCTGGGAGGTAGGGTTGCGGGAGGCCCAGGTGTGGCGTCGGCCCGAGTCAGCGCCTGCAAAGATCCGCGGCGATACGCGTATGGACTGACAGTGCCACTCCCGTGGCCTCCCCTGCACGGCTTATACAGCGAATCGGGCGCGTTATGTCCTCTTCCGTTGCTGTATGCATAAAAGCTGGGGTCGGACTTAACGGTCGAGGAAGGACCGATGGACATGGATCCCGCGGACGATATGCACCATTTCATCACCATTTTCAAACGCTCTTCGGCTCTCTATAACGCCCAATATTGAAGTATGAGCTTAGGTCACGCAATTGCGCCGAACAAGTCAAAATTTCTTCATGAATATATTACTATCGCATTCAGATCGTACAGATCATATCTTAACTCAAGAGACTTCTTTATGCTTCGGTCCAGGTAATCTTGACTGGGACATTCCTGCGACCCTTGGCGCTCCTCTTTAGGGTCTCCCTGGTTGCCAGATCTCTCTTGAGCACAGGGTTGTCGTTGAAAACGCTGCCAGGACCGAAGTCTGGAGAGCCGCCCAGGGTACCGAAGATATCTCCAACGTAGTTGGATGCGTTGACACCCTTGGCAAAGGTGGTGTTCCATCCGTCCAAGATGCCCTCAACGACCTTGACACCCGCACGGTAAATGTTTTGGACTGCCGGCTCGAAGGCACCCTGGTCGGCGTACAAGAGGTTGTAGGTCGCGTCCTCACCTGGGTAAGGGCGGTCGAAGTCAGAAGCGGTACGCATGACAATGATTCTCGAGAAATCGATGAGCTTCTCGATAGCAGCCCGGAGAAGGGACTCTGCGGTCGCGTTGTCTTCCTGAGCTGTAGTGCAGTAAAGGCCAGAACCGTTAGTGACCAAATTGGTGTAGTTGCCAAAAGCAGTGCTCAAAATGGTGCCAGAGTAGTACACGTCAGAAGTCGCGACGTCGCACTTGTAGACGTCTGGGCCTGCGGCACCAGCGGCGTAGACGTCGGCTGTGGCGTAGTTTGCGCGGTAGGCAATGGAAGCGTCAGAGTCGTTCAGAGTGACGTTCTTGGCGAAGTTGTAGGCCATGTCGCGAAGGTTCTCGTTGAACTCGAAGACCTCAGTGCCGTAGATGGACTGTGGGTACTGGTCTGGGGTAACCGAACCTTGTGGGATGTAGCCGGTGGAGAAGTTGGCAGGGATCTCGCGAGGGTCGAACTCGTACTGCAGGGCGACCTGAATTGCGTACTTGGCGAAAGTGACCGAGCCGATAGTGGCGACCTCTGGGTTGACACCTGCAATACCAGCGATCAAGAAGTAGGTCGAAGTCAGGTCGAAGCGAGGGCTGCGAACAAGCGAGCCGATGGTGACAGCGGCGTTGATCTCGCTCTCGCCGGTGGTGAGCAAGCAAATGTCACCGTCCGCTGTGCAGTGCGCATCTGGGAAGAGAGGGCTGAAGCCGGGCACGGTAATGTTGGCCGCGAGGATGTCAAACTCCGGAATGCCGTACCAAACCTCAGTCTCGGGGTCGAACATGGAGATGATGAAAACCTTGGGTTTGACCACATATTCCAAAGCTCTTTCTTCGACAGCAGGCGCAGGCTTAGCGATGAGGGCAGCGGAGGCAAGGCCGGTCAGGCCAATGAAGGCTGTTACGAGACTGGTAGAGAAGCGCATCTTGACAGCAGGATAGAGAGGTGATCGAAGCGAATTGGTGCGGCACTATAATGCTTGCGCGCTCTGATTCCACCTGAAGAAAAGAGGAGGCCTGCGACTGGGTGTCCAACCACGGCGGTATCCCTACCTTATGTACATTTTCTTGCTTCTCCTCCAACGTACCACCAACCCGGGGCTCACCGACAATCTCTGCAGGTCCATGCCACAGGAATTGACCGAAGCGCATACTAGTAGACCACCGGAAGGAAGATGGCTACATTTTCTTCGATATATCACGCAGTCCGGTATCGTCATTGCGCACAAGCTCGGCTGCCCACTTTCTAAACCAGGCTAAATCGCCAAGGATATCGAAGATAAGGTACCGTGCACGGTTCCTGGAGCCCTGGGCCTATCGCGGGGAAACTGTTTCTTATCATTGGCTGTTTATTAGTGGGTGCTAGTCACAGACCCAAGTTGAAGGTGGTAGGTTCGAAGCAACCTGGAAGACGGGTTAGGGATGCGTGAGGTCGAACGGGCGAGGCCGCAGATGCATGGTGGCTGCTTCGCTTGCGCCCGAGTTCTTGTCGGTCACTCTTGCCGTGGATTCCCAGGTTGTCTGCACCTGCAGTTTGAAGCCCAGGACACGCGATAAGTAGCCGAATGCCAAGACGTGAAACGATAATCATGTTGCGCCTTTGCCTGTAAAGAAGCTCCACCGGAACACCACAGGAAGGCTTGAGCTCGGAAAACGTTGCAATATTACTCCGAAAGAACCACTGTGTTCTTGCAGCGTCTCGGTATCTAAGAAGAAGAGGCAGCCGACTCTCTCAGCGGGCGATCAATAGCTTGTAGCCATTATACGGTATATGCGGTTCATCCATGTACCTTACATACCTAACTACCTACCTATGAGCATCTTTGATGCATGCAGCACGCCAACGGACATGCATAGAAAGATGCCGTTGGCAGCGTAGAAGCGCGGCACGCCTGCAGGATGCTTGCGTCATCTGTATGCGGAGGACTGTACACCGCGGTCGGGCGACAGTCGTCCGGCATCTGGAAAGTTACATGTATTATCACTTATACGTACATGTATAGAAGAGGCTGCATTGTATGAGCACCGCTCCCTTTAGAACTGCGCATACGTCTCCTCCGCTCCACGGTCGCTTAGTGGCAATATAGTGGAGTTCGCAAACAATCGCTCCTTCCCTTCTTGTATTTGGAGCCCCATCCAAAAGGTCCAGAATGAGTGACCGCGATTCTCTTTCGGCTCGTCAATTACCGTTTATGACCCTTTCAGATGGTTTGCCTTCTTCACTGACTGGTCCGCCTCCACCGCTTCCTCACTATCTCAACGCCGAAGGACGAGCTTTGGCCCGGTTTGCCGTTGAGGGCAACGCTGTCGGTACGTACCCAGAGGTGTACCGAGTGTATGGCCTTGAGCCACGCGACTGACAAGTCACTGTACAGTCACCGGCGGAGCAGGCACTCTAGCATTATCAGCTGCCCGTGCGCTTCTCGAACATGGTCTCGCGAACCTTGTGATATTCGACTTACAGTCTACCATCCGAGCTTCGGCAGACGCTCTCCAGGCCATCAAGGATGACTTTTCCCAGAGCAGAATTTTGATCACCGCCGTTGATGTGACAGATGCCGAAGCAGTAGATGCCGCATTCACTATGGTAGCCGGTGAGATAGGCACCGTCGACACTTTGCTCTGCTTTGCCGGTATAGTGGGTTGTGTCCACGCTATGGAGATGACTCCAACGCAGTGGCGTAAGACGCTGGACGTCAACACCACTGGTTCCTTTCTCTGCGCACAGGCTGCCGCTAAGCAGATGGCCAAACAGGGCACTGGTGGCTCAATCATGCTCACCGCGTCCATATCCGCGCACAGAGTGAACTTCCCACAGCCACAAGTGGCTTATAACGTAAGTAAGGCGGCAATCGTTGCGCTCAAGAGTAGTCTGGCGGCTGAGTGGGCGAACCATGGCATTCGTGTCAACAGCCTGAGCCCAGGCTACATGGATACTGTTCTCAATGCTGGGGAGGGGTTGGAAGAAGCGAGGAGGAGCTGGTCCAATCGCAACCCGATGGGTAGAATGGGCTCTTTAGGGGAGCTTGACGGGGTCGTGGTCCTCCTATGCTCCCGCGCTGGGAGCTACATCACTGGCGCTGATTTTGTTGTGGATGGTAAGGCTATGTTTCTCTTTCAAGATGTCAATTGTTAACATAATCTAGGAGGAGCCACAGTGTTCTAATCAATTCACGCGTGAAGGCAGCTTCACAATGCCTGGGCACTACGGTTACGTACGGCTCCAGTATCAACAAATGATGAATCGTTTCCCCATACAGCGAACCACGTGCCGCCAGCGCACACAAGAAATGTCAGGCACTGTTCATTAGTATCTTAGTTTCGTTATATCACAGCTTGAGGGTTGTGCACTTATTGTATTAACAGCAGGTTCTGATACACGTGTACGATGAAGTTCGACAACGGACACCACGCTCGCATGGTGAGTTCCGCAGCCAATACATGCAGCGACCTTCGACTGACGTTATGTAGTCCGTATCTGGCGCCATCGGAGGCGCCCTCTATGGTAAGGAGAGGTTGGCAGGAAGGGCCGCCTTCAATGCGAGGTAAGCAACTCATGAGGCTCGATTGTTGGGTAGGATTGTACTGACAAACGACAGCACCGTCGCGCTCCCCAGCCATCCACTCAAAGGTTCTTTCACAGACCTTCCCGGCGAAATACGCAACAAGATCTAAAAGAACGTGCTCGAAGACTACGACTACTTCTACGAAGCTCATTACAAAGGAGCCAAGTACATCACCGTCGACCACAAGATCCGTGCTCCAGGTCTCTTCTACGTTTCCAAGCAAGTCCATCAGGAGGTCCGCTCGATCTACTACACGGGCGACTTCGTCCTCCATGTCAAGAACATGCGCACCGACCGCGCCATCCACTTCATCAAGCAGCTGACCAGGGAGGAGATCAAGCGCATCAACATCTCCTTCTGCTTCGGAAACATTCGCTGGAGCAAGACTTTAGAGCTGTTTCCTCTCCTGACTACTCTCCGCGATATGCCTCACCGCAAGTCCAGGTACCCACTACATGTCCCTGGTCCATGTGTTGTGCCCAACCCTTCTAGAGCTTTCGCTGATCTGCTTGCTTCTGTTGGTGCCGTGGGCCGTACGACACGTCAATCCGACGAGTACATTGTCCAGGCGCTGGAGCAATGGTGGCTCGAGTGGAATCAGAGGACTTACAAGAAGTATCTCAAGGACAAGGAGGCACAGGACAAACAGTATGGAGCCTTTGTACTAGACCCCAGTCTCTTTGATTCATGATGGCTAAGGTAATGGAACGGATAGAGTGCGACAGGCCTGAAGACCTCCCTCTAGTTGGAGGTGGAGTTAGGGATATTATGGAAAGCTTCAAATGAATGTGGTACATAGAGGTCTTTCAATTGATTACAAACATTCTACACAGCCTCCATACCCACCCACGTTGCATATGGTCACTACTATATACGAGCCAAGCCCGGACCCGTCAGTTCGGCTTGTAGGTAGATTCGGGACTCATATGGATTCTTTGGCAATCAAGCTGTGTGTGGAGTGTTGCTGCACAGAGCGTCCGTCGTGTCCACCGTCCTTTAGTTCGCAAGGTACATATCCATACCACAGCGATCATTACGTGCGACGTCTACTGCGCCGGCTTTCAACACCGGGCATCCAGTCCAGAACACAAACTACACGTAGTGATATCATCTCATTGATATAAGGGAACCTGGACTGGTACCCATGGCTTCTTCGCCCGAGGAACATCCATTCTATATCCGTACACGCTACCAATGTGTCCAGATTACAATAATGTAGAGTTCCTACTTGGTTCTATATTAAGTTGAGGTTCGTGGTACTTTACGGTGGGTACAGCCAGAGTCAGTAGCCGGCTTCCCGATGGATGTGTGTGTCTGTGGCGCAGCAGCAGCCCAGGCTTGACTGAAACCCGGCTTGGCGCGGAGGATCAGGGTCCTAGGCATCCACCTTTACGAGGCGTCATGCTCTAAGAAGGCCCTCTTCTCTCCTTCTTCCTATTTTCTACAAATATCCATCAAACACTGTTTGAAGGAATACAGTCACCACCCATACGAACGTTGATATCACCATGTCCGGCGTTCACGGCCAAGTTCTCGGCCATCTGGTCCGCCGCGGCCTCGAGGCGGCAACAAGCCAGTCTCCGGCTGAGCAACAAACTCAGGAACTCCAACATCTGAGCCAACTCTATGATCAGTCTGGTCCCGAGATGAAAGTCCAGACCTGGGAGGGTGTTATTGTCTTCCTGACTGGCGTTCTCTTCTTGGTACTATTGGCTTCGGTGCGTAACATCGGATCCATATCTGCGTGGACTCAAGCTGACCTATATGTTATAGATTCGTTACACCATTGGTGAAGTCATGGCGACCCTAGCTATGATCGAACAGCCAAAGACTACTATCGTCGAGGGCTCCCGATACTCTATTGATGAGAGTGATCCGGATGCTCCGCTGGAAAAGGCACGCCTGATCGATGAGGAGGTTACTGTCATAAGGGAAGAGCCAGTTACCTCCAAGATCAGGAAGACAATCAGACTCCTACACAGCGTTGGTGGCTTCAGGGCTCGTTTCAGAGGCTTGGGCGTCTCCATCTTCTACCATGCAGCTCACGCTTTTACTGCCAACCTCATCAACACCCTCACCCTCGGTAACCTTTTCTTCGGCGTCTTTGGCTACCTTGTGGCTAGTTTGGCTCTTGCCAGGATCCACATGACTTGGACGCACATTATGATCTCCCAGCCGTCAGAGAAACCATGGTACAGGCGTATTCCCAACGAGCGCAAGATCTGGAAGGCTCTCGCATTGCCTTCGCTGGTCTTCGCTGTCGCTCAGCAGCTTACCTTTGCGCTCCCGGTTGGCGTTTTCTTTGTCCTTGGCCTTCATCGCACAGAGGATTTGCCAATTGATGGCCACGAGATGAGCAACTGCGCCCGCAGCATGACCTTGCTGAAGTTTCTCGCGATCCCAGTTACAGCGCTTGCTGTTGCCTTGCTCATCCTCCTCCCCGCCTCGGTCACTTTGACCCGCATTGAGGCCAGCATGCTGCCTGAGGACCAGGAGACCATCGTCAACTTCGACCGCACACTCAACGGCGCCGTTGTTTCGCCAATTGCACTTGGTCGTGGTGAGGCAAAGACGCTGTTCATTGAGGCATGGAGGAGCTTCGATCGTGCCGCGAGGATCAGACTGATCAAGCTATACGCGAAGTTGTTCGCCATCCAGGCCATGGTTGTCATCATTGGTCTCCACGTCATCGTCTCCGAATTCTTCTTCCTCGGCTTTGAGAGGCTTACCACCCTCGCCGCGTCTTCTTCCGCTCAGCTGCAGCTGCAGGTCATGGGTGCTCCAAAGAGTACCTGAGCAATCTCATTATGCACTCTTTTAAAGAGCTGCGCTCAACCAGCCTACTATACCGTTTCGTGCACACTTTCCCTCATGTTTCAATAATGGGTTCAAATTGGAGCCAGGCGTTGGATGTATAATCATATACCCTTCAATCAGATTACCTTCTTTATCTCTATACACATGCCCTACAATATTATATACTTGTCTGTACTGTCTCCGATCAGCGTCTCCGCATGCCAATGACCGCTTGGTATTGAGGGATATAATTATCAGAAGCCAAATGATAACCATCAAAGCGTCCGAAATGGTCTAGTGGCTAGGATTTGTCGCTCTCATTAGCAGAGGTCCGACAAGGCCGGGGTTCAATTCCCCGTTTCGGAAACACATCAGCTCATCGAGCATTCTTCTTTTGCTGTTTCTGCGTGTCCATTTGTGGACTGGTTGCTCTTTTGCAGATCAAAAGACGCTGCTTTTGATGGTCGCATGCCATCAGGCCCTTTACCCACAGGCCTGTGATGGAGTGACACCGAAAGCTTTGAAAAGCCGCGCTCTATGAGGCGGGCCGCAAGAGAGTCGGGTCGGCTACTGCGCGTCTACCTACTTGTTGATCCGAACACGTTTCTCCCCTTTCGACTACTACCTAAGTTACATGTCTACATCTACTTTCATATATGTTCCCTATCTACATACATATACCATACACGCGTTGGCTCTTACTTGGCAATTCGTTCCGAAGCATTGCATTCATCTTCATATTCTATTGTACAGTACCTGTATCTCTTGCTATGCATACCCAGTCGTTTTGAATCGGAAAGTAGTCCGCAACCTACCAAGCCTTTAGCTGTATCTTCGCCAGTCCCATCCTACGAGCATCCGGCTCTGGGACTCTATCGCCGCCTGCTGTTATGCCACGCTGCTACAGGCCCCAGCATTGAGATCCTCCAACGCTCCGAAGTCAGACCTGTCGACCAGCGCCCAGACCCATCCCACAGCCGTCACGCCCCGCGGTCGGCTTTTGTGCACAAGCAACATGAAGTTTCTGGCATACAAACGCCGCAACACCGAGAATCAAGAGTAAAGGACCATACAGCACAGCACCTGTTCGTCCTGGAAAGCTGTGGAAAGCTTCTGAACCTGATATACTCCCTATACCAACATTGCCTTCATCAATCCGAAATGGTCTAGTGGCTAGGATTTGTCGCTCTCATCAGCAGAGGTCCGACAAGGCCGGGGTTCAATTCCCCGTTTCGGAACATCAATTCATCAGTTCCTCACGGAGGTCCTCCTTTTGCTGTTTCTCTGTCCAGACGCGGACAGTCTCTCTTTTGCTTCTGATGTACATGGCAAAAGGGTCCAATTTCGCCTCGCAGGGCAGGGTCTTGCTTGGTTTGTGATTTTCCTTTTCTCTTTTCCCTCCCCCTTTCATCTCTACATTTGACATACGGCTACAGGCCTCAGGTCCTTCCTCTCAAGCCCCTAAAATTTACTGTAACTAAATGCAGCCGATATCATGCAAAGGTGACATGTTTTCACAGCCGGACATGCAGAGCGTAGTAGTATGAAGCTAGTTATTGCACAGGAAGACCAGATTTCTCTGTCCTATCAGAACCATGTATAAGTGTTACGTTTCGCATGATGGCCCTTATGATCGTAGCATACTCTATGCGGTCTCGTATCCGTAGCCTCTCATGCAAGCCCATCAAACCGCCTCCGCAACCTCCAAATACTGCGTCCCTCCCTTCTCCTTCCCGCCATTCCCATTGGCGGACCTCCCCCTCACCTCAGCCTCCTCCTCCGCCATAGCCTTGGCGTACATGACCTCCTCCTCCTCAGTAGCATGCCAATAATGCACCGCCACCTTCTCGCCGAACGCCGCATTAATATCCTCCAGACTGCGCTGCTTAGTCTCCGGAAAAACGAAGAAGATATTAAGCCAATGGAGTGCGGTAGGGATGATAAGGACGAGGAAAAACTTCCACTTGATAACATCGAGCGCGATCGGCCCCGCGACGAGCAAAATGATAGCCCCGAGATACAAGCCCACCATGCCGACCGCCATGCCCGAGCTGCGCAGGTGCGTCGGGAATATCTCGGCCAGGTACAGGTACTGGCTCGCGTCGATGAAGGAGCTCCAGAACAGGATGAACAGGAAGATGAAGAAGATGGCGGCTTTTTCGCCAGCCTTGTTGTCCGTACCGAGGTATTGCGCTTGCATCGCGCACTCGAAGATCAGCGCGACTAGGATCCCAGCGATGCCGATGAGCATGAAGCGTCGTCGGCCGATGCGGTCGATGAACAGCGCTGTGAAGACGTTGCCTGGGAACGAGGCCGTGACCCAGAGGGCGGAGAGGAGGAGGGGCATGAAGGTCTTCATGCCCAGGCTTTGGTACAGCAGAACACCGTAGTTTGCGATGATCAGGACGCCTGTGAGTTCGTTGCCCAGCATGAGCGTGAAGCCGACGTAGGCGCGACGGCGGTTCGGGGCTGTGCTGAAGATGGCGAAGACGCCGCCTTGGTCTTGGTGGATCTGTTGGTCGAGCTCGAGCTGTTTCTTCATCTGGATGAATTCCTTGTTCGCGGTGGTTTCGTGCGCGTCATCGTTGGTGCGATGGAGGCGGTGGAGCACGGCGCGGGCTTCGTCCATGCGGCCGGCTTGCATTAGCCAGCGGGGTGAGAAGGGTAGCCAGCGGGAACAGGCTAGGAGAAGAAGGGCGGGAACTGCTTGGAAGGCGAGGGGAAATCTCCATGGGAAGGATGATGAGGATCCGGATGCGGAGATGAAGTAGCAGCCGAAGCCGATGTAGGCTGAAAGGGAATAGCCGACTGCGAACATTATGCCGTGCATACTGACCATGAAACCGCGAGCTTCAGGTGTTGACACCTCGGCTTGGTACATTGGTATGACCTGAGCGTCGTTAGGTCAGGCTGCGTTGACTCTCGCAGTGTAGCTCACAGTAATCAACATTCCGACTCCCCAGCCAGCGATGAACCTTGCCACTAGAAACATGGCAACATTGACGCTGCCACCACACAAGGCGCCTCCAACTACGGTCACCACAGCTCCAAGCTCTATGCTTCGTAGTCTACCGATCTTGTTTGCTGTCCATGCTGTGAAGACAGCTGCACACGCACTACCGGCGGAGTTGACGCCATTGAAGGCGCCGATATAGTTGGAAGTGCGCGCATAGCCAGGTTCACCTGCCTGGGCGAGTCCCATATCAACGTAGAAAGAAGGTTGTCCAATAGTAGAGGAAATGATAGACATGCCATAAGAGCATGCTGTCGAGCCTAAGGCAACTGCTATGACGACCAGTAGGTTGAAAGCATTAGGTATGAGGTTGGTCTTCGCCATGATTGGAGATGTGAGGCCAGATTGTGCCAGTCTAGTCAAGACTGCTTAAACAGGACTGGTACAGCAAGTCTTTCAACGTGAAAAGAAGTGAAGATGAAGACGAACGAACATGAGAAAGTGGCCACAAAGGGCAGTTCGCTTCTTATGTACATGCTGGCTAGACTTTTCCCCGAGGCGCTGGCTTATTTCCGCTCTTTTGGAAGTGGCTAATGCCTCCATGGCGTGGGGTATCGGAGAATGAAGTTTCATAGACGAGGTAACAAGAAGCCATGCTTGATTGTACCAATAAGGACGTTCTAAGGACGTTGATCTCCTGCCGCCAAACTGCGGGGTCGGGATGTTCCCTGGGCGAGCGTGGGGAATTCTGGCGCGGCTGACGTTCTAAGCAGCTCCAAGCGCGATCAATGCCGGCTACGTTGTGCGTTGAGGGGATACGACGTGGAGTACATGCAGACGGCATGCGCTTTCTGGTTAGCAGCAACAGTGTTTGACTCAATTTCCATGCTACTCCTTGCTGATGCAGAGGGGCTCGAAGCCTTTCCCGAGGTCTATCTCTGCTGCAACACAGGAGCCATTCGAGATGTTCGAGGATTGTAGAAGGATTAAGCAGGGAATCCGCTGCATACAGATTGCTTGGACTTTCGCTGCTGCCAGACATGATACCAGGGGTGGTCTCCATCGACCGAGCTTGTGGCTGTGGCGACGACATCGTATCAAAAGTCTCTTAGCGCTTCCCTCACAGCTGGTAGATGTGTCAAGCGAAGGCTTTATGAAGCACTAACGTGCAGATAGCCTGGTGAAGATGTTCTGTCTTTCAATAGGGCTTCGGTGCTGCTGTATCGCTCATGGTGGGTCGATAATGTTCTTCACGCAGCTCACTCAAGATAAATGTCGCCCTTGATCCTTTGTAGGTTCTTGATGAAGCCGTAGCCTCCCTCAGTCACGGAGCGCTGTGACTCCGTAGATGGGCCGTATCTGTAATCGACACCACGGGACGCTGAAACACCTCTTCTTTGGCTGGCAGACCTCTTCGTCAATGCTCTCTGTCGGTCCTCCACGGTCTTCGTCAGACTCTCTACAAAGCGAGTGCGAGCCTTTTCCTCTGCGCTCCCTTTCCACACTGCTGCAAGTTCACGCAACTCGTCGATCCTCTTGTTGGCAGCGTCAATGCCTTCCTCAGGTGTGGAACCGCTCTCTATCAGAACGGCAATCTCATCGCGGAGCTTCTGCGCGTATTCCTTGCCCTTCTCTTCGCGGCTGCGGCTCTCTTCAGGTCCGACGTCGGGGGCCGATACTGAGATTAGGGAAGATGCCACAGACAGCTCAGACGGCGCGAGGGGCCATTGCATAGCTTCGCCAAAGATCTTGATCACAGAGTCCAAGCGTAACCGTACCAGTGTAAGCGTTCGTAATCGTGCAATATACTCTGGCTCCTGTGTAGTGGTATTGTCGGCCTTCAATTGGTCTACTTCCTCGGGGACAAAGCGCTGGACATCGTCTTTCAGTCCCTCATTTAATGCATCTGACAGTCCGACAGTCTCTCCTCGGAGTATTTCCACCTCATAAGCAAGCCTGCTGCCGCTGCGCAGGATCTCATCCGTCAATTGAGTGAGGGTGTTCGAGAGGCGCGACGTCTGGGCGTTAAGCTGGGAGAGAAGTGTCTGGGTCTGTGTGGAAAGGTCGGCGAGGGACGCTCTTTCGGAGGAAGCGTCGCGTGGAGGATTGTTCACAGCGAGTGATGGTAAGGTAGAGTTGAGGTAGTCGACTGGGTCAAATGCAACTCGTAGGAATGGTTGCAATGCAGGGTCAGCGACATGAGGTGACCTTGGCTCTACCTTTGCACCATCCTTTGGCACAGGAGCTACAGCCATGTTTAGTGCGGCATGGACAAGTGGTGTTGGAGTCGGTATCGATTATCCCAATGGCAGCCGTACAGTATGACGGGGCCTTGCCGACCGTTTGCCAAGACTGTCTGGGAACGTCTCCTCCGTCTTTTCTCCAAGCAGCGGACCTAGCTACACTCTCGGCCTTCTATGGTGGATCATGCGTGATCATAACGTTCATGTTGTTGCAATAAAGACTGAGCAATTTACCAGAGTGATACAGTTGTTTGAACTCTGTCTTATTTGACGCGACGTGTGCGTCCCAAGCGGGCGGCTTCAGCCTTGTAGCCTTGGGTGTGTGGCGGCTACTCGTTTGCAGTTTGCACCTTCCTTGAGGAAACGGAAAGCTACATCGGACCTGGACCGGGCCCTCTTTCGGAAGTGCACGCTTCTCGCTGCCTAGAACACATGCATAATGTATACAGTTGGCCGCCTATGACAGTATCTGACTCCCCATGGACCGTATTAATCACGGGTACGCGCTCGGGACACTCGCTTGATGTCCATTCGCACCCATAGACAGCACGTGCAATATTCCATTCACACATACCAGTCACTGTCTCACTTGGACTGTCTTTCACTTAAGAAACAATCCCCAGGCTCCCTTTTCTTACATGTATTTCTCCTCGCCTCTGCCCTGCTCCAACTCCAACCCCATAACCTCAACCACATTCCCTCTTCAACGGGCGTAACCGGACTTGGTATACGACAAGATCAGCGGATGCTCCATCAATCAACGCGTGTAACAGTTCTCTCGTCACATCAACGTCTCGGCACTCCATCGCTATGCCCAGGCGGCAGTTTATCGCAGATGTCCAGCAAGCAAGCCAAGAGCACGGCGTAGTCGGTGTGCATGATGTCCGAACCGGTGATGACGATGGCCAGGTCGACTTCCTGTTCTCCCATGGTCAGCTTGAACGACCCGTATCAGTTACGGCATCAGTTGGAGGTGAGTAAATCAAACTTCCTCGCGCATCGGCTCCTATGTGACAGGCCTAACTGAAATGCAGACGTATCGGATTACCCTAAGCACCATGACTACTTCATATACACTGCAGGCGATACACCAAAGGAGCTCACAGCCGCGTTCGGTGCCCTTCCCAGAACGCAAGACAAGACCGTTGGGGAAATGCTAGACATTATTGCTACGTATCTCAGCAAACAGCTCACAGACTCTGACGGCGATGTACACATGGCAGATGACGAGCTTGACTATGAAGACCCGGATGAAGAGGAGGAGGATGATTATCATGGATCCGAGGATGAGGAAGGTTTTGGAACACCCACCAGGTCTCTCACAGCCGCAGCCGCTAATCCTGGCGCATTCGGTGTCTCTTCTGCAGGCTTTCGTGCCCGCATCCGAGCAGACCTACGTGCTGCTAAAGCGGCCGGCTTCAAGGTTGGACACCAAGGGCCTCTTATGGACGCAACTAACGCTTACGTCTCTGTCGCCTGCCGCATGTCAAAACTCGGAATATCGGAAGAGGCTATGCAAGCGTGGCAAGTGGACGGTTCGGACTACCTCATCCTCCTCATCCAATACCCAGCGGGATACAAAACCAACGAGCAGCTCCAAGGCCAGGACGGCGGAAACAGCAGTCGCAATGTTGTCATGCGGGTCGGAGCGAGCAAGCATTACAAGCCAACACTGCAGCAAGCCATCAATGCATTCTCAGCAGCCGGCGATTTCAAGGATTTGGCCAAGAATGAGAACGACAAAGGCTCTTTCCGATCCATTTTCATCTCCGCGCCCTTGAATGAGCTGCTCAATGAGCGCCTCATACAACTCCTAAGATACCGAGCCACGGGTATCAGCTGGGAGGGCGCAGAACAATTCTTCATCGGTCTTCAAGGTACCTCTCTAGGTGCTGTTAGCGCAATTGACGACAAATACTTGGGGATCGAAGATCCTGCTAGCGCCGTACTTCCTCCAATCGCTCTTGCTGATCCGATGACGGACTCTGGTGCATCAGAACACTCGTTCCCGCTTTTAGCAATGCTGTATCTACTACGGCACTTCGTCCGGTGCACAGACTACTGCCTTGTCTGTCACCGTAGGGTGCCAGGAGACTTAGAGGCGATCAAACCTTACGTGTGCGATGAACCTCTTTGTCTGTACCAGTATATGTCGCTTGGCTTCGGTCCTAGTATCGAGCATGAGATTCTATCTCAGCCGAATGTGGCCGACCTGCTAATCTCATTCTGCTATAACAGTGCCGTCAGTGGCAAGCTGAAAGATTTCCCGAACGGTTTGGGCTTCTCAGTACCGGCCTCTTTCCTCCAGGACGACGACTGGCAACAATTCAAGCCGGGTGTTACACCGTGGACGAGAAAGAATAGCACTCTTCGCTACGACGCCTCAAGTGGGGATATCGTATTTGATGATCCGCCGAGCAAATGTCCTTTGCAAACGAGTGATTGGATTCAGCTAGATCTTGCTGAGAATCCTGCACTTGTCTTCCACTGTCGTGTGATGGAGACCTGTCTCTTCCCTACTGTTCGTGTGGGACCTCTGATACCCGCCACTAGGACCGATCTTCCCGGACCACAAGACGTAGCGTCCAAGACGGTCGTATCAGAGGGGGGTATTCAATCAGGTATTCTGCATGATCCGACAGAAAAGTTTGGTGCAGCACCGCAATGGCACGATGCTGCGATCGAAGTATATGATCGCAATTTCGATGACTTGGAGGTACATGAGAAGCGTACATGCGTATCGCATCTGCTTCGACTTCTACCAAGCGTCAAAGAGATGTGCCAATATCTTAACCAGCGCGCCACCGGCACTCCAGAGCTTAGACGTTGGAAAGACCGCATACCCCAAGCTGCGTTAGCTGTCTTGCGCTGGGTCATTGCATCGAATCGAGCTTGTATCATGCAAGTGGATTACAATAATGAAGATGCTGAAACACAAACCAAAACGAAGCACAGGCTCTATGGTATGCAGGGCTGGGTCCAGTTCCGTTTCGCGATGGGTGCTCCTGACAAAGAGCAACGCTTTCTTACAGCTGTGCGCGAGACATCAAGTCGCTTGGCTCTACAATATCCCACACTATTTGCGTGGCATGGTAGCCCCTTCTATAACTGGCACGCTATCATCCGCGAGGGTCTCCATTTCGAACAAACCGCGCATGGGCGTGCTTATGGAAATGGTTGCTACCACTCGCTCAACCATGACACATCACTTGGATACACACATGGCTATTCTACCTACAGCCACAAGGGATCCGGGTTTTGGCCACAGTCTGCGCTCAAAGCAGATATCGCTATGTCGCTCAATGAAATCGTTAATGCTCCCAACGAATTTATCTCCAAATCTCCGCATCTCGTTGTTGCTCAGCTGGATTGGATTCAGACCCGCTATCTGTTCGTCAAGTCCAGAATGGATGCCGTTACTGCGAGCGTAATCGAGGAGTGGCCGGCAAATGCTCTTCCGCAAGATCCGTCCATGACGCCCAGAGGAAGCACCGGTCAGATCCGGATACCCGCCAAAGCCAGCAACGCTAGAGCGACGTCAAAGAGGAAGGTCACCAGTCCCAAGAAGCAGAGTAAGGGCAGCAAAAAGGCGAAGCGTTTTTTCCAGAAGAACAAGGGCAATGGCACCGTTGATGATCCAGTTTCCATCGATGATGATGATGATGACTTTCAGGCAGATGTTGAGGACGATGCACAAAGTGTTGAAACTGACATTGAGGATGTGGTGCTCCTTCTCGACGATGAGCCTGAGCAGGACCCCGTCAAGAAAGACAGCCCTGCAGCATTGCCCGACCCCAAGTCAAAAGCAAGGTAAGCAAAAGCTCTCATCCATTGCTCTACTCTACAAAAGACCGCTAATGAACTCAGCAAAACCGACTTCATCCCCGGCACTCTGGATCACAGCACCCTCCCCCAACTCCCCGAACCCGACTACGCCACGCCAGCCGCGACCAAGCGCCTACAATCCGACTTCCACGCCCTCCTGAAAGTGCAACAAACAACACCCCTCGAAGAGCTTGGCTGGTACATCGACCCCTCCAAGCTCGACAACGTCTACCACTGGATCGTCGAGTTGCACTCCTTCCACATCTTCGAGACGGCCGACGGGAAACCCATCCCCCTTTCAGTGGACATGAAGAAGGCGGGCGTCAAGAGTATCGTATGCGAGATCAGGTTTCCGTCACGGTACCCGTTCGACCCGCCGTTCGTGAGGGTGGTCAGGCCGCGGTTTTTGAGTTTCATGCAGGGTGGCGGTGGCCATGTTACCGCCGGTGGCGCCATGTGTATGGAGGTAAGTTATGTTTTGCTATCCTATCCACTATCCCTACTCTACTCTCGTACGAACCTGACTTTGACTGACTTGCCCATCACAGCTCCTCACCAACACGGGCTGGAGCGCCGTCTCGTCCATCGAATCAGTCCTTCTGCAAGTCCGCCTCGCGATCGCCTCCACGGACCCCAAGCCCGCTCGCCTGGAGCATGGAAGTCGCGGCGATTACGGCGTCGGCGAGGCGGTGGATGCGTATGTTCGTGCATGCAGGATGCATGGGTGGACAATCCCGCCGGAATTCGAGAAGATGAGGTATGGAGGAGGTGGTGGCCTCTAGCGGAGGCTAGTCGCAAGACGATAGTGTAAATTATTAGTGAGGAAATGCTGTTGCTAGCGGAGGGCAGGCTTGGTGGATAGGAAGCATTCGCTGGGGTTGATTAAAAGTTGTGGTTTGGAGGAGCGGGAGGAGTTTGCTAGGGCGGTTCAAAGGAGTGCGGAAAGTATAGATACCCATACTTCTTTTTTCTGGTTTGCTCTTGCGGCTAAAATATGATTAGTTTACTCATTACCTTCGCCCCTTGTTTTGATACCTGTATGCAGTGAGAGATGTGTAGAGTCCTGCAACCACGGAATCAAGCATTGAGTATCCCTGTCTCTGTTGGTGTGCGGTATCCACGTCAAGTGCGTGGATGTCCTCGTAGAAGCGAGTCTGACTGATTTCATTTTCAATCTGACCTCGTGTCTACATGCAGTCAATGACATAAGTAGAGGATAGGAGAAGAGAAAGGTGCGTATGGATGCGGTATTTAGTGTCCAATTCCCGATCTCTGTACTTATCGTGATCACATGAGTCATTTTCTCTTACTGAGAATAGCTGCTTTGCTATTCACACTTGCATCGCTATAATTACTTTCGTTGAATATTCTCCTCGAACGCGTCACATGAATCAATTCGCCAAACGTGTGAACTTTTCTCAAGCTATGTATGCCCAAAGGCCAAGATCATCAGTCATGGTTAGCTAACTATAGTACAGTGCAATTGATAAAAGTAAATGCTGCCGTATCGGCAGCCAGCCCAAGCACCTCCGCCGGCCCCTAGATGGCGCAGCGTGCCAGCGAGAACCCAACGCTCGCGGATGCTAGGATATTGCCCTGTAGGGTGAAAGGGCCCCAAGTGTCCAAGCAAGCATAGGCGAGAAAAGCCGTGGTCGTAAAGACCACCGCGCTCCTCTCAAGAGCGACGGCATGCTGCCCGATCTCCTTGACCACGCCATAACCGATCCCCTGCAGAACTTCAGGTACCGTGCTCATGTTGTTGAACTCGCGCTGGAGATCCAGGGCTCGGGAATGGGTGGCGTTGATATCATCGTATAGGGATTTGAGGGCGCCATGAATGTCGGTGATAGCGTATGCATAGAGCTCCTGGTATAGCTTTATCTGGTCTGCGTGATACACCTCCTGAAATCTGTCAGCCGGCAATAGTTGTTAGAGATACCGGCTCTGACTTACAATGTCGCGTGCATTCTCTGCGATCGGCTCCGCAAGATCCTTCGTCAGTTTGTCCTTGAGTTCGGAAAGATAGTCGGAGAGCCCCGTGTGAGCCTGGTGGGCGAGTCTCATTTGCATCTCATGGAAAGCGCTCTGCTTTTCCGCGAAGTCATCAAGATCCGTGGCGATGTGGTCGGTGTTCTGCAAATGTCAGCTTGCCCTGACTTGCAGATGGATGATAACGCACCTCTTGGAGATGATCAACGCTCTTTCCTAGAGCACCCATCTTCCCTTCAACATCAGTGAACAGCTGAGCTATCTGGTCCTCGTAGCCCTCGAGTCCGCTGAAGAGCCTAACCGAGAAGTTTTGCAAGTCCGTACGAATCTGGCGCCAGTCCTGACGAAGAATGTCGAAGTTCTGCAGCAATGACTGAACCTCTTGATGCATAACTAGGGTGTTGTTCTGAGAGAGCTCACTAGCTAGCTTGGTGAGATGCATGAACTCGTCTGTGTCAGTATTGTTAGCTGAGCGTAGTGAAATGCAAGGGCCAGAGCGGGCTTACCCTTCTCTGCTTCAACGCTCATCGCAGAGCACATGGTGATAGCATCACGGCGGGCGCCAGCATAGCTAGTCCAGGACTGTGGTTGCTTGCTGAGCGCGTGAAGGCATTGCTTCATGTCACGCTCGGTGACGGTCTCGTAGTCCATGAAATGAGAGATGGGCTGGCTGGTCTTACCGCCCTGTATGAAGCCCCTAAATCCTTGAGCACGGGCGTGCTTCTTGTTAGTGAAGGCGGAGCATTCTGGTGGAATGGTGGCACCAGCGCGGTTGAGCTCACAAACGGCGTAACGAGCGGCGAAGGAGGTCTTGGTCTCCTCAAGCAAGCTGTCAGATATCTTTGTGAAGGTTTCGCCCGGAGAGTTCGACTTTCCGAAGTTGGCGCATCCATATAAGAGAGCTGAAGTGGCCATGCCTTCGCAGGTGGCGGGGTCCGGCATGTCTTGAAAGATCTTTTGAACGTTCTTGAAGGAGTCGGTGAGTAGATCCTGTGGAACAGCGCGAGAGGTAGCCAGTTCGACACTCATGTCGGTAAGATCTTCGTTAAAGCGTTAGCTGTAGGTAGGAAAGGGCTGTCTTCCGAATTACAAGGTCGCATGGTCACATACCTTGAGATTTGAAAGCCTGCTGCATGCCATCCCCTGTAGCGAGCAAGACGCATAATGAGACGAGGACGAGAAAGGAACCTGAGATCTTTGACATCATGAATGTCAGCTACTGGAATGTATTGAAGAACGCAAGGTACACAAGTCAGTTAGTAGCAGCAACAGTGAGGAGTTGGTGGTCGTGGTAGTCGTAGTGGGTAAACGTGGTAGGAATTGTTGGTCTTTGAAGAGAAGGAAGGTTAAGAGAGTTGGGAGATCTCAAGTTGAACAGAGATGGATGAGAGCAGATGTATGTAGAGCAAGATCTCCAATATGGAAGGAACGATCAAGACCGACGACTGCCTACCTGTGCTAAGGACTACTGGAGCATGCTTGAGCGCTAGTGCTAATCTGAAACATATAATGCATCACAAGTGGAGTTGTTACATTGCTTCACTCTTCTCCTCATTTGCTATCTTATTTGCAAGATATAGTGAGGCGACAGGAGGACGAAGTCTGGGAGGCTTGGGGGACGAATGAAGCAGTCGTCTGCGCACAGGCCACTAAACTTTCCCGCAAGCCGCCCGACTGACACCCAAGAGACTCTTCATACCAGTGAACGCAACAACAACGATTCACACAATGTTTGCACCGGCTAAGCGGCGTTGCCTCAGCGCGGCAGCTAATTTGAAATACGCCGAGGTTTCGATACCGTCGTTCCTGGTCCCAGCCTTCCAGCCTTCGCCGCAGAGGTCTTCTGCATTTTCCACATCCTCGCCATGCCGCTCAAAGATCGGTCGCGCGCCGTTATCGCTACCAAATGAGGTCACATTCAGAGTCACGGAGCCACCGCCAGTGCCCGCCGGACGGGTTAGCAGGAATCAGCAAGGAGCGACTGTCGAGATCGAGGGACCGAAGGGAAAGATGAGCATGAGGATACCCGCGTACATGAGCCTACAGAAGGATGAGGAGAAGCGTGCATACAACCTGAGCATATTGGACCAGGAAGAGAGACAACAGAGAGAGATGTGGGGTGAGTAAATACGACATGACTTGGAGTTGGTGCAAGATGTTGGCAGGGTGAGAGGTCATCAGCGTGGAGCGCAAAGACACCGCAGACGGTCCCAACGACTTGTTGCACACGCGAAAGCAGAGTTGCTTCTGATGTCACAAGCCTCGCGATGACTTTGTTCCGGTTTCAAGTCCCTCTACCTTCTGCTAGGATCTACTCCACTACAATCAAACTCGCACCGAGGTGACTATACGCTAATACTCCGCAGGCACCGTCCGCGCATACCTGCAGAACCACATTCTTGGTGTCAGTGAAGGTCACACAGCCATTCTCCGCCTCGTCGGTGTCGGATACCGTGCCATCATCGAAGACTCCGCAGTCACCAAGTCGCCAGAATACCCCGGCCAGAAATTCGTCTCGCTCAAAGTCGGCTATTCACACCCAATCGAACTCGGCGTACCAAAGGGCGTAAAGGCGAGCACACCTCAACCCACGCGCATTCTCTTGGAGGGTCCAGAGAAGGAGGTTGTCATGCAGTTTGCGGCGAAGATCAAGGAGTGGAGGAGGCCTGAACCGTACAAGGGCAAGGGTATCTTTGTCAACGGCGAGACGATCAAGCTTAAGGCGAAGAAGATCAAATAGACGATGGTGCTTTTGGCTGGAGCATTTCAGGCCAAGGCTTTGTGGATGCATATGTACCATCAGCTGTATTCTATTTTTGGCTGCATCGCAGAGTCGAGGCAAGGGAATACGAAGGGTCCAACGGTAGAACCCACACTTCCACAATTTGTATATCAGAAATTTTGCATAAGATGATCAAAGAACTTCCAGATAACATGAACGTAGCGATCAGCATGGGTATTGCTATTCTCCAATATCGCGCCTCTCTATAGCGATTTGAGCCGCAGCTGAAACTTGAGAAACACAAGCTTTGGCAGTCCGACGAATCAGAAACGGCGCGCACAGCCTGAGACTCTCAGCAACGTGGGGGCCGGCCTGTACAGGGCCCGATTGGGTAGCCAGTCTTGCCGATCATGCACCTGGGCGCAACACAGCGACACGACCCGAGAGCCTTGCGTTCGTCGTTGCCTCGTTTCCTCTCTTCTCTTCTTTCCCATCTTCTGTCTGTCGCGCCATCACGCTCGTTTGCATTTTCCCAGTCTTCAATTTGGGCGCAGAGCTGTCCACGTTGTCAACGACTATACCACGCTCTACCCCAGCCGAAGCCGTTATCTGGACCCGATCGCATACCTTGAGGTATAGACGCCATGTTCGCGAGAACAAGAACGCCGCCTTCGCAGTATGCGGGCCACAGGGTATTATTCCACGCCGTGCGCACGGCGCAACTGGTTTCAAGTCTTGTTGTCGGTTCCATCATGAGTTTCTTCATCTGGCACCTGACACACGACCACTGGCACACACCGTGGACGTTCATCGTCGTACGTTCCCTCGCACTCCTCTTCTTCTTCCCTCTCCTCTCAGCCTTTTCCCCTACCCGCCTTCGATCTCATCGCAAACCAGCTCTAACGCCCCAAATCACAGCTCACAGCAGTATCGCTCCTAACCGTTCTCATCCTCCTGCTCACCATCATCCTCCACTTCTTCACGGGCCTGAACTCGCGCCTGAACCTCGCTCTCAACACCCTCCTCTTCGGCCTCTGGGCCATGGGCTTCGGCATGCTATCGTGGTCAATGTGGGGCACCCTGACCCACTTCTGCGATATGCGGAACTGGAACGACAGCACGGGGATCATGGTGTGCAGGATCTACAAGGCGCTATTCACCTTTTCTCTACTGGGGCTGTGAGTTTCCTTTTCCTTTTCCGTTTCCCTCCTTCATCTCCACCTCCCATCTCTACCTACATCTCCACGTCCACGTCCACCTCCATCTCCACACCCTTTCTCCTCGTACTGAACCCACCCCAGCCTCTCCACCCTCACCGCCCTAAGCCTCGACCTCTACATCCGCCGCCTAACCAACCACCGCGGCGCCCACCACCGCCTCGACGACCTCGACCACAAGCGCAGACCCGCCACCCGCGGTCCCTACACAGACATGGACCACCAAGGTTCCGCCGTCTGGGACAACGGCGAGGAAGAAGACGCAAACGCAGGTCACGGCAGGCCGAGCGCCGCGTTTGACGTGCCTAGCGGCTACGGAGAGCTGTCTGGTAGTGGTGGTGGTGCGGGTGCGGGGCTGACGCGGAAACAGGGGTATGCGGTGCCGGAGGGCCAGTTTGGGTATGATACCGAGTATCGTGGGGCGCATGGGGAGCTTTCTGGCTGATTTTTGGGTATTGGGATTGAGGGAGACCAGCAGGGCTAGCAACGTAATGCATAGCCGGAGTTTTTGTGGGTTTCGGAACGGATATGGTATGAAACACCCCCTTTTTCCTTTTTGGGGAAAGCATGTGAGATGAAGCCACTTTGCGATGCGTGATATTCGTGATGCTTTCTTTTCCACAATCAACGCCTTTCCACAAGAACCGAAATTTGTATCCGTCCATCAGCTCGTAGCGACAAACCCCACTTCCCCTTCCCGAATTCTCGCACTGCCCTCACAAAGCCGCCCCTTGGACAGAAGAAGCCACACTCGCCGGCCTCTTCCTCTTCAACCCCAGCACCCTCTTCAGCCTCCTCAACTTGGAGATCCTCTCCTTATCCTGCTTCGAGATCTCCTCCCTCGTCAATTCCGGGTGCTCGTTCGTCGCCACGCTATCCGTCCTTTCAATATCAACATCGCCACCAGTGACATTGCCAGCAACAGCCTCGTCTCGCACACTCTCCGCACCGTCTCTCGCAACCGCGGCCAGTCTGGTCGGCGTAGCAGGTGCTGCCGCCGCGTCCACTTGCGCTGCTGGTAGCGGTACCAGAGACGTCCGATCCCTACTCCTTCGCCTACACTCATCCGCATACCGTCCCACGACCCTCCACAGGATCCTCCAAGCCGGCATGCCCGCATACTCGCCGAGGCCGCACTGGCTGGCCCCGTTGCGCCACGGACAGTGCTCGCGATGCATCTCGACCAGATCCAGACCTCTGTCATCGTCGTTGTCGTCCTTAACCTCAGCATCGCCTTCGCGCTCCGAAGCCTCGGCGTCGTTCTCGTTCGAGCCGCCCTTGGATTGAGGCGTCGAGAACGGGTGCCGGTAGTCTGGCTGGTACATCCACAGCCCCACGCGCTGGAAACACGCGTTGCAGGACAGGAGCGCGGTGCTGGCCTCTGTGCGGCCGTGCCAGCCGCAGAGCGCGATTTTGAGCGCTTTCGCCTCCGTCTTCGCGTCGACGGCGCCGTCGTTTGTGGAGCTCGAGCCCAGTCGCGGCGTCGCGGGACGTGACTGCGCTTCCCGGACCTTGTCGTCGAGCTGCGGCGCAGCGAGCAGGTTGCCTGGGAAATCAGCCAGGAGGCGCTCGGGGCTGGGCTGGACGTCCTTGTCGCTTGGGAACAGATCGACGGTTGCGAACGAGGCGGCGATGGCGAGGAGAGAGCGGTAGCGATCGCGAAGCTCCGGTTGCCACAGCGCGGGCCGCACGACGGGGAGACGGTAGATATCGTTTTTGCAGCCGGCTTGACGCCACAAGCAGCCGTCTGCGTGTCCCTCGACCAGCAGCGCTTTGTACCGCTGCACCAGCTCCCGCTCGATATTATCGTTAAGCTCATCCTCCGCTTCCTCGTCATCCACGTCTGCCTCTGCCTCTGCCACGACCTCGTTCACCCCGCCCTCACCACCCTCGGCCTCGTCTTCCTTCCCCGCCCGCTGGAGCACATACCGCCTCCTCATCCCCCCTTCAATGCGCACCACAACCCTCTTCCCACACCCGCCCCTACAGCAGACCGTATTCTCGCCGACGCAACTCCATCCCCTCTTCGCCCATTCGACCTCGTTGACGGGATCCGGCTTCGGATGCCACAGCGTGACGGGCGCGAACGTCTTCAGCCGCGCCAGGAACGTCTCGTGCGACCAGGGCGAGAAGTTCGGTATCTCCTTTTCTTTTTCTTTTCCTCGGTCTTTGTCCTTGTTGCCCTTCTCGGTGCCGGAGCGGGACAGAAAGGAGGCATTGGTGCGCACGGAGGTGGAGGAGGCGGTGCGGCGGGCTTCGATGCGGGCGAGGATCTGGGCGCTGGCGGAGTTGGGGTCGAGCGAGGAGGGGGAGGGCCGGAGACGCTTGGAGGGGTGTGAGGAGAGCGAGGTTGTGGATGTCGAGGGCGTGCTGGGTCTGGCGCTGGTGGGGGCAGCTGGGGCGTCGATGTATTTGTAGAATTTGCGTTTGAGGGTTGCTAAGGCTTCGGGCATGGTGGCTGCGTCTCCTCGTGGGGATGGTTCATGCGTTAGTGGTCTGGGAGGGTCATGAGAGTCGTGGTAAGGCGTCAAGGGTGGGATGATGGGAAATGGGAGGAGGTTGGTGTCGGGAGAGGAAGACGCATGTAAACACAACCCCAAGCCGACTTCAAGGGTCCAGTCCCGCAGCTGCACCGCCAAGCCAGCGTCGTCACTTCCCCAAAAAAGCTCCACCTGTGCAGCGCAAGTCCCCCCATGCGTGTCCTCTCCTTTTCCACACGAACTTCAATTGCTCTCTTCCTCCTCATTCTGGCAATCTCACTCTTACCCACCATCCTCCCCCGTGTGCGCCTCTTAACCCGACACCTTCCCCCCATCACCAGCATCCGCAACCTCACCCTCTCCAAAACAACCCCACCACCACCGCCCAAAATGTCCGACTACTCCAAGGAACTGCACATCGCACTGCTAGCCGTGCAACGCGCGACCCTCCTCACGAAATCCGTCTTCCACAGCCACGCCAAGGGCACGCTGAACAAATCCGACGCCAGCCCCGTCACGATCGGCGACTTCGGCGCCCAAGCCCTCATCATCTCCGCCCTGCGGGCCAACTTCCCAGACGACGAGATCGTCGCCGAAGAGGAGTCCAAGGACCTGCGCGAGAACAGCCAGCTGAAGCAGACGGTATGGGACCTTGTCAAAGACGCTTCCCTCAGCGACTCGAGCGCGGATCAGGAGCTCGGCGGCGCCGTCAAGGATGCAGAGGACATGCTCTCGATCATCGACCTCGGGGCCAGCAAGGGCGGCAGCAGCGGACGGATCTGGGCGCTGGACCCGATCGACGGCACCAAGGGCTTTCTGCGCGGCGGCCAGTATGCAGTCTGCCTTGCGCTGATGGTGGACGGCGACGTCAAGGTCGGCGTGCTGGGATGTCCGAACCTGCCTGTCGACGACAGCGCAGCGCTGACGGAGAACATCGGCGCCAACGCGGATGACGAGGAGGGCAAGGGCGTGCTGTTCGCGGCCGTGCAGGGCCAGGGCGCGACGTCCAGGCCGCTGACCAAGGGCGCGCTGGCGGACGCGAAGAGCATCAAGATGAAGACGCTCGGAGACCTGAAGGATGCTACGTTCTGCGAGAGCGTCGAGGCCGGGCATTCCAGCCACGGCGACCAGGCCCAGATCGCGGCCAAGCTGGGCATTTCCAAGCCGAGCGTGCGGATGGACTCGCAGGCCAAGTACGGCAGCATTGCGCGCGGCGCGGGCGACTTGTATCTCCGTCTGCCGGTCAAGAAGGACTACCAGGAGAAGATCTGGGATCATGCTGCGGGCGATCTGATTGTGCGCGAGGCCGGTGGCGAGGTCACGGATGCTGAGGGTAAGAGGCTAGACTTCAGCGTTGGCAGGACGCTGGCGAAGAACAAGGGTGTTGTCGCTGCGCCCAAGGCTGTGCACAAGGAGGTGTTGGACGCCGTCATGAGCGTTTTGGGCAGCAAGTAGAGAGGACATTTCGAGGATTCAATCAACCATAGATACCAAAAAGAAAGGATTTTGTTACAGATATCGTAATGATATGTCGGGGCTTTGGAATGGAAAGAAACCCCTTCCTAGCATCTGCTTCCGAAAACGCCTACGCTAAGTTGCAATCCCAATTGCCGCAGGTGTGGTATCGTGCTCAAGTTCAAACCCATGTGCCGCCCGATTCTCCCCTTGTGCAACCCTGAACGCCCTGAAGAATAGCACGCACGCCCCCAAAGCATCCCTCAACCCATCTAATTCTTCCCCGACGGCCCAGCCTTGCCAGCTTCCTTGATTTCGAACGCCTTATCCAGCTTCGCCAACGCCTCCCTCTTCTCCCTATCCAGCACCAACTTATCGCCCAAGGGCAAATCTCTCAGCGCAGTCTGCATCAGCTCCGCCGCCTTCTCCGCCGTCATCTTCGTCGTCGTCTTAGGTTTATTGCCACCGACCACACTCGGGGCATGCGCGTCCTTCCGCCTCAAGCCCACCTGTCCCTTGCCATCCATGAACGTCTCATAGCCATTTGTATCGAGTATCTCTTTCGGCACGTCGCCGTCCGCGGCCGTGATGATGCCGACGCCGGGTTGCTCGACCGCGCTCAGAGTGACGCTTCCGCCCTCGATGCCCTGCTGGCCCGCCATGCGTTTGATCACGTCCGCGTTCTCCTCGTTCCCCTCGACCGCGAAGCGCAGACACATGATCGCATGTTCGCGGATATACGGGTTGTGCTCGTCGTGTCGACAGCACCCGACCAGGGCCTCCAAACCGCCGTACTCGCGCACCTGGTCCTGGACTTTGCGGTTCTTCCAGATGAGCGAGGACAGCACGAGCACGGTGAGTTTCTTGAGGTTCCGCCATTCGAAGTCCGAGGGCTCGTCTTGTGGGTCTTCGGGGTACGCGAGTGGCGTCTCGGCTTCGAAGATGGCAGGGTTGGCTTCTTGCGCCGGTGCGGGAACGGGGAGTGGTGGGAGTGCCGCCGCAGGTTCTGGTGAGATGTCGAAGGGACGCTCGACGGCGACTGGTGCGGGTTTGAGGTCTTGTCGCGGCACAGGAGGTGGTGGGTGCTGGGCGATCTGACCCTGCGCAGAGACTGCGCGTCTGGGACTGGGTAGGTGAGTCGCTCCGCCTGGTCCCAGTTTTGGTATGGCGGCTTCGAGCTCCTTGAGAAGAGTGACGAGCTCGCTTGCTACTTCCCATTGCGCCATGACGTTTTTCCAGACGCTCTCTTCTGTGAGCACTGCAAAGAACTCGAGGTATTGGTACACGCCTTCGTACATACGCTCCATATCCCACAGGTTGAGTGGGAAATCCTCCGGTGATGCAAGGTTCTGATGGATCTTGCCTTGGAGGAAGATGAGCGCACACGTTTGCGGGATGATATGTTGCCTGAATTCGGTGAAAATGAAATTGACAATGTGCACGTCAACCTTGAGAGGGAAAGGTTGCGCTTGGTAATTCTGCTGATCTGATACATCCGGTGGTGTCGATTTTGAGTTTTCCGCTCTGGTGCGGAAGATGTTCGTAAGGAGCTTCATGATGACCGCTTGAGCTGGAGAGATGATATCCTTGGAGCGTGACTTGTCTCTAAAAGCGTGGTATGCGTATGGCATCAGGCCATTGACCAAGATCGCTTCCATGATCTTGACCATGAACTTGAAATAGAGCTCTTCTTCTCGGAGATCCCATGCGGCAACGAAAATGAGCAGCTCTCGTAAGAGATTCTTGCCGTTGTCCTGCGCAAGAAGAAGGTGGCATCTTACGGTATGCATATTGACAATAGCGTTGATCTCTTCTCCTGTCGCCCCTGACCGCGGAGGCTTTCCGGTGGGTACGATCCCAGACATAACGATCATTGGGAGAACCTCAATCTCTGATGGGCCAAGAATGAGTGGCACGTCCGTCAGTAAACCACGCCCATCTTCGGTTGAGCCAGGATATTCTTCATCCTCTTCGCTCTCTTCCTCTTCCTCACTTTCTTCCTCGACCAGCTCATCGCCTTCTTCGGTATGTCCATCATCATACACAGGAGAGGAAGGCGACTGCATAGGTGAAGCTGGGCTTGTGATCTGTAACTGCGCCTGTGGTGGAGGTGCAGGATAACCCTCTAGTCTCTTCATGAGCTCTGACTTGCCGCTATCCAGGATCTTGGCGCCGGCCGCGGCACTGAAATGCATGTTGTAGTCTTCGGGTCCGATAGTGCGAGGTCCTGCTACATGCAATTAGCCCTACTCAAGTGTAAGGGAACACCCGCAGAATGATGCATACCTTTGTCCGGCGAGAAGGTAACGCCATCTGGACCATAGACAGGTAGATCAAGCGGCACAACCTTACCAATTTCTTCACGATACCGGTCCGTCAACTGATCCTCAATTTGAGCGATACGGGCCGCGACCTGGGTGAGATGTGCTTTATCGGCAATAGTTTTTTCGCCAGCAGCTGTACGCTTGAGCTCGTTGTATGTAGCGAGATCCCGCTCATACTTCGCCATCAGGTCGTCGTAGTGCTTTGTCCAGAGCTGCTGATCTTCTTCGGAAACGCGAGCCCACATGGAACCAAGAATCTTCGCGACTTCAGCCGGTGTTGCTTCAGGGCCCAGCTTCTCCCGCACCTGTGCGGTGTGATGCTTGACAAATAGCACGAAGCCAGACACTGGCCTCGAGGAAGGTGACGATTCATCTTTGGCAGCTAATAACCGCCTAGCTTTGAGTGTGTCGGCCGCTGCGTTGTCTCGGCTTTGGTTTGTCTCGCCGAGTGCCACCAGAATGTCATTTGTTGAAACCGGTGGTTCTGGCATTCGGCGCGCTGTAGCTCGACTAGGTGATTCATCTCGGTCGTCTGGGAGTATGCCTTCTGTGGAATTGTCGAACAGCGCTACCCATAGCATGAGCTTCCTCCGTTCATTCTGGGCAACCAGGTTGTTCAAGAATTGCAGGGATGTTATCAAGAGCTTCTTGTCTGGACGGTGTGTCAGTCGTCATGCAACCGCGAAAGGCTCTGCCCGGTGTTAGAGACTCACAGGCATTGACGATCCACTGCCATTTCTCCTCATCCCCAGTGCCAGCATCTCCATCAAAGCCTCTAGCCGTGACCCTCACGCAGCAATTTATGAGCCTAAACACCTCTTGCTCAAACGTAGACCCAGCCGCCAAATCCTGAGCTCTTTCCCCAATCGTCAAGACGTTCCTTGCAATCGAAACCAGATCATTCAATCGTTCCAAATCCTTCCATAACCCAGGATAATGTGCCGCTATCAGCGCTCCAGACGTGCTCTCATAGTCGACAGAAGAAGGATCCCATACAGCGAAGGAGCGGCGTTCGAGCGAGGGTATAGCAGCGCGGAAAAGTGTCACCATGTCTGTCCAGAACTTTTCATCTGTGCCGATAGCTTCTCTGTACCAAGCAAACATCAGTCCCGGTGCGTTTCGTTTATCAAGATCAAGCTCCCAGTGTCACCAACCTTGCCTCCGCTTTCTGTGCCGTAGCTTTGAGCATTTCCTTGCAGACTCTTCTGTCCAACATCTCCATCGTCGGTTCTCTCATGTAGCTCGGTGATTTGAAGTGTATCGTGTACGGCGGCAGTGCAATCCGCACGAATACGCTGTAGAGGTGGAATTCATCGCTGCCGTCTTCCGTTCTTGAAGGCATGGTGTCGGAGTGCGCCAGAATATGAAGAGGGATCGTTTATGTTTTCGGAACCATCCGCATCTACCCTCCCCTTTATGTAAACTCGAACAGATGTCGTCTTCTCTTGCCTGGATTGTACGTTCCGCCGGAGATCTGATGCAACGTCCGAAGTACCTACCTGCCCGCTGCTTGCACTTTTAGGACCGAAGTTTTGCCGCAGGGGAGGAAGGCAATCGATGAATGCCCAGTTCGACGTCCAGCTTTCCCGCAGAACTTCCTCTTCGCATTATATAGATATATATGCCACTTGCATCTGGTAGTGAGTATGCATCTTCTGAATGTCTGCATGTATCTACTCTGAGACCGGTCTGATGTGCCTCGCCAACCTCGTCCTACTATAATAGCCGGTGCTTTCTCGTCCCTGGATTAGCTACGAGTGCTATGCTGAACATACCGGCCACAAAGAAGTAGTCTCAAACTGTTGAACTTACCATACTGTGCTCACTGCTTGCTGTATTCATAGTACCAATCAAAGCGTCACTTGCATCGCTATGATGCCGCTGAAGACGCAATGGGGCGATGGGGTAATCAGTCACAAAAGTCGTTCATAATCAGCTAAGTACAGAAAAGTCCGTCCAGCGGCCCCCAGACAGGGTATCATCGTCCAGAGCACCCAAACGCCCAAACTCCTCACAAAGCCCAAGCCCAAGCCCAATCTGATCCCTGGCCGACCCTTCCACCCTCCTCCCGACCGCCTGTGACCGTCCCCAAGCAAGCCCGTAACCCGCATCCCCTCCTTCCCTCATCCAGTCAGCGTCAACCAGCCGCAGCACCCCTCCCCACATCCCCTCGCATCCACTCGCCTCGCACACCATATGTCTACAACCGACCATCATGCGCCTCTCAGGGTCTACAGAGGATGGCCGGCCGGGTCTGGCAGCTCGGACGAGCATCCGCTCGGTTCCGCAGGTATCGAAGAAGCACCGGTTCGGTCTCCACGTGCCAGGATCAGTTCAGTCGGTTCCGCAAAGCTCAGGACTCACCCGGTTGGGTGCACTCAGACGGTGGTTGGGGTGCGAGAGGCGCCACCCTCTGCCATGAAGGCTGCGAAGCCGGCGGCGAATTGCGCGCCCAAAAACGCCCGGTTCTCCGGCGTGTTGGGGCTGTCGGCCTCGGCGGCCAGGCCCTCCTCCTCGTTATCGAAGAGGGGTGGGAGGCGGGCGGCGATAGCGGCGAAGCCGATCGCGTGGGCCGGCGAGACGGAGGGGGCGGCGGCTGTGGCGGCGGCGGCGGGGCTCTCGAAGAGCGGGGGGAGGAGGTCGTGGACGTCCGGCATCGAGATGTCACCGGACTCAGACCCCTTTGCCGAAGGGGAGCCTGCCGCCGAGGAGCCGGTGGACATCCGCTGAACTTCGCGGAGGGAGGAGGGCGCCTTCGGCTTGTATTTCTCCGCCACCGAGCGCTGCCTCTCCAGCTGCGAGGCCTGGTGGCGGGTGCGGGGGGAGGGGTCGCTGGGGGCGGTGGCGGTGGCGGAGGCGGGAGGGGAGGCGGAGACGGGCGCGGCGGCGAAGACGTTAACTTCGGTCCTGGCCATTTTGGTTGGCCGCTCTTGAGAGAGCTCCAACTCCTCCTCCTCCCACTCCACCTCGTCCTCGTCCAGATCGAAAAAGGAGTCCAGCATCCCGAAGGAGCCGGAGGAGGCGCCGGGGGTGCGGGCAGGGATGCTCTTCAGGTCGTCGATTCGAACCCTCTTACGCTTCGAGCCGACCTCCTGCGCCGCGACTTCCTCCTCGACCAAGCTCCTCAGCTCCTCCTGGGACTGCCTCTCCTCCTCTGCCAGCTTGACGGCCCTCTCACGGAGCTCCTTCCGCCTCAGCGCTTCCTGGACGCCTTCCTTCATGTCCGCGTTGCGCTTGTCGGCGTTCGGTTCGCGAGGCTTTGGTGGTGGTTGCGAGCGGGAGCTCGTGGCAGGACTCGCGGAGTGGCCGTGAGGGAGGATGGATTCGAGCCAGCGGGGTCTGTCACCAGTGTCCTTAATAGGGGCGAAAGATGTGTGCTCCAAGTCCTTAAGTTGCTGCTCGTCCTTCTCGTGTTGATATTGCTCGCGCAGTGGCGTAGCGTCTCTGGCTGCTCTTTGAGCTCTGGCCTGTCTGACTGTGCGACGTGTGGCGGGCATCGTGGTCTGTTGAGAAGTGGTAGGAGTGGATTGTGACGAGGTTGGAAGGTTGCGCTTTGTTGCTGGAGTCTGCTGTGGACCTGGTGTTGGCGTCTTCCGCAATTCATCAAGTGAACGCTGCGCCTGAGAGGGCGTCCTGTGCAAGTCATCATGTGACTGCTGCGCCGATGCTGGAGTCTTCCTCGCAGATCTGGAGGACTGCTGCACTGGTTCTGGCGTCTTCTGCTTGTCGCTCCTTGGTGGCTGCGGTGCTGGAGTAGGCGTTGTTGGCTCGATATTCTCCTGATCGTTGTCCACTTCCTCTTCACTAGTCGACAGGTCCTCCATGCTCAGTCCATATGTATTCGTTGCCTTTGCACGCTTCTGTGGTGGCTCTTTCTTCTCCTCGGGTGTATCTCTAGCCTTGCGCTTCCTCACGATCTCGGTCAAATCCTGCTCTTCGCCTTCTGGTATGGCTGGCAAGGAAGACTGAGCTTTTCTGACGGCGGAAGGAGGGTTGGAGCGGCGCTTTGGAAGTGGAACCAGCTTTCTAAGCGGGCTCGCAACAAGGCCGAGAGCGGTAGCCAGGCGGCTGGGAGAGTCGGACGTAGATGTGGCATCGGCGCGAGCAGAAGAACTGGTGTTTGCGCGAGAGCCGCTCCAGAAGGAAAATGGGCTGCCAAAGATGGATGATGGAGTCTTCGAAGGCGTGGCAGTCTCAGCGGCTGGCGATTGTGGTGACTCCGGCGCTGGCAGAGCGAGGGGTGTGTTTGTGATCGTGGTGGTCCTGTCCTGTTCTTGTTCCCTTTGTTGAATCTGTTGTCTTTCCCTCTCCCTCTCCTCTTCCATCTCTTTCAATCTCTGTTCCATCTCCTTCACTCTCTTTTGTTCCTTTTCCAACTCTCTCTGCAATTCCTTTTCCTTCTCTTCTGCCATGATCTCTGCCTTACGTGGTCCGAAAGTCATGCTGCGGCGAAGACTTGAAGGTGTGGTGGTAGTGGTGGTGCGCTGAAGAGCCATGCTGTCCGATGTGGCTTTGTAGTGGTCGCGTTCGTGGAGGAGGGTTTCTGCGACGGCTAGTTTTTGGTAAGCGGTAAGCTCGTTGAACGAACTGGCGTCGTCCGCAAATCTGCGAATCAACTGCTCGATGGGGACGTCGGTGACTCTGACCAGCGCCTTTGAGACAGGCGACTGAGGCTCGATCGACGCGACAGTGAACAAAGGAGAAACGCCCAAGGTGACGCGAGGAGGTTCAATCGTCGCAACAGTAATGGGCGCAGCGGCTTCCGGCTCCAAAAGGACGACCGGCTCCGAAACGACAACTGGAGTAGGAGATGAGGTAGTCTTACGAGGCTCTGCCTCACTGCTCGGTGGGGTGATGTGGTCGGACACCTGCGAGACAGTTTGCGAGGCTTGCGAGGCTGATCTGCCGCGGCGGGATCTTGTCCTCCGCTGCTCAGGCTCGTCCTGACGCTCGACGATGCTGCTCTGGCCCGCGCGGACTGAGCTACGCGTGGCGCGAGTTCGTGCTGGTGTGGCTGAAGCGGTGGCACTCCCAGTGGAGGCCTTGCGCTTGTGAGAAGCTGCCTTTGGTGGCATTGTGTCGGTGTGAGAAGGTGAGATGGGTAACGGTTTATGCGAGTTGCTCTTCCCTAGAAGAGCTGAGAATGTGATGGGGTGGCAATGAAGCCCTGAACGCGAGCTGCAAATGCTGAATTGTTAAGAACAACCAGCTACAGTCATGTTAGAGTAGAGTTGGGGGAAGGAGGAGTGGGCAATGGTTGCAGCTCACTTTTTTGGCTGGCTGGTGTTCCGCTGCTGCTTGTAACTTGAGATGTCGGCGTTCGGTGTTAAGCCTAGCGCGAATTTGAAGGTTTGCTGAATTCTGATTGGCTGATTTACTTGGATTTGCTGTCTCCGAGTGCTGCTTCTGGTTCGAATTGCAAGTTGTGGTAATTGCGTTCCGGAAGCTGATGTG
Source organism: Zalaria obscura (assembly GCA_024184665.2). NCBI lineage: Eukaryota > Fungi > Ascomycota > Dothideomycetes > Dothideales > Zalariaceae > Zalaria > Zalaria obscura. Next base: position 250,009 of record JAMKPW020000005.1, on the reverse strand, counting down.
TATGGATGGGAGAAGGAGCAACGAGCCTAGAAAGGGTACTATGGACTTTGTTGTTGTTGACAGTCGCGTCGCTACGAGTCTATTCACCAGTTTGTCGTGGTGACGGCATACCACTTGACGACGGGACACGGGATCAACTATCTACTAGGTAATGTTGATCCAGGTCAAGCCGGGGATAAGCCTGAGCAGATTCACACATGGGGGACCAGCCTAGACGGCTTCACTCAAGGAGAGACGAGCAAGAAGGGGTAAATTTCCATAGCAAACTGAGCGCGATCAGATCGTAGCAATGTTCATATCCATATGCTCTTCCCGATCCATTGGCCCCCTCTCTTCTTCGTTTGAAAGAAGCTCACTTACACGCTTGGAGCTCTGATATGAGCCCGTGCTCCTTCACTCGCCTCCCTGCCAATCCTTTCGTGTGACGGTGACGCCACCTGTGATCTTCTGCTTCTTTGATATTCATGCAAGCGACCGTCCCAAGCATTCACATGCGTACTCTTGCGTAATCTTAAATTCTCTATGAGCTCAACCACGAGCGATGTTCCCAGCCCTTGAATTTGCGCCAACGCCAATAGCAATCAATTAATCATATTGAAAGAGCACACTGATGCTCTCTCCGTGATGCACACGTCTGATAGCCTGTAGAACCGTCAGCATCGTGATTCAAATCCCCATGCAGTGTCCCTTCTTGATGGGAAGTGTCCACTTAGTGAGTGCACCTACCTCAGCAAATACGTTGCCAATCTCAAGCACCTCCAACTTCGGGCAGTGCCGCTTGTGCTCGGTCTGGTCGACACTGTTTGTTACGACCACCTTGTCCAGAGCACTCGCGTTAATCCTCTCGATAGCATCTCCGCTCAGCACACCGTGGGTGACCAGGGCGATAACCTCCGTGGCGCCCTCTTTCTTGAGAAGCTTGGCAGCACGGGTAATGGTGTTGGAGGTGTCAGCAAGGTCGTCGATAAGGATGGCAGTCCTGTTAGCGACATCGCCAACAAGCATCATGGTAGCATTCTGGCGGTCGGAGATCTTGGTTGGGCGACGTTCCTATTATGCCAGTAAGTATACATCCCATAAAATCACGGTTGAGCGCAGATAAGCTAGCACGGAACCATGGACTACTGTGCCTACCTTGTGGATGAGCGCAAAAGGCATTCCCAGCGCATCCGCAATCGCAGTAGCACGCTTCGCGCCGCCAGCGTCAGGACTGACAACGACAGCCTGCATGTAATCTGGAATCTGGTATTGGATGTATTTGCGAAGGAGATGGCGTCCATAAAGGTTATCGACTGGGATATCGAAGAAACCTTGATATTGTGGGTCGTGGAGGTCCATCGTGATGATGTGGTCGGCGCCGGCACAGGTCAGGAGGTCAGCGACCAGAGTGCCTGCTTGCGCAACCCACTGCTTGTAGCCGCGTTGAGGCTCAAAGTGAGGGGGCTTGCCAACATGCATACTCTGGGAGCCGTTTCCGCCCTTCTCGGATGAGTTCGTCACCGTGGGCGAAAGGCCGTTCGATTCCTCGAAGTAATCCGACTTCTCCGACTTCTCCGAGTTCACTGTAGATCGCCTCTTTTGCGGTGAGCCGTCATCCTTGACACCGTTGAGCTGATTTGCGAGTTGGAGTCCGTTTAGCTTCTTGTGGAGGCTTTCGGACTTCAAACCTGCGCTCTCAGGTCCCCCTGGAACTGGAGTGGCAGGCCTGCTGTCGAATGTGAAGTTACCGTTCTTGTTGATCGAAGCCGGGGCTTTGGCGAGCGGCGCTCCGACCTTGTTGTAGGGAATGTCGCTTTGACGAGAGTAAGGGAAAAGCGGAAGTACAGCCGTCACACGCTTGGCGGAGGCAGTCTTGCAGGCGGAAATGGTAATCAAAAGCTCCATCAGGTGGTCGTTCACTTTTCCTCCTCCAGATTGCACAATGTAGACATCTTTCTCACGGACAGATTCGATGATCTCGACCCGAGTCTCTCCAACCGCAAATTTGCTCAGCAGGATCTTAGCTTCTGGTATACCGAGGTGGTTGCAGATAGTTTCGGTGAGCTGTGGGTGGGAGCTACCGCCCAATACGACAATGTTCCGGACCATAGTGAAAGGCTGAACAGGGGTTGTTGGTGGGATATCTCCAAGCTCTTTTGATTTCTGATCGTCTTCCAGCGTGTTATCGCAGGCTTCGCGCGGACCCTGGTAAAAGTCGATCTTCACGCTTCTCCTTCCGAACCAGTCGCTAACCAGGCGTGGCTTCAGCAGAAATGCCTGTGGACAGCGGGTGGAAGTGAGATTATGGCAGCCTTGTCGTACGACAGGTCGGTTATTGATTCTCCTCCTAGCTTGAAGTTGGGATTAACTTTCGCAATAATTAAAGTTTCGGCAATCGATTGCTAGCCGCCTGGGATGTGAATGTGGGGAACGTCAGCCCTTCCATCTCCAAGCCGCTTATTGGCGAAGAGGGACTGCGCATAACACGAGAGTCATGATCTCGAAGAGGGATACTTTAGATGCATTGGGAGAAACTATGGGCTCCTAAACATTCCACAGGGGACTAGCTAGTAAACTCTTTTCAAGGATGGCAGGCCTTGATGGTGACCCCCCTAAGATCAGCATTCTCCTGCTTGGAGATGCCGAGGTGGGCAAATCAATGTTCCTCTCGTAAGTAACCTTCCTTACGTGCAGGAATACCGAACTGGGTAGTAATCGTAGTACTCAACGGAACTGACTCCGTGAAAAGACGTATGACCCTCGGTTCTCGACCTACCTCAAGTGGCGCAACTCTTCCGCAGCTGCACGACCTAGAGCAACCCTTCGTTTTCGATATCAAGCTATACAATCGCCCTTACCGCTTTGAATTCTACGATACAGCGTCACCTACCAACTACACCCTCTTGCAACCGCAGGTCATCATTCTCTGCTACGACATAAGCGACCGTGCAAGTCTGACTTCTCTTCACACCCGCTGGAAGCACGTAGTCGAGACACACTTCAATTACGATGAGATGTTGCCCGTCATCATGTTAGGCTTGAAGCGCGATCTGAGGCGCGAAGGTGTCGAGGGTATGGTGTTTCCTCAGGAAGCTATCAGGATTGCACAGGAGATGAGGTGCGACAAGTACTGCGAGTGCAGCGCACTTACGGGAGAGCTGTGTAAGGAGGTCTTCGAAGACGTGGCGAAGACGGCCGCCATGACTACGACTGAGAAAGGCGGGAAGAGTGAGCCGCCTCCTTGTACTATTATGTGAATGAAGTACATGTATGGAGTATGTACTACGTATGGGTATCATCAAGGTATCAATCTCTCGGTCGCACTTTCCTCCGCTAAAAGTTCCAGTGATTTCCCGTGACTAATCTGTCGCACGATCGCTAAAAGCAGTTATCCTTGACCTACTCATCGTCTTCATCGTTCTCATCATCCTCGGCCATTCCTTCAATCCGATCTTCGGCATCTTCTCCTCCGACTCTTCCCCCCTTGGTCAGGTCGATCACATCCCTATCCTTCTTCAACCACCCCAACGCCACCCACATCCCAGCCATCCGCTCCGCCTTCTCCAACCTCATATGCATCCCACACCCAGTCTGTGCCCACCTCGCCCAGCCGTTCGTACTCCTCCTCTCTCCCTCTTTCACACTCATCTGCTCCTCATACCACGCCTGAAAGAAGCGTCGCTTATACAGCAAATACCTCGCACACGTGACCCTGAGATGGCTTGCCATCCACTGGTCCTCGGGCTCGAGCTCAGGTAGATATCGGTCCTGGTCCAGCAACACTGGTGCCGGGAGTGCGAATTTGGCGAGGCGGCGCTGCCAGTCGGACGGCGTGGAGGTGGGGACGGGCGTGTGGTTGGGGACTTGGAGGACGGCGAGATAAGTGGGTGAATGAGGCATGCGAAGGGCGGCGAGATAGGATTCGCGGGCTAGGACAAAGAGGCGGTGGCGTTCGAGATGGTTGGCTAGAGAAGAGGCTGAGGGTGAGGGCCAGTGGGTCAGGTAGGTGAGGGTATCGGTGGCAAGGAGGGGGTCTAAGATCGTGGCGAATGTGGTAGTAGAGGCATAGAAGTGGCGGGATCTTTGACCGGCCGGCAGGATAAGGATCAGCACTGAGGTAGCTAGATGCGGCTCGTCCTAAAGGGTGTTAGCGATGCGCTCAGGTTGCGCGATCTCTTGTCACTCGCCTGGTAGAAGGCTGGCTCTTCGAAGAATAGTAGCGTCGGTATCTTGCTCTGCAGCTGCGGCGCGATCAAACCCACCAGTCGCCAGATACTGCATCCCTCCTTGATATCGAGACCCTTGGCTTCTTTGCAGGATTGCTCAAGCGCTGATGCAGTCGCTTCTACATTGTTGCAAGCGGCAGCGAACATCGGACGGTCGTACTCATGCCGGGCCACGAAAGAGATGGGCGGGGTCCTTGCTTCAATGGAGTCCAGATCCAAGCCATCGCTGGTGATAGCTGAAGGGTCTTTGCGTGGTGTCGGCTGCTTCTGTGGATGCGGGATGGGAACTGTTCGGGGCGTCTGTGGTGTTTGCCGGCCTCTTCGAAAAGGCATCGCGATCGCAAAGGTGCTAATGCAGAAAACTGAAGTACTGTTGACCAGAGGATGAGACAACGGGAGACGGCATCAGGGAAGCGGGTGGGCGCATGACAAACGGTGTAGGATGTGCTGAGGATTGCCTACTGCAACAGGGCAGTGAAGTGAAGTGAACAAGATGCTTACAGCATGGTCACCTGCGCATAGCATAACACTACTAGCGTGTAATCCTAGTGTGAATAGTATTGTTCAGCTGTTATGGCATATGAAAACCACGTGGGCTTTGCTGGACAGGCCGGGAAAAGGATGGCTTTCCCTTCACATGCTCATGCAGACCCGTTTGCCGCCCCGTTTGCATCGCTGGGTGCATCATTGTCGCCTTCAAGCTGAGCTCGCAAACCACCCCTGCCGACCCTCATAGCCTGTTCCAGCTCCCTCTCCCGCTCCCTCATCTGAGCCATACCAATCCTCTGATCCCTCTCCCTCTTTCGCTTCTCCTCCTCTACTCTCCTCTCTCTTTCTCTCATAGCCGCCTCTCTCTTCTCCCGATCCTTGTTCTTCTTCTCCTTCTCGGCCGCCTCTTCTGCCGTCTCGCCACCCTCTGGCTTGGGCGGCAGCGTATCCAGGTAAGCTCTGATTAAAGGATCTCTGACCTTCGCTTCCAGCGAGATATACCTAACATCGACAAGCATCTCCTTGGGCAGCTGCTCAACATTGACGTCTTTGTTCAAGACATGAATGGGCAGACTCTTCATCAAGGCGGCCAAATCACTCCTCAGCTGGCTCTGCGGCAACTTCATCCTCGCCACATGCTCTCTGTACAGTTTCTCCTTGTCTTTGTCCGGCAGTTTCGTATCGCGCAGCTCGGGCTCCTTTTTGAATTTGCGCTTGAATTCCGGCCAGTACAGCTTCGGCGTGACTTTCTCTGCCAGGAAAGCAAGATATGGAATCCGCGGGTCCTGCTTCTCCATCTTCGCCCGCGCTGCTTTCAGGTCCGCTATCCGTTCCCTCGACCAGACGTCGTAGCACTCGCGCCGCGCTTTCATGGTCGTGAGGACAGTGTATCGGTCGTCTTCGATGATGTATCCGTCTTCAATGAGCTTCTCCCAAGGGGTGTAAGGGTTTATGTGGAAATCATCCAGCATATCCTTGAACAATGCAGCGCTGTCCTCTTCCGTGAGCGGTAAACCTTCTGCGCCTTCTTCGTATTCTTCGCCTCCACCATATTCGCCAGGATCTAAACCGTAAGATTCTTCCATCTGTGCGAGTTGGTACGCGATGTCCTCTTCGTTGAACTCGACAGGTCCTTCTGGAGCTGCAGAACCACTCTCTCCAGCTTGTCTCTCACGATGCGCATCGTTCTCTTCCTCTTCGTCGTCAGTGACTTCGATCTCCTCATACTCCGAGCTAGAGCCCTCATCTTCTCCGCCAGGCGCCTCACTGGTAGCTTTCCCACCCACAGCTGTTGTTGCGGCCGGTCTAACTTCGTGTTCTTGTTCCGCTGCCGCAAGCTCAGCCGCGAGCGCCTCCTCATCCTCTCTCTGCAGGCTAGCCGACCTCCGTCTCCTATCGTTCTGCTTAACCGGCACATTATTCGCACCCGTACCCTCTCCTCCTTGCTTCCCTAGCTTCTGGTCCAGCTTCAAACGATCAAACTCAATCACTGCCTTCATGACATCTTCCGGAAACTTCCAGTAGCTCTCCTGAGTTTCGGTGTTGTGCACGAAGCGGCGGCCTAGCTTCGTATAGATGAGAACCCATGGCGCGCAGTTGGGTATGACCTTCTTATGCTTGGGCCGGTCTTCTGGCCGAGGCCGGTGGAATGGTTTTCGCTGCCCTTCGTTCCAGCTTTGGAAGTGGTTGCCTTGGAAGCCCTGAGCACCAGCAGGTGCTGCGTACGGATATTGCTGTCCATTACCGCCAAAGCCACCTTGGTAGGCTTGGTGTTGGTACTCGGCTCCATACCCAGGAGCGCTATATGGCGCAGGAGCTGGCGATGGCGAATGCGAGGGTAGAGGAGCCGCAGGGCGTGTATATGTAGACTGCTGGGTTGCGGCGTTGTAGTAGTATTTGTGACCCGTTGGCGCAGTGTGCTCTGTCCAGCCCGCCGGTAGGGGTGGGAGTCCCGGAGCAGGCTGGTATGTCGGTTTGAGCTTCTTCCGCTCTGGCTGTTCCATAATCGCTGTGTTGCAACTGACGGGATGTTTCGAGTCGCAGATAAAATGATGGAGTAGATCGCGGAGATGGGCTGCGGGCTGCAAACGCCAAGACCCATGAACGACGCGTTGGAGCTGTGCCTGGAGCTTCAAGTTACCATCATACACCTTCCCGCCTTCCATCTACTTCATCTCACCATCTCCCCTGACTCTGTCGCCTTGAAAAGCCCAAATCATAGTCGCCAGATCAGAGTCCCCATTTCCTCAACATGTCACGAAGATACGATTCAAGAGTGAGCACGAGCTCCCACCGCCATACCTGACCTCATACTAACCTCCAACAGACCACCATCTTCTCGCCTGAAGGCCGTCTCTACCAAGTCGAATACGCCCTCGAAGCCATCTCGCACGCCGGTACCGCATTGGGAATTCTCGCACAAGATGGTATTGTGCTTGCCGCCGAACGCAAGGTCACCAGCAAGCTGCTGGAGCAAGACACCTCAGCCGAGAAGCTGTACATATTGAACGAGTACGCATACTCCACCACATTTGACCAACAAGACCAAGTCCAACATACTGATACCATAACGTTATAGCAACATGATCTGCGCCGTAGCCGGCATGACCGCCGACGCCAACATCCTCATCAACTACGCCCGCCAAGCCGCCCAACGCTACCTGCTAACCTACAACACGGACATTCCCTGCGAGCAGCTCGTGCGACGACTGTGCGACCTGAAACAAGGCTACACGCAACACGGTGGTCTGCGTCCCTTCGGTGTCTCGTTCATCTACGCCGGCTGGGACAACCAGCGCCAGTTCCAACTATACCAGAGCAACCCGTCTGGCAACTATGGCGGATGGAAGGCGACGAGCGTGGGAGCGAACAACGCGAGTGCGCAGAGCTTGTTGAAGCAGGATTACAAGGAGGATTGTGATTTGAAGGAGGCGTGTGGATTGGCGGTCAAGGTGCTCAGCAAGACGATGGATTCGACCAAGTTGAGCAGCGAGAAGAGTAAGTGCTGCCGTTCCCCTTCCTTCGCGCCCCACAATCAACTTCCTCCTCGCCGCACAGGAGGTCGTGCACCGCACACTGTCAGCTAACAAAACCACAGTCGAGTTCGCCACCGTCGGCCGCACCAAAACAGGCAAGATCTACCACCACCTCTGGGGCGCAGACGAGATCGACACCCTGCTCCGCGAGCACGGTCTTGCAAAGCCCGCGGACGCGGAGACGTCGACGGAGCAGGCGATGGGCACGGCTGGCTACGCCGAGAACAGGGGTGAGACCTAGAGTTTGCTATTGGCTACGGACACGGACACTGGCAGCTCTTCGTTACTTCTTCTGTAATACTAGGTACCTTACTATTATCATACCATAGATGATCTTGCATGGCAAACCCGGCGTCGAGGCGTTTATTGACAAGCGAGCGAGGCCGGGACTTTTGAATTGATGAAGAAATGGAATTCGCGATGTGTGAAGCGAGGCATGAAGTAAACTCTGCGGTTGTTTGTGAGTGAAACTGTGATGGAGCAGGTTGATCTATGCTGGTGCCTTCGTACAGGAGGATTGCGGTAGCTACCTAGCTATTGCACGAGCATGAACCCACGTACAGCCACGAGACCGAAAGCGCAATCATCACGTTCGCTCTGCTGGCCTGACTACGTGTACTTCGTAGCATTTCGGAGATGACATAACGGTTCTCTCTATCTCAATACTCCCTGGGGACACCAGACTAGCTACAGCATTGGAAAACAATATGCCCACAAAAAAACAACAACAACAATTCTTCCTTCAGACACTACTGCGCTTCCATTGCTAGAAAACAATACCAAACAAAGAAATGCCCATCACAAAAAGTTATGCATATTCATCTCTCTTCCATTTCCGCACTCTGCACAAACAAGAAAAAACAAGAAACGTAAAAACAGGCCGAAGTGCGAGGTGTCATGCTCATGCTCATGAGCGAAACATGAACTTTCATGATCCCCAGCCGCCCCAACAACTCTTAGAATATCAATGCTCGCCAATGTAGAATACCAAATCGAACAGTGGTTGCCATTGCCGACGCCAGGATTATGATTTAATGCGATGCTGATGCCGATGCGATGCGAAGCGATGCGATGCAGCCATGGCGCAAGCGATGTGTAAAAGCAGAAAGCCAAAAGGTATAGTGCAAGAAAGCCAGAATGCAAGACAAAATGCGGGATGCAGCGCCAGTGTATGCGAATGTCATGGAAGAAGCCAACAGTAGGCAGCAAGCAGTAGGTAAGCACGGATGCCTCGTCGTGACGCCATAGAGAGGCCGTGGGACGTCGTGAATGTAGTTGACAAAGGAGAGGGGAGGAGACTATGCTAAGGTACAATCGTTTCGTTATGATTCTATGCCTCGCTGGAGACGTGCTGCGTTTTGAGGGGACGCTCGAGCTTGCCGAGAAGGGCGTCAAGCTCGCTCCAGTTCTCTGGCGAGAGGGCGAATTTGCGATGCTTGCGGGAGAGAATGTGCTGAGTTAATGTCAGCGACTGTGTCGGTTTAGTATGCGGTGGCGATGGACTTACCTGATCGAAATCATCAAACTTGTCCCTGCAGTTCTCACAATAGCCAGGTTTGAGCTCCCTCTCGACGGCAGCCTTCTTCCTCGGCGGTTGAGCCTTGCGACGACGGCCTTCATCCTCTTCCTCTTCATTGATACCGCCGAGTGTCTCTTGTGCTTTGCGCTTGGCGGCACGAGTAGCGGGAGGAGCTTCCCCGTTCAGTGCTGCGCGCATATCGTTGAGGTAGGAGGAGGTGATGGTGTGGTTCGAGGCCACACTAGTGCCCCTCTCCAAGACCTTTCGCTTCAGGGCGTGGATCTCCTTGCTAGTCCCCATGCGCGCGCCAGGAGCGGTCGATGAGATGGCATTGGAGGACACGATCTGAGACCGGATAGCAGAAGTAATGTTCGAGGGCTGAACCCCTGATGCCACCGGTTCACCACCCACATAGCGGGGCATGCCTCGAACATTTGCTTGAGCGCTACCAAACAGAGGCGGCATGCTGTCGATTGAGTTTGTCCGCTTTGAGGGGATGCCTTTTGGAGGATCCAAAGGCTTGGCGGCATCCTTGTCCATGGAGAGCTTTCGTGGAGAACGCCTCATGTTAGCTTGCCTCTCCGTCAGAGCTCCTTGCTCTGGGTTAGCACCCTCAAGCGCAGCAGCCTGTGCCCTAGTACGAGGTGCATGCTCCGCAATCTTGCGCTCACGCTCCATGGCTGCTTGGCGCCGTTCTTCTTCCCGAAGCTTCCTGGTGTGAGAGTGGTCCTCGATGAAGGGGCATCTGCCGATGCTGCTGAGGCGAAACTGCGGCCATTTACCCTCTTCCTTGACCGCCACCTTGGTGTAGTCTCTGACCATCACCGGCCGGGTCTTCTCATCCATATCGTGTACGTAGATGTAGTAGCCTCGTAACGGGCAAGTATCCTGGGTGGCGACGGCCATGTCACGGTCGGCAGGCCCATTCAGCTTCTCGTTCCGGAGCAGTTGCTGCAACTCGGCCTCTTTAGGTTGCTTGAGGGAGGTGATTGCATGACTTCTAGTCAGCGGCCCATTCGGTTGTTCACCGGTCTCGGTGTTGAACATGGTGGACATCATCCTCTGGAACTTCTCTAGCGCCCATATCTTGATGCCAAGTTCCCTAGCTTTGGTCAAGATGTCGGTCGTCTGAGAAGCATGCCTGCGCGGATCCACATCGTGGAGACTATCAACACGATCAGCATTTAATTCTCGTGCAGCTCAAGTTGGGTTCTGACTAACCTTGTAGCAGCACCGTTATGCGCCCGTCTCTGAAGGGTAGCCTCCAACAGGTTAGCAGTGCGACGCTGAGCACCATGAATGTTAGCCTCCTGGTGCCGAGCGAGCAATGATGGATCAATGGTCTTGGGTGCAGTCGACTCTGCCGCAGACTGATCATGTCTGGAAGATGTAGAGTGTACATCATCGGGACTCGTGTGGTGCAGTTCGGGCGGTATCGCACGAGTGGTAACAACATGTGTAACCGACTTAGAAAAGAACTTCTCTTCTTTCTGGGAAGTTGTTAGTATAGGCTCATCGCAAATGCCAACCGAAGACAATAGCCATGTCTGGTGATACTTACTGCACCAAGGTAGTTGATCTGTCGAGAAGCCTTCGACCGTACGTCATCGGGTACGCTTTCGAAATAGAAGACGAACTGAGGAAACACCTTCCGGTAGTGTTTTTGCCATTGTCGGATAGTGTCAAGGCTGTCAGTCGTCCTTTGGGTCTTTTCGATAGATCTTGGTGGCGCTGGTTTCTTTTCCCTTGCCGCAGCAAGTTTCTTCTCGAACGCAGTCGGCGGCGCGTTACCAGATCTCTTCATAAACACTTTCCCTTCCGCCTCTTGCTGTGAGAGCGTCTGACGCGTGAATTGGCGTGCTTCATTATTTTCGTCGCCCTCGGCATCTAGTATCTGTTTTTTTGCTGGTGGTTGCCCATATACAAGCTCGCGTGCATCCGCTGCTTGGGCTCGCGTGCGCTTTCCGCCGATGGGAGCCACGTTCCGAAAGGGCGAGTTGGCAGCGTTCGGATTGTTCGCCAGTGGTATCCTCCTGCTCGTCATGTTCTCGAGCTGGTGTGGCGAGGGCGGGATTGAGACCATCCGTAGCAATATGTGCTCATCAGAGGTACACCTCTCACTCTCAGCGTGGAGGGGTACCTGCAGGGCCAGCGAGCTTCACGCGAAGTTGACGCGCTTATTGCGAGCCAGCTGCAGCCATTGAATGCAGACAAGGGCTCAGCGACGTCGACAGCGTGGAGGAGGAGATCCGGGAGTGAGTGGAGGTTAGCTGGGTTTATGCGGCGTGTTGCATGTACACTGCAGATGTACACGGAAGGCTGGGCTGGGATGTTTTGGTTGCAGAGAGACGCGATCCGTGCGCCTGCTGTCAGTAAACTGGCGCAACTTTGTTGCTAGCCACCCAAATTGCTGGCCGTTGCAAATCACAGTGTCAAGACAACTTTGAGAATCGCAACAGTTACGCAAAACAATCGCTGTTTTCTCCAACACTCTCGTGATATTATTCCAGAAACACAATCACCATTTGCATCTCTATGATTTCTTGACATGACATGGTATCCCGGCAACAGCACATGGCAGGCATTCGTCGATCATCGCTTTGGGGCTTTAAACATGACTCGCGTGGCTGTCCAGAGCCGCATAAACGCAGTTGCAGCGAACCGCAAATTGACGACCCACTTGCACCGGGAAGGAGGACATTACATACTGTACAGACGCTACCTAGACCGCAGTGCTTCGATATCAACAACCTCCTTTACCGCTTCGGTCGTGAGCACGTAAGGGCCGTCCTCCGTTACGCAGATGCTGTCCTCGATACGAATTGCCATTCCCCGGAAATGCTTTGGGTATCTTTCCTCGTTCGGTACATAAATACCTCTGCGAATGGTTAGTTCAGTCGGTCTTTTATCATTGATACTGCACTTACGGTTCGATTGTTATGCATTGCTTGGCTTTCAAGCGGTCCGTCCGTGGGTATCCAGGCGCATCATGTACATCCAAGCCGATGTAATGGCCGACATGGTGAGGGAAGAGCTTGTCTACCGCATCTCCTGTGACATCGAAACCCAACGCCTTCAAGCCATCCCGCAGGCCATTCTCCGCTATCCGGTGCAGCTTGTCAAGAGACATGTCTGCATCTTCCCGGCACATTGACACGCAGCTCCTCTGTACCTTGAGGATCATCTCGTAAAGGTCTCTCTGAGCGTCAGAGAATTTGCCGTTGACGGGCCACGTCCGCGTGATGTCTGTGATGTATCCACCGTATTCTCCACCAGCATCTACCAAGACTAGGTCGCCGTCCTTCAGAGTATTATCGTTCCGTACGTAGTGAATGCTCAGCCCATTTTGACCACCTGCCACAACTGGTATATATGCAGAGCCGTCCAGGCCTTGCATCCTGAACCCATAGTCCAGTGACGCCCACAAGTCCTTCTCCGTGGCAAATGGATTCCGCATAGCCTCTGTGAACACTCTACCAGACACCTGCCCAGCCAATCTCATATTCGTGAGCTCGGCATCGCTCTTTGTCAATCTCAAATTGTTCATGAGCGGTCTGAGTGGCTTCACATTGCTCGACTGCAGCAGCTTTTGGAACCCCTCCGCTTTCGAGTTTCCCAAAAAGAAGCGGCTGAAATGCGTCCTCGCCTTGTTGCCCAGCATGTCAGTGTAGACCTCCTTGCCTCCACCAAGGATCTGTGGAAGGAGCGAGGGAGCCAAGTTGATGTCACCTGCCTCGTCCGCATTGAATACATCCTGCGCCGCTTGAATGCCGCTTCTTGCGCCATCCCAGAGTTCGGCTTTCGGATCCTTTGGTCTGACGAAGAGGTGGAAAGTGTAGTCGGCATCCGAGTTACCCTTCTCTACATAAGACTTAGCGCATTCACCCTGACAACATATCATATCTGCACCCACCCACCAATAACTGCGAGCGCTTCCGGCTCGTTGAAGCCTGAGTTCTTGTGTAAGCCTGCTTCTAACCTTGCCTCTTCAAGCATCCATACCAGTCAGGTAGTAAAAGTTCGGCTCTTGGTGGAATTCATAGAAAACTGCGCCGGATCGGTACTTGACGTCTGAAGCGGCTAGGACAGCTACACTGTTCTTTGGGAGGGCTTTCGCAAGGTTCACGCGACGTTGGTGGTATTCGAGAGCGGTGATTCCCGGCGTTACTTCTGGATGTCAGTATGGCCTTTGACTGCGGGGTTGGGTCGCTTTTAGGCATACATTCACCAGGCGCGAGGATGTGAGGATGGGTTTCATGTAGCGGCTGTCCGAACTGGATGTCCGCTGCGGAGACGAACGTCCGTTGCTGTGTAGACCGCCGTATCGGTGACTGTATATTCGGACATCTTCTCGGAGCCCAGTTAGCCCGTAGGCACCGTAGACTTCTCTTCATCCTAGGTAAGATATCGGAATGAAGCTGGAAAGTTGATCTATACCATACTCAGCATGCTGACGCCAAGGTGATCTTTAGACGGAACCCCGAAACGGGCGGAACTTCTCCGCCCGAACCGTCGGGCGCTGTGGCTTGCCTGTTTCGACGCGAGCTTTCCCCACGCACGTCACACTGCACATGTCGCGATAATCGAACGAGGAAGTCTTATCCAGGCTGAACATTGCACGACAGGCCCCTGTAACCTCAGGCACATCAAGGCAACACTTGCCACAGCTCCGTAACAGTCATAAGTCCGCCATCTACAACTCCGGCCACTGGATAACACACTCTCTCCAATCTGCATCACGCACGCATCCTCAAAATGGCCGCGGCGGCCAAACAACCCACTATCCCCCAAGCCGATCTCGAGTCCTTCACCAAGCACCTCCAATCCTCCAAACGCGTGCTCGCGCTGCTAGGCGCCGGTCTCAGTGCCTCATCCGGCCTCCCAACCTTCCGCGGCGCCGGCGGCCTCTGGCGGACCCACGATGCCATCTCGCTCGCAACGCCCGAAGCCTTCAACGACAACCCCGGCCTGGTCTGGCAGTTCTACAGCTACAGACGACATATGGCGCTGAAGGCGCAGCCGAATCGGGCACACTATGCGTTGGCGGAGCTGGCGAGGAAGATGAGGGGGTTTATGACTCTGAGTCAGAATGTCGACGGTATGTCGCAACATCCAAGTTCTTCGTGCAAGAGTGGGGGAGGGGGAAGTTGGCCGTGGCTGGATGATACTGTAGGACAAGGAGCTGATATACCAGGACAGGGCTGTCACAACGCGCGAAGCACCCGCGAGATAAACTGCAGCTACTCCACGGCAGTCTCTTCGACGTCAAGTGCACAAACTTCTATTGCAACTACCAAGCGGAAGACTTCACCGACCCAATCGTGCCCGCGCTCGACCTCCCAGTCGACGAGACCGACCCAACGAGCAAAGAGGCCCGGCACGCCGTCAGTAACTCGCTGCATGCGAAGCGAACGGGCCAAGAGCTGGACATTAGCGACGCGAGTGTCGACCTGCCAGAGCTGATGGAGAAGGACCTGCCGCACTGTCCGAAATGCAAAAAGGGCCTCTTGCGGCCCGGCGTGGTGTGGTTCGGCGAGTCGTTGCCGCGGTCCGTCCTCAGCACCGTGGACGAGTTCATCGCCGGCGGCAAGATCGATTTGATCATGGTCATCGGCACGAGCGCAAAGGTGTATCCGGCCGCTGGGTATGTGGACGAGGCGAAGAAGAAGGGAGCCAGAGTCGCGGTTATTAATATGGAAGAGGGCGATGCGCCGGCTAGCGGGCTGAGGAAGGGCGATTGGTTCTTTAAGGGTGATGCGGCGCAGGTCGTGCCGGAGATCTTGAAGAGCGTGATTGGAGAGACGCCGGAGCCGAACTGAACTGAACCGCTGGGAGGGATTTGACTGGGTTCTGGCGTTTGGCAAGGTGCATGGTTCCCCCCGTATGATTGACGCACTCTTACGATAACGGTGGCGCTTGGCATGGGGATGGGGAGGCGTCTGAAATTGGCTGGAAGTCCAATAGTACAAGAGAATTCGGATCTTGGTTGGTCTGTTTGTAATATCTAATCAGAGGCAAACGGAAATTTGCTTAGGTTTTCTATAATCGCTCTGTCTGACCTTTGGGATCACCTGCACAGAGGAGGGCGTCTGGACCCGATATCCTCACCGTCCTGCTCAACGTAGGTGCAGAGAAACATTCTCTCGGTCAGATCTTCTGCTCTGGGACTGTCCGGCTGCTCGACATTTTTCTCGCTACCAGGCTTGCTGACTTGGGCAGCGTCCTTGGTATCGCCATCCAAGGTGTCCGAAGTACTAGGCCTGGAAGAAGCTCAGCATTCTTGGGTGTCTTTGCACCGCAGATTTCAAGCACTTACTGGGCGCTGGAACTCGGTCTGTTGATGTGAGAAGTATGGAGGTTCGACCTTGCCTGCAAGAGGCGCTGGGACGAAAGCCAATGCATTCCAAGTTCACCGGTTTAGATTGATTCTTCCTACGGGGTTTTTCAAATTCCAGTGTAGAGAAAAATGGGCAGCGAACTGAAATGGCTTTAGACCAGCAAACTGTGAGCGAGAAGAGTCTGTCTATACTCATCTTCATGAAAAGCAATGAGATCGTTTGTGAATGGGTAGGGTAGATGAACGACACAGATGAGGATCGCACGCTTCTTTGTATCGATCCATGTTTGCGCGTTGTCCTCACTTCATTCTTCAAAAAAGAAAACAATGTACGTTACCAAGACATTCACACAGACATGATGGCGTAGCAAGCAAGATATTGGTAAAGCTTAGGAATTGCATTGACGAGGATAGAGAGAACGAAATGGAAAAGGAAGATGTGGGTTGAGACTGTTGAGAGGAGAAGATGCCACAGAAGACAGGTGGGATTTGTGTGCAACCCCATGAGTAGATGATCTGATATGCATGTGTTCACCGTCTACGATACGCATATTCAGCTGTGTATATGGCGTTATGTAAGATTTACGATGCGCGTGTCCTTCACAAGTGGACCGCACAACTTGACATGTGTGAGCAGCCTTATGTGCGGGAATCAAAAGCGTTTGACCACATTCGTAGAGCCACCTCGTTTCTTGCCGATAGAGCCCTAGTTGTCTGGAACGTGGTTGGATGGAGTGAGTGGTGTGCATCAAACAGCGCCGGGTCTGGGTCCAAGTCACAGGGATTTGACATACCTTGGCCCGTTGTCACTGGAAGCACACTAATGAGCCGCGTGGGGCGGAAGGAAACATACGCGGGAACACAGCCTTGTTCGAACTTCCGTCCATATTATCTCGGACTACTGGACTATCCTATACACCTCCTCTCTCTTTCCCTAGTCATTCAATCCCCACCCCACACCCACGCACAAAAGTCCCCCCAATCCATTCCCAACCCCATTCACATACGATGCACAGAGCTATTGCGACTCCACCTCCTAAACTTCTTGCCGTAGAAGAAAAACACGATCCCCAGACTGCAGAAGAAAGTGATCAGGGCCATGTTGGTCATGATGGGCGGGATGAAGCCGGCCTTGTCGATCCAGGGTGTGATGAACTCGCTGAAGCCGTAGCCCCAGACGTTTTTGTTGACTGTGATGGCTACGAAGAGGGATGCTGCTACGGGCTTGTAGGAGTCGACTGCGTATCTGTTTTTTTGTTGGTCTGTCAGCAACGCCTCTGTACAATCCGGGGAAGATTTTCTAATAAAGAAGATGGGGGAAGGGGAAAACTTACGTCGATGCCATAGCCGGCAACGCAGCAACCTGAATGCCGGCACAGGTATACCCAACGATAACAATGACCTTCCAACTCCACTTCCTCTGATACCCCAACGCGACAACCACGTTCCCAATAATCATAATCAGCACGTAAGGGATCATAGCCGGCAATCTCATCTCCGGCTCCCTGATCCCTCTATTCCTCCTCGTGAAAAACGCACTAACCCAATCACTCAGCTTCCCCGCCGTCGACAGCCCCAGCACCGCACCGATCAGGATAGCAAAGTTGAAGAACCCGATCGTCTGGCCGTCGAAGTTGTAAGGCGGCGCGGCGAAGTTCTGCGATTGGGTTAGGTTGAGCGTCAGGAAGGACGAGCAGCTCCACGACACCACGAAGGCCGCGAACTCGACGATCGGGAACGCGAACAGCTTCCACGGGATCCAGAGGTCCAGCGCCATGGATTTGAACGGGTGCGCGTTCGGCTGGTACAGCGCCCATTGCGCTTTCGACGGGGAGCCTTTGCCGAGGTAAGGGTCACGCGCCGCGGTTGCGGACAGCGAGAGGTCTGGCATGGTGGCATTGGTGCGGGTCGGGGTCAGGTTGAGGGATTCCGGATCGCGCTTCTCGACCGCTTCGGCGCCCGGGGCGACCTTCTCCTGTGATCCGGCTGGCGAGGCTTTGGCTTCTTGGGCCGCGATGTTGGCGATGATCTCGTCTGGGTGAAGCCGGTGCCAGCGGGTTTCGGGGAACATGAAGATGACCATGAGGAGAGAGAGGCCCGTGATGCCGACGTTGAGCCACCAGAAGTTGCGCCAACCGACCGCGGCGGACATGGAGCCGCAGATGATCGGGGCCACCATGAGAGAGCCCATGTAGAAGGTCCAGTACAGGGTGTTCCAGAAACCACGGTCGTGGAGGAAGAAGATGTCGGCGATGACGGCGGGCTGGATGCTTTCGGCTGGACCGGCGCCGATGCCGTTCAGACTAGGTGAAGGTCAGTAAAGGCCACATAGGAAAGGGGGAACTTGGTTCCATACACGCAAGCGCCCATGAAGCTGTTGTATGACGTGGCGCGGGCTCTCCAGATCATCGCTCCCAGACAGATGATGTTACTCGCAATGTACGTGACTCTCCGACCGAAGGAGGTGCTGATTGGGACCCTATTTACATGTGGTCAGCCATGTGCCTTTCGAATAGAGATTCTCGGAGTGGCACACATACCAGATGAAATTACTGAACCCAAGCACGAGGATAGCGACACCAGTAAACTTGACAGCCTGTGCAAGCGTGCAACCGAACTCGGCCATGTAGATTGGAAAAGTCGGGGCAAGCGACAGAGGACCGAAACCTTGGACGAAGGAAACAGATGTGGATGCCGCAATGGCCATGGTCTTCCATTTCGTAGACCAGTTGAGAGGGTCGTGAGGATCGTCAGACGGCTGGGGGACCAGGACACCGGACCCGCCTTTGACGAAGTGATGAGATCCGACATCCGTCATGATCTCGGTACCGGGCAGGATCTCGGTATGGAGCTCCTCCTCGAGCTGGTGGAGCTCCTGCGCAAGGCGTCAGTAACGAGGCTTGTGTATGAGCGATGCATGGAGAGACTAACCCGGTCATCGTAGTTCATCTCCATCTTGGAATGAGATCTAAGAAGGACAATGAAGGCCTTGGAGGCTGGAAGGCGAGGAAGCAGAAGTGTTGCAAGGGCAAGAGCAACAGAAACATCCGCGGGGATGGGACGAGCCAATATATGTCAAGCCGATTCGAGCTACGACGATAGGACGACCCAAGGAGCTAGACTCATGGCTGCTTGCGCACGTGCAAAGCGATGCAATATCGACCCCGGTAGATGGGTCCCAGGCCTTATCCAGACGCCACCAAGGCAGAACAACGAGCCAAGTCATCTCCCATCCCCTTTTCGCTCTGACTTCCAGCGACGCGTCTCCCAATCCGCTCTCTGCCAGCCAACCTTTCCCATCAGCATTTCCCGTCACCAGTCCCGCGTGCATCAGCCGCGTGTGCTACCCCTGTCCACAATCCCACCCCTCCGGTCTAGGTTGTTGTTCCGTAGACAGCCAACATGCACGATGGGCCAATGGGTCGTCTACATCGGGGTTAGCTAGCAGCTTAGCGTGTTTTTACCCCAGCTGCGGAGGCGCACGATGACAACCTTAACAGTCCGGGGCCCCTTGGGGTAGAAGGTGCTTAGCGAGAACACCCGACACGAACCAACCTGCAACGGGCGCGCCGTCGCATGTCAAGCGATTGACATGGTGGCCCGAGGCGTCTTAAGTCGATCTGGGCGACACAGAAACGCCAATTGCGGGCGAGCTGTGGGGGAAAGGCTGCCTCGGCTGTTAGAAGCGGCAGTGTCTGTACCACACGTCTGCCGCTGTGAGTCTCTGTTACACAGGTACATTAGTACTGTCCCGTACTTGTCCGACATCAAGAACATTTGCTGGCCAATAGCTGGAATGATGGGCTGCATCACTGTGATTAGTACCGACCTCAGGTGTAATCTGGGATGGACATCCACTGTGGCCACTTATACGTAGATTATCTTACGTGCGAATCTCTGGACAACGCAATACTGTACTGTCTGTTCGGTGAATGCGTGGCTACCTAGGTATATAGATTGAAGGCCATACCTGCAGAACCCAACTCACGATAACCGCCAGCCCGCCATTCTTAGTGACTCTAACGGGCCCAAAATCCAAGTTGCCGGCGTTGCTCACGAAGGCAGCCGAGCTGAATGTGAGGACATCGGACACGGGAGGAGACGGTTGTCTGTCCGAATGTAGGCAAAGCAACGACAGGATATGGCCGGGAGCTAGACCGGCATTTACTGCTTGTGTAATGTGACCTGGTGAACGTATTGCTGCATCATCATTGCGAGGATCGATCCTCACCACCCGCAGCTGCTTGGCAAGTATTGTAGTCTCAGCAGTGGATCATAGGTACATTAATCTTGCATAGGTATGTTCGACGACTATTCGTTGTCATAGACACGACAGAAACAGACGACGAGTCATACAATCGAAGTAACACACACACAGAAACATAGGAGAAGAGGCAAGCCAACCTCACACATCTCCTTCATCCTTTCTTCGGACAGCACAACCTCAACCTAACACATATCCCTCCACCCTCTCTTACGACAGCACAACCTCAACCGGTCCAGCCAACGTGCCGAACGCCGTCAACTGATCCAGCGTCAACCCACCCCCAAACGTCGTCAAGCAAGCAAACACAACCCCACTAACCCCCTCGGGCACAGTAACGCTCCCCATGCCCGATCCCTCCGGCGTAACCATCTGGAAGATGGGCGCGCTCACATTCTGATTCACCATCGCGACGAACAGCGGAGCGCTAGACTCGACAGGGACAAAGAACGTAGTCGGGTCCCACGAGAAATGCAGGACCGTCCCTGCCGGCGTCGGCGGCTGCAGGTCCACCGGCGGCGTGGGACTCGTCAGAGTCAACTTCGGCAGCTGGATCAGTGGGAGTTGCTGCGGACACGAGACCACGAACATCTGCGCGAGGTTGAAGGCCCAGACGGCGCTGAGGCCGGTGTCGAAGTTCGTTGGGAATGGCGAGGCGCCGAGACCAGTGCGGAGGTAGGCGTCATGGCGGGCTTCGACGGTCAGGATGGAGGCAGAGGCTTCTTCGAGGACTGGTGAGTCGGTCAGGAGCTCGGAGCCGCCGAGGTAGGCGCCGATGCCGACGCTGGTGATCATATTGGCGAGAGAGACGAAGGTTTTGGGGGAGCTGTAGGGGAAGGTGTAGGTGCAGGGTGGGAGGGGCGCAACGCCGCCGGACTCGAGGACGGTCGCTAGGGTGGACGCGTGGACGGCTTCGTGCTGCGGACTGTGAACAGGCTATCATTGCGATATATGCTATGAGCAAGCAACTTACGCCCGCGATCACACAGACGTTCTCTCTGAAGCCTGCTGGAAAGCCATCGGCGGTATACTGAGCGTCAGTGAAGTCATTGCAGCCTCCGCTGTACAGGTTCAGCTCAAGGTTCTCCAGGTAATGAGCGAGCTGCAAGGCCGAGATGTCGTTGGCGGAGAGCGCGACACACTTCTCGATAGGACTGGATGCGACAAGAGACGACAGGCACGAGGCCAGCAATACGATGAGAGGTGAGTGCATGGTACCAACAGACGCGGTGGAGTTTCTTTCGTTCTTAGGAGGAGAGAATATGGGGTTTGAAAACGGAAGAAGATGGTTGTGAGGAATGTTATACCCACCGTACTTGGGACTTTGAATCGATACCTACCGAGAGAGGAAGTCGCGCATCACCGCGTTACCAGGCTTCAACTTGTCCCTCATGCCTTCTGCTCTAAGACGAACCGTCGTCATAGATCTGTCCGACGAATCTACAGATCTGGCGTGAAAACGGAATACAGCGAGCCGCGCAACCACAGCAATTCCTGCTGTGCCAATAGGACCGCAGACAGATATACAAATCAATAGGAATGATGTAAACAACAATTGTCATTGGCACGTGGCGCGCTTGAAAGCAGATCGGCTTTGCATGGGAACCCGCAGGATGAATACTCCGCACCAGTCAAGGAGCTTTGTGTCTCGGTATGGGCTGCGTGTGGTGCACAAGATGGTGAAGTGCGGGGAAGTTAATTGTGCCGCTTGGCTCGATTAGGAAGGGTGTCGCGGCAGGTGGTGAACGCGGCGTTTGGTGCGATACAGTCGTTGGGCGGGCACGTTCATGATTCGGCGAGTGCCTCAAACAGCGATCCTCCTAATGGATTGACAGTTCAGCCGACGTCTGGGTTGGGGAGAACACACAGGATCGAAACCTTCACGGAAGATTGACGCTCTTATAGTACCGTAACTTGCAGGGTCGCACCAGGACACGAAGTCCATAATGTATACGAAATGTGTAAGACCACCACTAGCCACACTCCTTCACTAACACCTCATTACAAAATAGATCCCGGCCCGACCAGCGCAGCCAACATACCCAATCCATCCCAGACCCATCAAATAACCACGACATAGACATTACGTGCAAACAGATCATAGCAGCACCACCCCGCCCTCTCCCACAGACATTTCACATCCCCGACGCAGCACTCGTACTCGCCGTCCTCCTGACGCCCCAAAACCATCCACCACCACCAGCGCTCCCCTTCGGCGGCGCCAAGTCCGGCGTCAGCGCCGGGCTCGGACTCAACCTCTCCTCACCGGGCGTGGGCGGCAAGGATCCGCCCGGCGACCCCTTCCTCAACCTCTCCAGCTCCGCCTGATGCGCTTCCTGCTGCGCAGCCATCGCTTTACGCATGCGGTCAAGCTGCTGCTTCATCTCGTCGCGCTCCTGGATGGCAAGAGCCTCGCGGGTCTTAGCCTCCACAAGCTCAACGAGTAGGGTTTCTTCGGCTGGTGGTTGGTGGTTTTGAGTTGAGAGGATGGGCTGCGCAGCTAGGCTGGAAGTGCGCTTGGAGAAGGTGCGTTGATGCTTTGGTTGCGAGGGCTGCACTACGATGGTCGGCGGCTCGGGGCGCGAGAGGGACTGCTCTAGAGTCGTTTCTGGGACCCAGTCGGCGAGGGTGGGTGGGGCCAGATGTGTCTCTGATGCTTGGTCAAGAACAGAGGGTGCTGGTGAGGTGGAGCGAGGGCTTCTTGCCGAGGAGGACTTGCGGCGGGTCTTGCCGTAGTGAAGCTGTTCGCGCCATGGACCAATGTCTGATCTTCTGCGTGGTGGAAGTTGGGTAGGAGAGCAGGCGTCGACGTTCAAACGAAGTCCGACAATGTCTCTTCGCAATTTCTGCACGTTATCAAGATGTGCCTTGGACCGTTGACGCAAGACTCTGCGTCTCATCTTTGCAACCTCGGACTCAAGGGCACGGATTGTCGCTGTTGTCTTACCGGCGTCACCCACACTTCGTGATCTCCGAGAGAAGTCGTTTGTCAACGCCTTCTCCGCCTCAAATACAAGGCTAAGTTGTGCCAGTGAGCTCTCAAGCGGTGCATCTGCCTTATCCTTGACTGCGTCGATAATGTGCTGAATGTCGGCCAGCTTGTCGTTGGCGAGGTGTGGTCTACCAGTAGGCTTGTCCAGAACACGAGAAGGGAGAGTTTTCCGGCGTTGTTTGACCACTGCATCAACCGCGGTTTTCTGACGCAGAATTACACTCAAGCTCTCGACTAGCTTCTTGAGCTCGTCGTTGTTCCTTTGCGCGAATTCAAGCTCGGATGCTGTCTCTGCGTGCTGGCGTTGCACCTCAGTCATGGCCATGAGAAGGCCCTCGACTTGCTCATGCCAGTTCTTGTCTTCTTGTTGTACCGTCTTGACAGACTTGGCAGATCTTACAGATCTGATAGACTTTGTGCGCTCGAGGCCGCCCTCTACTTCCGTAGGAGCGGTACTAGCAGTGCTAGCGTAGCTATCCGTGCTATGCATGGTCTCAGTGCCACTAACTGCCGAGATGGAATTGATGGTCGCAATGGACCGCTTAGAGTTTGATCTTTTCAAGAAGCCAGCCGAGCCTTCGAAAAAGCTTGGTGCCTCAGGGGATAGAGTAGCTGCTCTCGGCGAAGGAGCCCACAGGCCATCAAGAAATTTGAATGGTCTGAAGCCCATACTCTGGCTGAAGCCAAGGGAACGGGCTGCGAAGGTCGATTCGTCTCCCTGCGTTTCGGCGGTGAATCCTTCCTGAAGCTTCTCAAGGGCCTCCTTGGTGGCGACACTGTGGTAAACCGTGCCGACTTCCTCGAACAGCGTGTCAGGATCGGATTCGTAGAAGGTCCAGATACTCTTTCCGAGAAGTAACTGCACGACATTCTCAAGCTCGGTCATCTCAAGCAGCTTTGCCTCATTGCGGAGCATAAGCGCCAATGCCACTCGCATGATGGTTTCTTCCGCACCTTCAGCCAAGATGACATCGTAGATGCGGAAAAGTAAGGGTAGAGGGCAGCTTGTGGCGAAGATGGTTAGAAACCAGGGGGAGAGGTAGGCAAATTCCATGCCGAGATCGTCGAAATGGTCGACCAGGCTTGGTGAGAGTGATGTCAATAAGCGCTTGAACTTGTAGATCTGTGAGTGCAGACCGGCAAGAGATGGTAGGTAAGATGTGCGTAGGCCGTGTTCTTCCATCAACCTGTGACGCAGTTAGGGATTGTCACACCGAGTCACTACTGTTCCGAAGGACTCACTTGACAAAAACGCAGAATGCATCCTTCTCATCCATATTCATCAGCAGTGTACCTGCAACAAATCCCATACCCTGGCAGTAGCCGATCTCAGAATCATAGAGGCTGAAGCATCTTAGCAAGTTTCCGAGCGCTTTCTGGCCCTCACCCTCTGGATCTTTGAACATGTCAACTGCCGGGAATGTTCTTGCAAGGTCCTTTGAGATAGTGCTTTCCACCGGAGTCTCTTGGCCAAGCAGTCGATCATACTCAGCACCGACAGCTTCATCGCGGGCTCCAGCCAAGCCTACCCAGACAGCCGAACGTAGAATCGGCGGAATGCCTTCCCGGATCTTGCGGGGTGCAACAGTGGGCAGCTTTCGCAAAGCCTCCTGGTAATCCCTCGTAACAAGCGTCCAGAATTCGTAAAGGTTCAGCACTGGCTCCTCTCCTGGTAGTAACATGGTTGGCGAGGGTGATCTGATTCCGGCTTTGGGGTCGGTGGCCAAGGCATTGTTCTGCTCTTCTAGCTTCGCCAACAAGGCTGCCATGTCCTATGTGGCACGTAAGTTATATGCCCCCAGATGCCTTAGGTGGGTTAGCTCACCTCATCCGTATCCTCCATTACTTCCTTCTCCTTCGGCTCATTCAGCGCATCCGACTGCTGCTCCTGTTCTTCTACAATTTCATGCTCTTCTATCTGACTGGTTTCGGCTTTGTATTGGTCCCAATCAACTGTCTGCCGATCGGCGTCCGTAAGAGGTATGCTGACGAGCGAATCGGTACGGTTCTGGGGCGTTTCCATCTCCATTGTGATATGTGGTAATTAAGGATAGTACTAGAGATCCCGTTCGAATCTACTGGGTCCACATTCGATACCAGGCTTTCCAGCAGCCTTCCCGCCCTCTGTTTATGGCTGTAAGGAGTGACAATCGCGGTCTCGTCTTCGAGGCGTAAGTGAAACAGGAGATGCCTCGTAGGTGTCGCGCTTGGTTCGGCAATTGTGTAGTAATGAGCGGCAGCAAGTCAAGACAGCCAAAAGAGTGAGACTGTCCTGCTTGCAAGGAGTAATAGTAGGAGATCGAGGAGGTAAGGAGTTTGCCCGACCTGTCAAAAGCTATCGAGGCAAGGGTAACGGCACGGCCAGGAGGCTCTCGTCTTGATGCCAAGGATCCCTCAGCCGTTTCAGGAGTGACGCGCCAAAGCCCGCTAAGGATAAGCTCCCGCACTCCCGTCGACGCGAATGCACGTGCTGTTGGCCAGTCTTGGCACCAGACGTGTAAGCCATCGATCTTCACTCCTCTTCTCTATATAACCTGGAAGTTATGTGTTACATGTCTCTTTATTCACGACTGCGCAACCTGTCCAAAGAGGCTCGCTGCTGCAATACCGATCGAGACAAGGTCATTGACTTGCCGTGACAATGGTCACTATCTTTAGAGCTCTTCAGGATCAGCGGCACCTTTTTCACTTGTGCCGCATGATGCATTCCCCGTCGTCTGTCTGTGAATGTAAAATGTTCAGGTTTGCTCTTTTCCAATGTCTCCTACATTCAATGCAGCAATGTGTGCTTCTGAATCTTTAACTTTCGGTGCGCGCGACAGATCACGGTCCGATCTTCAGTGCACGTCCTCGCCTGCCGGGCTGCTCTGTTCGAAGTGATGCCTTGAAGATCTTTTGGAATTGCTGGGAACTCTGCCTATACCATCGGCGTTATCCGGTCGTGTGTTACTGGATGTCGCTGTTCAACGCTTGACAGTAGATCTTGCTTTCTCCTACTATGTTGCACTTTCTTAGGGCGAAAGTCAATTGGGGAGGAGTCCATTGAAATGCACAGTTGCATAAGTCGTGAACGATAGGACTGATCTCGCAAGGGGTTCTGAGAGCCCGTCATCGCCACCAGACCGTGGTACATCCCCTCTTCACACCTCACCGCCAAGACTTTCTTGTCCCTACCACTCTCGTGATCGCGCTTTGGACATTGCCTCAGCGCACACCACAGTCGTTACCGCACATCCTTGTCATACTATCCCTTTGATCGTTTCGCACGTTTGGTTTCATTGGTAAAGATGGCCCTCGCCGGAAGCGCTCTCGACAATGCTGCAGGCACCATACCAGATCTTGTGTACGACGTGAAGGCGGCTCTGGGTGACACGCTTCCGCCCAACACCTCCGCAGAAGCTGTTCAGGAGATGGGCGAGGCTGCTCTCGTCCTCTTGTGTATGCGTGACCAGACCAAGGAGTCATCCAGGTACATGACGACCAAACATCACACCCTGAAAGGCCTCTGTTAACCACTCAACTTCACAGCTCACCGCTCTTCGGACCATTTCCAACACCTTCCCCAGCCAAGTCAACCTTTACCTCGAGCAGCAGCGATAACTCGTACGAAGAGAGATCGTCCACTTCTGAGATCTACGATGACGTCCCAGACCACTTCCTGCACACTATGCCACCTCCAACGCCTACCAGCGCATCAACCTCACCAACTCTCCGCAGCAACGCCTGGACCCCCCACGAAGACGCCGCCTGTATCCGCATCATGAAGGAAGTCTGCAATGACGGCTACGACGGTACCGACCTGCGCTTCAAGGAGGTCGCCAAACGTCTCAAGCAGCAGTATGGGATCGAAAGGGGCGCCAATGGCGTCAAGAACCAATGGAATCGGCGCCTGAGAGCTATCGCGGGGTATGAAGATCGCGGGCGCAGGAAGAGGAGCGATGCGATGGAGACGAGTCTGTTGAAGCAGACAAGGAAGGTCGGGAGGAGGAGGGAGCGGATCGAGAAGGACGCGCGCGTCATTGCGGTTGCAGTAAGTTGGCAGCGGTGTTGTTTCTATCTTTCCTTCGCCCTGCCATCATTTTGTTTTCTCATTTTCGTTCCACGTAATAAGGCAAGTTTCACATTTCCTCTTGGCTTCTCATTGACACTTTCAGGCCAAGCAGCAAGCTCGCGCGCACCATTGATGCGTTGAAACGGACGAGCGGATAGTTTGATCTCAACGCAGGAAGGAATTGCAGGAACATAGAGAACAGGTACCAGCGTAGGCGTCTAGGATACAGCGTTTTGGCGTTGGGTATACCCTTGAAGCATATCTTCATTCGTAACAACGTTTTGTATTTTACTGAAACTGAGAGGCAGTGTGAACCCCTAATATCAAATCAATACCTTTCACCGAGTTATATGACACGTGCAAGACTTTAGCTTTATAAGAATAGAACGTTCTGAAAGGTATATCTACAGGTTGGCAGTAACAGCCACCAAAGCCCGCTTGAACCCCCGACAAGTATAGTACATAGTAATCTCCTTTCCCTCCAGCCCAATCACCTCGCCGGCTTAATACCCTTATGAATAGCCGCGATTCCATTCGTCAAATTCTCAAACCCATCGCCATCCGGGCCCTTCGGAATCAAGAATCCCGCATCCCTAATCATATCCCTAAACTCGGTCTGACTCGGGAACCTCTCGATACTCTCGACCAGATACTGATAGCTATCCCTATCGCCAGCGACAACCTGTCCGATCAGAGGGATAGCGGCGAAGCTCCAGCGCTTGTAAACCGCGTCGAACAGCGGGTTATTGACCTTGCTGAACTCGAGACACGCAAACACTCCGCCCGGTTTCAGCACCCGGAACGCCTCCCGCAGCGCGGCCTCCTTGTGCGTGAAGTTCCGGATCCCGAACGCCACCGTGTACAGGTCCACACTCTCGTCCGCGATCATGTCCAACTTCTCCGCGTTCGCCTCGACGAAGTTCAGCCGTCCCGTGCCGGCGTAGCGTCCGTTGAGCGCCCGCTTTCGTCCCTCGGCGAGCATGTCGGGGTTGATGTCTGAGATGGTCACTTTTGTTGCGTTGTCCTTGTTGATGTTGGTCGCGTGGTCGAGCATGCGGAAGGCGATGTCGCCGGTGCCACCGGCAATGTCGAGGATGTGCCAGCCCTTTTGCTGGGGAGCCTGGCCGGCTGTATGCGTCCAGGAGGAGGTGCCGGGGTTGAGAGAGCGCACGAAGTGGTCTTTCCATAGGCGGTGGATGCCGAGGGACATTAGGTCGTTCATGGTGTCGTAGGAGCCGGCGACGGAGGAGAAGACGGAGGCAACTGTGTTGTGTTAGTGGTGTGAGCCATATAGAGCCTTGAGCGAGCTGGCTGACCTCTGGACTCCTTCACGGATTCAGCAATGGTCTCGAAGCCGAAGTGAGTGGTCTTGTCATCATTGGGCGGCGGTTGCTGGCCGGAAGGGGAGTGGTTCCACTGCGGCCTCTGGTCTGCCGCACGAGCAGTAACGGAGAAGCATCGTGCAGACTGGCTGCATTGCGGGCGGGCAATTGGGGCCGTGAGACGTAGCCTTTTGGCTGCTCTGGGGACGAAGGCGGCCATTGTTGGTGTGGATATAGACGACGCCGTGTCTCGGCGTTTGGAAAGATTCACTCGAGCTGATGGCGCTAAGCGTTGGACCCCAGATAAAGTTCGCTTAGATCCCGCCCCTGCTTATCCTCGGCTTAGCGTCCCTTACTCCATGCGTTCCTACGTGCCCGCTAGGACGACCGAGGGACATTCAAGACATTGCTGATGGGTGGAAGGTATCAAGTGTTATAACTTCTCTTCTAGACAGCCTTATTGGTAATGTAATTCGTTCATGATGTTTGCAAGGCATTTCACTCAGCCATTGAGACAGGCGCTCAAGCCATCCGTAACATATCCCTTCCCATGGCTTGCCACAACGGCGCCCCAGATAGTACGCTGGAACTCGGTCTCACAGAAACCTGGGTCAGACCAGTAAGTATGGTAAGCATGTCTGATCTCCGCATGCTCATCATGCCCAGTGTACTATTCCCAGGTGCCGTAAACAGCAAATTCACAACCACCCTAGACTTCGAGCGGCCCACCCAGAAGAAGGCAATGCCCACCTACCGCATTCTCGACCAGGACGGTGCCATCGTAGACAAAGACCGGGACCCACCCGACATCAGCGACGCCGAGCTCCTCAAAATGTACAAAGACATGGTCACGGTCAGCATAATGGACCTAATCATGTTCGACGCCCAACGCCAAGGGCGTATCAGTTTCTACATGGTATCAGCCGGCGAAGAAGGGATTGCAGTCGGGTCCGCCTCCGCCCTTCACCCCTCCGACCCCATCTTCGCCCAGTACCGCGAAACGGGCATCTTCGCCTATCGCGGCTTCAAACCCGCCGACTTCATGAACCAGCTCTTCGCCAACCGGCTCGATCCGGGCTTGGGCCGTAACATGCCCGTCCACTACGGCAGCGCGGAGCTGCATATCCATACCATCAGCTCCCCGCTCGCGACGCAGATCCCGCACGCGGCGGGCGCGGCGTATGCGGTCAAGATGCAGAACGCACGCAACCCGACGGAGGAGCAGCGGGTCGTGGCGTGCTATTTTGGCGAAGGCGCGGCGAGCGAGGGCGATTTCCATGCCGCTTTGAATATTGCAGCTACGAGATCTTGTCCCGTGGTTTTCATATGCCGCAATAACGGATATGCCATTTCCACACCGACGCTGGAGCAGTATCGCGGGGACGGCATTGCTTCGAGAGGGGTCGGGTATGGTATTGATACCATCCGCGTGGACGGCAATGATATACTTGCCGTTCGTGAGGTCACGAAGCGGGCCAGGGATATGTGTCTTGAGGATGGTGGTAAGCCGGTTTTGATCGAGGCGATGAGCTACCGCGTTTCGCATCATAGCACCTCGGATGATTCGTTTGCGTACCGCGCGAAAGTCGAGGTGGAGGATTGGAAGCGGAGGGATAATCCGATCACCCGGTTACGGAAGTGGATGGAGGGCAAAGGCATATGGAACGATCAACAGGAGAAGGAATTGAGGAGTAACAGCCGTAAGGAGATTCTCGACGCGTTTAAGGCCGCGGAGAAAGAGAAGAGACCGCCGCTGAGGAACATGATGGAGGGTATCTATGAGCATCTGACCGAAGAACAAAGAGAGCAGATGAAGAAGATGAAGGAAGTGATTGAGAAATATCCTGACGAATATGATGTAAGTGGATATGAAGAGGGAGTAGAGGGCTTAGATGTGCGGAAGCAATGATGGATAGATGAATTTGCGTATCGACTATCCAATTCAAAGATCATCTTCCATCCCAATGCCGCGAACCGTACCCAAAAAATCTCCCGCCTTGCCCTCGCCCTGCCTCAGAATCTCATCGATGTCGATTCCTCCAGCAGTAGGATACCTCTCGCTGACACCGACATTGATCCTCTGGCGCAACATATCCTTGAGCTGCCCTCTCAAGCCCGCCACCTCGTCTTTGCTAAGATGTCTAGCCTCCCTCTCCTTCTTCAAGCGTCCAGATCCTCTGCCCCGCTTTCCAGTCGCCTGCTTCTCAAACTCCTCCGAATCATACTCTACCCCGAGTTCCTCAGCGGCTTCACGGAGGAAGTTGTCTTCGTGGTTTTTCTTCTCTTTCGCCGTTTGCGTATCCGCGAGCTGCTTTGCCAATGTCGCTCTTGGCTTCAGCCGAGACACCACACGGCGATCGATGTCTAAGCTCCGAATGTAGTACCCGTCCTTTGCAGCTTGAGTCGTGTCTTCCGTAGTCGCTGCATTTGCATGGACTTTTGCGATCAGCCTCCGGACACCAGTAACCTCTTCAGGACCGCAGATCAAGATGCTTTGACCCTTCTCCCCCGCACGAGCGGTACGTCCGGAACGATGCACATAGGTGTCGGCGGCTCTGGGCAGATGGTAATGGATGACTAGCTGTACGTTTTTGATGTCGAGACCGCGGGCTGCAACGTCTGTGGCTACGAGGATAGAGCCACCGTTGGGTGTGTTTCCGTTCGCTTGCTGTTCCTTGGTACCGGTGAACCGCTCCACTGACCGCAGACGGGCTTTTTGTGCCATTTGAGAATGAAGGCCCAGGACAGGGAGTTGGAGGTTTTGGAGGAATGGCACGATGCGGCGGACAGCGGCGATGGAGTTGGTGAATACGAGAGCTCTTTGATTACTGTGGAGGAGCAGCAAAGCATAGAGATAGAGATCCTATACGATGCGTTAGCAGTGATCTCTTGTAAAAATGGCATTCATCAGCATACCTTCTCCGTGCCAGCACATTCCACCAAGCCTTCCTTCAGACCAGCAGCCATCTGGCTGATAGGGTTCACATCAACGAATTTCGGCTTCTCCTCCCGGAAGTTGAGTTTCGAGATGAGGTACTCCATACTCTCTTTCTTGTCCAACAAGTTGGTGTTGGCCTTTCCCTTACCGGCCAGCTTTTGCTGCAGACCCCTGTGAAAGGTCGCTGAGAACACTAGTGTCTGCCTCTGCGCCTGTCCGTTGCTGGTGTCCGCTACGGCATCTGCCTCCTCCATCTCCTCGTCATCGGCAGCTTGATCCTGGCGATCCAAGGCATTCAGAATCTCCTCGACCTCCTTGAAGTGCCCTTGGCTCAGCAGGCGGTCTGCCTCATCCACAACCAAGAACTGAATCTTCTTCAACGTCGCCAAGAGACCTTGTCCTTCACTGATAACTTCCCACAATCGTCCAGGCGTGCCGACGATGATGTCTGCATACTTCAGGAGTCTTTGCTGTTTGAGCAGAGAAAGCCCGCCAGTGACAGTAGTTACCGACGGACCACGACCGGGCAAATTCGAGCACAATGCAGTTATGTGAGCAGCGAGCTGATGCGCAAGCTCACGAGTTGGCGACAAGATAAGGGCCAGTGGAGGCCTCCTGTTCTCTTCTGACACTTCATCTTCTTCGGATCTTGGGTTCTGCGCTTTGAGTTCCAAGGACCTCTCCACAATCGGGATACCGAAGGCCAGCGTCTTACCAGATCCAGTAGAAGCCTTTCCTATGACATCGTGGCCAGCCAAGATCTCTGTGATGGCAGCCTTCTGGATCGGAGTCGGCTTGCCGAACTTGAGCTTTGAGAGTGAGCCCAGGATGTCGTCGGAAAGGCCCAAAGAGCGCCACTTGCTGATGTCGACCCCTTCGTCTTCATCGTTTTCCGCCAGGGTGGCGAAGGCGCTGGCGGCAGCATCGTTAGAGGTGGATTTCGCCTGCTTAGCATCCTTCTTCTTGTCCTTCTTCTTGTTTTTCTCTTTCTTCTCCTTTGGCGCCTTCTCTGCCGAACCCTTGGGTGGCGACTGAGTATATTCCTCATCCTCTGGGGCAGGGTTGGGGACTACCGTTTCCACCAGACCGTCCACGAAGCCTGTAAATTCCTCATCGCCCTCATACTCTGCTTCAGAGTCTCCATCTGCGGTGATAGCGTCCGGTTTTGGTGCAGGTAGACCCTTGGCGCGTTTACCAACAGCCTGGTAAGTGACTCTGCCAGTGGACTCGTCCTTCACAACAGCGACATCGTCGATTTCTTCTAAGCCGAAGAAGCCTTCCGCATCATCAAAACGGTCCGGGAGGCTGACTTCTTTCCATGCCAATTCGTCGAGGCGGACTTTCTTGCCCGGGCGCTGTGGCTTTTCTTCCACCGTTTTGCCCGAGGCTGGGTTTTCCATCCTCTGCCTCTTTCTGGCCTTCATCGCCGCCACTTTCGGAGGCAAAGACCGCTTCGTAGACTTGTCCGCCATATCTGATTGATGTCCCGATGTAGAGGAGCAAAAAGTTCACTTCATGAACGCGGCTGGAGAATCCTCGGCAAAACTTTCTGCTTGAGACTTCCGCATGTAGTACCCTCCTAAATCATACGAGTCTACAACCATTTACTTACATTATAATTTCTCATACGATCACAAATGGGAAAATCTTCAAAAGATAAGCGCGATGCGTATTACCGCTTAGCTAAAGAACAGGGTTGGCGTGCCCGAAGTGCCTTCAAGCTACTGCAGCTGGATGAAGAGTTCAATTTGTTTGAAGGAGTAACTCGCGTTGTCGACCTGTGTGCAGCACCCGGAAGCTGGAGCCAAGTACTATCGCGAGTGCTGATCAAAGGCGAGCGAGTGGGCAGGGCAGGCTGGGAAGACAAGCAAGCAAAGGAGAAGCTTGCACTTGCCGCCGAGCGGACATCGGGCGGAGTTCAAGTCGACAATGTCAGGGAGGATGTCACGCCAGTTTTGAAACCGAGGGAAAATGTCAGAATCGTGGCTATAGATCTGCAGCCAATGTCGCCTTTGGAGGGCATCACCACGCTGAGAGCTGATATCACGCACCCATCCACCATCCCTCTTCTGCTCAAGGCCCTGGACCCGGAAACCTTCGATCCCACGGCAGTCCAGGCTTCGCAGCCGGTCGACCTTGTGATCTCTGACGGCGCGCCGGACGTTACTGGACTGCATGATCTTGATATCTACGTGCAGTCGCAACTTATCTGGGCGGCACTAAACCTAGCGCTCTGCGTTCTCAAGCCAGGAGGCAGCTTCGTTGCCAAGATCTTTAGGGGCAAAGACGTCGACCTGCTCTACGCTCAACTTAAGATCGTCTTCGAGCGCGTCCGGGTGGCGAAGCCAAGGAGCAGTAGAGCAAGCAGTGTCGAAGCATTTGTTGTCTGCACAGGTTTCAATCCACCACAGGGCTTCAAAGCAAGTTTGGACAACCCACTAGGCGCGGGAACGAGACTCGAGCGTAGTCCTAGTATGAAGACAGAAAGGACGCAGCCGTATCGCGTCACGCGGCCTGACGGGATCATTGAGCTCGAGCTCGGTTCTGAGGACGAAGACGAGGGAGAGGACATCCGCTGGATTGCACCATTCCTGGCTTGTGGTGATCTGTCAGCATATGATGCCGATGCTTCATATCACCTGCCCAAGGACCATGTCGTTCTTGATCCTGTTCAGCCGCCTACTGCGCCACCTTACAAGAAGGCACTGGAGATGCGCAAGGCCGCTGGTGGGGCTTATGGCAAGACCAAACTGGGATGAAGTCTTCCATAATTACTGGTAACTGCGCCTACCTACCGATGCCGAAGAATGCGCCATGAGCTCTCCATCCGAGGCGAGAGTCGTCTTCGGCCCTGTCGAGACCCCGTCCAACGGACTCACCCTCCTATTGTCGATCGAGAGCCGGGATCAGGTCATCGCTCATCCAGTCCATACCCTGTGATCTCTCGCATGAGGTCGTCCAACACTTCCTCTGAGGACTCGGACTTCTTCTCCGGCATCGACTCGTCAGACAACCTCGGCGCCATAGCGTGGTCCTCAATCGTGGTAGTCTTGCCCGTTTTCTCGGCTTGATCCTCTTCATCAGCCTTGCGCATACGCATCGCAAACAAACTTCTCACGGCCGCAAACCCTGCAAAGCCCGACAATCCAAACCCAACCCCCAGCAACACCGGCACCGCCACAATCTTCGCCTCCCCCTGTTCCAGCGCCGGCCTCACCGCCACCACCACCGCCGCAAGCGAGCACGGATGCCCCACCGCCACCGCCACCGCCGCCGTCTCCAAACGCCCAAACCCAACCACGTCCCTGAAAACATCCGCCGTCGCAACCACCGCAGCGACACAGAACGGCACCGCCAGTCCCACAAACAGCAGAGCCCCGAAACTCGCGGCCGCTACGCTCGCAGCGTCGGCGCCGTCGCAGAGGACGCGACTGTGGGGTGAGGCGCGCCAGATGCCCCAGCCTACTGCGCCGTCGGCGAGGGAGAGGAGGAAGGCGAGGAGGGCGTATAGGGTTGATACGCCCGCGGTTGCGAGGATGAGGGTGCGGTGAAGCTTTGGTGCGCTGTGGGTACGTTCCCAGTGTTTGTGGTTGTGGCTGGTCAATGTGCGCGTGCGGAGAGCGGTGAGGATGAGGGCGAGGAGGAGGAGGGTTTCGCAGACGTCGACTAGGATCGTTTGGACGGTCTGGAGATTGGAGGCCGGGGGTGATGTGCGCGATAGCCAGGCGTAGTGGGTGGAGGGGAGGGTGGCGAAGCAGTCGCCCTGCTGGATCGTGGTGGTTGGCATTTCTTCGTGCGGGAAGAGTGCGGGGTTGGTTAGGCTGTGTTCTGAAAGACAGAATTGCGGTTGTGGTCGAAAGGCAGAGGGGGAGTCACTGAGGGGGAGGACTCTTGTGCTTATAAGAGCTGTCTTGTGCAAATCACATGTCAGTACTTCTCGAGCCCGCTGCTCGGGCCACGCTGGTCACGGGCTTAGACACACTATTGTAGTCACTGGGAACGCTTGCGAGCGGAGTGTAAATATCCAGAGGTTCATCACAGTCACACAGAGCTATCGAAACGGTCTGTCCAGCCAAGCTAGGGAAAAGCGAGATCGAATTGACGGCGTGGATTCCCACCTTACACGATGTGGTCCACGTTAATATAGCGCAATCTGCTACAGGACACGCTTATATTACCATCCATAAAGGTGCAAGAATCAAATCGGGAGCCATTGCAACAGTAGCACGTAGACCAGTTTCCGACAGCGATAAAGTGTCGTTAGAAGAACCGAGCTGAGATGGGGTGAAGCTCCATGTATGTTGAGTAGACATGGTATTGTAAGTTACCCACAAACTCCCTACACAGTTGCATAGAGAGACAAAAGTATGAAAAAGGTGCCATATATATTACAAATCTATAAGAACAAAGGAGAAACATGTAAGTTTAGCGTATGCTTCGCATCAGAGCCGAGAGAGACATTTCCCTTCCCAACGCCAGTCTTCATGCATTCGAATCCGTTCAGCGCTCATCTACCCA
This sequence comes from Zalaria obscura, assembly GCA_024184665.2. Classification (NCBI taxonomy): domain Eukaryota; kingdom Fungi; phylum Ascomycota; class Dothideomycetes; order Dothideales; family Zalariaceae; genus Zalaria; species Zalaria obscura. The sequence goes on along the minus strand of JAMKPW020000005.1, from coordinate 214,339 downwards.
GCTAATACCCCCAAACCCACTGCGCCATGCCATGCTAAGCCCTTATACGATCTAACCTATCTATCCCCAACTTCCAATGCACGCTTGCAACGCAATAACATACTAATAGCGACGAGGCTAGTGCTCCCTAGCCCTCAGACTCCTCAACCTCGAGCCCTCCTCATCGACAGAAGTCCTCCTAGGCCCAAGCGGCGGATGCTGACCCGAAGGCGTCAACGCCGACAGCGGCGTCAACCCGCCAAAATTCATCGTCATCGTGTGCCCACTGGACCCGCTACCGGGCGTACTGGTGCCGCTCCTCGTATGCGCCATACTAGGTCTAGCCGGCATGCCGCCCGCAGGGGACGGTGGACGACTAGTGGCGTCCAGATATGAGGGCGGAGCCTCGCTGTAGGGCGTTATGGGCCCGGGCGTGCGGACGGCGGCGCCGTAGGAGGGCACGCGGGACAAAGTGGGCATGTCGTAGTCGTTGGCGTGGATGTCGTCGTAGTCGCCGATGATCATGCCGGCGTCTGCGGAGCCGCGGCGCGATTGCTGCGCGCTGTGGGCTGGGCTGTGCTGCGGCGGGGAGGATACGTTGCTGGTGGGGAAGCTGGGGAAGTAGCTGCCTGACGGCGGGGAGGGGCGGTAGGGAGGTTCGTGGGTGAAGCTGCCGACGACGCCGCTGTGCGGGCTGTTGCCGCCTGACGGGCTGTGGTGGGTGTTTTGGCGACGATGAAAGCGAGACGAGCCTTGTTCTTGCAGGCCGACGAGGCGAGAGCGCAGAAGAGCTGGAGTCACTTGGCCTTGCGACATTGTGTCCAATGGCGTCATGCCGTGGAGGTTTTCGGATGAGCCGTTTCGGCTTTGAGCGTAGAAGGGAGTGTTGGTACCACTACCAGCTCGACTCATGAAGCCGCTGGCGTTGATGTCGTTGTAGAGTGCGTCGAATGCGTGGCGGCCGTATTCTGGTGGCGCGTTCGGCGCTACTTCTTGTTGGTTCAATTGCGCGTCTGTGAGGCCTGTAGACCCTGCTTGGACCATGTTCTGGTCATCCACGGGAAGGTTGGGAGAAATGAAGAGTTTGACAGGAAGACGGCAGACCAGCTACGAAAAAGGTCAGTTTTGGGGTCACCGTGTGAATGGGTTACTTGTGGGGGTCGCGTCTTACCTGCGATATGTGACCTTCTGGGTTGTGAATGTTTACCATCAACTTGAACCGATGCGTAATGTTGATGACATGCGAGTCAACATCCTGCCTACACTGCCGAAGTGACTTCGGGAGATCCAGAGTCGCCTTGAAGACGTATTTCTCGTCATCCATCACTGGATTCTCTGGCGTCTCCTCCTCGTAAAGAACCCTTGAGTCCTCAGGAAACTCCATTTCGCCCTTGGCAACCTCCGTCTCGTCCGTCTTCGATCGGTCGCCTCGTATATCTGGGACCTCTGATGCTTGTATTCGCTTTGTCACTGTTTCGAGGAGTCTCATTTCGATCTTCCCTAATCTTATGCCTTTCCGAATGGGTGATAGCTCCACGTCTGCTTGTATTGAGGTTCCGAAAACGATTGCGTCGGAGGGGATGGAGATGCTGTAGCTCAGCTTGTTGGCCCAGATGTCGGAATTCGTCTGTCCTGCGTCAGCACAGGTCCCCACTGCTAGTGAATCCTCCAAGATTGCGAGAACTCCGAGTATAGCTTCCGCGAGACCTTGGTGGACCAGTAAATCCACTTACCCGTGACCGAGTGGTTTCCATCTGTTCCCTCCCAAGCGTTCTCACTATTCTGATATGCTCCGTATGCGTGATATCCTTCGCATTCCACCCAGGCCTTGTAACACTGGCATGAAGATTGTATACAATCCAGGTGTTGTTCATGCCCTCTATGCTTTCCGGCATACTAGGATCCAGCTGAAACTCGAAAGGCCATTCTAGGACTCCTGCGTTGATCTTGTGCGTGCCCGCTGTACCGAGAGCGCGTTCTTCATTCCAAAATGTCCGCTTGTCTGTCACTTCGCCGGCGGCCATACCGCCCATGTAATACCATCTGTAACATTGGTTAGCGCACGTCGTGACAATGCGATTGAGACTTTTCAAGATGATGCTTGTGCTGGTGGTCTGGTAGGCTAGTTCAGGATGCTGCGGGCTCGGAATGCGGCAGAGGACACAATGTCTCCGAAGCGTATCATGTCTGCATTGGCCCAGCGCTTGTCTCTGCTTGCCAGGCACATGCGGTCGCGTGCCTACACTAAGGTGCCCTCTGCCACGTTCTTCCGGTCGCACTCCCATTCGAAGCCAGGCACAAGCACAAGAATCATCCTTGTATTCTCTCAAAGTGTGATCTTACGATATCTTCCGTTTCCCCTCCAGCCGTATCTTGACATTCTTTATACTCATCGAATCCGGGGTGGTGAAGCGGACGATTCCCTGAAGCTTGACTTGCTGCGCTTCATGCTGATCTCCTTCGAAAACGATGAACTTGGAGTTTGGACTGCGCTGGAGGTATTAGTTCACATAGCCGGCCGGGTGCATTGGCTGCAGGAGGCGGGGTTGGTCGTACAGGATCTCTACATGAGGCTTGATGCGCGGTGTATGGACCATGGCGAACGCGGCTCAGTCGCCGACAACGGGAGAGGGCGCGGAACGTGGTCAGGATATAGGATAGGGTGGTATGTGTCGTAGGCAGCAGGTCATAATAGATTGGCGCAAAGAGTCATAAGCAAACAAAATGCAAATGTAATTGGCAACTAATGCGCCAGGGCTCGCGAGGAGGTCGTGAGTCTTGGCGGAGGGCAGGCGCACGTCTGACGTGATAAACTTCGGGACAGCAAGAAAGTTTGCATCACTAACGAAGTAGGGGTCCGTGATGGTGATTTAAATTAGGGTGTTGGGGGGCTAAAAGCCACAGATACGGCCCTTTTATAAGCACAGAATAGGGAAGGCGCCGAAAAGATATCGCGAAGCCGCGGTTGCTATCCATCATTGATCGCTAGTCGTGCTTTTCCCGTTCTCACCGCTTCCATTGTTGGCGCTCTGTTTCAATGCCGACGTTTCACGCAGCGCACCCTCAAGCACCATAATGGAGTCTTGGTGCATGGCTTTGCACTGCCGATCCCGGGTGTGGCAGCTGGGTGCGTGACTTGCCTGATGTGAACGCCTTCTACGTTTGGCCAGCGGCCGTTATCAGAGCTTGAGGGATCGGTGCCAGTCGGTGCCAGAACCGAAGTTGCAGCTGGCCGAATCACCATGATGAGATCAGAGCCAGCCCAATCGCCACGGCACGGGTGCTCCCGCTGCAGGGCTTAGCGCAGGGGAATGGATGCGCACTCCCGTCCGCGTGTATGAAGACGAGGCCTGAAGAATGAGCTTGCTTTTTTATTTCCATGTGAGCCACCTTTAGCCGCGTCGGGTGCATTCATGTTGTTCTGCACATCATCACATGCGTGCCACTCGATGCATATCATATTTCCCGTACACTATTGCGCTATGCAACATCGTGTACAAGTGGTGATAGAGTATATACCACCCGTACTGTATATCTCGACGTTTACACATTAAGGCTGCCATCCGTGCTTGCCCGATAGTCGCCGTCGCCGGTTCCCTCCTGAGGGCGGTCCCAAGTGCGGATATGTCCTGTAAAACATCATGGTCAGCAATCGGACAAGCTCATGTGTCTGTGTCTTAATTCACTCAAAGCCCACTAAGATCGCGATCCCGAGACACGGGCGCTTGCGAATCTGCGAAGCCTTGCAGCGCCGCCACCAGAGTGGAGCTTCGCCCAACAAACAGTCGTGAAACGACGCAGCATGGATGTAAGGGACGGAGACCCACCTTCTTTACATGCAGTCATGATACAGTCCTCCTCAAACTCCAACCAACTCAAGGGATGCTCGTCTATCTTCTTCGACTGATAGCGCAGTTAGCTTCCCGTGACATGTGACAATTCCATGCGTCTTGCAATCGCTTACCATTACTGGCGGAAGCATTGCCGTGCTTGCCCTCGAGTCCGGCGCATGCTCCAGTTCCTGGTTGCCATTGACTGCGCTGTCTTCCGCCGTCGCAAGGCTGGAATTAGAGCGCAGCCTGCTCACAGTAGAGTGGCTCTCTTTCCTTGCAATCGGCAGATGCGATGATACGCTCCCTCGCGGTCTTATCGAATGCGCTTTCGGCCGTCCTAGCATGCCAACAGAGAAGTCCCACAATAATAACCTGCAATCTTCTCCAACGCTGCCAAACCGGTAATTCCTCTCGTCGCACCTCCAAGGGTCGAATTTGACGTCCGTTACCCAACTGTTGTGCCCCTGACATCTCGCAACCAACGAGCTATCTGCGAAACTCCAGATACTCACCAAATCATCTTGTCCGCCTGTGAGGATATATCTTCCGTCTGGCGACCAACACACGGTCGTGAAACCACCGTAGTATGAAGGGAACATGCTTAGCAATCGCTCGTTTAGATGGTCGATGATGCGCAATATCCCATCTTCGGATGCGATTGCAAGGTACTCGCCATCTGGCGAAAAGGAGATGCAATTCACTTTCTGATTGCTGACTTTCCAATACGCCACGGGGTTTGTCTTTTGGTTCCTCGACTGGACGGACTTTTTCACCTTCAGCGAGCGATCATTGTATGGTGCGCCGACGCTTCCATTCTCGGACAAGTTCGGTTCTTCGGGCACGAAAGGCGCATCTTCCTTCTCCTTATCGTAAACCACAAGGCTGCCATCCATATGCGCTGCGATAAACAGATTCTCGCTGTTGGGTAGCCACTTTATTGACGAGATCGGAGTAGGGTTGATCTGTCCATTCTTGTTCAAGCGTGCATATTTCTGCGACATTGGCTCATACCAGATGATGTCGGAAGTCGAGAAGCCAAAGACCACGTCGATATGCGAAGCGCTTTTTGTGAGACTGTTGACGTCGTGGCAGAGTGCGTGCGCCTTTGTGAAAAGAATCTTCGTAAGGTTCTCTTGCTTGATATCCGAGGATAAATCGAGCCACTGTACTGCCCTGTTGATGTTTGCAAAAGCAAATACTCCCTCGGGACTGCGTTCATTCAGTCGTCTTTGCAGAGCCTCATGTGGGATCACCCTCGACACAAATGATGAATTGCTCTTAACGATGTTGTTCTTGGGTTTCCGCACCTTCGATGGATCATTGCCCTTCTTGCCGTTCACAACAGGTTGGAGCGCAGGATTGTCCTCCCCAAATATCGGTGCACGGGGCCCGAACGATTGTACTGTACCATTACTCTTGAAGACAGACCCGCTTTCGCTTGCCGAACTTTGTACAGCCTCCTCTTGTATGCTTGGTGGTATGCCTGACCGCGTGCTTGCGCCAGTGGTTATTCTGAACAATGACTGCGATGGCGGTCTCCTGGGTGCTAAGATGGTGATTGATAGCTTCGTGCCCGCGGTGGGCGGTCCAACGGTAGTCGCAAGGGGGTTGTTAAGGGGTATCGGTGCCTCTGAAGGGTGGGGAGGGGGTGTCGCAAGGTGTAGATCATCCCGGAGGACGTAGGTTCCTATCATGGTGTAAGGCGAATTCCATCTGAACAAGCGCGCAAGAATGTAACACCTTCTCCCACTACTAATTGGTATTCCGGCCCAGTCGGATGGCTCAAGGTGTTGTTCGTCTCAATGAGAGCACCGCCGGGGGCACCGGTATACAGATTGCCGTTAGGATATCTCGGGGGAGGAGGCAGCACGCTGTAGGAATTTCCTTATCAGAATCTGGGTTGCGTGATATCCCGCATGATGCAGGTACGGGGAATCGGACATACAACATAGCGCCGTTGTGTTATCGGGGTGATACCAGGCTTGGAAGGCGGCCAAAGAATAATACAGGCGGAGGAAAAGGCGTATGTATAGAGCTTAAAGACATGCAACAACGATTCGAGACCGAAGAGAAACACCGTGGACGTCTGAGAGTCAGATCGAGGGCATGGCCGTCGAGACTGTGCGGGGATTGCAGCGAGGCTAACGGAGTGGCTAAATGTAGCTCAGCTTGGCTCAGATACATGACTACCATACACAACTGAGGCTCTGAATAGGTCCAGAATTGGGTTTAGGCTTCGAGCACTATACATCGCACATAGATATACGCCGAAACAGAATGAAATGGTGGAAACAAATTAAGAGTAAGAACATGGCGTAGAATGCCTGCCAAGGAAATTAAGGTTGCCGCGTGGGAGAGCTGCCATGCGCGGAGAAGCAAGGGTCTCGGCAGCTCGGGAGACTCGTCTCCGGACGATGACAGCCAGGCGTCTCGAGGACTACCTAGACTGTGTGGACAGCTTCGCAGTAGAACGCCTTGTGATGGCGACGGTACGGATCTGCGTGTGTGGTGACGAGGGGACTGGCAAGTCTAGTCTGATCGTGAGTCTCATCATGTGCTCTCCTTTCATGACTAACGTAGATGTAGACTTCTCTCGTCAAAGATGTCTTCGTCACATCCAAGATCCAGCCTGTGCTCCCTCAAATCACGCTGCCACCTACCCTTGGTACACCCGAAAACGTAACGACTACCATTGTCGACACCTCCTCTCTGCCGCAAGAACGAGACAATCTGCGAAAGGAGGTGCGGAAGTCCAACGTCATATTACTGGTCTACGCAGACCATTACAGCTATGAACGAGTTGCACTCTTCTGGCTGCCATATTTCAGGTCACTTGGAGTCAACGTACCGGTCGTGCTATGCGCCAACAAGTCAGACCTCTCTACCAACATGTCTACGGCGCAGGTCGTCGAGGAAGAGATGCTGCCGGTAATGGCCGAGTTCAAAGAGATCGACTCCTGCATACGAACGAGCGCGAGGGAGCATCACAACATCAATGAAGTGTTCTTCCTCTGCCAAAAGGCCGTCACTCATCCTGTTGCGCCCATCTACGACTCCAAGGAAGCGAACCTTAAGCCAGCCGCCATCTCCGCTCTGCGACGGATATTCTATCTGTGCGATAAGGATCAGGATGGTCTTTTAAACGACAAGGAGATCCACGACTTTCAAATGAAGTGCTTCGAGAAGCCACTGTCAGATGATGACCTCATGAGTGTCAAGCGCTCGATCAAGAAGTGGTCCGACGTACCGACATCGGATGGAGGCATTGATGTCGATGGGTTTGTCTTGCTGAACAAGATGTTTGCGGAGAAGGGCCGACATGAAACCATCTGGATCATCTTACGGAAATTCAACTACACGGACAGCCTGACACTGAAGGACACTTATCTTCACCCTCGATTCGACGTGCCTCAATATTCTTCCGCAGAGCTCAGTCCAGCCGGCTACCGCTTCTTTGTTGACCTCTTCCTGTTGCACGATAAGGACAACGATGGTGGTCTGAACGACTCGGAGCTCGCTACACTGTTCGCGCCTACACCAGGGCTCCCATCATCGTGGGTGGATTCAGCATTCCCCTCCTGTACTGTTCGAAATGAGGCTGGCCATATCACTCTGCAAGGCTGGCTTGCTCAGTGGAGCATGACGACTTTCGAGGAACCTAAGGTCACGCTCGAATATCTTGCTTATCTCGGATTTGAAAGTCCCGAGCGAGGTGGTACTACTGCTGCTCTCAAAGTCACCAAAGCGCGGAAGCGACGAAACCGACCAGGTCGTGTCGAGCGGAACGTATTCTTGTGCTACGTCATTGGCGCAGGAGGAAGTGGAAAGTCAAGTCTGCTGTCAGCCTTCCTCAATCGACCCTTCAGCAGTACTTATCATCCGACGATCAAGCCTCAGACAGCCGTGAATAGCGTCGAACTTCAGGGTGGTAAGCAATGTTACCTTATCCTCGAGGAACTGGGGGAGCTAGAACCCGCAATCTTGGAGAACAGAGCAAAGCTGGATGCATGCGACCTACTCTGCTACACCTACGATTCGAGCGATCCTGACAGCTTTGAACACATTATCAACCTGCGAAAACGGTACCCCCATTTAGATGGCCTACCAGCCGTGTATACTGCTTTGAAGGCCGACCAAGAGAGAGTTGTCCAACGGACAGAGTTGCAACCGGACCGCTACACAGAGGACATGCGGATGGCCAAGCCTCTTCACGTTAGTGTAACTTGGGGCAGCATCTCCGAATTCTTTGTCCACCTAGCGGAGAGCGCAACCTATCCATCTACGGCATTCCCGAAGAGTGATGATGAGCCAGTAGACATGACGAATCTATATATCGCGCTTGGAGCAACATTGGTTGCGGGAGCTGCGTGTGCTGTGGTATGGAAAAGGCATATGGCGGGGGGTGCTTGATCGGTCTGCTTGTGCATTGGAGGCGTTTTGCGGCTAGTTGCATATTATGATACCCCTCTCAATATCCCGAGAATTGAAAAGCAATGAGACTCAAACCATCCACTTGTTAAATTCGTAAATAGTGTTCGCTAAGGACAAGTGCATGCGTAGGGTGGTCGTTGCGCTGCTCTAGAAGTCGGCAGAAGCATTAATGGTATGGAGTTAAGGTTGGCGCGCTTCCCGGGCCGGCCAGAACTTGGCACCTCCGCGCTCCGGCCTTGAGTGATGGCCTGCAGGCTAACCACTACGCATTATTCGCTCGATTCTCCTCTGCCGCATTGTCTCGCGACTCACGTGCCTTTCTTTACGTCCATTGTTGTCGCTCAATGAGATTGGACAACCGACAAGCTCCGGTGGAAGCGCTGTGCCCGAATTGTGCTCTCTCCCCGGGGTGATCGTGGGCAGGGGCGCCTACATTCCTTGCAGACGGAGCCATGCAGGTGCGTCACTAGACTTCACTGGACCTTCCACGCCCTTCATGGAGGATATCTACCTTATAGAACCTTCGGAGCGTTGTTGCGACGGTCATAGCCTTATTCGAAGCTTTAATCGATCACCTTCGGGACCAACTCGTAGCTGACCCAGTCGCAGTCCTCCACTTCCGCGAGAACCCCTTCTGACCCCGACCGCCTGTACCAATCCCGCCGGGGTCATGTGCCCCAGATCTCTATTAGTGACGACAATCACCACGTCACGGAAGCAATTGGCGGCATGTATGGAAGCGACGATGAAGACTTCAGTCCGCAGGTGCGCAACTCAAGGCCACTGAGTTTTGTGACCACGCCTGCGGAACATTTCTCGACTGGCGGCGCCTCGTATTTCGAGAAACCTTCTTCTCCTCCACGGGCTCCGTTGGCCCGAACAATGTCGAACGAAAGAGTGCCACCGCAAAGTCTGAATGGGTTGCCATCATTGTTGGAGAGAAAAGGCAGCATAGGATCGGAAAATGAGCCAAGGACACCCCCGTCACTCAGTCGCACTACCTCTACGGAGACTGCGGTGCAGCATTTCCCTCTGAATGATATAGACTACGAGTCGAGCCCGGCAGCGGTGGCACAGGAGCTGAACAACCTGCAAGCGATTCGACGCATGTCCATGAACGTGGATACGGCAGATCCTGATCTTCCTTCATTCGCCTCTGGTTTTGGAATACCCGCAACACCGCCATCGCATTCTGCAGATGACGACGACACTTCCAGATTGTTTTGGGTTCCGGCGCGACTCCACCCGGAATTGGCGCCAAAGGAGTTCAAAACGTTCGTTGAGGACAGAGTGGAGAAGATCCGGAAACGATCAGGCAGTGACAGCTCGCTCTCACCGGACGGACTTGAACGGCAGGGATCGGGAGGCGGATTACACAGGAAGAAGAGTATGCTGTCGCGGCAAATAGACGGACCCAAAGGATACCAAGACGGTGCAGAAAGATTGGAGAGAAAAAAATCCCAAGTGAGAAGGCCGGAGTCTCCGACAGTCGCGAACCTAGCCGAATTAGAGAAGTTGGTTGATGATCCTTCGAAGCTCATAGAAAGAGTGAGTCTCGAGAATGTCAGAAAGAGCGAGGATTCCGCGGTAGAGGTTCCTGTCAGCGAAGATATGCCCATTTTGCCTATGGCGGCAGGCCTAGGCCTGAAGCGCTCCACAAGGACAACTTATCGAAGAGGCAGTATGCGGAAGGGGGAAAGAGTGCCATTTTCCAAACGAGCTTTGGGACGCAGGGTAGAGCAGGATACAGAAGAGTCCGCTACGGCATCAGCTACGACAGGTCCAGGTGACGCGCCGCCTATGATGGGGATCACGAGGGTGCAGACTGAACCAATGCCTTCTGCTCCTGAGACACCAGGGAACTTCTCTCGTCCCTCACGTAATAAACGACCCGGCCTTACCTACTCGCAGTCCACTGAGAACTTCCACGCTCGACAGTCCCCAGAGCCCGAAAGCCCAACACGAGAGAGTACATCGCCTGAATCTACGAGGCAACAATTTCATTCACGCATCGCTTCCAACGGGCGAACGACTGCGCGACTACCCGGCGAGAACCCTCCAATACCGCATATTATCGAAACGCCGCCATCAGATGCTCCTTCAGCCGGCCAGCATGCATTCCCTGCTAGGTCGTCCTCTCATGCTCCCCCTCCAACCATGTATAATGCGCAACCGTCGCATCAACATCAGCCTCAACATCAACATCACCACCAACAACATCCGCACCGGCCATCAGTCAGCTCACGACCTGGCAAGCGACACCCTCACCCTGATCAAGCAAACCTACCATCGACGTTGGATGACATCTCCTCCCATCCTTCACCTCTCCCGGGCAGTGGTGCCACTAGAACAGACGATCTTACAATGGTTCCAACCTTCGAGCACAGCAAGTCCGACAAAAAGGATGGCTCGCGAAAGACGAGCTGGGGCTGGCTACTCGGTGACGGAGAGAAGGAGAAAGAAAAGGAGAAAGAGAAGCATCGTGAGAAAGAAGAACGGGAAAAGATATCTTCACGGAAAGCCAAAGCACCTACCTTAACAGCGTCGTCCAAACTGACCCAGGATAAGACGCGACTTGATCTCCTCCAGACATCGATAGATGGCAGCAGTGTTCGTGGACGTGAATCTCGCGAGTCCGTTGTACTCGATCGCGACTCGATACGTCTTGAAGAGGAACGCAAGAAAGAGTCTACGCGTGCAAAAGGCTCCGAGACCGGCAAGAAGGAGAAAGACGGCATTCTCTCTGCCATTTTCGGCGGCGGGAAGCGCACAAAAGCAGGCGCCGATGACCACTCGTCGAAAAAGCGGCCCATCAACCGCGGTCTTTCACCCGAACCACCTCCAAGAATACTCAAACCGGACGTTGACTACAATTGGACACGCTTCAGTATCCTTGAGGAGCGTGCCATCTATCGCATGGCACATATCAAATTGGCCAACCCAAAGCGGGCGCTGTATAGTCAGGTCCTTCTCAGTAATTTTATGTATAGTTATCTGGCGAAGGTGCAGATGATGCATCCACAAATGCAGATACCGGCAGCGACCAAGGCGGCGCAGGAGCGTATGCGGCAGGGACAGCAGAAGAAACAGGAGGCACCCAAGCAGAGCGAAGAGTTCAGTCAGTACCAGAAATGGCAAGAGGTAAGATCTTAACGCGTATTACGGTATGGTTGTCGAGACTGACACACGATACAGCAACAAGCTCGCCAGGATGCCGGTTCTGGTGCTGAGCAGCAAGGCCAAGATCCATCCCGTCAGAGCATTGACGACATGGGCGCCCGGCCGGATATGCGGACCATGCAGCAGTCGCAACCTTCGCAGAAAAGGCAGAACGGGGCGCAGCAGAGGTCGAACGGGTACAACGTGGGCTCCGGCCATGACTACTTGGGCTACTCTAAGAACGAGCAGCCATTTGAGCAGCAAGGACTGTGGGACGAGGAAGCGAACCAGAGAGACGACGATATGTGGTAACAATGCGGAGTAGAAGAGTCTGGGCTGTCATCGCTTTGAGCATTCCGATGCAGTAGAACAGGAAACGTTAGGGACACATAACGGTATCATAGGCTGCGAAGCGCCTTTTATTCTTCCCTTCACAAATTGAATTTGGCTGGACCAAGTAGAGCTCGCTAGTGGGCACCTTACGGACGCAAGTGGTTTACAAAGGCAAACACGGAAATATATCCGTACTGGCGTACGTACTGCAGCTGTCAACTATTCGTGTGATTACACACCATTCGTCCCCTTAGAATGGGGCGGTCCAGACTCAGCTGGTGGAAATGTCTCCGCGGTCCCGACTGCCAAGCAGCACTGGCCGTCACCACAACCGTCCACCCACAAACTCCACGCTAGATCACTCTTTTCTGCCCGTGGGGGGCGGGGTGCGCCGTTGAGAGGCATCTTGACCGAGCCAACCGAATGAGATGTTACCTACTCTTCTGTCATCATGAGAAGCCTGTGCTTCGCTACATGTACATCTTGTCTGCCCCTCTGAGTCTGCATTCTCTGCTGATTCCGATGGAAGCACCTTGCTGGACGACCTGTTAAAGCGTCGATGAGTCTCCTTTGTCGCCTTGTTCAAGCATTATCATTTAGGACTGTATACGTCACGAGCACTCGGAAACAGAGAATATGTGCGTAGACCGTCGCTACTGGAACACCTGGATCTAAGTCTACCGCCATCGGAATCACGGCATATGGACAGCCCGGCGTGAAGATGTGCACGAAAGCAACATTGACGAACTGCAAACGACGAACGACTGGTGGTACTACGGGCCATGGTTGCGACGGTATCGACCTCAGTTGGCACTGAAGCCTTCCGCATCCTTCCCAACAACACACATGCACAATGGCGCCGGGATCCTGGCCTTCGCCGTCTCATGCTGGCCACCTTCCTGGTGTTCATGTCTGCTACCGCCAACGGCTATGACACTTCTCTGATCAACGGTCTGCTCGCCATCCCAGCTTTCAACTCTTCCATCATAGACCCGGTCAATACCGACACCGAAGGTCTCATCATCGCTGCGGTCTCCCTAGGCGGTTTCTTCACCCTTCCCTTCGCAGGGTACTTCAGCGACAGGTGGGGTCGAAAGGCCGCTGTGGGCGTGGGATCCGCCCTAATCGCCATTCTCGGCCTGGTCCAAGCCTTGATTGACGGACCGTGGGCCTTTTTGGGCATCAGGATAAGTATCGGAGTCGGCATAGCATTCGTCTTCGTCGCCGCGCCTCCTCTCGCTGGAGAGATCTCCCATCCTAGACTCAGAGGTCAAATCACAAACTCCTTCCAGGCGTCCTTCTACTGGGGCAGTGTACTCTCAGCGATCGCGACGCTCGGCGGCTTGTATATCACTGGAAGCTGGTCATGGAGAATGCCCGTACTGCTGCAAATCTTCTTTCCTTTCATGCAACTGCTCGGTCTCTGGATCATTCCGGAGTCGCCTCGCTATCTGGTCGCACGGGGACGCGAGAGTCAGGCTCTACGTATGCTTGCGCGCTTCCATGCCAATGGTGACGAGAATGACCCGTTGGTGCATTACGAGCTGTCAGAGATTCGAGAAGCTATCGCTCGCGAACGGCACTTCGCAAGTAACTCTGGATGGAAAGACTTCGTCACAACGCGTCAGAATCGGCACCGCCTACTCATCTGTGTCTTGGTTGGCATCTTCACCCAATGGGCAGGAAACGGCATCGTATCGTATTACTTGTCGCCCATCCTCAGAAGCGTCGGAATCACAGACTCAGTAGACCAAGCATCTATCAACCTTGGCCTACAAGTCTGGAACGCGATCATGGCTCTGGTGGGAGCATTTGCAGCAGAGAGATATGGCCGCAGACCGCTGTGGCTGACGTCTGCTCTGGGGATGCTATTCAGCTTCGCCATCATCACTCCTCTAGCCGCGGTCTACGCCGAAGACGGGAACGACGCAGCTGGCCAAGCCGTCATCGCATTTCTATTTGTCTTCTTCGGCTTCTACGACGTCGGATTCACTCCCCTCAGCGTCGCCTACCCCGTCGAAATCCTGCCCTACCGACTCCGAAGCAAAGGCCTAACAGTAACTCTGATGGCCCTATTCGCCACCGGCTTCTCCAACCAATTCATCAACCCCATCGCCTTTGCGGCAATACGCTGGAGATACTACTTCGTCTACATCGGCACCCTTTCGGGCATGATCGCGCTCATATATTTCCTGTTTCCGGAGACCAAAGGCCGCAGCTTGGAGGAGATTGCTACCGTCTTCGAGGGCACGGCGGCGGAATCCCAGGCGTACAGAAGGGCGAGCGAGATTGTACGATATGATAGCGTGTTGCATCCGGACTCGGAAGGCGGACGGAGCGGCTCATCCTGGAGGTTCTCGATTATGCATGGTTTGAGGAGGAAGCACCGGTCGCGGGAGAGCAACGAGCCGCCGTGACCTACTCTCCACGTAGAAGGTATCGGACGTTCCGTAGTGCGTCAAATACTCTTGATAATGTTGTCGACCTGTTTTCAGCAGTTGCACATCCCATGCCCATTCGCAGTAATATCCGGTCGGATGGTGCCCGAATCAACAGTTTAGATATCTTGGAAACAACAATCACGAAGCCACATACGTTACAGCCGAAGAAAGATGATTGAGCAAATGTTTCCTACTCCCTTTATCGTTCAGACTCCAAAGTTACACACGTCCTTCGCCCGGTCCTCGACCAAGGCATCGGAGAAGCCACCGCACTAGTGCTTTCCTAATTAGGCAGTTCTACGCATGACCTTATCTCTGTACGATACCAACCCCGCAGATCCTTTCACGACATGGTGCATAGGGCTGGCGATGACAATCCTGTAAATTAGTATAAAGCGGCGTCTGCTCGTTATGATGGCTCTGTCACGGTCCTCGTATGCCTGCCATGCGAGCTGTTTTGGGCTGCGCGGCAACAGCGCTGTTCGGGACTTGCTATGGGGCTGTCATTGACCAGCGGGACACTACTCCTACTTGCCAAGAGACGCAGGTGCTTATACTGTAAGCCGTGGACTGACTTAGATCTGTCTGCGAAGATCCTAGCTAAGCTGGAATAGCGGTGCAGGACTCGCTGGCATCACTGCGGGAGTGAGTGTTACGGTAGCCGTGGGGCATGGGGATTTGCAAAACCACTGACGCGAGGCAGCAAGCGCTTTCGAACAAGTCCATTTCCGACTTCCTGATCCTTGAGTATAACGATGTCGTCGGCGGTCGTGTGGCACATACCACCTTTGGCAGTAAGCCGGACGGGACACCGTACGTTGTCGAGCTCGGCGCGAACTGGGTCAGTATACCAGATCGTACTACCTAGTTACCAGATTGAGTACTGACATGCGCATAGGTTCAAGGCCTAGTTACTGAAGGCGGCCCAGAGAACCCTATCTGGACTCTGGTATCATCGAAGCAGAACTAAACCACAGAGAGGTGTTTTCCACTGATGAGGATAACCAGGCGAAAATATACCACGTGGAGAACACGTATAGCAACTACTCTTCGATCTTGACTTACAACGAGACTGGGTATACCGATTACACAAGCCTGTTCGACGACTATGAGGATGCGTACGCCACTGTCGAGCAGGATGCGGGTACCATTCTTACCGAGAACCTGCTCGACCGCAATATCGCGACTGCGTTCACTCTGGCCGGGTGGCAACCGAGACGGGACCCGGCTAAGCAAGCCATCGACTGGTGGGAGTGGGACTGGGAATGGTCCTTCCCGCCCGACCAAACGTCTGAGGTGTTTGGAATCGTGAACTACGTAAGTAGATACCAATCATCAGCGCGCCTTTTACCAGCACAGCATTAGCTGAAAACCGAGCCAGAACACGACCTTCTACCAGTACTCAGAAGCCAACAACTACGTCTTCGACTCACGCGGCTTCAACACCATCGTCAAAGGTCTAGCAAGCGAGTATCTCGAACCAGACGACCCCCGTCTCCTCCTCAACACCATCGTCACCAACATCACCCACGCCGCCGACAGCGTAACCGTCCACTCCTCCGACGGCCGCTGCTTCCGCGCCCGCCACGCCATCTGCACCTTCAGTCTCGGCGTCCTGCAAGCCGCACACGCCGGCGCAGCACCCGTATCCTTCCACCCCGCATTCCCAGCGTGGAAGCAAGCCGCCATCGCCGGCATCGCCATGGGCATCTACACCAAGATCTTCCTGCAGTTCGACCCAGCCGAGCAATTCTGGGACGAGGGCACGCAGTTCTTCCTGTATGCGTCTCCGACCACGCGCGGGTATTACCCCCTGTGGCAGAGCCTGTCGGGGCCGGGCTTCATCCCCGGATCGGGGATTTTGTTCGTCACGGTTGTCGATGAGCAGAGTAGGACGGTCGAGGCGCAGGACGATGAGACGACGCTGCAGCAGGTACTAGTCGTGCTGCGAGAGATGTTCGGTGCCGACAAGGTGCCCTATCCTAAGGCGTTCATGTACCCGCGCTGGGGTCAGGTGCCGTGGGCGTTTGGGAGCTACTCCAATTGGCCGCCTGGCGTGACGCTCGAACAGCACCAGAATCTGCGCGCGAATGTGGGGGCGTTGTGGTTCGCGGGTGAGGCGACGCATCCGGAGTATTATGGCTTCTTGCAGGCGGCGTATTTTGAGGGACAGAGGGTGGGGTGGGATGTTGCGGAGTGCCTGAAGGGTGGTAGGTGTCCGTCCGAGGTCAACTATAAGACACTGCATGGCACGACGAATGCCAGCCAGTATAGTGAGGTGAATGGCTGGGAGGTCACCAGCTTCCAGACTATTGGTGACGTGTAGTCGAGCTCGACAGGGTCGTTTCAGTCTGAGACTAGAACGGCATGCTCAAGATCAGCAATTAAGAGACCCAACTTACATCCGCACCACTTGCTCAATGTGCCGCATGATCAAGTCGTCATCCGTCTCAACGACTCCCCCATTCCCTCTCCAAAGCCTCCACAACCTCCGCCGTCTCCATAACCTCCCCAAAAGCGAACCCAAACCCCTTCATCCCAGCCAGATGCTGCGTCTTGTTCGCGCTCCCGCACGCATCACTAACCAACCACGTCTCAAACCCGCGGTTAAACGCACCCCTCGCCGTAGTATCGCAGCAGCAATCAGTCATCACGCCACACACAACCACTCTCTCCACACCCCTCTCCCTCAGCATAGCCTCCAACGCCGTACCAATAAACGCATCGTACGTGTTCTTGCCAATTACCTCACAGCCCCGCGTCGTCTTCTCAATAGCCGGGATGAGCTTCCACTCCGAGCTCCCGGTCGCGATGGAGCCAGAGACACCCCATTTCCGCACCAGCTGATTGCTGTAGGGTGGTGTGAGTTCCTCTTTGGAGTGGCCGTGTTGGGTGATGATCATGGGGGAGCAGGAGGACTTGAAGGTCGTGATTAGTGTCTGCACGTGAGGGAGACTGGGTCGGACCATGGGGGCGAAGAAATTTTGCATGTCGATTACTAGGAGTGCGGTCGTCATGTTTGCTGCGAATAGAGCGCATTGGAGCGTTTCTTAAACACAGGTGTATAAGGTAAGGTATGTGCCTAGGAGGTTATCACTTGGAACGTCGAGTTGGCTTCATCTAGATAGACGTGAGGTTATGGACCTAATATTTGGTATATATGTATGAAACATGATGGGACTTTCAAAGTGAATGTTTGATGCCCTTGTGACTACGGATAAGATGGTAACGTCAGAGGTTGTTTTCGTTGCATGTGGATGGATCTCCGCAACGTTGACTCGCGACGTCATTGCTTGGACGCAGCCCAGCTCGTGGCTGGTATCATAAGAACATCTCGGCGCAATCTGAACCTCTCTTTTCTCTTCAATATATTCCCTTGATACCCTTTGATCGAACCTGACTCGAACAACTTACTATCGTATATACCCACTAAACACATAACTCAAGAACAACTACAAGGCCAAGTAAGTCATTCCTCCCCGAAGTATTCCCCACACCCCGAACCAATTGACTCCACCAATTGACTCTCGCTGACCACCTCCAGATCCCCACCCAAAACCACAACCATGTACAGCCTCCGCGTCTTCTCCCGGGCCTCGCGCCCCCTTCTCTCCCGTCCACAACCGCGTCTCTTCTCTGCCGTACCCCGCTTAGCCATCAAAGAAGACGCCGGCGAGCGGGACGGCCACGAGCTCGACGCGAAAAAGCACGAGCAGATCGAGAAGCAGAAGCAGGGCAAGGGCCACTGGCACGAGGAGCTCGCGAGCGCGGGCGAGGCGAGCATTGCGGCGGATAAGGACGCCCATAAGGTGCAGGACCATGATGATCATATGGAGGATTTGCAGAAGGAGACGGCGGGGAAGCATGAGAAGGAGCATCCGCATGGGAAGGCGGAGTAGGGGGTTGTGTTCAGGGTTGCGAGAGGTACATGTAGGAAGCATATGGAGAGAGCTGCCGAGGAGTTTGCTTGGAGAGTGGTGAGTACACCGAGAAGGGCTTGGGTTGGACTCATGTACATGCCTGGGCATTGGCAGCAAGATGGCAACGTGGAGGCACATATAGCAATGTTCGAGTCCATTTAGTTCCTCCAGAACGTCACACTATGGTATAAAGCCATTCCAACGCCAACGCTCAAAATCCCTCCGTCCCAGTTGACAACCCGTTTTCCACGTAGCTGCCTGCCGCTCGGGCGCCGCAGATCACCTGCTCACAAGCGCGGCACCGAAACATCCGCTCAGCCTCCACCCTGCGCAACGAGGCTAAGCACATTCGCCACATAGTCCTTTAGCACGCGATTATGCGCCATAGCGAAAAACAGCCTCTCCTTAACCGGCTCAAAGATCTGCCTCACGAGCTCCCTATTCTTCTTCTCACCACTCTCTTCCTTTGCCTCCCCATCCATCGCTCCATTCTGCTTGGTCCCCGCCGGCTTCGCAATCCTCGGCAGCCCCCTCGCAATATTCCGCAGAACAAGCGCTGACCCGAGCGGCAGGCCCGCGGCGTCGTTCTTCTCGTCCATGAGCGTGTACAGCCAGGTGCGGGGCGCGGATGCGTCCTTTGCGCGCGCGGCCGCGTCGGGCTTGACGTGGTGCTTGTTCCGCAACGGAGCCTCGCTGCTGCTGTCGGGGAGATGCGTTGCGATGTGGCGGGCGAGCAGGGCGCGGTGAGCGACGGCGTTGGGCGCGTCGGGAGAGACTTCGTGGCGGGTGCAGTTTGCCCAGCGGCAAGCGTAGGACTTTGTTGCGTCTGCGGCGGCGAAATCGAAGACCGGTGGAGACGCTGCGGCAGATGATGGCCGGGATGGTTTCTCGCCGTCCACTGTTTCGCCGTCGGGTGTTGCTTTGGGTGGTTTTCGGGGGATTTGGAGGTGGGTGAGGAGGATGTGGTCGAGGACTCTATCGCCGTTGGCGAACCATTCCCCGCATTGTGTGCCCTCGGAGTTGGCAAAGACGGAGTCCTGTTGACCTGCGGCATTTACGAGCCGCCATTCGCAGCGTGCTAGTTCTCTTCCGCGGTAGTCGACTGGAGTGCGACGAGGTTTGATGCCTTTGATGACATACTTGTTGGCGCCAGCCACTTGGGCAGCGGCGCCAGTGAAAGTGTTCGAGACGTTCTTGATGAAGTCGCCGGCAATGAGGTGAGGATGCGTTTGCGAGTAGGGGCTGAAGGTGCCCTGGTAAGATTGCCAGAGACTTATTTGCGTCATCTCCGCATTTGGGTCGTCTTGGAAGCACATGCGTAACCTGCGGTTCTTGTCAGCCTATCTGCCATGGTCTATCAAGTGGACATATTAACGTACCAGTGCGAGCTGCGTTCTGGCTCTTCGAACCTCAGCAGCTGTGCAATGAGCTCGCCTGCCAGCTTAGGCACCTGCGAAGGTGCAGGCTCTTCCGGTTCCGGTACACGTTTCGCTTCCTGGCGGGTCTCTTCCTTCGCATCAAACAAAAGCAGCCTGGAAAGCTGCCTCACTAATCCTTGAGCATCGAATTTATGCACGAGCAGCTCCACATTAGCTGGAATAGAAGTGAACTGATACAAGAAGTCGAGGCATGCAGAACGCAGCTCTTCATCCAGAACGTACATCCACTCGCAGATGTTGCGAAGCGCCTCGAGTGGTACATCTTCCAACCTCTTGTTCTCCTGGAAGCTCATACCAGTACGTGCGAGTGCCCGCAGGGAGGTAACAATTTTGCCTCGATCATGACTCTGTAGCTGCGCCAGTAAAGCCTGATAAACAAGATCTTGAGGATCCATGTCATAATACCTCGTGAGCTGTTCGAGTGTCTCAAGAGCGTAGTACTGGAGCTCAATTACAGCTGGGTGTGGCTTAATGTTGAGAACGATAGCGAAATAGTCGCGCAGAAGAGGAATCCTAGAAATATACTGAGCGTTTTCGTCAAGCATTACCATGTTCCGAAGTACAAGGCCTGCCTCGGTAATTCTTCCGAGCGCTTGTGCAAACTTTGCTGCTTCGATGTCATCGTCGCTGTCAAGGGGCAAATGTGACTTCAGCTTCCTCAGGACATCACCAGTACCATTGATGCCGTCAAGTAGTCGGTCATCTTCCGGTCGAGCACTGCCATCATACGTGATGGTCCAGTTGATATCGTAAAAGAGATTGCTGACTTGCAAGACCTTGTTGACAAGGGCTTCAGCCAGACCAGCAAATTGATCGAATCGATACTTGTCGCCCCGTTCATGCGAGATCTTGACCAGATGGTGGAGAGCATATTGCTCTTCTTCGGGTAGACCAGATTGTAGGGCCAGCTGTGCCCGGACATAGATGTTCGGCCCGATAAATCCAGTACCCGGAAGCATCAAGCCACGTCCTTTCTTCGCTGCCTGACTTGCACCAGCTTCTGCCTGCTGTTTCCTCTTGAGGCGATAGTATTCCGGGTTGTTAGCGGGCGTTGTCACGGGCTTGAGCGTTGAGGGATACTGCTGTCTCGGTTCGTAGTTTGCAAGGGTTGTGGATGTCCCGTTCGTTAGATATCCGCCGTTCGTTATCCCGTTCATCGCTACTGAACCCGGGGTTGGTGATGTAAGCTGATTCGAAGCATTTCTCGTTTGGCGCGTGGTGATCTCGGGCTGGAACAGTACACGCTGGGGTGGAGCATGACGAAGCCCTCTTGTTGATCTTCCATTGGCGCTTCCAGGCTCATCTACGTCCATCTTCTCTTGCTTTGGTGTTTGCTCTGGCTCTTCGCTGTCGCTTGAATTTCCGTTTACAAGGTTCTGTGTCTCTCTGGTAGGACCCCGTTCGAAGTTCTCAAGCGTTCTGCCCATGACCCCGCCTCCCTTCGCTGTCACTTCCTCCAAGATCTCCTTTGGGGGTGGCTCCTTGTTCCAGTGATTGGTGATCTCGTACGCGACAAGGTTCTTGTAATATGCGCTCTTGACCTGGAAAGCTTGCGCCGCTAGATGTGGACTCCTCCCCAGGAATTCCTCCGCAAACTTGCGCCACATGAGTGGTTTCTCCTTAGTGTCTGAACACAAGTCATAGCCGCCCTCTTCCACCACACGTTTGTACAAGCGCAGAAGGTCCAGACGGTGCACGCCAACTTTGGGAGTTGGATCAAGGGTGGTTCTACAGTGACGCTGTCAGAATCGGGCATCAAAAACAGAATCTCAACACAAACCCTCTCTTCTCATGGTACTCCTGCAGCTTCTTCATGAACTCCTCATACTCGTCGGTCCGCTCGATGGAAGGATCGCGTCTTCCTGGAGGCATGGTCGCAGGGTGTTCGCGCGCAAAGGCGCCAAGAACGATGTCGTTGGGTTCTGTACTATAGAAAGAACAGTTTACGGTGCAGAGGTATCGGTTTGGAAACGGAATGGATGGGCGGGATGAGTTGCGATAGAAGTTCACATGTCTCTAACGCGAACCGCAGCTTGCGAATCGCGTACCAGCCAAATGCCCTTGCGCGGGCGCTCCCGCCGCCAAGACGGACCCCTGCCGCACCTTCCTTCCTCGTGGCTCTACAACTCCGGGTTGATCATTCCAGTTCGAATGCAACCTTGGAACACCTACATATATCCAGATACTCACTATTTTATTACATGTATATTCTGTTCAACCCACTTACTACTTTTTATATCGATTTCGACAGTGCCTACAGTGGCGTGCGCTTCTTTGAGTCCCTTGTGAGCGACGCAGTGCTGCTCTTCAACTGATATACACGACAAGCGTTATACAATGTCACAACTTCCACCACTTGCCAACGTACTGTTTTCATTTCCTCTTGTGAAGTACTCGCATGCTACCGGCGTCAGAGAGAATGGCAACATTCCATGGACACATGATCACCGACAGGGTCTACATGTGGTTCTCGAACGCGCAGGCGTCTCACAGCGTCTGGCTCAGTTGCTGACATTGAGAATAATGCATGGAACATCCACCATGGTTTGTCGATCCATAGTACATCCAAGTGCTCCTTAGTTGTGCCGGCCGCGGATTTTGTCTTTCCCTTTCCCTTTCCCGTTCTACACTTATCTTGCAATTTAGGAAGCGATATCTGTTACAGAGTTGGTTGAGGCAGCAACTACTATCCGGCAGGCAAGCGAAAAGGCCGGTACAACGATGCCGATCGAACATCTACCAATCTTCGCTATCACGAAACTGGCATCGCTTGCTATCAGATACAGACTTCCAGATGGCCAGGTAGGGAGACACATTGTGCCATCTTATGACTTTGACTCAAACCGAATTCCAGGCGCGAAGAATCCAAGTCAGGCTGCAGGACGTATCAGACTGTCAGGAACTGGTAAAGGTGCTTGCCGACATGGGCTTGATCTTTCAAGGTATCGACAGACCGAAGACAGCGCACCAGGAGACAACCCAAGTAGGCCCTTCTTGCCCCCCAAGCGCCCTTGATAGCCTTAGAACTAGGCCTTCCACCTCAGCCCAGAGTTTCTCGTCTTCTGCTAGCAACTACGGCGGCTCTCAAGCAATGGCAACTTTCCCCCCTCCGTCTGAATCCGCTCGCACCCTCATGTCGCTATGGCCCCATTTAGCACCAGGAAGCTCGGCGCCGGTACCGCACTACAACGATCCGAACCGTGCCACAGCATCAAGCTCTCATCCTCAGTCCCGTCCGGGTTCTAGCCAGTTACATCGCTCTCAGACCGCACCTTACGCTTCATTCGAAGGCGGGGACGAGGGTGAGCCCCTTCAGCATGTCCAATATGTGAGACCTGGTACGGCCATGCCCAATCCCGCCCAATCAGACTCTCAGCGAGCTGATCTGAATGGAAATTAACTCTTGCACAATGCCTTAGATCCTTCAATGCCACCTCCACCATCTAGGTCTTCATTACTCGGAGAGGACTACCGCACAACCTCCCAGGAACCCAATATCAAATTGCCATCTGCTTCGCAGATTCCCTCCCCCAAAAAGCTTGAAGATCTTTTTCCTCCAAGACGGCATCTACCTTTCAGCAGACCTCCAAGTTCAACAGTGCCAGGAGAAGAACGGTCCTCCCGGCCGCCAAGCTCTGCGAGAGACCTTCCACCTCTCAGGACGCCGACTCTGGTTTCCGATGCACGGCCAGTAGATCAATCCGATCCTGGTGTGGACCACAGTACACCGGGTCCCTTTCTCGATCCACCTACCGCATCCGATACAGGCTCCACATATCCTTCGTCGCTTCCAGGCCCCGCCAATAGTACTATGAGCGCAAAGATTACATCTCCCAAAGGACGACTTCGCTTTTCACCGCCCAGGAGCTCGCATGCATACGCCAGCGTTCATGCTTCTCCTCGGAGCAGCCTAGGACATACTATGAGGCATGAACCGGACCATGTCGCTGCCCAGGCAACCCCGCCCACTTCTGTTCACCATGATCATGACACAGCTGGACAGTCTTCTGCTCAAGGAGCACCCCGTTACAGCACTCTTCCTACGCCTTTGCAGGTCCCAGTGCGCCACGATCGCGCATCTCGCATGCATAGCTTCATGGATGCTGACTACGAGATGGTAGATGAGCAGGGCTCCTTCCTAGCCAAACCTACCTTGCGACCGACATCTGCTGGGAAGGCCTCGCTAGCTCGATATGCTGCTCAGACCGAGCAGGAACGCCAAGCAGCTCTTAACGACTTTATTTGTGACAGCCTTCAGAATGACGACTTCCGCCAGCTGTGTGTAGATGTGGAATCGTGTTGGCGCCGCTTTGTGTATGATGTGTGAGGATCATCTTGCTTACAATTGCCGCGATTTGCTTCCAACGTTCTTCGCCATATACTCTTTGCTCTCCTGATTTGCAACGACACGGTATTTGTTCCCAGCATCGACTAATCAACCGATATGCATTTGAACGGACGCGTAAGTGAGGAGCACAATTTACGCTTTATATCTGGCTTATGTAGCACCAATAGCGTAGCATACATAGTAGCTAGCAACAACCAACACCATCGCTGAAACGTCAATCATAAAGCATTCTTCCATGAAGCCAACCACCCAAAATCTTCACCCAACCTCTTCCCCACCCGTAAATCACCCAACCCACAAACCCTACCTCGACTGAAACATGCCCTGCCCCAGCGCAGTAAGATACCCATACCGTGTCAACATCGTCGGATCAAACCTGCCCTGCCCACTCGCCCTCTCACTCCCATTCGCCGTCGCCGCCACATTCCCATCCAGCGCCGGCGGCTGCTCCTTGGCCGCCGCATCCGCAAGCCCCTGCAGCGCAGCCAGCACCCCATCCGGTCCGACCGCCGCCCCCGGCTGCGCCTGCAACCCGGCCTGCTTCTTGACCACCAGATCGCGGATCGCACTATCCCAGCCCGTGCTCTCCTCGTGGCCACTGATACCCCTTCCGAGGCCCAGGGCTTCGGCGATCTGCTCGATGCCCTTGATCGCGTCGGCGCGCGTCTTGTCGACGTCGACGAGCTCGCACAACGTCATTGCGCTGAGCGCCGCGAAGTGGTGGTTCAGCGGCGTGATGGGCGTCTGGCGCTGGTTCAAGACGGTGGCGACTTTGAGGGCGTGGCCGATCAGCTCGGTCGGCTCTGTCATCGGGTTTAGCCGCTTGATCAGCAGGTGGCAGTGGTGGTAGGAGAGATGGACGAGGTTGAGCGAGCCCCAGACGCTCTCGACCGATTCGCGGAAGCGGTCGATTTCGCCGGCGAGGGTGAGGCCGAGGAGTTGCGAGGCTGGGTTCGTGGGCGCCATGACGTTTGTTTCTGGCGTCTTGGTCGTGGTGAGGATGGCGGCGAGGTGGCCGATGATGAATGATAGGCGCGCGAGGTGGTAGGTTGACTCACCCAGGAGCGACTGGTCTTCGGGGAGTAGGACGACGCTGTTTTCAGGCAGTTTGAGGAGGTCGGATGTGCTGGACGCGTGCCACCGGTCCAGAATGAAGAGGACCCACCATACGCGGCGGGCGAGGCGTTCTTCGGAGTCGGGGTCGCCTTCGCTGACGAAGCGTTCGCGGGGTCGGATGAGGTTGATTTCAAGCTGACCAGCTACGCCAGCTGCGCGGCCTAGCCACTCTGCACGTGAGGGTCCAGCCTGCCCTCGAATGGTAGCGGGCCCGTGGTTGTCAGATTCAAGAGCCATAAGAATGAGGGTTTGCAAGTACACCAGGTTCGTTCCTGTTGTGTGCGTGGCTGGATTCTCGAAAGGGTATCCTGCCAGCAATTCGGCAGCTCGCTTGATCGCTGGGCCGTAGCTGTGATTTGCACGCAGGCTTGAAGAGGGAAAGGTACGCATCGTCGTCTCCAGCGCAGTCAAAAAGGCTTCGCGCAGTGACGACGGACACTCGGCCAAGCGCTGTTTTAACCTTTGTTTTGACCGTGGAAGCAGAGGGAAGGTCTGATGTATAATTCTATAGTATCTGCAGGCTGTCAGTTTTGATCTTCTACTTGACGGAACGAGGACTTACTCGTCGATGACTGCTTCATCCCAGTCGATGAGAGTTGCAACACTATTCGCATCGCTGTCGAAGGGTGTGCTCTCACTTTCCCTTCTTCCGGTGTCGCCTCCATATTTAAAGAAAGGCTGCAAGGGGGCGTTGAACGGATTCGGGGGTACGGGCGCTGGATTCGAGTGTATTGGTTGTGGAGTTTGTGGTTGAGATGGTGGCATCTGCGGCGGAGGCGGGCCCATGGGCGGATATTGCATGGGCCGTGGAGGTTCACCAAAGGTGTTATTGAATGATGGAGGCGGACGACTAGGCGGTCCGTTGATGTCAAAGAAGCCCTCTGACATGTCGTGTGTCCGCTTCTGTCCAGCTTGACTCGGTGGTGACGTGAACCTCGGCATGTCTGGTCCTCTATGGATGCCTTCTTCAGCCAGTGTTTGCTGCAAG
Source organism: Zalaria obscura (assembly GCA_024184665.2). Lineage (NCBI taxonomy): Eukaryota > Fungi > Ascomycota > Dothideomycetes > Dothideales > Zalariaceae > Zalaria > Zalaria obscura. The sequence continues at coordinate 188,352 of JAMKPW020000005.1, read as the reverse complement.
AACTGCATCTCGGCATGATGCTGATGCATATGATGTGGCTGCATTTGACTCTCGAGACTGTTCAAGCGATCGGCCAGCTCCTTGATGTAACCCTTGCTTGGTCCTCTTTTCATCGGTTGTCTACTAAACGCGCAGACGGCACCGGTGCGCTTGCAACTTGAGCATGCCTCCTCTCCGGACTCATTGGGCGCGTCGCAACGGATCTGTTTTGTCAGAGTCAGCCTGTGTGTATGGTGCGTCTTTGTTTTCCTATGCGCACCTTCTTCCTCCGGCATTCATCGCATGCTCTCGAGACCTTCGTCCTCTTGTCCTTGTTCTTCGCAGAATCAGGCCCTTGGTCTACAGGACTCTGTTGGTGGTCTGGAAATCCCATGACGCTCTGCGCCAACTGCGCGTGGGGATCTTGTTGTTGCGCATAGTGTGGGGGCTGGGGTTGTGGTGTATGCTGCTCTTGCTGGAGGTGGCCGGCTAATGATCGCGACAAGTCTGCACGCAGCTGCAGATCGTCTTCCACTTCCTGGTTCTGAAGGTTCTGAGGAGGAGGTGGTGTCTGTCCATCGCCATTATGTTGGTGGTAGAAGGGTCCGACTCCGGAGGAAATCTGCGCCTGTGTTGGCGATGGATAGCTCTGGCCCGAGGCCATGCTTTAGTAAGTCGTGCCTGATATGCGCGTTATAAGCGCAAATGCAAATGGGCTATCGCGGTTGCAGAAGAGGGTCGCGACCGCGATGCGCGGATGTCGTGTCGTCGAGGTTGTCGGTATGGAGTCGCGATAGCAAAGTTAGCCGACCCTGACCCCAACTAGCTTCATTGGCGCAATATGGCGAAGACGCATTCATCGTCGACATGATTGCAGCCATGATGATCAATGATTTCAACAGACCTCCAGGCGGTTTATTTGAGCCTTTAGGACTATGTCAGGGACTAGTAGTCGCAGGGCTGGTTTCAAGCTGTCATAGGCGCTGTTCACGGAGTCGGAAATACTTCATGCCTTGCCTTGCTGGAAACTCAAACCACCGAACTCGCGCCAGTCTACCAAAGTATCTTTACGATATCTGGATCAATCCGACTTCAGATAGGCCGCTGCTTAGCACAATCATCGTGATGGATATATTTTGCTGTATTGGTAGTGCACAACCTTCCTATACTGCAGGACTGGTATCATCGCCATCAAACCATCCAGATCATGGTTGTCACCGGTTTCGCTGCCTACCTACCTATACACTGCACTGGCAGAAATTATGCGGGGTGTCTATGAGCAGAGTACAGAGTCGAACATTTGGATCCAAATCGTGATGCTATTGTCGATGTTTGTTCTATGGCCCTGCCGTCGAGGAGTAACTTGAGAAGATACCTCCGCTGCGATTGGACGAGATTGAAGTCCGCCATCGAGCAAACTACATGAACTCTACACAATTTTGGCATGCCGTGGCTCGTAACAATGTCCATGTAGATCATTCTGTTCGTTCGGTATCACTGCCAGCCGTGCCTTCAATCGAGCTGGCTCATCCACAGGAATCCTACAAGTCGCTATGCACCCCGCGTTTCTGTTTCATGTCGCAGTTGCGGATTAACGGGAGTTGGTGCACCTACAGCCAATCCTTCGAAGACGGGCATATCCGGGACGAGGAGGTTGCATTTGCGGTGTGGCTATGCGCACCTACATGTATTACCTGGAGGTATATGACACCCTCCGTCATGCGATGCTTTAGGAAGGCTAGCCCGGCCTCTGCAAGCCCTGAACAGCCTGTCGCAAGAAATCGCGCATAGCGGCGCCGTCTCGTTCGCGGCACAGTCCAACCACAAACAGACAGGATCGCAGCGTTTGAATATTTAATTCAGAATGCATGAAACTGCTCGGGCGATACCGTCTTCAGGGGTGCCAGCATATGAACATGTTCGCGCGGTGTCACCTCGAGCGTGTTTGCGCCCTTAGCCGTCTCTCCCAAACGGCGCCGAAAGAGTGATGCTGCATGAAGCTGGAGGTTTGTGCGCTGGCTCGTCGCATTCCCGTGACTGTGTGCGCAAGCTGGGGACTAGAGTGCCGGCATGAGCTACCTACATGTAACTAGTAGATGAACAAACGGAAGTAGGATCCGATAATGATGATGTATAGGTAGCCGCAGCTGAGCAGATTGAAGATGGATTCTCGATGTTGACGGCCTGCCTGTAAAGTAGTGGAAGGTTGGAATATTGGAGAATCGGAAATACTAGGATGCTATTACCCGGAGGAACAAAGAATTGCCACTGTAACCGTCTACCGTCAGGGCTACCTTTACAGTACTTACATGTAGGTAGATATAACGAATAATACGGTTAGTACCAGTGTTCTACCGTCATTGCAAGCCACGCACGTGAGACGCACGCACCGGGAACCAGCGATCGATTGCAAGTCTTGGCCTCCCGCCTTGGCCGTGCCGGCCGCCCACCCACAGCCCGCTCTTCAACGGCACCCACTCTCTCCCTCCTCTCTTTCGCTCTCCACCACGGCTGCAGAGAAGGCAGTATCAAGCTATTTTGGTCGCTCAGAAGTGACAACTCGGCCATTCGAACGGCCAGCGCTTCGTCGCTGTGTCAGGCCCGCGCGCGCTCTCCACTCTACACATCATCCGCAAGGCGTTTTGGACTTCCTCGAGGTGTTTCTGGTGCAACGATACCCAACATTAACATTTGATTGCTGCTATACCCTACCAGCCGTATCTTATCTTCGATTCATACTTGACCATTCCCGCTGCTCTCAGCCAGCGAGTACTTTACTCAACATTTGTTATTCATACCCACTTATCAACTCGTCGCCGACGCTCGCCATCGCCGCACCACCTCCGGTATGGTAATCAAGGAAGATGGAACAAAATGGGCATGCCAATCGTGTCTGAAGGGGCATCGCGTCAGCGGATGCAACCATACAGGTGTGTCCGGCGCTTTATTCTCGAGTCTAATGACCCTATTGGGATAGGGAGCTAATTCCTATCTAAGACCGAGAACTCATCTTCGTGCCCAAGAAAGGTCGCCCTGTGACACAATGTCATCATTGCCGTGCCGAGCGCAAGAAAAGATCAGCGCATGTCAAATGCGACTGCGGAGATAAAGCGCACCACAAGGAGAAATGTATACACTTGAGGGAAGCGGAAGCCAAACTGGGAGGAGAACAGTCTCCCAGTGATCTGGGCCAGCTTCCAGGGGCACTGAACATGGAAAACCATGGGTGCTGCTGTCACCATGGGGAAAAGTGTACCTGCTCCTCACTCAAAGTCGAGCCCATCCAGGAGAGCATGGAAGAATACTTTCCTAAGCCACCACCCCAATCCCGGCCCAAGCCTCGACTGGTAACCACTCAATCCGATGGCCACCTCACCGTATTCGCCAATGGACATCACAAACCAGTCCACAGAAACAATTTCGCTGCCCATGAATGCGGTATGCCTTACAAGTTGCCTCGCTCTCATACCGTGCACAATCTGTCGGCAAATCCTGCCAGGCGTTCTGTCGACAGCCTAGCACTACCTCAGTCAAGCGTGCAAGCCATCTGGCAGCAACAGTACCCGACAAGCACTACAACACCGGACAGCCGAGTGTCGCAGTCAGAGAACGGCTCTCCACGGGCTGGTCCGTTCGAACAAGCTTACTCTCTTCCGACGGACGCGCAATTCTTCCAAGGCTCCTCGGGTCCGTTTGCTATGCCAGAGACATCAGCCAGTGACAACTCCAACCAGAACATGGGCTTCGATTTCAACGACAGTCAGCTTCCCGCATCTACCGTGGACAACCAGAACACCATGAACACATGGTCAGCTCCTCCCTCGGCAACCAATCTCATGGACTGGAACCTTGACTGGATCAAGAATACTCAGCCCGCTCTTACCACATCTTCTGCGACATTGTCTGAGGTCGATGAATTGCCTTCTGGTGACGACCTCCATTTTCCAGAGCTTTCATCTCAACCTCAACATTTCAATTCGCAAATGGACTTCGGACTTGATAATCTTGACGTCGGTAACAGCGATGCTGGCTTCTCTGTTGAGTCGATGCCCGCAAATCGTTGGAGTCTTCCTGCTTCATTCTGGCAAGACTCTGCCGCGAACCTCCCCACTGGCACGGACAGTGGTTCTACTGCGACGTCTAAAGCTCCTTCTCCAGCCGATGTCAAAATGCCGTCGAGTTCACTCTTTGTCCCGGATCAGTCATCTCCATTCCAAAACGACATCTCTGCCATGTCTGGCGACGCCTTTCAGTCAATGGCGCCAACCGCGTTCGCAAGGAGTTCCCGTCCACGTTCCGTTCATGCCAAGCGAGACGGGATGGCTGACATGAGCGACTGGACCAAATTCCTCGGCAACATGGACAACTCCGGCCCGCAGCCCATCTCCGTCAACAACTTTGGTTCCGCAATGTTCCCCACCAGCGACTTCTCTCTCCCCGGCTCCAGCAACCAAGCCAGCACCGCGACCTCAGCTCCAAGCCTCTCCGACACCCAGCCCAGTTTCGAGCAAGCGTACGGATATCCCATGTCAGCAAAGGACTACCAGATGAACGACACCATGAGCAATGTCGCGAACCAGGACTACCTCAACAGCCTTGATTTCTCAAACATCTACGCGAATACAAACCTCGGCAATGACTGGGCGAGCTAACAACGGTAGTTTGGCTTAGGCCAGACCAGCCTCAATCGAAGATATCATCAACCTACTTTATTCAATCTACATCCATCTACCGTCTCAACTTTCTTCTACTCTGTACTCCTCTCGCTCGATCTTTCATGATTGATGACCCAATCTCCGCACCACCATCTTTCAACCCTGCTGTCCTCACTCACTCACGCTCTCTCCGCCGAGCGGCGTCTTGGCGAGCATTGTCGAAGTCTCTAGCATTGTCCCCTCGATTGTATCCGCATTCCTGACTGGTGGGCTTTGAATTTGTGATTCGGGTTTGCGTCTGCTTCGGCAAAGCGGGTGTTTTGCAGCGAGCGAATCTGATAGATTATGTATTCCTCCAAGATCCAATTTCAGACAACAAATCTGGTCTTCGATATGCTAAACTATGCTTACATGTTGCCTCCTCACGTTCGGACAACAATTGTCCCTCCTCCCTTACTATACATGCTCGTCTATCGTGATAATCCCGCTCGTGATGCAGTCGTTAGTCCTAAAGTCATAGGCCTCAAGTACACCACCTCACCTCGACCAAAATGCAACAAGCTCGTCGAAATCCTGCTCCGATACCTCATCAGTCAAGTCGCTACCGTCCTCCTGTTCCGTCAAGATCTGCCTTCTCATCTCAATCGCCTCGGTTCTGAGCCTCATCGCCGATTCCACTTCTCCGCTCCTCTCTTTCAGTACGCTCTTCAGGAATGTAGTTCTGGCTATCTCCTGGGCGAATGACCCAGCGTCTACGTGCCATATTTTCAGAGCTTGATCGATCAGCAGCCTGGTGTGCTTGTTACTACGATACCGAAGGACATCAAGATTTGCATCATACTCACTCTGCGTCGCCGAACCCTAACCCACGAATGTAATGTGCGGCGACCTTGTGGCACACATCTGCCGTTCGATGGTGGGTACCTATCGACGCTTGGTATTGGCTCAGAGCCCTTTCGTGGTAGTCCTGAGATTCCCTCAGTCGGTTCTGACTGTATCTCAGATTTCCTAGCGTGTGCAGAAACCGACCGGTTCTGGATAATCGTCAGCATATGCACGCTATCGTCCTGGAGATTACTTTACCTGAACGAGTCAGTGTCATCTTTGCCATATTTGTAAGCTCGGGCTGCCAGACCACTCTCGAGAAGATCGGAGGCGGAGACGAGGTCGTGAGTGAGCCAGAGAGCGACGCCCAGGTTGACAACTGGCAAAGAGTCGGCGCATGGTTCCGCGCCGAGATCTTTGTATATCTGGATGGATGATCGGAAGGCTACTTTTGCCTCTTCGTAATTTTTCACCATCATAAGGCCAGTACCGTACTGGTTGTAGGCTTCAGCTGTCCGGATATCTGGCGATGCGCCGGCAGGTATAGCGTCGAGTCGCATCTTTAGATATACCTCGTTGTATTCCAGACATTCTGCGGCACGGTTCGTCTCATTCGACCAAGCTCCAAGCGAATGGTAGATATCGCTGAGAAGGTCTAGGGTGTCATCATGCGGCACGTTTTCGCGACGCAAGTCCTCGCAGATATCTTTCGCAAGCTTCAATAATGACTCAAGGATTTTCGTGTTGCCCAGTTCGCGTTGCCACCTATGATCCGTCGTCAGCAAATATCCAGGCATCACTCATCGTATGCGGTGTAGTACTACCAAGCGGCTTCGTTGAGCAGCCATGCGAATTGCCTGAATGGTCCTCGTTCGAGGTGAGCAAGATGCTTTTCGAAAAGGTCTTTTAGATGCAGGACATGGGGCAGCATTCCTTCGCAAGTCCTCCACATCTTCAGATTATCTCTCTCGTCAACCTTCTTTATGTTCAACGCACGACAAACGAGATCAACTGCATCCAGGAAGGCTTTGATCGCTTCAGGTGCGGTCATCTTGTTTCTGATAGTGTCTTGTATGACTCGGTGTATATAGAGCTCTTTCTGGTCGGTGTTTCTTCTGAGTAAAGATTGAGATAGGAGTTCTGCTCGTGCATCTACATAGGCGATTTGCGACTTGGGCCCGTCCTTACGCAGCGTGACGTCTTTAAATATGCGTTCTTGAATGCAATCAGGATCCAACATTGCGCATATTCCAAGGAGATTGGAGGCCGACTCAGTAAAGTCTGGCATTACAATGGTAGTCATCGTACCTCTGGAGCTACCCCTCACACTGTCAGCCTGCTCATGGTGGAGCACTTGCCGCTCGACGGCATCGTCATAATATTGGAGGAACTCGCGAAGCGGAAGGAACTTGCGCCGTATGAAGCTGGCCATCTGAGTTATGGCCATGGGCCAACCGTCAAGCTTCCTCACGATCTCCCGCGCGATATCTTCGTGCCATTCATCAGGTTGAGCAACACGTCTGAATAGATTGAGACTCTCCTTTTCATTGAAGAGCTGCACTTCAATGCTCAATTGTTGTGGCCATAGTTTTCCAGCCCCTGGGTATCTGCTGGTCACTAAAACAGAGCCGTGGTCAAGATCATCGAGATATTCGCGCAGAAGATCTGGTATATCCGCGTTGTCGAAAACGGCAAGCCAAGAGACAGGCTTATGGATCTGTGATCCTAAGTTATTCGAAGAATTGCGTGCAGGATTCCTCAGCCAGTGTCCAACAACATCACGGCTCACGATAGGGTCGAGAAGATGTCTGCTGGGTATTTCAAGCTTAAGGTGACTTGCAATTCGAATGAAATCTGTATGTAGTCACGTAGTATGTCAGCCTCTGAGCAAAAGTTCAACTGAATATGAAGATATTATACTAGGAGAAGAAAACTGACCTTGTTTCAGTTTCGGTGCACTATCCGTCCGAATCCAGAAAATGGCATCAAAGGCGTGCCGATGACGGAACACAAACTCAATAGCCGCTTCAGACTTGCCTACACCTGGAGGCCCGTGAAGAGTGACCTGCCTGCCTCCCATTCCTGGGCGTGGCAACAGTGCCCCCTCCATAGCCTGGAGGAGATCATTTCTTTCACAGAAGTCCCGGTTCTTGAGACGAGTCTCTACCATGAAGCAGGGTAGGTCGGCTTGTAAGTTGGGATTCGCGCATTTCTTGATGTGAGGACACTGAGATCCATAATGGGCCAGATCGCTTGTGGAAACCTTCGATTCGGAGATGGCGTGTCCATTGGTACTGGGCATAACCTCTGTTCGAACGTCAGTAAAGACTATAGGCAACATCACCAGGTTCTAATGAGGGAAACGGACTATCGCATTCGAGTGCTGCGGGCTCGACGGTTGGCCGCAGAGGCAGTGTGATTTTGCCCTGGGACTGGGGGCAGTAAGAATCTGACAGCGGTTTAGTACGTTGATATTGGGTAGAGGTTAGATTGAGTTGCACCTGGAAGATGCGCTGCGCCAGGAGTGCTACCGGTGGCAGTTGATCTCTTCATGAGGGCGCCATCTATAGCATCCCGTATCCATGTACTGACATCGGTGCGGGGCCCTCCTTGCTCGTTAGTCCAGTGACACAGACTTTGATGGTCTTTTTTCAGGCCAATAAGCCTATCGTTGATCTTGGCGAGCCCTTCGTCGACAAGCTGAGAGTTACGTTAGCTACCGATGTTCCAATATTTACCAGGTTCAGTTACCAGCACAGATTTACTGCCTTTGAGTCGCCCGTTTTCAATTGTGGTAGTATTCCTCTCGTGAAAGGATAGGGTTCTGATGCGCAAAGATTCCTGGTCATACTGTTCGGAGATGCTTCGCAGCAATGTCGCCTCCTTTTCCAACCTCAGGAAAGTCTGTTTTGGGCAATCAATTTTGGCCATCCGAAGTATTAGTACCGCCTTGAATTCCAGATCCTTTCCGAGGTGCGGACATCCCATGAACACTAGTGCCGCGACAGAATCAAGGATACTCCTGTCTTGGTTATCAATGCTGGCGGAGATCAGAGCCTATGCCGTATTAGCCTCCATCTTTCGCAGCCCTTCATTCTCTGGCCAATTCACCTCCTTGACCATATAGCCGCTCAGGCTATGGCTCATCAGGATGATGGGACGATTGACCGACTGTAATGAAAGTCAGTAATGAAGTATTCCACACACAACGCATCAGACATACAGAGATCCTGTCCCGAATGCAATCCAGTAAGCACTTTCCTTCATCCTTCAGTTTCTTCCATGAGAAGTTGCTATCCAGTGCAATCTCATATTCATAACGGAGTAAGTACAGTCTCGCTGAAGGGCTGAGCAACTGAGCCTCCTGTTTGACAATACTCCAGGACTCCACTTTGGGTGTCCCGAATCCAGGAATAAGGATTACACTGACTCTGGTCAGCTTTCGAAATCCGAGACATTGTGACGACGGTCGTTGTTGTAACATACTCGACGCAACTCTCTGAATCACCTACCCCTGCTACAGCATCAGTAGGTATCGGTTGTAGTCTGTTCTGGGACGTAGAATCCATATGCGTGAAGTAGTACCGGCGCAGCGGAACATACAGAGAGGTCGAAGCGCAACATATATGCAGTATCTAATCCCTCGTTCTTGAGTATTATTGAGGTGGGTCGGGCATTACCGTCGTACACCAATGATAGTGATGTGAGTGCCCATCTTCTAGGAGGGACTGAGGCCCAACAGGCTAAAGATTCAGGCAACCTCGCCACGTGCATCGTAGCATATGCTGCTACGATACCACTGGTCGGAGATACCTACCTAGGTGGCGGATTGGTGACAGGTTGGACTTCAACGCCCCATATGCACGAGTGGACGTGACGGCTTAATCATGCGCTATCGAAGCTGCAGATCGTGACTACCTGCATAACTCCCGTGGGGTCAAGATTGAATGCTGATGAGGTTTTGCGGGCTGTATCGCATAACCTCGGCGACAGCGGCTGCGCAGCCTGATGCGCCCTGGACATAGATTTGAGAGGAGAACGTGGCCCTGCAATGCTGCCCTGCGATCCTTGCGGGCTGATAGTCTAATGTACTGTCACGAAGGGATAGCTTAGAGTTGTGGGCAAATCGTTGTTGTCCGCCTTCCGCCGGCCGTAAAGGTCATTGGATGGCGTCGTGTCGCTCAACGGTTGATGACCGAACCTCTCGCCGACTTTATTAGCATGCGTCCTCACTTTGATGATCCTTCCACTCAGCAGCGTGTAACTCTAGCATAGCCACAACAATCCGAAATCCAAATCCTGAGAACAAGGCGAGTCCCGGGCGCACGTTTGACTGGCAAAGAGAGATGCCACGTCTGAACGCCACGAGGCGGACCATGAGGCCGCCTTTTCTTGCCTGCGACTATGGGCGAAATGCTCGTCGCGCTACACTCTGTGGGTATACATATATACATGAGGTGTATGCAAGGTAGGCAGTGGTGCACATGCTCAAACTTCAGATGGTGGTGCTGTTGCCGCTTCTGGTGGACGCCTTGCACCTTCCCTATATTTACTTACCTTTGCCGCGATTGCACCGCTGCACCAGCCAACCCCGCAGACCGAAGTTATCATGGCACCTATATTCTTATCCAAAGACTCTCCTATATGCTTGCCACAGTTGTGCGATACCAGCAAGCTCCTAGATATTCCGTCTTACGACATCGCAGATTACCGACTTTCGGAAGACTCGTCGACTCGTCCGCCACGAGACTACGCAGACCGCGTTAGTTCTTATGCGAGCTGCAAGGCTGACAAGGCTTTGTATTCTGGACATCACTTGGATCCATTATCCAGATACCTCAGAAGTGCAGACGAATTCGAGACGACTGGGAGTCCCGAAAACAGCACACAATCCGACTTTGCTCGGCTCTATGATTTCACTATGCCGCCAGATGAGCGAGGGCAGGTTCTAGCCTCGCCAGCGAAAATAGCGGAGTCGGCTCGAGAGGCTTGCTGCGCACCTTCGCAAGCACGAATCCTGTTCTTGAAAGGGCATCCTACGCCGGACTACGTTGATGCTATAGGGAGTGCCTATAATGTGGACCCAGAGTTCTTCCGACAACATCTTGGTGAACATACTCTATCAGGGCACCATGCTTATAGGACGTCGTCGCTACCATCTTCTCGGATGTTAATGCCCCGCCTACATACCATGACGGTCGGGTTTTGTCGATCTTCTTCGGGCGAAAGGTGCGGCGAAGACAAAGTCACGCAACTGCGTCGTCTTAATGAGAAAGGTGCCGAAGAATATATGAACAACTTAATACAAAATGACTCTGCATGGGAACTCGGTTCCTCATATATTCGACGCTTAACTGTGCACGATGAAGACAGTTTCAGCATGGAACAGTACATGTCGATATGTGTCAACACAACTAGCAATGGCTGGACAGGTCCGTTCGGTCTCCTGAATTGTTTGCCTTTGACTGACGCGACCTAGCCGTAGTGTGGACGGACGCTGGAGACGGCCTTCACAATGGTCCCGTTGCGAATTGGCTAGCAACGCTGCAAAAAGATGGGGACGAGCTCATCTGGTGCGATGCAGTACTTCCAACCCCGAAAAATACACCTCCTCGACCTACCGCGGAGTTATATGACAGAGCGACTCGTTCTGTACGAGGCGGTCGGCCTAGATACCAGAACGCCTCTCGGATTCCCAAAGACTACGGCAGCGAGCTCGACACAAAGACCGCAATCAATGACCCTTTCTATGCTTTGAATCCACTCTTCAGGTTCTCTTGCTGCACACAATCGCAGTTCTTGCACATGTTGGAGACGAGGGCAGACATAGAGTTGGAGCGAGCAATGTCATTTGATCGAGGAGAGATCGGGATGTCTAATCTTCTCAGTAATGTGCGAGCACTCGACAGAGATCTGCGGAATTTGCAAGACATCATCTTGACAATTCAAGGTCAAGAACAAGGGGACTGGCCTATCATGCATCATACAGATCCCGCCGCTATCGAGAATACAAAAGCAAGCAACGCAGCTTCGAGTCTTCTTCGGGATTTCCGCAGTCTCCTGTGCCGAGCGAAAGATTTGAGAACGCTTTGTGGAGAAGGCGTGAAGGTCATATCAGACCGTGCAAATATTGCGGAATCAAGAAGGAATATCGAGCTTGCAGAAAGAGTTGCACGGCTAACCCGCCTTGCTTTCGTCTTCATTCCACCTTCCTTCATATGTACATTCTTTGGTATGAATGTTCTACAACTTGGGACTGAGGGTCCCGACATATGGGTGTGGTTTGCAATTGCAGTACCGGTTTCTCTGCTATGTGCGCTTCCGATGAGTGGCATCCCACCGCGTATTGTCCGTGCCAGATTGTGGAAACAATTGCGGCCGTACAATAAGAACGATCTCGAAGCATATCAACAGCAGGAGGAAGAGAAGAGGACCGTAATAGGTCTAACATGGTAAAGGAACTACAATGGTGCAACGCCTATATGAACTTTCGACAAGTATCTTCAGCCCATACACCAACTGTTCCAATGCGCTTGAACCAAGCCAAAATATCGCGATCTCCCATGTTACCACGCGCGACGAACAGGAATCCCATTGTACGGACTGGGCAACACTCTGATACAAATCTCAGTGGAGATCCCGACCCTCGAAACATCCCATAGCTCTTGTGAACGGAGAATCTGGGCGAGGTGGAATGCGGTCGCTCCTGTTACAGGTCAAGATCCGTAGGCAAACCCTAGGACGCGTTAGACTTACACGAGGGATATCAATTTCCACTGTTGGTGATGAGATCACCCTTCGGGAACCCGTACGGCGCGGAGTCGTCTACGACCTTTGGAGGCCAATGGCCTTTCCATGGCTGATGTTTGGAATATGTCATTGACGTGGCGGCACCATTGGTCGCTAAAGCCGGCAGGTCGCAAGGGAGCGTGGTGCCGATCTGAGCTGAGCCGTATGCAGGGGTGTCGCTGGGCTTCATGATGGAAACTTGAAGGAATGCACTTTTGACGAATTTCTATGTTACAGGATATGTGCGAAGGTATTCCCTCCAATGTCGAAGGCGAGGGATCAAGAACTTTAAGCTATTAACTGGCAGGGAAAACAAGCGCCGGCATGACAGATGGTGGTGAAAGCTCATGTCGTGTATTTGAGCACAATCGTAACACCCTGGCAACCAAATTGCATTTTAGACGCCTCGTGCTCCGACCATTATAACCTAGCTCGCCGGGGACCGCATGGAAGCTGTCCTCCCCTGTTGATCTAACTATCGCAAGATATTAAACCGCCATAGCCTGTTGTCCTCTTGAATGGTGTTCCGCAGCTTGCGCAGCACCACTCCAGCAGGTACCGTACAAGAACGTTGCCACGGTTTGCAATATTTTCTGTGCGCTTGAGCCCGACCCCGCTATTCCATCTCTTCGATGTCGCTCGAACCGCGAGCATTGGAGATTGATGATCGCACCTCCACGAGGACATCAATGGGGAGCCCGCGCGCCGTGCGCGACTGGGATCAGCATGCGCGGGGGGAGCAGCGGGAAGCCGCCCTGGCCTCAATATCATTTTTCTCGCATACCCCTGAAGACGAGAAACCTTACCATTTGATGTACGGGGATCTATCCGGCCTTCCCAAGACAAATTTGGTCCGCCAATGGCGCGATACTGTTATCAAAGATATTCGAGGGAGCGAAGACACCCTCGATTATGACAAGACCGGCATCGCAATCAGGAGGCTAGACTCTCGGATGAGCTACGATGACTTCGCGGACGACGCCAGAATTACCGGGGTCTACTATAGAGAGCTGGAAAAGTTTCTCGAAAGACTATTGGGCGCAAAGGCGGTTATCGTGTTCAGACATTGTATCCGTAAACGCCACCCGAGCTTCCCTGTCTCAATCGGAGAAAAATATGACTTCGAGCAGCCGACGTCCATCGCCCACGTAGACGCGACAGCTTTGTCCACCATCGAGGAGCTGTCCAAGCACGAGAAGAGGCTGGCTGATGCTGTGGTAGGATCCACCATCAAGCGTGTCCAATGGGTGAACGTTTGGAAACCCCTCCGTGGCCCTGTCAATGACTGGCCACTGGCATTCTGCGATGCCTCAACCGTGGAAACCAAAGATCTTGCAGTCACAGACATGGTCTACCCGACCTATTATACCGAGAATCTTTCAGTGGCATACAACGATGACCGACGCTGGTACTACCTCTCGGACCACCAGCCCGACGAACTCATCATTTTCAAGCAGAGTGACACTGAACCGGAGAGTCTGCCGGGCGTACCGCATACCAGCTTCTCTAATCCGTCAGCAGACCCTGCCGAATCACCGAGAGAGAGCATTGAGGCGAGAGCTTTGGTGATTTACACGTAACGGTTCACAACTAGTAGTAAAGAATAGCCATCACTTCGACACTTTCGCGCAAAGGTGCTCCCTTCCTCGCATTGGGGTTGTGAAACGAAGCATGAGGGGTTCCTGTAACCGCTTTCAGATCAGTACTCCCACCACAGCTCGCCTCGAAGGTACCGACCATTGTTGGAGCCAAGGGCAGAGTCCCACTGCCTGAACAGAATCAACTCGTCTGGGTGCTGATGGCTCAGGTAATACCAATGTTGTTTCTCATTGTAATGGACTTGGCAATTGTGGTTCATGAAGCTCGGATGCAAGATCGTTGCAGGCGTAACATCTTCCGCCACGTCCACTGTTCGTGCGTCGCAGACTGCGAGAGGCCAGTCCTCTAGCGGTCCTTTGAGTGGTTTCCATACACTGTTCTCCTCAGCGGTTACCCAACTAGCTAGCTAGCTCCAGTGAGTTAGATAGTACGAACTTTATGATTTGGAATCGGCGCTGCAGTGCAGCCTCTGCTTCAGTACCACGATGTTGCCTGACCTTTTCGCACGCGCTCTCGTCCGATATGTCTGGATCGGTCATCAAGTGTACCAAGTCGCCACTACGTCAAGATACAGACATACCAATATGTGCTGCCGTGGACGGCTGATGGAACTCGTACTTCTGGCCTGCCGAGACAGGGAAATCAGGGTGCCGTCTTCGAACCTGTGTCCGCGACCTATAAGCGTGGCGATCTGAACCAAAGATGACTGCATCTACCTACCCTATGCCTCACGAAATCGACTCTTTGGGCACCCAAATGCGCTATGAGCAGCCTCCTCAATGCAGGTAAATACATCTCCCTCACACATTCTTCGCTGCCAAATTGATCGTACACGAGCGGTGATTGCCAGGACAATATCTCAAAGCCTTGCTCGTCGAGCGATGGCTTCGGTTCCGCGTCTCTGATGTCGCGGATAGGGATCGTAACCATCTCGTTTTCCATGTTGGTGAGTGGACATGGGATGTCTGCTTTATAGCGGAAGGCATAGGCGCTTTCGGAGGTGAATACGTAACTCTTTCGAAGAAACCCCATGCTTACGCGCCGCGGTGGTGGACCGATTTGGAGGTTATTTTGTAGCATCTCTGATTCGCTCATACGTGTACGGTGTGTAGAAATAATGAGGCGAGCGAGAGCCTTTTGAACCTGTGAATGGATAGTATCACAGGATAACGTACGCAGGAATAAAGGGGCAAATAAGTGACACAGCTTCATTAGGGCAAGATCGCTAGTCACGTCGCTCTATAATTGGACCATAATATTTAAGATCCTCCCTACGAAGGCAGCCCGCATCTTCCCGCTTTTGGTTAGGTGAGAGCTCTCGCTTTTAATTGTCTACATACTTAGAGCTAGAGCTAGATGTACCTTGCATTGCTGCTCCTGCATCTGACCGGATCGCTGTCAAGCCCCCCGCCTTCCGCACGCCAACCAATCGATCCATTCCATTCCTATAACTTACATGTACCCTCGACTACGACGAGGTCATTTCCTAGGTCCTCGCCGTTATAAGTCACATACACGCAAGCATATACCTACAGCTAGGAAAATAATAGATCCTTCCGCCATGTCGATGGGACAAGGTCAAACGTCAATCGGCTCAGAAGTTCCCGCGCTTTCCACATCGCATCTTGCATACCTGTACCTAGTAACATTAGCAGATATGCTCCAGGTCATGCCTTCGCCAGCGACAAAAGATGTTAGAAGAGCCGAGCTGAGACATGGGAGAGAAAGGATTCCTTTCACTGCTTTCGTTAGGTAAGGTACTGTAGCTTCATCATAGCTCTATATAACCGTTAGCCAGGCCCTATAGGTACTGTATGCATCCCCAAAGTGCCAAGCTCTGGACCAGCTCAACAGAAGTATAGAAAACAGTCGTGGAAATAGATCTCGCCCTCGGAGATGGAGTATAGTAATTATGATTCTAGTGCTCTAAGCTTACCTAGATAGCCATCATTCTCCGACTTCCAACGGAAGAATGGGGCGGCTGGTATATACCTCCCTTTATACAACTATCCGACACGAGATGAATCCCTCTCCGTAGATAAATCATACACCCCACAATGCATACAACAGTCCCACCCCATCCCATTCCATCCCATCCCATCCCAGCCCACCCACCCTCACCCAACCCTCTCCCTCCCCCACCCCTCCCTCCGCCTCGCCACCAAATACCACGCACAACTAACCCAACACAAACTCGCGCCGACCCAACTATGTACCGGCATGCGACCCTTACTGAGGACAACGAGCTGCAGGACAGCCCTAGGGGTGCCGACAAAAGCCGCCGTGAGCGGAGAGGTGGCCTTGACCAGCAGCAGGAAGGAGGCGCTGACGGCGAAACTGCCCAAGCCGCCGCAGAACATCAGGAACCAGAACCACGGCACGTCGAGGAAGTAGCAGTTGCGCAGGATTTGGGGGACTTCGCCGGAGAGGAGGACGAGGGGGGTGAGGAGCAGGAGGGAGAGCGTGGACAGGTAGTGTAGCACGCGGTAGTAGGCGCGGGTTTCTTCTTGCGTGCCGGCTTGGCCTTGCCCTTGCCCTTGGCCTTGGCCTTGGCCTCCTCCTTGCGCCGTCGACGTGGAGCTCCCGGTCCCGACCGCGGTCATCTCGTTCCAGTCCCCGTTTCCGCCGTAGTTCCCACCATCCTCGCTCTCGCTCCCCGTCACAAGCAGATCGCCCACCGGGACCAGGTCCTGTACCAACTGGCGGTAGCATCGCAGCAGCAGGATCGGATACGCTGCGACGAAGAGGGAGGAGACGACGCCTGAGACGATGGATTCCCACGTCACGCGGCCCGGGCGCAGCGTCGTCATGAGCAGGTTCAGCGTCGCGACGAGGGTTGAGGAGAGGGTTTGCACCGAGTGCGGAGTGCGTTGGAGTGTGGCGGTTAGGAGGAGGGTTAGGGGGAGGCTGGCGATGCGCGCGAGTTGGTACATGGGGAGGACGGCGTAGCTGCGGGCGTTTGTGTGAGCTGTGGTTCGAGGGAAGGCATTTGTGAGGTTGGAGGGGCAAAAGGTGGGGAGGTTGGGGAAGAGGGGAGAGCGGAGAGAGGAGAGGGATAGGGACACCACGTACGCGTAACTGAGATTACTCAAAACAATCTTCGCCACGAAGACGACAGCGAGCGGCAACACAGCTCTAGCCGCGCGCCACTGGAACTCGAACAGCCCACCACCTGCGATCCCGCCCGATCCATGCGTCAGCCATTGCGTGATGTTGCGCACCACGCTCTGGTGCCGCTGCCCACCCCGGTACCGCGTGTGTCTGCTCTGGGTCTGCGCATGCGATGGCGCGACGACACCGCCGAGTCCGAGAGCGCGGAAGACGCCGCCGAGGCCGCGGGTCAGGCTCGCGAAGCCGAGGAGTAGGATGTGCGTTATGCAGAGTTGGATGAGGGTCATGGTTAGTGGGTACGGGAACCTGAGTAGGCGGGCAGAGATGTTAGCGTTTCCCACGAGCTTTAAGACTTTTGGGAAGGGGTGGGTGGGGGATAGAGCATGCACAACAAGAACTCACTTATACGTCCCCGTCCACAACACGAAGCGGTTCATAAGCATGAGGCCAAACTGACACCCCCCGACCCAAAAAACCAGCAACCCGACATAAACATGCCAGCCGATCCTCGTGCCAAAGAAAAACTGTCCCAACCCGCCCTTCTTGAAGATATCCATCCCCACACCGGCCCCCCTTTTCACCCGGTTCCCCTTTCCCTTTCCCTTCCCCATCCCCGTCCGACCACTACTCCCATCTCTTGACCACTCTCCCAGCCTCACTTGCTCCCCGTCTTTGGCAACAAGCGGCCGACTGAGCTGCGCATCCCCATCCCTATCGCCGACAAACAGCCCGTCAAACTCGTCTTCGTCCTCGCTCTGCGCCGTGCTTCTTGCTCCCGCGCGCGCGTACGGGGACGGACTGCGGCTCAGACTGATCAGCGGTATGCTCGAGGGAGTGAGCTCCTTTTGCGAGGAGCGGGAGGGTCGGCCGTTTGTGTCCATGGCTTTGGTTCCCAATCCGTGGCCGTGGCCGTGTTCGAGGTCTCTGAATCCTTCTCTTTCTTTGTCGAGGTCTGAATCGTCAATTGAGTCCTCGCGGCGGTGTGAAGAGTCGCGAGAGCTAGAGCGGGTGGGCGAGACGCTGCGGAGGTATTGGGAGGCGGGCTTGAAGAGGGTGCGGGTGTTGAAGGAGTGTGGTCGGTTCATGGGATCCTTAATCCTACGGACATTGGTGCTGAGATGTTTCCTTTTCTAAATTCGTATTATTTTGGTCCAGAGGGAGAAGACGGCGGCTTGTTGCTGTACAGTTGTTTTCATGTCTCTGTACAGTGAGGTTGCGTTAGGCAGAAGAGGGGATATGCGCGGTGTAGAATAATATCCGAGTGATCGTCAGGGCTGAGGGTTCAGGGATTCTGGGGAAGGGCTTGGCGCGTTGTTACGCGTATTCCATCCTTCGCTAAATATGGTAACAGTTACGATATGATATTCACTTGATTGGCCGGCGCACTGTTAATAATACAGGAAGTACAGTACCGTCACAGAAAGTGGAAACGTGTGATGATTTGAAAGTACCTAATGTAGACGGGCAAACAACGTAGGTAATCGTTGGAGCAGCCGCGCCAGCTTCAATCAGCAGCTAGGTAAGGTAGTATCATTTAGAAATCCCTTGAAGAATCCCCAAAACCCCACACCTGGCGCAAAGGAATGATCGGCTGCGGAGTCACGGAGACAGAGGTCCCAGTCATGTCCAGAAATGCTCAATTAGCTCTTCTATCTTGCCGTTCTAGGCGCTTGGGACCAGGAGGGAGCGGAGTGGAAGCAAATCCCCATTGCATATACAAGTCATTCCATCTCTTACACCGGCGTCAAACCAACCTTACACCCCCCAGCGCCCACACAAGTAAGCGCCAAACTCTCCCTCCACGGTTCCGGATCCCTACTCTCGATCCCCCCAAACTCCTGCACGAGTCTCACCGTCGCATACGCCGCCTCCGTCAGCGCAAACTGCTGGCCCAGACAGATGCGCGGCCCGCCATTGAAGGGCAGATACTCCCAACCGGGGCGGAGGCCCTTGTCGCCGAGCCAGCGGTCCGGGTCGAAAGTCTCTGCGTCCGGCCCGTAGAAGTCGGTCCGACGGTGCATGGTGTAGACGTTCCAGACGACGATCTGGCCCTTGGGGATGAAGATGGGGGCGGTGCCGTCGGGGCCGCCGCCGAGGGGGAGGACGGTGTCGACGACGGCTTCGCGGCTGTTGGCGGGGACGATCGGGTGGACCCTCAGACTCTCGTTGAGCAGGGCGCGGAGGTATTTCAGGTCTTTGAGTTGTTCGAAGGTCGGGCGTTGGCCGTTTAGGGAGGCGACGTCGAAGCGGAGGCGCGCCCAGATGTCGGGACGTTTGGAGAGGGTGAACCAGACGTTGGAGAGGAGGGAGGCGGTCGTGTCGCGGCCGGCGAGGAGGATGTTGAGGAGTTCGCTCCGGATCCGGATGGGGTCGGCGGTTTGCCGGACTAGCTCGTCGATGAAGAGGTAGCGGGTGCTGTCGGAGGGTTTGGAGGCGAGGAGGGCGGGGCGGCGGGAGAGGCCTTTGCGGACGTAGTAGTCTACGAAGTCTGCGCGGTAGGTTAGCGACTGTGCGATGCATCATGGTATGTGGATGATGACATGGGAGAGAATTAGTGTGATAATTAGGGCGTGTGATTAATTCACGCAGGATGTGGATGAACTCACCATGCACGAATTTCTTATCCTGTTCGTACTGCTTCTGCGGTATCAAGGCAAACAATGGACCCCAGCGAGTGCTGGAAGCCATGGTCTCTTGCCCACGATTGAAAGCTTCCGCAAACCTGGAGGCGAAATCACCACTCCCACCCTGACCACCACCTCTGTGCTCCGGAGCGAGCGTATTGGTGCTCTCGCCGAACAAGAACTCCGTCGCGCTGTCCATGGTGAGGCGGAAGAAAAGCTCCTGCAGATCGACAGTCGAGCCATCCTTCGGTATTGCCTCGATCAAGGCCGAGATGTGGGTTTCGAAAGTGTCGAGGTCGCCGACTTGACTGCGGACGAAGTTGGGCCGGAGCATCTCTCTCGAATGATGCCAGTCGGCTCCATCGGTGGTGAAGATGCCTATTCCCAGAAAGGGCTGGAAACTCTTCTTCCTCCTGGACCCAAGACCCCAAGCCTTGAAGTTCTTGGCCTGGATTGACTTGAGGTTTTCAGGCTCGGTGGTGACGATGATTTGGCGACCTAGGTTTGGGAACGTCATGGTGTTGACTCCCTCGCTCTTGAAGCGGTTGTAGTTCGTCTCGAGTAAGGTCCGCTCCTTGAGTGCTTTCAGATTCAGGCGCATAAGATCGATGCCGAAGATGGGATCTTTGACATGGAACTTCTTGACGGGCTGGCAGCCGTGTTCTTTGATCATGGCCCGGCGGCGAGCACCTACTGTTAATTGCCAGTAGATGTAGTAGCAGGCATATATGACAGCAGCGCCAATGAGGGCTTGCTTGAATGAGAAGTCAATCGCCATGGCTAGTACGATGGTGGAATTATACTGTTCGAAGTACGGTAATCGTTATTGAGACGGAGAAAGTACGGGGAGCATAGGTGTATCTACTGGGTGGCGTAGAAGGATAAAGCGGATGATGTAAATAAAAGATGGTGTGACGGAGATGCGATGGGCAATACAGTGTATATAGCTCGTACTGATCAATAGCTATTACGGGCGTAAAAGAAGGTGTGGGATGTATGGGGGGTGTGGTTTGGCGTCAGGGCGCGTCAGCACGTCGGAGGTCGGGATGCGACTGGAATGATGGTTGTACCGATTCGTGAACGCTTCTAATGGAACAATTATAAATCCGAGATATCTTAGACGAGAGCCGGGGATTGGACAGTTAGAGCACTGGCTGGACAGGGGCGCCTGAACAGGTAATGCGTTCGTTACCGTGTGCAGAATACTGCTGCCTGTGATTTATGGAGCACTATTCGGTGAGCCATGACCTCCGATAGGCTTGTCCAGTGGGTGGAGGAATCGGCATCCCCGTCGTTCATGAGAAGGAACGGCTCGCTTCGAGACCTCCCCCGTAAAGCTTGCTCCTCCTGCTTCGGAGCCGAGGCTCGGATGCGGTGCTTGTGCTGCATGACATACCGATGCTGGATGCCTGACAACGCATGGCTAGAAGTGACGGCTTTGCCATAGTTTTCGCACAAGAGCAAGCGGTGAGTATATGTATGTACTTGCGGATCAAAGAGCAGTAAAATGAAAATTGGTGCATATCGGTGTATACGCCAACTTTCTCTCCGTGGCAGGCTGTCGCATCACAGCAGGGCAAACCAGTCATCTCTGAATGCAGCATTAATGCGCATGTAAGGTACCCGAACACGACGAGCCACGCAGGCGACGCAGCTACGTGGCGTGTTTATAAACAAGACAAAATTCATGTGCACCAAGCAGACAGCATGTTTGTTTGCATGTGCCATGTGGGTGCAAACAGACTCTATGGAAGAGAATGCACAGGTACGATCATCGCTAAGCACATGCCTAGCCCCGTGATCGCCCGCCAGGAACCAGCGCCGATCATTTGACAGCTGCGAATAGAAAACCTGCCCTGGATTCCTTGAGAGGTACGGGCCCTTGAGATGCGCATTCAATGAGGCCCAACGGGTCGCAAATCTTACGCATATGGATTCCGCACTGACTGAAGATGTATCAAAACGCTGAAGAAACGATAGAATATTCCGCTAATGATGTAAAGATGCAAGGTGCCGGCAGTGTGCAACATCAGGTTTTGTTTAGGTTCAGGCGCATCTCCAACCTGGAACCTTCAGCCTCCCTCTCCAAATCTTGCAGTCGTTGCCAAGTATGACTTCACATGCCTGACAGAATCCTCGAACCAGTGACATCCATCTCCTCCGCGGGCCTTGGCCAGCCGCTGCTCTAACTTACAACATCCAATCCATCCCTAGAACTTCGCAGTACTCTGTTGTTATAGTCGCTTAGGATGCAACATCAATATCCACCATGGGATTCTGGAATACGGCTAAAGCACGACTAAAGCAATCCAAGTCATGCGGTCCTTCGCCGGATAACGCTGCCCCGCCGAATGCGAGACATGGTAACGGCCACGCTCAGGGCTTCCTACATGTACGTGTGGGTGATGCCTTCAGTGAGGGGAGGTATGTGGTCAAGGGCAAATTAGGCTCTGGGACCTACTCTACGCTATGGCTTGCAAAGGATACCCAGTGAGTGTACTCCCTCGCCAACTATCACTGTAAAAATTAACACACAGTCGAAGGACCGAGACTCATGTGGCGTTGAAGATCCTAAGCAGCGACTTCTACAAAGGCACCTACGATCTCTTCGAAGTAGAGGTGCAGAAAACACTAGCCTCCGTCTCTGCCAATTCGACTCATCCAGGAAGGAAGCATGTGGCGCGCATGCTCGATACCTTCCAACATCAAGGTCCTAACAGCAAGCACATATGTCTGGTCTTTGAACTCCTAGGCGCGACCATCAGCCAGCAGACAAAGGCGGCCAAATCCCTGCGCCTACCCTACCAAATGACGAAACACATAGCCATCCAAGTCCTCGAGGCTCTCGACTTCATCCACATGGAATGCGGCGTCATCCACACGGACATCCAACCCTCCAACGTCCTCATCGAGCTGCCGGACCCCGAATCCGCCGTCGCCCAAGCGCTGTCCCCTCAGTCCTCCACCACCCCCTCCATCACCCTCCCAACCCCCTCCATCTTCACCTCCCCGCCCCCCGCCATAACAGTCCGCCTCAACGACTTCGGCATGGCCTGCTGGGTATCCAAGCACCTAACCGACCACATCCAGCCCTCGCTCCTGCGCGCCCCCGAAATCACCCTCGGCGCGCCCTGGGACCCCTCCGTCGACATCTACAACCTCGGCTGCCTGCTCTTCGAATTCGTGACGGGCCAACCGCCCTTCCCCGGCCGACCTTCCTCCCGCGGTAGCTACACGGCCGAAGATGACCGCCTGAACACGCTCATGCAGCTGTTTGGCACTGTGCCGGAGATGGTGCTGCGCAATGCGGGTCGCAGGGATGAGTTCTTTGATCAGAAGGCGAGGCTGAAACGCAGTCCGCAACGAGGGGCGACGGGGGCGAGTACGCCGCTGGAGGAGATTGTGCGGACGCCGAGCCCAAGGGCCTCGCCAAGGCCCTCGCTCTCGCCCCCGGAGGCGGAGCGGAGTCGGAGCCGCGGACGGTCGGCGAAACCTTTGCCCTTGGCCTCGGCCTCAGGGGATGTGGTGGCGGAGCAGGCGCAGGCGCAGTCGCAGGCCCAGGCCCAGGGGTCAGAGCCAGACGAGTTGCCAGATGAAGAGGTCGGCGTGTTCTGCGACTTTTTGAAGAAGATGATGGCGACGGATCCGAGGGAGAGGTGGACGGCTGGTGAGCTGCTGAGGCATGAGTGGTTGAAACCGAAAATTTCGGCTAGCGTGAGTCCTGATGGGCTGCTTTGTCCGCCTGCGGGGTGAGGTGGGGGCTGGGGGGTAAGGTAAGGCAAGGCAAGGCAAGGCATGGGAGGGATAGGATAGGATAGGCATTGGCGATGCAAGATACGCTGGTATTGTAATCGCGTCGCCCGCAGCGAGTTGGATAATCCGAGGCCGGAAGCGCATCACACATACAGAACATGCCGGACTTGGAACTCCTGACATGGGAGGTTGGGAATGGGTGGAGCAAAGGTCTATCGGGCTTTCTAAGTGGTTTTCACAAAGGAATTTGCCCATACTTCCAAATGGAAGGGCTGCACCCAACCTGCGCCGAGGGATACGCACCAGAGGATGCAGGCGCGCAGCGTAACAGCTGAACGAGAGAATCAGATTCAGGAGAAGTATAGACAAGACCGACGACACTACAGCATAGAGAAGTGTGCACGAATCATCAATGGAAAAATTCATTCTTCGTATTAGACACGTTCGCTGGTTCCGTGATCATCCTAGGGGAAGGGGGAAGGAAGAAGTGCACCATTTGTTAAAGTACAGAGTGTTCCCATGCAATTGCCCTCCCCGTTGAACGCCCTTGGTGCATCTCGATAAAGGAAAAGAAAAAACCCTGCTTTGTGAAACTCGGCAAAACCCCCCTCCGCTGCTGCTATGAGAGGAAGGAAGGACGGACGGCGGCCAGCAAGACTACGAAATAAGAAAACCTTACCCTATCCAGGCTGCCCTTTGTATTATCCTCCCCTGTGTTTTGCATGGCGTCCCGCTTAGCAATCCCTCAACTCTTGAAACCACCCTTCCCTCCCTCCATTCCCATCCCGTCCATTCCCTCCCGCATCAAAAGCCTCGTAATCATGCGCCTGTTCCGTATCCACGCATCCCTCGTCCCTCATCCCTGCGGCCTCAGACAGCTCAATGATATCCGTTCGCGCGCCCGTTGTAGTATACCGGGGAGCTAAAGTAGCTATGCGCACAAGCCTGCTTCGCACTAATCCTGCCCGCAGGATCATACACCAGCAGCATCTCGAGCAACTCCAGTCCATCCTCTCCCAGCACCCTCGCGCCGTCCTCAGCAACCAGTTCCTGGTCCATAGCGCGGACGCCCGACCATTTCGGGAACGAGGGCTTGAAGTCCGGGAACGATGTCACGCCGGGCCAGTCCGCCTCGGAGGGCGTGCCGAGGATGCGGAAGATCTTGAAGATCTCGTCGATTTCCGAGTCGCCGGGGAAGAGGGGTTTGCGGGTCGCCATTTCGGCGAAGATGCAGCCGATGCTCCACATGTCGACGCCGGTGCTGTATTGGCGGCCGCCGAGGAGGATTTCGGGGGCGCGGTACCAGAGGGTTACGACCTGAGATCAAACGTTAGAGACGTGTTTCTAACCCCGAAACCTGGACCTCTGTGCCAGCAACACCTGCGTGAGTGAAAGGAAGGGACATACCTCATGCGTATACGTCCTCAACGGCACTCCAAACGCCCTCGCGAGTCCAAAATCCGCCAACTTCAAATTCCCCTCCTTATCAATCAAGAGGTTCTGGGGCTTAAGATCGCGATGCAGAACACGGTGAGCATGGCAATACTTGACCCCCTCACAAAGCTGCTTCATGAACTTCTTGACCATGGCCTCGCCGAGCCCCAAGTGGCCGCCGCGCCCATCCATGACGCCCTCCGGCAGCGGCTTCCCGCGCCCGCCCTGGCTCACGGGCAACGCCTCCATGTATTTCTTGAGGTCGAGGTCCAGGTACTCGAAGACGAGGTAGAGCTTGTGGCCGTCGGCGTGCACGATGTTGAGCAGGCGCACGATGTTGGGGTCGTTCATTTCTTTGAGGAGGGAAATCTCGCGGATCGCGGTGGAAGGAACGCCTTCGTCTTCGGCTTCGAGGCGGATCTTTTTCAGCGCGACGATGCGGTGGTCCGCGGTTGTGAGGTCCCGTGCTTTGTAGACGACGCCGTATGTGCCTGGTTGAGGGGATTGTCAGTGGGTGGGTGGGTTGGAGGAGGTGCAGTCGGGGAAGGGGGATGTATGATAGGGCTGCTGGATCGGTTGCAAGTCGTGTTCTCGTGGTGTATGGCAGACAACATACCCTCTCCAATCTTCTCCATCTTCTGATAGTTCTCCATCTTATCCGTCGTGGGCCGTCTGACCTAACAGCGGCAGTGAAATCGTCGAAGTAGCTGTCCAAGCGCTGAGCGTAGTCGGAACGCGCTGTTTACTGTCGCAGTTTCCGCGTGCGTCCAGGAAGCGAGCGAATGTCAATGTTCCTTCACTATATCTCGATCGGTTCGGTCGTCAATGTGATTCCCAAGTCGTCTATGGGGTCGATGGGTGTGGTGCTGGGTGGTGGTGTCGGTCGGGTCAAATCTTTGCTATTATGAAGTGTCGCTCGGTCTGTCGCTAGAGTAAACAGAGGGGCGCGCTGAAACCTGACTCGCGGAAACAGGGGTCCGGGACGGGATCAGATTCACTTTCACTCCCGCCTTTTCGCCGCAGCACATGTGAAGTATGACAATTAACACCGTCTTTAATTCGCCACTTCAGATTCAGGAGAGAACAGAAGTATCATTAAAGTGGATTGCGCGCAAACCGATATTGCGATTCAGGACGCTTCTCAAGGACGTATAACGGTGGCAAACGTCCCCTCTGCAGCAGCGTTTTTGGCCGAGGGGTTTTAGATCGCGCCTGGGAGGATCCTCTCCGTTTTCTAGTGGAAGAAGAGCAATCTTCAGTATGGCGGAGAAGGCGCACGACCTTGACGCGCATGCGAAGCCGCCAGCGCGGTTGAGAGAGGTGTACAAGAAGTACCAGAAACTACCAACGCCAGCCCTAGACGCAGACGAGGAGGTCTTCGACCACCAGAACGGGAAGCTAGCAGGCTTCCTCCCAATCCACGAACAGAGGAAGCATCTCCCCGAAGAACTAAAGATCATATTTGACCGCTTCCTCGCGTCTACGCCTGCACTCGACGGCGAAGTCCTGGCCTCAGAACCAGCCACTTCCTATCCAATCTATGAGAACCCCAACGTCCCAGGTATGGCAGCCACCCCTTTGTAAGCCTTGTAGCATCATCTGAGTAAGTCCGTAGGCCTCCTCATCTACCCCTCTCTCTTCCCACCCGCGGTCCAAATCTCTCTCCTCAACAAGCTCCTCCACCGCGACCTGTCCAACCCCGCCCACAAGACAAACATGCACCTGCACTACAACATCCCCTACCCAGCCTCTTCCCCAACCTCTCCCACCACCACAACCCCCTTTTTCTTCTCCCCCACCGCCTCCACCCTAACCCTCACCCCCCTCGACCCCAGCATTCACAAACCCCTCACCACATCCCGCTTCCTGAACAAAAAGCTACGCTGGCTAACCCTCGGGGGCCAATACGACTGGACCTTGAAACAATACCCATCGTCGCCGCCCCCGGCCTTCCCACCCGACGTGGCGGAGCTGATCGAGGGCTGTTTTCCGGATATGAGGGCGCAGGCTGCGATTGTCAATCTGTACAGCCCGGGCGATACGCTGAGTTTGCATCGCGATGTTAGCGAGGAGTGTGGGAGGCCGCTTGTTAGTGTGAGTTTGGGGTGTGATGCTGTCTTTGTTGTTGGGTTGGACAACAGCAACGACGGTGATGGGGGCGAGGGCGATGGAGATGGAGCAGGGCGAGCGGTGAAGGCGGTGACGGTGCGGTTGAGGAGCGGAGACGCGGTCGTTATGAGTGGAAAGGCGCGGTTTGCGTGGCATGCTGTGCCGCAGATAGTGAGGGGCAGTTGCGCGGAGTGGATGCGGGAGTGGCCGGCGATGGGAGAGGCGGGGGAGGAGATGTATGGGGCGTGGAGGGGGTGGATGGAGGGGAAGAGGGTCAATCTCAACGTTAGGCAGATGTGGGAATGAGCCTGTTCCATTCCATTTCAGCAAGGGAGATAGATCTATGAAGCCTGTTCTACGCTTTATAGCTAAGAATAAGGTACCTTACCAATGCAGCGGGTGGCCCCGCCATGCTTCCCATACCTGTAATCTACAACAAGCCCAGTCTATCGCCAACCTTTACAGAAGGTTAGACGTAAGAAGCCCAGTCCCAGCCGCCACCTAAACAGCCTTATCATCCCTCCTCAGCAACCACCTTACCTCATCCGCCTGTTCCTTCCTCAGCAGCGCCTCCAACCGCTCCACGCGCATGAAATCATGATCCTCATACTCAAACCCCGGCACCACGGTTTCACTAATCAACAGTCCCTCCTCCTCCCCTTCCTTTTCATCCCCCACCGGCAGCAAAAAACTCGCCTTATACTTCCCACCCTCGACAATCCATTGCAGTCGCTCTCCACGCTCGGTATCGTGCCCAACGACGAACGTCTCGATCTTGGCCTTGCGGTCGCCCGCCACGCCGTAGTGGGAGTCGTAGCTCGGCATGATCTCGTCGGCATGTATAATTACATAGCGGCCGCGACCTTTGTGCAGAGTGTGGATCGTGCGGCCGCGGTTCCGGTGCCATGCGCCTTGCGGACTCTGCGGCGTTAGGAGGTAGTGGATCGTTGTGCTCGCGTTTCGCGTCTTTGCTTTGTCTTCCTCTCCCTCTTTCTCCTTTCCCTCTTCAGGTTTCTGCGCTTTGTCCTGGTCCGTAAGCTGGGCACTGAGATCAGCGCTGACGGCGCCGGTCGAGGTGTAGAAGGTCGTTGTGTTGGGGGCTGTAGTAGCGTCGGCGCGGTAGAAGGGGTTCGGGATCCGCCATGGGTCGCGGTCGGTTTCGACGAAGTAGCCGCCTTCGATGTGTTGTTGCAGGTTTAGGGTTTTGATTAGGGAGGCTAGGTGCGGTGGTTCTTGCGGTGGGGAGGAGAGGTCTGGCGCGTTTTGTGGGGGTGGGTAGTGGGGTTTTAGAGGTGGGAGGGAGGGATCGATTGTTGAGGTCATGGTGGTGGTGGGTGGCTGTGGTGGTGGTCTTGTGCGGTGTAATGGATTGAGATCGTAGGTGGGTATAAAGCTGCGTATGCGGGAGGTGCTAATGCGAAACGCGAGATGTACAGGAAAGGCGTAATTACAGCGCCCGGTACACGATGTGATGGAATAGTATTTTAAGAGAATGAGCAATGGGTATGAGCATTCCAAACTACCTTAGGTAGGTACGCTGAACTAGTAAACAAAATGATATCATCGCATAACGCGTTACTGCAGATGGCCTCAAAGAAACGAAGTTGGAGGTCGTCTATCGCAACTCCTGCCATCACAACCAGTCCACCTGCTTCACACGCATATAGCATTGCCTAGGAAATGGTGACCTCTAGGCTTTATCATAAGTCGCAACACCGTCAGTTGGACCTGCTGTAGCAGTAGTATCCGGGTAACCCTTGGCATCCGTCTGCTCAGGCAACCCACTGCTGTATCCACTGCTGGTGGTGGTTTTCTCAGACTCTGGTATCTGGCTGCTCACAGTCCTGCTCTCGGCAGGAGAGCTAGGAACACTGCTCTCAGGCAGCTCGTTGGTAGTCTGACCAGCCACGTTCCTAATAGTCTCCCACCACTTCTGCGCATCCTGAGGAGTGTGAGCCTTGAAAGAGAACTCGTGGCTCATGCTCATAGCATTGCCTAGCTTGCTCTTTGATGCATCTTTGCCCTTGACAACGAACTTGGCGCCGTCAAGAGCACCAATAAGGCAGTCCGGCAGGTACAGAGACGTCTCTGGTGTTGGGTCCTTAGCAAAGTCGTCATCGGTCTTGAATTCGTGCAGGTACTTTGATGGGGTAACAACGTAATAGGCAGCCTCATAGCGTTTGAGCACCTTGCCCTTGCGTTCCAACGATCCAGCGATCAATGGCTGGGTAGCCTTGTGGTCCTGGTTGGGGAAGGCGACATTCTCAATACTACGCGCTGGTGATGATGGGTCGATCATGACGTTGTTGTTGCGCTTGACGAAGCCATTCCACTCGAAATCTGGCGGAATGCGCTGGGCGGTTCCAGTCATATCGCCGTACATGCTCCGCGTCTGTTCAGCCTGGTTGCTTACAACCTGGTTAAACTGACCTAGGCCCTGTTGCACGGTCTGCAGGACGTGGGCCTCAAACTGCGCGAAGGAATTCTGCACCGCAATCAAATCCTGGCGATTACTGTTCTCCTCAATGATCTGCTTGTTCAGGCGGTGGTAGACACCACGCTGAAGGATGTACGGGTCCTCGGTAGCGGAAACCTTGCCGCCTGTGCTGTCGAAAGTAGCAGTGTGCTGGCCAAGAAGCTCCACGTGCTTCTGAGTGGTATTCCTGGCCTTGTCGACCAGCTTGCTGCCCTTGCCAGCGCCCTTTGTGAGCTCCTTGCTCTTATTCTTGACCTCAGCGTGGAGGCGCTCGAAAATGGGCAGGACCGAGCCCTTCAGCGTCTTTGCGGTCTCGGTATGAGAGTTGGCGATGCCTTGGGTATTTGACCTGATGTTGTCAAACATGCCAGCGACACCTCCAAGGCTCTGGTCGAAGTGGTGACCCTCTTTCAATGGGTGAGATACGGTCTGGTGGCTTCAATCAGCACTGTGCCTCTACGAGTAGCCAAGAGTCTCCCTACCTTGAGAACCTTCTCGTACTCCTTGCCATGCGCATGCTGCATCTTCTCGGTTGCGCTGATGTAGTCCTCCAAGTAGCCGCATGCGTGCTTCCATGCCTGCAGGCGCTCAAGGAAGAGCTTGGTGACCTCGCTGGTGTCCTCATCGGGGATAGCATCATCTGGATCAGTAGCACTTGTGTTCGTGCGAACTGGGAGCTCTCTCTGTGCGGTGGCCATTGTTGCGGTTTCTGTTCTTTGTCGGGACTGTGTAGAGTGTCAGATTATGAGGAAAGGAGTGGTGCGACGGAATTCTGGCTATGGAGGTGCATCTTTCCCGAGCTCCGCACATGATCAGCGGTAGGGAGTTACGACTGCGCCGATCTTTGTTGTCGCAGATCTCTAAGTTCAACGATCGTGTTTCAGACTCACCTTTTTGTTTCTTGATATGCGCTGAAATGGCTCAGTAACTTTCGAATGTCTTTCAGTCGTACAGTGTGTAGATCGGGTATGGGAGGCTGTAACGAAGGGGCTTGGTCGGTTTATTTACCATCAGATGCCGTTACCTTACCGCCTGTAACAACGTACCACCTCAAGCTCCAGCAGATGATCGATGACGTATCCCTCTGCACGGCCTGCAGCCAACCTGAAGTGGTGCAGGACTGCAGGTGGCTTGCGAAAAGCGCAACCCAAGACCACCAGACGAGCCGTGCCATTGGATGAGGAGTCCAGATCACATCATCTGATGGTGTTTGCGAATGGAACATCGAAGCAGCTTGACACCGAACTCGCAAAATTATAACGCCTAGGTAGACCGGTTCAAAATCCGGTAACTGCAAGCTTGCACGCCAGCGCTTGGAAGTTGACGAGGAAGAACGTGCCCAAGCATACACCAATCCCATGCCTGGGTTCTAGTAGCCCTTTATCAGTTTGACTTGTCTCCGGCGGAGAATTATACGAGAAAAGGCAGGGCTTGTGTAGACAGTGGTATGGCGCAGGCCGAGGCGTGGGGTGGGACTATTGTAATATGCACTGGGTATCCACGGAGAGGAATCTCCTGTCGGTTGGTTGTAAAAAGTAAGGCAGGTATATACGAGCACCCCATCTCTCCGTCGGAGAATGATAAGGCCTGCTTCTTTCTATACATTATGTCCAAAATCCTTCCTTCCATTTTATTCGTCAATATTGTCTACCATCCGTCATGAATCGAATTACCAATACCTCCCCAAGCCCAATATGCACTCATGAACATCAAAGCAAGCGCAAAACAAGAGGGTATGAACATGAACATCCCACAAACGCGCAGATACGAGACTGGGATCTATCGAAAACGCCGAGGGGGTAATGAACCAGGTCTATGAGGCATCACCAAAGGATAAGGTGAGAAGAGTCGCTCACACGCCCGAGTCATCAGTGCTGATATCCTTCGCATCGGCCCACTTGCGCCACGCAGCGCAGGTGTTATCGAGCGTGCAGGTATCCGTGACGTTGCCGGCGATGTTGGCCTTGTTCTCGATGATCTGGAGCGCGAAGCCCATGCTCGTGTGCCAGCCGATGTGACCTGTGGCTGGATCAGTATTGTGTCATGTCGAGGTGTGAAATGAGGAGGAGAAGGAAGAGAAGGGAAGGGAAGGAAAGGGGAGGCAAAACTTACAGTGCATGAGCCAGACGCCAGGGTTATCGGTGTAGAAAGCCAGAACGAGGTAACCACCTTGGTTCGTCGGGCCGTCACCCGGGAGGAAAGCAACGTCGCGACGCGGCGGGTTGGACAGGTTCAGCTCCGGCGCCGCGTCTTCGTAGGTGCCGTAGCCGGACGCGAGGACGTGGAAGTCGTGGCCGTGGAGATGGATCGGGTGGCCGAGAGGGACGGGCGACTCGATAATGACGTAGACCCACTCGCCCAGGTTTGGCAGCTCGATGGCCAGGTTGCCGGAGTAGTCGGGCACGGTGTTGTTGTTGACGATGTCGTAGAGGGTTGGGTCGGCCCAGTTGGATTGGAAGGTCGTGCCGTCGAGGTACCATCTGTAGAGGTTGATGGGGTTGGAGTTGGACACGATGACGGTGTGCTCGATCTCCTCGGACTCGGCACCGACGTCGATGGAAAAGTATGGAACTAGGCTGGTGGAGTTCTCGTCAACACAGTATCCGACGGGAGTACCGTCGACATATTTCCTGTCGTAATCGTAGGCGGTGGAGTTTGGTGTGCCACTGAAGCCGCTGTAGTTGATGATACCCTTGATGTCGTACGACTGAGTGGTGGAGGCACAAGCCTGCTGGTTGTCGAAACGCATCCAGTAGTTACCTGGAGTCTGGTCTGCAGTGACAACGATCTCGTAGCGCTGACCGATGTTGATGTTCAGAATGTCGGTCTCGTAAGGTACGATAGGAACATAATCTGCAGAGATGACCTGGAACTTGTGTCCGTCGATGTAGAACTTGTATGTCGACTGGATAGCACCGTTGAGCAGACGGAAGAGGTACTTCTTGCCCGGCTCAAAGGCGGTAGGGACAGTGTATCGCTCGCCGGTCTGGTTGGCTGTGCCATCAGCACCCCAGGTGTTCTTGCCGTTGATAAGACCGGTGTCCATAGTACGGACACCGACAACTTCGGCATCGTGATACATGGCGTCAACAGGAATATGAGTCCAGTCCTGAATCACTGTTGGCTCGATCTCAACATCGTAGTCCGCAGTATGGGGACCGTGGATGAGCATTGGACCAAACAGACCTTCATAAGTCTGAAGGGACAAGTGGGAGTGGTACCACGAGAAACCGTAGTTGGAGGCAATGAAGGTGTAGGTCTGGGACTCGCCGGGGGCTATGGGACACTGGGTGACAGAGACGACACCATCCATCTCATTCGTGTTGAGTTGACGCATACCATGCCAGTGAAGGGAAGTACCGTTTGTGCTCATAGAGTTCGTGACAGTAATGACGATGGTATCGCCCCAGTTGGCCTCGATGAGAGGACCAGGTGTTTGACCGTTGACAAGGAGGGCAGAGCGCTCAATGCCATCCGGCGATACGGTACCCTCAGTAAGCACGAGGTCAAACGTCTTGATCTCGCAAGTCTTTGGCGTGACCGAGTAATAGTCGTCCGAGGCGGTGAGGCCACACCAGTCTCCGGATCCTTGGCCTTCACATGCGACACAGGCGGCAGTTGAGGTAGGCTTGACCGTGCACTGAGTGCTGTTGCTGACAACGGTGTGGTTGGCTGGCAGACCTGGGCTTGGGAAAAGGTAGCTGCTGGTCGTAGTAGCGGAGGTTGTAGCGTTGCTACTGGTGGTGGTGTTGCTGAACACGCCGCTCGTGGATGTCGAGCCGGAGCCGGTGCCAGTTGTGAGCGGAGCAGTGCCGCTGAAGGTGGTGACTGGGATGCTCGAACTGGTGGAGTTCTTAGACACGGTGGAGGAGGTAGTGGTGGAGTATGAACCAGTGCCTGTTGGACCGGCAGAGGACGTTGAGTTCGCGCTGATGGAGAAAGAGTAGCTACTGCTGCTAGACGTGGAAATGGCAGTGCCTGTTGGGCCGGTTGAAGAGGTAGAGTTGGCACTGAAGGAGTACGAGTAACTGCTCAGGCTGCTGGACGATGAAACACCCGTGCCGGTTGGACCGGCTGGGGAGCTAGAGTTGCCAGTGAAAGAGTAAGAGTAGCTGCTCAGGCTGCTGGATGACGAGACACCCGTGCCAGTTGGGCCCGCTGGCGACGTAGTGTTGCCGGTGAAAGAGTATGGGTAGCTGCTA
This sequence comes from Zalaria obscura, assembly GCA_024184665.2. Classification (NCBI taxonomy): domain Eukaryota; kingdom Fungi; phylum Ascomycota; class Dothideomycetes; order Dothideales; family Zalariaceae; genus Zalaria; species Zalaria obscura. The sequence goes on along the minus strand of JAMKPW020000005.1, from coordinate 154,796 downwards.
AGGCTGCTGCTACTGCTCCACGAGTAGGAGTACACACCAGTCCCAGTGGGGTAAGGCGAGTAGGAGTATGAGCCCGTGCCAGTAGGGTATGGCGGGTAGGAGCTGAGCCCAGTGCCGGTTGGTCCAACAGAGGATGTAGAGTTCGCACTGAAAGAGTACGAGTAGCTACTGAGGCTACTGCTACTCGACGAGTGAGAGTAGACACCAGTGCCAGTAGGGTAAGGCGAGTAAGAATAGACGCCCGAACTAGTAGGGTAAGGCGGGTAAGAGCTGAAGCTACCTGTCCCTGTCGGGCCAGCTGGCGTAGTAGAGTTGGTGCTGAATGAGTAGGAATAGCTGCTGAGGCTGCTGAGGCTGCTGATCTTGGTGACAGAGGTGGAGCTGGAAGAAACGCCAGTGCCTGAAGCGGTCGGGTACGAGCTGCTCTCACTACCAGTAGGGCCAGTAGTGGAGTGATTGCCGCTGAAGGTGTAAGAGTAGTGAATACTGCTGCTGCTGCTCGATCCGGTGCTAGATGACGATCCACCCGTGGGACCAGATGGAGTGAAGCCGGAAGACGATGCACTGCTCAGCGAGCTGGACGATGATCCACCAATTGGACCGGCCGGTGTAGAGGCGGAAGACCAGGCGCCGCTGCTCAGCGAGCTAGACGAGGTGCTCGAGTATGGCTTTGGGCCACCAGTCGTGGAACTCGATGAGCTCAGAATGCTGGATGAAGAGCCGCTGGCGGGCCCAGCTGGGGTGGAGCTGGAGGCAACGCCAGAACTGGAAGAGTACGGGGACTTGCTAGACGAAGATCCGCTCACGGGGCCAGCCGGTGTAGAGCTTGTGGCGACTGTCACGCTGGACGAGGAAGAGGTCTTGCTTGAAGACGGGGTCGGGTAACCCACTGGTCCACCTGGTGTGGAAGCGGAGCCGGTAGCGGTCAAGGTTGAAACAGTCGTCAGCGTGGATGTAGTAATGAACGTGCTCGTCTTTGTAACGCCGCTACTGGTCAAAGTGGTGGTTGCAGGGCAGACAGTTGTAGTAGTGTAGGTGACGACAGTAGTGGAGTCCACGGGCCCACCTGGTGTGGAAGCAAAGCCTGTGGCGGTGAGGGTCGAAACAGTTGTCAGCGTGGATGTAGTAATGAACGTGCTCGTCTTCGTAACGCCGCTACTGGTCACAGTGGTGGTTATAGGGCAGACGGTTGTAGTGTAATAGGTGACGACAGTCGTGGAGTAGCCCACTGGGCCGGCTGGTGTGGTTGACGCAGAGCTTGCGGTAGCAACAGAGCCAGTAGCGGTCAAAGTCGAAACAGTCGTCAGCGTTGACGTAGTGATGAAGGTGCTCGTCTTCGTAACACCGCTGCTGGTCAAAGTGGTGGTTACAGGGCAGACAGTCGTAGTGTAGTAGGTGACGACCGTCGTGGAGTAACCCACCGGTCCGACTGGTGTGGTAGACGCAAAGCTTGCAGTAGAAGCGGAGCCAGAGGCGGTCGTCAGCGTTGAGACGGTCGTCAGGGTGGAAGTAGTGATGAAAGTGCTTGTTTTGGTGACACCACCGCTAGTGTATGTTCTCGTTGCCGGGTACTCAGTCGTCGTGTAATAGGTAACGACTGTCGTTGAGTAATGCACTGGCCCGGCTGGCGTAGTAGAAACGGAGCCAGGGGTGGTGGTCAGGGTCGAGACGGTTGACAGGGTCGAGGTGGTTGTGAAAGTGCTCGTCTTGGTGACGCCACCGCTGGTGTATGTACTGGTCGCAGGACAGATAGTCGTCGTGTAGTAAGTGACGACGGTGGTAGTGACATGCTCTGGAGTACCTGGAGCGGTCGAGGATGACTCGCTGATTGGCCCAGCTGGAGAGGAGCTCAAGTAGCTCACTGGGCCGGCTGGGCTGCTGCTGGACTCAGTCGGGGTGCTATACGGTGAAAGAGAGGTGCTGCTGCCTGAGCTCTCGCTGACGGGGCCGGCAGGACTGGAGCTCGTAGATGGGGTTGAGAGTGGAGTGTAGGAGTATGTGACATGGCTGTATGTGGTGTTTGGGTAATACGTCCAGGAGCTAAATGAGCTGGAGCTGGAGCTGGAAGTAGAGACGCTGCTGTAGCCAGTAGGAGTGTAGGAGCCAGTGGCCGCCGAGACAGGCGCCGAGCCAGTAGAGACGAGGATGCTTGACTCAGTTGGCAAGTACGCAGGAAGAGTTGAGGCCAAAGAGGAACTCGAGAAGGTAGGGTGGCGTTCATGTGCCGCAGAGTACATCTTTCCCCAACTGCCAAAGTTGCCAAAGTCACCCCAAGACCAGGATGTTTTCTTCGTCTCGGCCTTCTTCTCATCCTTGTATTCCTCCGTCTTCTCGCCCCATCCCGGCGCAGCCAGTACTGGTACAGCGCTGATGGCGCAGAACGCAGCTGACAATTCGAGGACCCTCATGGTCACGGTTCGACAATGTCCCGGACGAAGGTAGCAAAGTAGCAGTGAAGCGAAGCTACGTAGCTAGGTAACGATTGAATGAACAAGAGACAAACGAACTAGAGGAGGCTGAACGATTGAAGCCTTCCTCGAACGAATGCTGAAAGCCCTACCTGTAACTTGAGTGGCTGTGTCGATTGATAGAGAACGAGTCACACAAAGGTGCAGGTTACCATTCATATAACGATCCTCCAGCTCCCCGATCAACAGTCAGACCGGCGGCCTCAGTCCGCCCTGACGCTTTTTTAGGATACTCCTCCCAAGACCCATCTCCAGCCGTGCCATCCTGGCGTGATGCTGGTTCAGATCAGGCTCGACGGCGCCCAATGCTCTTGGATTTCCTAAAAGAGATATACGAGAGTCAAAGCTTGAAAGAATTCCGGCACCAAGACCACGAGCCGCAGGTGACGGTGGCGCGGGAGAGGATGCTCGAATGAGAGACACACGCTAGAAGAGACAGCTGCGGAATACAACATGGCTGCATTGAGAAAAACCCCGATTTGCTGACGTACCTACCGTAGGAGGTCGGGCGCATGAGGTATCCCTGCCAGCGTATGCAACGAGCTGTGGTTACTGCTGGACCGGACGGGAAGCGGTACGAGCCTCTGCGTCTGAACAATCTCTGTGTGCAGGCCCGTCATTGGGCAAATATCCTGCATCTAGAAGACCGAAATCATGTTTGCAATGGTTAGAGTCAGGAAAGGACGTCTAGCACAGAATCGGGCCCTGCGGCTCCCCATCGGAGTTTATCTTTGAGTCAAAAGATGAACGAGACGGCGCGAACAAGAAGTCGATTCGCGAGGCGCTAAAGTTGAACTGACTCGCTATCTGTCAGGCACCAGCCGGGGCATGAACCTGCAGTCGGTGGCCGCGCAGCGGAAGGGGCGTTCTTGTCTCGCGAGATTAAGCTCCGGTTCGCTGAGGGAATGAGCCGCAATGCAGTCCTTCCTCTTTGAGCCGTTCCCCTAAATCTTGTCTCGCATCCCGGGTGCTATCAATCTCCACGATGATCGCCGAAGGAAGCTGTTGCAGGCTTGGAGCTCGTGTTTGGATATTGTAGAGGTGCCGACAAGCCGTTCGCGCCAGGAAATCGTCTTGTCCCTCGGACCTCAGGATGGTAAGTTTGCTTTGCCTTACCGTCGCCGCCCCCAGATTCCATCTTTGCACGTTTCAACGTTCCCAAACGGCTCGGGGTCGCCCAACGTCAGCCAACGTCAGACAACAGAGAGGTCCTGTTTCTGCATTGATGTTTGTGCCCTGCAGCCAGCCTCTTCCTTTTGCCATTCCGCCAGGCACCTCTGCGGCCCGCAAAGTTCATCTGCAGCTAGCCGGCCAAGCTCATGGCAGTGACCATCATTGCCCTATTGCGCTAGTGGCAGCTCTATTGATGCAATGCAAGGCATCGTCTAGCGACAACCTGCTTCTATAACACCACGCCCTCTTGAAAGCGTAGGCATATATATGTCTCACCAGTTCAAGTATACAAAGTATGGCAAAGGCCGCAAAGTCAAATCATGCACGTCAAACGGGCCATGACCGCTCGTAATGACTCCCCGTTGGGACAACGAAGACGTTCTTCCTAGTAATCTGAAAGCATGCACAGTGACATGCTGCAGACACCCGGAAATAGCTGTGGCGGGTAAGGTACTGCGGACAAGGATTGCCTACTGCAGACCCGTAAGCGAGTGCTCCGCATTGGCTTAGCTTGGCCGTTCTTAGAAGCTGACTTTCCTGTCAGTGTCAGCAATGTATCGGGTCAAAGAAACGTGCGAGCAGGGTTGCTCTGTGGTGTCGACTGGGCCAGAACATGCATGTGTGCAAGATTCGTCGTGATTGTACGCATCGCCCGATATCTGGATGAGCTATCGTTTTCTGAGTTCACGCAGTATCCGTAACCTGGACTGGGTAGCTGGGTAGCTTGGCTTCTTCGATGTTGTGGGGGATGCATGGGAGTTGGGACAGTGCGCAAACGGTGAAGAGCGCGATGGAGCGGTAGGATCGAATTTACGTGACCACGATCCGCTTTCTTGCAACACCATCCACGCTATTCTCTGCTCTAAAGCAGAGAGGAAAGCGTCCCGTGGCGTCTGTCTTGCCGCTGAACACGCGAGCCGTGTGACAATTGATCCTTGCGCCAACCACCCCATCTCATGCTCCATCACATGAGCGTGCTTTCAGGGAAAGATTGCGATAGACGGCATAAGCGAGAGCTGACTGTTGCTTTCGCCTATTGCGGCCGGGGCACAGCGCCACATGAGGCTGAGTACATATTCTGTTTATGCTAAAGTCACAAAGATAACAAGCTCTTCCCACCAGAACCCAGTGCATTCTGATCCAAAAGCCCGTGCCAGTTCTCTCCGCCATCTCACTGTCGCAATTTCCACCAAACGCCATACCCCACCACAGCATGGACACCTCATCGTGTTGTTCGGAAATCGTGACGAGTACATACTTCTTGGTCTATTTTAGTTTCCAGAGTTGAGATCTCGTGTCGCCCGTTGGGGCTTGGGACCCGGTGGCTGGAGACCAGACTTCGCACGGCTCTGCGGCACTGCGGTATAGGCATAGGGCACAGTACCAGAGTAGACAGTCGGCACTAGCTGCACCAACAAACACCTTCCTTCGGGACGTACCCATATGCCGAAGAAGTCTGCCTCTCAGTATGTCTCATATCCCAAGACAGCAAAGGCCATCTCCTTTACACTAAGGACATCGAAGCTCCGGTATAGAGGAACCCCATGGAATATCGTTTGCGGCGTGCCCAGAAGTTTAGTACGCTTTCTCGCTCCCTCGCATCTGAATCACCCCATACGGACGTTATCTTTATCGCCCACGTGGAGATCCGGCTTGCGCAACTTCCAACAGCGATAAACCCCATTTAAGCATCTATCGATCTCTTAGCTACCCCAGCTGGGCATGGATTGCATTCAATAGTTCGGAAATGTCTCATGGGGTGACAAGAGACCAACAAGAAAACTCGAAGCGCTGGGCGTCCTCACTCCACGCCAATACTCAAGACCCACATAGTCAATGCAACGGTCTCGCAACAAGCTGGAGAAACAATCGGGAGTCCGGCAAAAGGCCTTTTCGAATACGCGATGGGAAGGTTACCAAGGCATTATTTACCCACCTGCAGATATTGATCGCATTCCAGAAAGCTGTCCACTGGAATACTCCACATACCACCTACATGAGGTCGATCAAGGTCCGGTAGGTTATGCAGAATGAATCGTAAGATAAGAAGGCTACCAAGGTCAGTATGTATAGGAATGGTAAGTCTGCATTTCTCGCGCTTCATATTGTCTACATGATGACAATTCGCACCTTTTATATCCTATCTTGTACCTACAGCTTTGTAGTTACTGGAAGTTTTGATGCCTTGTTTACCCAGCGTGCTTCTCACGAGCCAGCAACAGCTATGTAGGTATCCCACGAGCATACCGCCTTCTCGTTCCGCCGCAAACTCCCGGCTTCTTCTGGGCATATATTCAGCATCTCGGCGCGTTTGTCCACGGCAAGTGCTTCATGTCAATGTGGGTAAACATTCATACTTGGGGCAGTCAATCGCGGAGTACCACGGCCGCACCAGACCGAGTGCTACTGTCATGTCAGGACAATTTCAAGGACGCGGCCGAGCTACGCAAAGCTAGGCAACCAAGACCCTGGACTGTGTATGTCTCCTGGAACGTTTCTTTTCTCGAATGCCTCCTTGCTTCGGTCAAACTTAGATGCTGTCGGCCGTCTTCGAGGTCATTCAGAATATTTACTTCAAGAAACGAGCTCGACGGCTTGTGCCTGTCAATGGGCAGTAATGCACGCCTGGGTATCTGATACACTGAAGGTACCTAGCCTGTATATTGACTGCGCTTCTGTCGCCGCGACACGGTGATGCCACCGACCTTGGGACGGTAGGTACATGTAAATGTACCTTGACGAATCCAGACGAATCCAGATATATGCCGATCTCGCTTTATTTCCCGTCTGGGGTGCACAAGGGTGAAACTGGGGTAGGAGCCACGTTTGGCCAGGGAACTAAACAGGAAATCGAATCAGTCTTCTTCTAGTACTGTGAAGCTACTTCCTCCATCTCAAGTAACTCATCTGACTTGTACGAAGTGTTTATCAGTCGCGAAGTCGGGATGACGAAGAGCAGCCGAGGGCCGGATTCGGCAACCCGATCGTTGTGATCAGCCCTTCCCCGCAGAGAGTCTCCATAATGTCCCACATCGCTCCGCGTCTTAGAAACACGGCAATCCGTCATGCCCATGATCTCTCAATTGTCCTCGTGATAGAACACGTTTCCCCCTTTCTAACAATCTCCTCTCTGTACATAGCTCCCGATCATCTTTCTGTACCCATCTCGAACCATGGCAGCAATCCGTATAGCACCCACGAGGGCAGCTCGGGCTTTGAACCTTCTCCGCACTGTCCAGTACACCCACCCACCGAACTGTCCATGTCATTCGAACCCTGGGCATCATCACCACCACAATCCGCTAGCTATCTCTCAGTCTCGTCGTGCGCTTGCCACGCCCATTAATCATGCGCAGCAGAAAGAGTACGCTTTCGAGATGGCAGCATCGAGTATACGGTTCGGACCTGGATGCACGAAGGAGGTAGGCATGGACATGAAGAACTTGGGTGCGAAGAGGGTCATGGTCGTGACAGATAGTACGGTATTGAAACTGGCTGCTATGCAACAAGTGCGGGAGGGTTTGGAGAAGGAAGGTGTCGAATACGAGGTCTACAGCAACGTGCGAGTAGAGCCGAAGGACTCTTCGTACGTCGCCCTATCTTCTTTCCACTGTGCATGCTCTGGGATTCTGACGGTAAATGCAGCATCAAAGAGGCCATTGCCTTTGCGAAACCATATGCGCCTGATGCCTTCCTCGCTGTCGGCGGTGGATCAGTCATCGACACCGCCAAGCTGATGAACCTCTACACCTCATTTCCTGAAGCCGACTTCCTCGACTTTGTTAACGCTCCACTTGGCAAAGGTCTTCCTATCACAGGAAAGCTGAAGCCCCTTGTAGCTGTCCCAACCACGGCAGGGACTGGTTCTGAGACCACTGGTACTGCGATTTTCGACCTTGTTGAGAAGAGAGCCAAAACAGGCATTGCGCATCGCAACCTAAAACCTACCCTTGGAATATGTGACCCTCTCAACACCCGTACCATGCCTTCGGCAGTACATGCATCCAGTGGCCTTGACGTGCTCTGTCATTCCCTGGAGTCTTGGACCGCAATTCCATACTACGAGCGGACACCGCGACCAACGAATCCAATCAACAGACCTGCCTATCAGGGTGCGAACCCAATCTCGGATATTTTCTCGCTACAAGCTCTGAGAAGCACTGTCAAGTATCTCCCTCGGGCGGTGAAGGATCCAGACGACGTCGAAGCTCAGAGCAACATGCTGCTTGCTGCCACACTTGCGGGAGTCGGATTCGGAAACGCAGGCGTACATCTGTGTCACGGCATGAGTTATCCGATCAGTGGTCAGAACCCAGGTTACAAGCACGCAGGATACCAGGTCGAGACGCCCATCATCCCACACGGTGTCAGCGTCGCCGTGACAGCACCTGCAGTCTTCAAGTTCACCGGCGCTAGCAACCCTGAGAGACATTTGGCGGCTGCCGAATGTTTTGGCATCGACACCAGCCAAGTTAAGAAGGAGAGCGCTGGAGAAGTGCTGAGCGAGGCGCTTGCGGAGTTCTTGACCAAGCTGGGAGATCAGCCAAGGGGACTGAAGCATCTGGGTTTCGACCACAGTCATGTGGATCAGCTGGTTGAAGGTACTATACCGCAGGCCAGAGTACTCATGTTGGCGCCAAGTTTGGATATCCAGAATGTGGACGAGGAGAGAGAGCAATTAAGAACGTTGTTCGAGGACGCGATGGAGTACTAGGAGGCGATATCTTGAACTGGAGTCAAGGACCAGAGTGTGAATTTTAGGTACCTTATGCAATTATCAGAGCAGGATTGCAGGTCTTGTAGGTAGGTCCGGCACGTGTTGGTCATTCAAGCGTCATTTGTAGCCAAATTTGAGACAGTCATCAAGTCCATGAATGCGCTGATATTCATCCCATACCTCTGACACGTTTTTGTGTAGATGTGCTCTTCAAGGTGCATGTGTTATAAGCTCGCAAGGCTGGATATCTCATTTCTTGGCGCGGCTCTTCGCGCTTACCTAATGAAATCGAGACCCTGGCTGAAGCTTTCAGGTGTGGAAGGGAAAGCGCTGGCTGCAACTCCTCAGGAACTCCAACAACGCTTCCGTCTTCACGCCACTTGCACCTTCATTAATTATACCCTCATAGCTCTCACTCTCATCCGCCTAGAGTAGAAGCATCTATTGTATATCTGACGGCCCACCACATCACGAAGCTTCTTGTCACGTCTCGATACCCCATAAAATCCGTAACCTCACCTCATGGCCGCTGTACGTGGAGCTCCGTACTCGTTACAGCCACGTGCTATCAACTGACAGACCACAGCAACCACCAAGCCAACCTCGCGCGTACAGCCAGGCCTTCCTTCCTAACGGCGCGCCCGCCAGCGGACCAGCTCCAGGAGCAGTGCCTCTCCTCCCTAATCAAGGTCGCGTGGTACAGGCTGGTGCAGCCCGCGTACTTTGCATTGCCGACGTTAGAGGAAACCTTCGCTCTCTGAACGAACTCGCACGCAACGCAAGGGCCGACTACATCATTCACACTGGCGACTTCGGTTTCTACGATGACAGCTCGCTGGAACGGATTGCGGAGAAGTGAGTCTTGGCACAATTCAGGAACAGTCCATGGAAGCCGCATACTGACGCATTTGTCTCTTCCAGGACGCTGAAGCACGTCGCTCAGTACTCTCCCCTCCTACCTGATCCGCTAAAGAACGACATCGCACGCGCGCCTCCTGGATCCTCGGTCAAGGAGCGTTTCCAGCGCGAGCGCCTTCCCCTTTCCGAGCTCAACCTCTTCCTTTCTGGCCAACTAAAGCTTGACGTGCCGGTGTATACTGTATGGGGCGCTTGTGAAGATGTTCAGGTTCTGGAGAAGCTCAGATCAGGAGAGTACAAGATCAACAACCTCAACATAATCGATGAGGCGCATTCAAGACTTCTCGAGGTTGGTGGTGTAAAGCTTCGTCTGCTTGGTTTGGGCGGTGCCGTGGTGATGCACAAGCTTTTCGACAACGGTGAGGGTAGAACCACTATTGCCGGGGGTCAGGGTACCATGTGGACCACCCTTCTGCAGATGGGAGAGCTCGTTGACACTGCCAACCGCGTCTACGACCCAACTGAGACGCGCATCTTCATCACTCACGCATCGCCTGCCCGCGAGGGTATTCTGAACCAGCTCTCTGTAACCCTTAAAGCCGACTTCTCCATCTCCGCCGGACTTCACTTCCGCTACGGCAGCTCCTACAACGAGTTCAGCGTCAACCCAACTTTGGACCACTACCGTGGCAAGCTGGCAGCATCGAAGGCTTCATTCAACGATGTATGGGAGACTGTCAAGCATGAGGTGGAGCCAGCAGTAGCAGAGAACGAACAGCAGCAGAGACTCTTGCAATACGCGGTGGACGTTGTGGGTAAGATGCCGTCTGTCGCAAACGGCGGGAACCCATTCGGTGGTGGACATGGCGGCCCGGCGAGCGGACAGGTTGATGAGAGCGCTTTCAAGAATATGTGGAACTTCAACCTTGCAGACGCCGCTTTTGGATGGCTCGTTCTGGACATCGACCAAGGTCGGATAGGAACGGAAATGAGGGCACAAGGATTCAACTTCTCGCACCGCGGTGGCAAGCAGGCACCACGCTCGCAAGGTATGCCTGTTGCGCCGGCCGCAGCTTCGGGTACACCTACTGGCGGCAACCTCCCAACGCCTTCAGCACAGCCGCCGCAGACTCGCACTCCGGCTCCACAACCTCTTGTTAGATCCCCACAGCCATCTACAACTGCCGCCGCTCCACAGCAACCAAAGGCAGCGCCACAGGCGCCATCTCCGGCTCAACCTTCCCCCGCTCCGGCCGCTGCAGCAACAACGAACGGCACCGCTGACAAGGCTGTTCCTGCTGAGAGCAAGCCTAACGGTACAACCGAAGCGAAGCCTGAGGCTACTACTCCAAAGCCTCAATTCGAGCCTGCCAAGCCAAGCCAAGCTATTTACATCCCCGCTGGCAACGCTGAAGACGAGGCCGAGGCAAAGCAGATCTTCACTGACGACGACCAGAAGAAGATCACTAAGCTCGAGAAGACATCGAAGGGGTTCTGGATTGCACACTTCAACACGCCAGAGGAGATGCAGGAGGTCCTGAAGCACGGCCCTAGCAAGGAGGGCAAGCACTCCAACGTTCGCCTCAGTGAGTTCAAGGCCCGCGGCCGTGGCGGTTTCGCTGGCACTTGGGGCAGCACTCGCGGAGGCGCACAGGGCCAAGGACAGAGCGGATACCGCAGTGGTGGTGCCAGTGACAGCGAAGGTGGAAGGGGCGGTCGTGGAGGCCGTGGAGGCTTCAGAGGACGGGGAGGTGACCGCGGCAGGGGTCGTGGTAGGGGTGGTGCCCAAGGTGGAAAGCCTGAGGGTGCTTCGACCCCAACCCCTGCGGCGACTGGTGGCGACTCGTAGAGTGGTCGTCCAGTGCGGCTCCCACCATACCCGAGGTACGCCTGGGGACCACGAACGATCCTCAGCACCATCCATTCGTCTTCTCGGAGCTGAATAGCTCCTTCAAAACTCTCTACCATAGCACCAGCGGTACCCTGGTCTTTTTTCGAGCGTGTTGTATTCTCGGCGTTTTCTTATGATGCAGTCTCCCACCGAGACGTGGCTTTCTGCACGATGAGCGATGCTTCAATGGGAGGTTGTTGGGTGAGCGGAGCTTCATTAGAGCGGGCCGATATGGCATGCATTGTACTTTATACCAAATCAAAATAACCGTGTACACTTAGTGAAGTTGGTTCCCGTCTTGCTTCCTCTACCGTCGGATACGGTGCGATTCGGTTAGCCTGCTACTGTCTGCAGACCGCAATACATGCCTTACCATAGGTACATACCTAGTCAGTCATGCGCCATTAAGGTGCTGGTGAGCCAGGTCAGGCTCTCCCGCGTGACAACATGAACCATTCAGGAACGGTGCGGCGCCAAGAGGGCTACGGCGGCACATATCCGCAGCGGGTGGGCGTTCGATCGACGTCAGAATCTGGGGAGAGGTTCCCGACCTGCCCAGACAAACGTACCATCTGCACCACCTGGACCTCAGTGCTGTTTCCAGCCCCAGGCAACCCTTTACCACCATATTTCAACTTGTCGCCAAAACCTCTTTCTCTCTTTCAGATTCATCCGTATAAGCATCTCCCGTCGGATCACCCCGTCGCGACACCCTGTTCGGTCCTGTGAGCGCGATATTGCATCACCGTTTGCCTCCAGCCACGCCGTGAACTCTTGCTTGCCCGACATCATCCACCATCTCTCGTCTGCGCCACGGCCTGAATTCCAGAAATATCGATAAACGGGTTGCGCGTCTCCCTTGTATTGGTTCTCGGGCGATCGGAAGCCTCGACAGCGTCGTCTTCGCAGCTACAAGAGCTTAGGACTTCAGATGATGTTGCTTAGGCCGCAGTCGGCAGCAGTCGCCTGCTCATTATTGTCGTTACTTTTTGCCCCTCTCAGCTTAGCTGCAGAAGGCTGGACAACAAAACACGAAGCAGGCAGATGCGCCATTCGAGGGCATTGCGGCAAGCAAGGTTTCTTTGGTTCACAGCTGCCATGTCCAGACAATGGCCTTGCTGAGGAACCAGACGCATCAACGCGCAAACAATTGGTAGACATATGCGGTGACAAATGGTCAGAAGGGCCGATTTGTTGCAACGAAGAGCAGGTCAGTTGACCGTCGAGTCTGCCAGGACCTGGTTGGGCAACGCGCAGCCAGACTTGTGCACCATACACTAACGCCCATACAGCTCGACGCACTACAGTCTAATCTCAAACGCGCGGAAGCTATCATCACTTCTTGTCCCGCCTGTAAAGAGAACTTCTTCAACCTATTTTGTACTTTTACCTGCTCTCCGGATCAATCACTGTTCGTCAACGTCACAGAAACAACACCAAAGGGAGACAAGCTACTGGTCACAGAGCTTGATCAACTGATTTCAGATGATTACGGCACAGGATTTTACGACAGCTGCAAGGATGTCAAAGTTGGCGCTACCGGCGGAAGAGCAATGGATCTCATAGGTGGTGGAGCGAGGAACTTCAGCCAATTCCTGAAGTTTCTTGGTGATAAGAAGCCATTTGGGAGTCCATTTCAGATCAACTTCCCAAGGCCTAGCGAAGAAGACTTCCCAGGCATGGAACCAAGGAAGATGGAGGCCTACCCATGCAACAGCACGGATGAGAAGTACCGCTGCGCATGCGTTGACTGCGGTGGTTCTTGCCCCGAGCTGCCCAAGGTCATTGAGGTTGAGCAATGCTACGTTGGCAAGCTACCTTGTCTATCATTCTCCGTCATCATCGTCTACTCCGTCTTCCTGGGTCTTCTTATCACGGCAGTCTCGGGGCATGTGGCATACGCAAAGCACAGCAAAGACAAGAACGAGCGCTTGAGGCTGATTCATGATGTCTCACCGAGTGATGATGAGGGCGAGGGCGACATTGTGCAGCAAGCCGGGATACTTGATAAACCTCAGAGGACGTATTTTCTCAACACACTCTGTGACAAGGCATTCAGCCGCCTCGGTCGCGTCTGTGCTCGCTTCCCGGCCATCACCATCTCGTCTGCCGTCATCATTGTGGGCTTGCTGAGTCTTGGCTGGATTCGCTTTGCTGTAGAGACTGACCCGGTCCGTCTATGGGTTGCCCCTGATTCAGAAGCTGCGCAAGAGAAGCAATTCTTCGATAGCAACTTTGGTCCGTTCTTCAGAACCCAGCAGGCATTTCTGGTCAATGATACGCTTCCGTCCGGACATGGCCCTGTGCTCAGCTACGACACTCTGCGGTGGTGGTTTGAAGTCGAAAATCGCATCCAACGCATGAGGTCCATCAACGGAGGATACACTCTTGACGATGTTTGCTATAAGCCAACGGGTGATGCTTGCGTCGTCCAATCTCTCACTGGATACTTTGGTGGCTCATTCAACAACATTGATCCCGACACATGGCAGGAAGATCTTGAGGCCTGCGCGGACCAGCCAGTCAACTGCTTGCCAGACTTCCAGCAGCCGCTCAACCCGAGATATCTCTTCGGTGCCGTCAACCAGACAGTGCTCGATGCTGAAGCCATCATTGCCACCTGGGTAGTGACCAACTATGAAGAGGGAGCTCCTGAGCTGGAGAAGGCCATGGACTGGGAGGAGAGTCTGAAGGGCTTACTGTTGACCATCCAAGATGAAGCTAAAGAAAGGGGTCTCCGACTTTCCTTCAACACCGAGATCAGCCTTGAGCAGGAGTTGAACAAGTCGACCAACACCGACGCCAAGATCGTGGTGGTCAGTTACATTATCATGTTCCTGTACGCCTCTCTTGCGTTGGGCTCAACTACTCTCACAGTAAGGACTGTCATCAACAACCCTGCAAATGTCCTGGTTCAATCCAAGTTCATGCTCGGTGTAGTTGGCATTCTCATTGTTTTGATGTCAGTTTCGGCTTCGGTTGGCTTCTTCGCAGCAGTTGGTGTAAAGGCAACCTTGATCATTGCGGAAGTCATTCCCTTCCTCGTCCTCGCCGTCGGCGTCGACAACATCTTCCTCATTGTGCACGAGTTCGAACGGGTCAATGTCAGCCATGCAGACGAGCCTGTATCTGAGCGCGTCTCCCGTGCGCTTGGAAGAATGGGTCCCAGCATTCTACTCTCTGCCACGACGGAGACGGTAGCCTTCGCGCTGGGCGCTGCTGTTGGCATGCCAGCCGTTCGCAACTTTGCCGCTTACGCTGCTGGAGCCGTCTTCATCAATGCTGTCCTCCAGGTCACTGCATTCGTCTCTGTGCTTGCTCTGAATCAGCGCAGAGTTGAGGCCGGGCGTGCTGATTGCATTCCCTGCATCCGAGTCAGCCGTGCAGACTCTACCTCTGCCGCTAATGGCGGTCTTGGATCTATGTACGGTGTCGAGGAAGAGGGTATGCTACAGAAATTCATCAGGAAGTCGTATGCTCCAGCGATCCTCAACAACAAAGCGAAGGTCGTCATCATGACCATCTTTCTGGGCTTCTTCACCGCGGGATTGGCACTTCTTCCAAGCGTCGAACTCGGCCTTGACCAGCGCATTGCGATTCCGTCTGACTCCTACCTGATCCGCTACTTCGATGACCTTTATGATTACTTCAACGCTGGTCCACCAGTCTACTTCGTCACTCGCAAGACCAACGCTACGGAGAGGCATGATCAGCAGCAACTTTGTGGACGCTTTTCTACGTGTCAGTCATTCTCACTTGCAAACGTGCTGGAGCAGGAACGTAAGCGTCCCGAGGTCAGCTACATCGCGGACGCTACTGCTTCCTGGATAGACGACTTCTTCATGTGGCTCAACCCATCTCTCGATGAGTGTTGTGTTGATGGCTTCGAAGCCTGCTTCGAGAACCGCGACCCCGCATGGAACGTTACGTTGTATGGTATGCCCGAAGGCGAAGAATTTGTTTCTTACCTCCAACGCTGGATCGATTCCCCCACCACGGCAGAGTGCCCGCTCGCCGGCAAGGCGCCTTACAGCGATGCCCTCGTCATCGACAACAGCAGTCTCACGATCCCAGCTTCGCACTTCAGAACAAGCCACACGCCTCTCCGCAGCCAAAAAGACTTCATCTCCGCCTACTCGGCCGCACGCCGCATCGCCAGCTCCATAAACGACCATACCGGTCTCGACGTCTTCCCCTACAGCAAATTCTACATCTTCTTCGACCAATACACGACCATCGTACGCCTCTCCACCGCTCTGATCGGCGGCGCCCTCGCCTTCATCCTAGCCCTGACCTCCATCCTCCTGGGCTCTCTAGCCACAGGTCTCGTCGTCACCATCACGGTAACCATGATCGTCATCGACATCGTCGGCACCATGGCCCTCGTCGGCGTCTCCCTGAACGCCGTCTCCCTCGTCAACCTAATTATCTGCGTCGGCATCGGCGTCGAGTTCTGCGCCCACATCGCGCGCGCCTTCACCGTGCCCTCGGCCTCGCTCCTCGACCGGTCCAAGCTCCGCGGCCGCGACGCCCGCGCCTTCGCCGCCCTCGTCAATGTCGGCGGCAGCGTCTTCAGCGGTATCACCGTCACGAAGCTGCTCGGTGTCTTCGTGCTCGCGTTCACCCGCAGCAAGATCTTCGAGATTTATTATTTTAGGGTCTGGCTCGCGCTGGTGGTTTGGGCGGCGTTGCACGCGCTGGTGTTTTTGCCCGTTGCGCTGAGCTTCTTTGGTGGTGTTGGTAAGTCTTGCCTTTGCATTTAGAATGTCGTAACGCTACTAGTGACTGGAATGGAAGACTAACGTTGAAGCAGGTTATGTGGACCCGGAAAGTGACGGCGGCCTGGAGCAGGATTTGGCTAGTAGGAGGTATAGGGCGCTTTTGCCGGATGACGACTATGATTCGGACGAGTACTAGGTGTGCGAGTTGTTCGTATGCGAGCTTTTGTACTATAGGTGAACAAAACTAGATTGCTCTGGGTCCACGTTGAATCCCACACCCTGGAAATCTACGAACGGGCATATCCATATTCGTGACCAAAGCCTACTTACCTAGGTTACATGTATGTGACCTCTCGCGTTGTTCTACGCGTCTGTCTGTCTCTAGCCCTAGCTATTGGACGCCTTCTGAGTACCTCACCTTGAAACTAACAACGCCTCCCCTTCACAACTTTCTGCTTAGCAACACAAACACCCTCCGCGTCCGCGTCCGCCAGCCCCTCCCCATGCACCTCATCTCCTCGTGCAACACAACCAGCAACACAACCTATCACCTTACCTTCCCTTCCCCTTCCCCTTCCCCTTCCCCTTCCCTTCCCCTTCCCTTCACGGCCAGCACCACACACACACACACCTCCACTCCTCCCCTTCCCTTCTCCAAAATTCCCATTCTCTCAAGGGTATGGTAGAATGGAGATGCAGTACCACAACCGAAGCCGGGGAAGGGGAGGGGAGGGGAAGGCGCGGCTGTATCGCAGCCCACATGGTCTGTGTTGTGGAGCGCTCGGTATTGCTGCCGAGATGGGCGGGGCGGGCGGGCGGAGCGTTGTACAAGGGACTGCGAGGGAGGCGGGAGTCAGGGTGGGGGTGAGCGTGAGCGTGAGCGTGAGGGTGAGGGTGAGAGTGGGAGATGAGACGGGATGGGGTCTTCATGTGATGAGAATAGAACGGACGGGAGCGAGTGGGATAAGTTGCGGTCGGGAACAATGGATATATGGGTAACCACGATGGTTTGGGTGCGCAACGCTCTGCGGATTACGCGGTCTGTTGTCAGCGGTGATGTGGTTGTTAGACAGGCATCGCCAGCAGACAGAGCAAGGGGGTGAGAGTGGAATCGCTACTTTGCGGTCTAAAATTTGTAGGTAAGTGAATGTACGTCCTTTCCACAAGTTGAAACGCGGCGGGAGTGGGTGGAAAAGAGACACTAAGGTATCAGGAGCACGCGCATTGGTATGGTGATGGGTTGGGATATCAGTGCGGAATTGCTTCCATTGCAAAACTCGAGTTGTCTACTCAGCTACCTTATCAGTCCGATACCGATATATACAGAATCGATCTTCCACCTATTTACATGCCTTTCTTCTCGAAGTCATGGTCAAGAACTGTACAGAATGTGGTATCGCAAAATAAAACCCCTCAAGAAACACCGCCTGCTTCAAGAAAAGCGAAGGGGGACAAAGAGAACGAGTGACAAAAGCAAAAACCCCTCCCCAAGTATGTACAAGAGAGTGGGGAGAGGGAGAGTTGCCGCCCACACACACGCCGGTCGTGGTATCATCCTAGCCTCCTCTTCAGAAAACAGTCAAGAAACAAAAAAAACTCCCCGCCCCCAATGCACCAGTTGCTCGAAAATGTGCCAAAACTAAAATCCACGCGAATGCGATGATGAATTGATGGGATGTGCGGTCCAAAGGAGCCGACATCAATATAATAAAAGGAGGTCGCGATTGCGGGTTGTGACGAATCGCGTTGCTCCGCTGGGGTGCGTATCTGACTGCAGCGGCTTTGGCGTTTTATCTTCCCTTTCGGCGTCGGCTGTCAGGTCATGCAAATGCAAGCCACGAACGGCACTCCACGTCGCCAAAGCCGAGCTGTCAATGTAGCCCATTTCCCAGTTTTCTCGCGCGCTTGTCAGCTTTGCTTTAGGTTGCGCCTTCAGATATAGTGGTGGGGAGAACGCCACGAAATCCGACAATGCATGGCCATGCATGGGCAAGCTGCAAGCCTGCAGATTGCTGGCTCCCCAAAGGAAAAGGGAGCGAAAATTGTGTACCGAATCCTCCTTCTTAGGCTACCGAAACGGGCAGCGAACGAAGGATTCCGTGTCAGCCATGTGCAGCGACATGCTTGCCAGTATCGCATAAGGATACAGTATGGAGGGTGATCATCCCCTCGTGGGTAGATCCGGATGAGCATATTCAGCATGACCACCCTTCCGATGTAGCAGGTTGACGACGCTGCGGCCGAATTTGCGCGCCTTGACCGATGGCGTCTGCGTGCGCATGTCGAAACCGCTGGCGTGCTGAGAGGCGTCGAGTTCGCGCACTTTGATCTCCATGCCTACGCCTTGCAGTGACTTGTGCGTTTGCGATTGGCTTCGCACTTCGGTCAAGGGCCGGCGCAACTTGTTGCTTCGACTGGGCAGATGCTGGGAGGGAACGAAGGGAGCGTGTTTGGTGCGGTCGTTGATTGATGACGGTCGCGTCTGCGGAAGGGCTGTGGTAGCTGCGTCCCAGGCATTCGCCTCGGAGGTTGCACCTGCCGTTGCTGCTATGCTGGAGGCTGCAGAGAGTGGTGTTTTCTGTCCTGGAGATGAGGGAACGAAGAGAGCGTGCGGTATCTGCATGACGGCCGGACGGTTGCCTGTCGGGGTAGGCGCCCCTGACTGAATGCTGACCGCGCGTGCTTGTTGCGTGGACTGGCTGTATTGAATCTGCTCTGCGACGGCTGTCTTGCCCTCCGAGTCAACGTAGACTTCTGCCAGGAAATGAAGGAATCCTATCACATCTGCTGCTGTGCTCATGGCGCCGAGGCTGCACCGTACGACACCGGTAGGTTTACCCATCACAACTTGCGTAGGATGACTGCAACGGTGACCTGCTGCGAAAGCTGCCTTCATCTCGGCAGGTGACCAGTTCAGATAGGTGGCAACTCCTCCTGGGTTACACAGACTACCACTTCGCACAAAAATGTTGCGGTCATCAGCCGCCTCTTCCACCTCTTCATATCCAACAATGCTTCCATCGGCTCTTTGTACGTTGAACGCAATGGTTGCTCCTTGCAGGCTTGGATCACCATACACGGCATTGTCGTCCTTGTATATCCTTGCGACAGGGGTACCGTTGCTGTGTCGCAGGCCTGAGAGACCATCGTATAGTTGTTTGCCGAGCTGAGCCGTATGGTGAGAAATAAATTTCATGGGGTTAGGTCCGTATAACCGCTCGTGTACGTTCATAGCGTGATCGAGAGCGAAGATCGAGTGAAATGGGAGGGTTCCGTCCTCTAATTGTTCGTGTAGAGATTCGTCTTTTTTCGCATGCCAGGTATCGTTGATGGAGATGATCATGTTCACGGTTCCACCACCGAAATACTTGCGGTTTTCGAGTACATGCTGCGAGTCCTTCCGGACCAAGAGCGCACCAATGTTAGGGAAACCAAAGATCTTGTAGAAACTGAGTGCGACAAAGTCTGGCGCTGTCGCAGGGTCCGCAAGGTCCAATGGTGCAGTGGTTGCTAATGCTGCGGCGTCCAGAAGTGTGTAAGTGGCGGCTTTGTGGAATGTCTTGCGTATCCGTCCAGGCCTGTGTAACGTTAGACGCAAGGGATAACAAGTTTGAGATTCATATCTCAACTTACCAGCTGAGCGGTAATCGACGACCAGTCATGTTCGATTGTCCCGGATACGCAAAAAGACCAAGTTGACGAGCTCTTGGGCCTCCAAGTCCACCACTGTTTATCCAAATATCGACCTCTTCGTCACTTGTGAAACAGCGGTGCATCTTGGTCAATTCTCTTACCCCAACGAGACTAGTATGCGCGTCGCGGTGGTACCCGTACCACACTGGCGTGTTGCTGGCGGCAGCATGATCTCTGAAGCACTCAATGACGAGCTTAATGGCAGCAGTGGCGTTGGCAGTGAATACTAGGTCCCACTCTTCAGGATCAGCGTTGAAGAACCGCAGTGCTCTCTCCCGAACAGCGTCGACGCGGTGCCCGGCAAGCGCCGATGGTGATGATGCTGAGTGAGGGTTTCCATAGAGGTTACTGATCATGTCGGCAGAGAAGTCTTCGATTAAAGACTTTGAGTAGAGCTGGATTGAGAGTTAGTATACGAGCAGACGATCTGCATCAGGCTAATCTCGGATAGCGTACAGTAGTTCCTCCGTGGTCCATGTAAATTTTGCCTTTCAATTGAGGGTACTCCCGGTCTCGAAAGTCTTCCACTTCTTCGGGTTCACGGTCTTCCGGACTCGAGTCTGAAGAAGCTGGTGTGGTGTCGTCAGTCGCATAGTCGTGCGGCTCCTCGTCGCTGGCGGAAGATACATCGTCGGCCGAAATGTTCGCCTCATGGAGTCTTGCCAGTGATCTTTGAGGGCTGCTAGATAGCTTGTAATTGCGACTGTACCTGTCTAGACTTTCTTGTGAGGTGTTTGGTGAAACGAAACCAGGCTGGTTGTTGGAATCCATGGCTTTGGTAGGAGACGTTGAGTCGAGGGAACAGTTAGATATGTATCGAGCGCATTACTATGTATGCCAGACAGGGTTATAGCTAGAATAGCTCCAGGAGATGTATAAAGAAAGATGGTGGTAATTGGATAGCACGATGCAGATGAAAGAGAGTACAAAGGATACAAAGAGCTCGCGTTAGATGGTGGGCAGTGACGATGGAGTCGTCTACAAAGGTACAAGTACGAAGCGACAAAGGAGCGGGTTCCACCGTTGTAAGCGTCCCGCCCAGACCCCTTATGCAACAATGCGAACTGAGCGCTGCGCGGTGCAAAGGACCAAGAGACTAAGAGTCTTGCTGGAGAAGCTACTCCACTGGCCGCACTAGCGAGTCCAACGAAATTGCTTAAGGTTAAACAAGTGGGCGCGATTGTGGCAGGAGCGAGTGTGCCCACTGCCCAGTAGGCGACCGGCAAGCCGCGCCCTCCAATAACCGGCTATTCCCTGCACCGAATTGAACTTCAGGTCAACTGGCCGAGCGCTCGAGTCGCGTCTGGTCACCTCATAAGTGTACTAAGTGAGGTGAACTAACGTTTTTGGGATGACCTAAAGGTAGCAACAATGGCTGAGCGCATGGACGGCGCCGGCGCTCTTTGTGGGGAAGGTTGGATTTGTGCACTATTCCGTCTATCACCATACCATGGGTTGCCACTACCCTAGATGTAATTTGCTGCTACCTAATGTGCCTTAGTGACTTGCCGTGAGCTGATCTGGAAGTCACACAATTGACTCGCCCCGACAGTACAAGATGCCGCTCTCAAGTCAGCAAGATCAGCGTCCCAGAACGTGTGTGCCAGCACAATAACGGCGCTGTCTCTATCCGCCTGTGGGAATCCGGACAGGTTCGTCTCACGGACATGGTGTGGACGCCGCTGATGCTCAGAGCACTCAACAACAGCGGGGCAAACGGTTACACTGCAGAAGAATCCGCTTTGTTGTCTCGTAACTTGTTGAAAGGCTGGTGTTTGGGGCACATCTGGTCAAAAGGCCCGTTTTGCGCGTTCTTGTCGTTTGAGGCACGACTGTTTGCCCAACGCGTCGGAGGACCGTTAAGCTGGTCGGAAACTGCCAGTTTTCCCCATAGTCGACTCCGGTAGAGTAAGTTACGCTAACGCAGGAGAAAGGCGTTAGTTGTTCGGCGGGCGTTTGATAGGCCTTGGCGGCTTGGCTGCGGCTACCCCTGATCTCCGAAACAGTGGCGTGCTGTCGACCACGCTATTGCCAGCCATGGCCAGCCACAGCCAGCGATAGACGTGACGGCGTGTGTCCACTTCACCTCACGCCGCTTACCGTAGTCAGAAACTTATCGCAGGCCTCGATCGACGTGCAGAAGCGTCGTGGATCCGCTGCTTCATCAGGAACGAGCCGTCGAGAAAAGTCCGATGGGGCGTGTTTGCTGGCAGCTGCTCTGAGACCTCGACTGCGGGTATTCGCCGCGTCCACCGGGTGGATCTGCACGCGTCCGCGGTGCTGGTGGGCTCTTCGGAGAATAAGCAGCATGATGCAGCATGCTAATACATGCTAACCTGGAAGCGTGCATCGACCGGGATCGCCATAATGCAATAACGAAGATCAGAGATGATTGTGCTGGCACCTCAGGAGAGGTTCATTTAGGCTTGACGCCTCTCACAGCAGCTAACAGCTATAATTGTCGCACAGGAAATGGGATGCCGGGGGATCACCTTGGGCAGCTGCAGGCCAATCGCTGCACGACGCTGCACCTGCGACGCGTTCCCGCACTCGCGTCGATCACAAAGGACAGACCAGGACAGACCAGGACAGGGGGGCCGCGGCCGCATGTGGCTAGTGTGACTAGGGGCGATTCGTTCTTTTTGATACTCTTTGACGCGCTGGGCTTGGACCATACCTGCGAACTTACTAGGTCGTTGGCCTGAGCCATGTCCACCAGATGGATCCTCGCTAGGCGTTGCATCCAGAGCACGCCTGAAGCATTGGACAAGGGCCCCGGTGGCCCGCTGCATCTGTCCGTTTTCCCCATCCTCACCGTTTCTGCCGTGCCTGTAGCCAACACCCTTGCGCCCACCACCTACTCTTCCCGCAAGCCATAGTCCACCGTGCTTCCTTTTAGTATCGCCTTCCCTCCGCTTGCTTGTGCGTCCCTTCACTTCACCAAGACACCTTCGCTTCTTTAACCAGAATTCACTCTCTTATCCTCGGCACGATTGCTGTCGTATCTGCGTAGCAGACTAGCACGTGCTTAGCCCGCATCACCTGTCCTCCGAAACTTCAGTTGTTTGACCTCCCACAAACTCCTCGCTTCTGCTTCCTATTGTCGCTGGTGAAAGGTTCAAGCGTCCTTTCGCATTCCCATGTCCAATCCACAAGGCGACCGTCGACGCTACAGCAAGATGTCCGACATTGAGAAGATGATCGGCGGCGATTACGCCCAGCTCACAAACACCAACATCCGCAGCTTTGGCTGGAAGGGTGTCACTGTCACAGTCAAGGACAGAGTAAGCCAGCAGCCAAAGACCATCCTTCAAGATGTCAACGGTGTCGTCAAAGCTGGTGAACTGCTCGCTCTCATGGGACCATCGTACGTATCTGCGTTACAACGCTCGCCGTTTCACCTGTAACTGACATCCGTACAGCGGTTCCGGAAAGTCAACACTCCTCAATGTGCTCGCTCACAGAGTGTCAAGTCTCAATGCCTCAGTAAAGGCTGCAATCTACATCAATGGCGCACCTGCCAACCCAAGGACATTCCGCAAGATTAGTGCCTACGTCGAGCAAGAAGATGCTCTCGTTGGCTCCCTCACTGTCCGTGAGACGCTCAATTTCGCAGCACGTCTCTCTCTTCCAAGGTGAGTCTTGTCCACCTTAAACCACCTTAGCAGCCAGCTGGATCAGTACTAACAATTCATAGCAACGTCTCCAAGCTTGAGCGCATCCAGCGTATTGAGGCACTCATCACTGCCTTTGGTCTTCAAGGACAAGCCAACACCCTCATTGGTACCCCAATCAGGAAAGGTATCTCTGGTGGTCAGAAGCGTCGTGTAAGCGTTGCAGCGCAACTCATCACCAGCCCTAAGCTTCTGTTCCTGGACGAGCCAACTTCTGGTTTGGACTCTGCTGCTTCTTTCGAGGTCATCTCCTTCGTCAAGGACATTGCGAAGAAGCACAACGTAAGATTTTCCTTCTTCCACAGTAAAACGCACCACTGACATCCTGCAGCTCATCGTCATCTCCTCCATCCATCAGCCGTCTACATCCACATTCGCCATGTTCGACAAGCTGCTTCTGCTCTCTCAGGGCGGCACTGCCTACAGCGGTCCAGTCTCTGAGGTCCAACCATACTTCGATGCCTGCGGTTTCCCAATTCCTCTGTACATGAACCCCGCTGAGTTCATCATCGATTTTGTCAACACCGATTTCGCGCGCGACAGGAGTGAGGTCGACCAGCAGCTGAACATGGTACACTCGTCATGGCACAAGTCTCGTCTTGCCACCGCAACCGTTACCGAGCTTACCGACGAGATGGCGAGGGGCTCCATGGAGACCGACTACAATGCCGAGACATACGAGAAAACCGCCAACGCCTGGTCCATCCAGACTGCGCTCGTGCACCGTTCCTTCATCAAGTCCTACCGCGACATCATCGCCTATGGAATCCGTATCGCCATGTACATGGGTCTCGCCATCATGATGGGCACGATCTGGCTGAGACTACGCCCCGAGCAGAGCAACATCCAGTCCTTCATCAACGCCATCTTCTTCGGCGGAGCCTTCATGTCTTTCATGGCCGTCGCATACATCCCAGCTTTCCTCGAAGACCGCGCTCTCTTCATGAAGGAGCGTGCCAACGGTCTCTACGGCCCAACCTCTTTCATTATTGCCAACTTCATTACCGGTATACCGTACCTCTTCATCATCTCTATGCTCTTCTCCATCGTCGCCTACTGGCTCAGCAACTTCCGGCCGACCGCACAGGCCTTCTTCACCTGGGTCATGTGGCTCTTCCTGGACTTGATCGCCGCCGAGTCGCTCGTCGTGCTCATCTCCTCCATGGTCCCAATTTTCGTCGTCGCCCTCGCTGCCACCGCCTTCGCCAACGGCCTGTGGATGTGCACGGGTGGTTTCATGGTCAGCCCACAGGCGCTCAACCCATTCTGGCGCTACGTCTTCCACTACATCGACTACCAGAGCTACGTCTTCCAGGGCATGATGGTCAACGAGTTCGGCAGCCGCAACTACACCTGCGCCGCCGCCAACAACGAGCTCGGCTGCAACTGCCTCTACGACACCGATCTTGCCAGCCAGTGCCTCATCGACGGAAATGGCGTTCTTTCTGGCTACGGCTACAAGAAGGGCGAGACGGGCAAGTGGGTAGGCATCCTGCTTGGCATTGTGCTCGGCTACCGGGTTCTCGGCTGGCTTGTCCTTTACTGGCGTCGCAGCTAGACTGCCCCGCGCCATTGCTGTTGTACACTTCATGTACACACAACCTTGAGCGACTGCTTTTCAATTTGTTTCGGTAAAAGAATTTGACGATTTGCTACAATGGGATGGGATACGGGATATTCTACAGATTCGGGAAGGGGGACCAACATTGCACTCGCTCAGGCAGCCTACTTGCAGTTTTCCTCAACATTTGTCTTTGTTTTCTGTTTCATTTTTCTTATCAGCGACGAGCTCTATTCCCTTGTGATTATATTCTATTGTTTTTGGGGCGCGGACTCGGTAGTCCTGGCGTTCGGGCGATGGAATGGGAGGAGGCAATGTCAATAGCCCTTAGCCATACCTTAGTGTTGCACACGATATTCTCTCTTACTCTACTCTATCCTACTCTACCCGACGTCTCTCTGCCTTGCCACTTTCACATGATCTCGTGCTACTCCAGACCCGCTAGTCCCATGCACCAGCCCACGGTAGCGACGAACACTCAATCTTTCTCAACAATGCGTCGCGTACATACACCGCTCTCTACCTTACCTTATCTTCGCCACCGCGTATGACCTATGCGCGCAGAAGTCGCAACGTTCTTGCATCTCACTATCGATAACTTGCACCCTCCACCTACACCTCTACCGGCCGCCATCGATAAGCCCCGCCTACCTCTCGCCGCCTTTACCTTACCTAGCAAAAGGCGGGTTGTCGTTGCACAAGGCAAATGCTGTGCACTCTCGTTTACCCGGTAACTCACAGATCTGTGTGTGGCACAACGTCGATAGCTCGATTGACCTTATCCTTGTAATACGATCGGTTGTGCGACACCAGGAAATCGACATGTCCATTGTTCAGATAGTGTAACTTGTAGGCTACGGCAACTCGGCTAGGATGCATGCAGTTGCGACATCAGACTTGCTTGCTGTATGCATGCTTCTGGGAGAACCGACTACGTGAGGACGCAAGGGATCAGTGAAGTCAAGCAACACTGCAACAGCATGTCACCGTACCTAACCGCGAAATCGATTCTCGCAGATTCAGCAGCAATTCGCGAACACTTGCAGCACCCAGAATCCCTCAAAGACCCTCCTAGTAAAACACATAGACTCCTCCAACAACGACTGGCGCGTGTGATCGGCGTCACGGCCGTTTCGAACACCCAGACCCTCCATTCCATCTTAGCAGACTTAGCCACAGCACACCAGCCCCAACGGCCACCGCGCTCCAAACCATGTGGAGAGAAAACGGCGTCTACTGTGTGTTCTGCAGTTGCGAGCTTGGCGGCGGGACAGCAGTGACGCGCCACCACCGCGTCTCCCAAGCTTTTTCCCTACACTGCACTACCTGGCGGAGTGCTCCACTGATCGTCAGGGGGAACTTCTAGCCACTGCTTTGCTCTAGTCCAGGTGATCGACAATGCACGCGAGTGGGCAGGCGCTTGACTGAGTCGGCTGGTTCTTTGGACTCGGTTCAACTTACGGTATCCTTGATTATAGCCGTGTCGAATTTTTCCCTAGAGAGATCCTTGGAAATTCTAGGTGACTTAGCCGCCGGGCCAGGCGCGCTATACACTGCAAAGCTAGGGTCCGGGCCCTCTTCCCTCTGCTCTGGTAAATGATCTTTATGTCTATCCCAATCTACTCGTACGCACCTTCGGTACTATACATGTACATACAATATGCAACGCAAGCTTCTCACTGTGTCAACCGAACCTTGGTCCCCAGCCGCTGACCAGTTTTCCCGTCACCAACCGGCCCGCAACGCAACGCCCTGTTTCAACCACAGGGCACCGTTGCCCCATCCCTCCACCGTTACACCAGCCCCCGTTACACCAAGCCTACTGTACATGTACCATTTTGGCTCGGGCGAACTGTACGTTTCTAGCGCCTCCCGCGCCGCGGAGCCCGCGACAACCTGCCACAGCCCCAACGGTCTGCTTCGTCTCGTCCCGCGGGTATGGCCGCGGCGGAGGTGGCGACTGGTGAGGAAGGTGAAGGAAGAGACGACTGGTGGGTGGGGTGCTGTCGATCAATCAGGGATGGAGGAGGAGGGAAGCGGTCCGTCGCGTGCCGCCCGCGGCTGTCAGGCTGCCCAAGACCTGCCCTGTTGTCGACGCGAGGTTTGTCACTAGAGAAAGGCTGAGAAAGCGGTCCAGGTTCCCACTTCCTACTTGGCCGCGGAGGCCTGGACAGTGGAACTTTAGACTTTTTGCATGGCAGTGGAGTCTTTGCGTGAGCCCACTGAGGAAATTGTGCGTCATAGGTCTTGAACTTGTTGCACTTGCAGTTGGCAATTCCGTCTGCCCTTGGCCCTGTTCTTGCTGGTTCCTGGTTCCCGGGCAAAGGATGTGATGGGCCGATTAGCAGTCCTAGGGTCGCGGTACCTTAGGACTCACTTGTCGCTAAGTTAGGCACAGGGGGCTTGGGAATGGTTGCGAGTCAGATAGTTGCTGCTATAGGGCAATCGGGCAAGGTAGGCTAGCTATACTATACCTCATGTATACAATATACCTTACTTCATTTACTTGCTGCAGATTCGGGCCGTGGCTTGCCTGGGGATGCTGTGCCTCGCAGTTACATTCCAACTTTCTAGTTTGTTTGACCATAGCGACGCTATGAAATAGTCAGGGAACGCAGTGTTGGTACGAACTTTCCGGGATACTCGAAATTCGTTGAGGTGCGGCACAGGGTGATCGCGTGGACAGCGAGTAACTTATGGAGATCTTAGGCATGTGGCGTGGTCGGTGTCATGGTGTGCAGTGGAGCGGCTTCTGCAAAGGTCACGAGAGTAACGAGATGGAACCTCGAGAAGGCGGGCTTTCTTTTGCGAGAGAAGGTACGGAAGTTCCTCGAGTCTGCTGTCGCCTCTCTTTCTCCCGTCCATCACCGCCCGGCCTGAGAGGTTGCTTGCTTGGACGCCCGACCTGACTCTGAACTGTGCGATACCCCGGTCACGGGAAGGACGGGACAGCTAAGTTACAACGAAAGCACCAGTCTCTATGAATATAGTCTCGCAAGGTAACTAAGAGAAATTCATACATGTCCACTTTACCCTTTCATTGTTTTTCTTTTCCCGTGCTCAATCTCAGGGCAGAAGGGGTTTGCATACAAGCCCCCTCCCCCGTTTCGGTAAATTGATACAAGTACCTTACCTTGCAACACCATAGCTTTTCCGCACGCACACGACGCACGCACGTCCACTACGCACATCCCACTCGTTCTTCCTCATCCCTGGTTCGGTACTCTGATACAAGCAACATAACCTTTTCCACGCGCACGCACGTCCACCACGCACATTCCATTCGTTCCTGCCCGTCCCTGCCTATGCACCTACCCATCCCTCCGCACGAAAAGCACAGGAATGTCGTTCGCATGTAAAGCACGCCCGCGAAACTCGCACAGGCCTATCGTTTCCGCTACTATATCGCGACATGCCGGTCCGTTACGGTTGCGGTGCGTCCTTGTTAAGGTTTTTCTACCCTGCATGCGCACGCGTGGGAAAAAGGTAACTAAGAACCCCTTAGACCCCGCGAAGAGATGTTCTGGCATTGATGAAATGCACTAGGCATGGGCCGTTCTATCGCATCAACTTCTCGTCGACGCTAACCATCAAGACCTGGAAAAGCGATCGGTTGTGTGTGTAGCCCGGGAGAACATGGCACAATAGATTAACGGAAGCCTGTAGCATGTGAGAAGGCAACGCTCTCTTGCGCCCTGGGCTGAGTCGTGCCCAGCTCTTTCAGTGACTGCTAGCTGTCTTCACCTACTCACAATCAGAAGGGGTGGCTGTGATTAGGATAAGTAACGTGATTCGATCTGTAAACGCTGATATCTGCTGAAATACTCACTTGATCTGATATCAGAACTTGATTTCTATGGTTTGCCGTGTCTTTCTTCTTTTCCTTGCGTCTGTTCAGTCGGTGAACCTCGATCCACATGCTGCACTTTCCGAATCAGGTGGGTGCGAGACTGGACCAGCCTCGTTTCCTTGTCGTGTTATGGGTATCAATATCTCGGAAAGGGCGGCAATAAAGAAGGTTTAAGGATGCGACACTGAGCGCTCGCTCGTTAATCCATTCGTTACCTACTAACTTCACACTCGGCGACCCGAGAGTGCCGCGATATATGCTTCTCTCCTTTCTAATATTTCCGAGTTAGGTTCTTCTCTGAATTGCCAGAGTCACAACTACATAGACTGACCGTGGACAATCTCACCTGCAAGTTTCACTTACCTGCCTACTCTGCAAGCGGCTCCGCATAAGACATTCTAGATGCACACATTTCCTTCGCACTTAGAGAGGAGAAATGAACCAGAATCGCGCAGTCGGTTGAAAAAAAAACGATGACTTTGGAGAAGGAAATTCAAGACGAAAAATGTGGAACAAAGAAACAAAACCTACGCCCTCCCATGGCAGTCCATTCCCCTACTCCCCTAACAAAAACCACGAACCCCAAAACCGCCCATCCGACCCTCTTGCCCCTCCCACATCCCTACCCACCCCTATCCCTTCCTAACACTAAAACCCCTCCGAACCTCCACCATACTGCCCCTACCAACCACCCCCTCCCTCGCCAATCCCATCTCCACCGCAGACGCGTATCCCGGATTCATCTCCGCCATCCGCTCCAACCACTCATCCCTGCTCTCCAAGCGGCGAACAAACGCCGGGTCATCCCTCTCCACCACCAGATCCACCTTCACCTTCCCATTCTCCTTCCCCCTCTTTTCCCCATTCCCATTTCCCATTTCCTCCTTCATCTCCTTTCCCTCCTTTCCCCTATCCACCACGACCCCCTCTCTCCCCCTACCCGCCACAAAGACAACCACAGGCACAGCCGCCTTACTTGCCGGCCGCGTGACGTCCCTCTTCACCTTCGAGGCGGCCAAGTGCGTCGACAGCGGCCGGAAGCGCACAGGACGGGGTGCGGCGTCTCTGGGGACAGGCTTCAGCTTGGCTGGAGGGGCGGGAGGGAGGGGTTTGGTGTGCGGCGATGGCGATGGCGATGGCGACGACGACGGGAAGGACAGGCTGGGGGTACGCATGTGCGAGATGCAGAGGCCCATGTTGTGTGGGTGGTGGGAGGTGATGTGAGGTGAGGTGATGTGAGGTGGGGGATTCGTTTCGTGCGGCCTCGATGGTGCGGTTCCGGATCGGGAAGGTGGGTGTGGTTGTGGAGGGACCGGGACGATGATGAGTGGCGGCTCGTCTTGAGACAAAGAGGCAGGGACTCGATACCGTACTCCCGCTGGTAGGATGTGCGGAGCAATTGAATTCGGAAAGTGATGAGCCTGACGAGAGTACGCCTGCTTTTCAGCGCTGAGTGTGCAGGACGCAAGGTCAGACCAGCTACTCCCTGAGAGTGTGCAGGTATAGAGGCGTCTGATAGTTCCGTTGTTACGTCAACATGCGTGATATGGAAAGGCCGCTTGATGTGAAGGAATATACTGGAGAGCGGGTATAGCTTAGATGCCGTCTGTCTTGAAATCGATGCCGTAATGTGTTGATGTGGGAAGCACAGTCCTGATACACTTCCATCTTAAGAACACCAAGGAAGTGGACAGACTTGGAAGAAACGACGGTAGTCTCCGAAGTGAGAATTATGGAACAGGGAGCAAGTGAGAACGATAGACGCAGGCGTGATGTAAGGATTTGATCATAATCAATATGCTAAGGAGGACGAACGCCTGTCTATTGCTGCTCGTAGCTTGAACAGTGAGTCGTGATGCTCGGGTATCTGTGACCGTCGTCGCCATCTCTCTATTATATATAACGTAACGTCGTCATCTTTTGGAAAGGCGTCCCTTGGAGGCGGCCTGGAAGTAGCAGTCTCCCTTTACTGCTGAGACTGAAGGTACTGAGCGAGCTGAATAACCTTCTGCCTCGTCTCGTCACTGAGCTGCTCCTCTGGTGGGCTCAGCACCTTCTGCAGGACAGGCAGGATCTGCTGAGTCAAACCCTGGATGACAGGGTTGTTCGATTGGTCTGTTCTCTCGTCAGCCTTGGGCTCACATAACCTAGCAGGAATCAGCTTCACTTACACAAAGCAAGGACCATCTCGAACACGGCCTCGTTCTCCTCGTAGTCCTCCCTAAGCGGCAGCAGCTGTACCAACGCCGGCAAGACATCCTGCAGAGGGACATGGTCTGGATGTCTCTTGATCATCCTGGCCACACATCCTGCACTGTTGTCCAACAGCCTTGCCTCTTGGTGCTGGTGAAGCAGAGGCTCGAGCTTGCCGAGAATGGTGTTGTAGTTGCCCAACACCTCCTGCTCGTTACCGCTCTCCTGGCACAGCAGTCCAGTACCGTAGGCAGCATTGCTCCTGACCTCTGCGTCCTCGTCGCCAAGACGCTTGAGGAACACCCGCATGAGGGCCGGGGTGAAGGGAGTGACGCTAGCACCCATGTTGCCCACACACTCGGCAATGGTGCCGACAGCAGCAGAGCGCTCGTACTTCTCCTGGCCAGAAGCGAACTTGACTACGGGCTTGTCAAAGATCTGCCACAGCTCACCAAAGCTGGTGCCGAGAGCGGCGGCTAGACAGGTGATCACTTCCATGGCAGTCTCGATGACCAGCCAGTCGTACTCTGAGGACTCGGCCTCGAACTCCTCGCCATCTTCGTCGGCATCCATGTCTTGCTGGCAGATGTGCTTCTTCTGGAGGACAAGGAGGAGGGTCTGAGTGATGGTCTCAATTGGTGGGGTGTTGCCGGTGGAGGCGGTCAGGATAGCCGGACCGCAGAGCTTGAGAGTGGCGGCGAGGTTACGGTGAACCTCGGTGACAGTGCCCCTGGTTGATGCTTGTCAGCTTGTGTCCGTGTATAGCAGATCAAAGTGAGGAAGCATGTATGAAATTGCATGTCAGAGGTAGAATCGCGTTCGCAGCATCCACGCTTTGCGTGTCTGAGTGAGCTGGGTATAACGAAGTAATGTCATCCTTCGTGCAGATGGAGGTGACTTCTTCAAAATTGAAGAAGGGAACATAGATCACGGAACGGAAAAACGAAACGTACCTGTCAATCTCATCCTGCCAAAGACCCAGAGTGCAGGTCATGACGAGATCGCCCAACTTCTTGATATCCTCGGTAGGCTGAACTTGTAGTGGAAGACCAGGCCTCCACTTTTCCATACCGCTACCCTCGGCCATGCCCCAGAGGCAGGCATAGGCCCTCCAGAGAGTGCCAACAGCACTCTTCCTGACACCCTCAAATGTGTGGTCAACCAGGCCGAGAGTCGCCTCGATACACGCCTGGAAGTGAGGCAAGAACTCTTTCCTGGTGTGGGTAAGAACATCACCGATAACCTCGACAGCAATCTCCTTCTCCATGGCGACAGCAGTGACAGCGCCGAGATCATCCCAGTCTTCATCATCGTCATCGCCCTCCATCTCGACATGGTCATCGTCATCATCATCATTGCTGGCGTCGGAAACCTTGAACTTCTTGCCGGCAATGGTGATCTCTTGGCCCAGAAGATCCTTAGCCTCCTCACCAAGTTGGACATCGTCGCCCTCCTCCTGCTCAAGGCAGCCGAGTAGACCCTTGACCGCACCCGGCAGGTATGGAGCAAACTTCTCCTCGTACACCTTCGCCATGGTGGACCAGAGAATGTAGCTGGTCTCCCTCAAACGCGGGTTGTCGAGTCTGAGCGCCTCCTCGGACGCCTGCATGAGTGGAACGACGTATGGCTGGAAAGCCTCACCACCAACTGCGGCGGCGATCTTGCCGAGTGAGTCACATACGACTCCACGCAGCTCGAGCTCATCCTCAGAATCCTTGATGCTGACATACTGACCCAGGCTCTGCATGGTCTGCTCGAAGAAAGGCATGAATGCCTCCTCCGCTGCGCTGCCGATACTACCAACAGCGCCGACGGCGGCGATCTGGACCTTGTTGTCTGGGTGCGAGAAGAGCTGGGCAAAACGTGGAATAAGCTCGCCAACATATTTCGCTGCATCCTCCTTGTCCAGACCCTCGATCAACGAGTCAACAGCCATGCAGCTGCCGCGAACAATGCCAAGATTCTCCTCACCAGTTGGGCCGTTCAAGCTTGCCATGGCGAGATCGAAGTTCTTCATAAGAGCAGGTATCAGGCGGGCGTGCTCCTTGCCCATGTCCTCTGCAAGGTCGTCGGCAAGACGTGCAACACCGTTCAACGCAGCTGCGCGAACCCTGACCTCGCTGTCCTCGAGCAGGTGGAGGACGAGTGGAAGGATGTCATTCAGCTGAGTGCCGATGAAGTCTGGTGCACCCTCGACACACATGCCAAGGGCAAGGATACCGGCGCGGCGGTATTCTGGGTTGGGGTTTTGGCAATATGAGCCAATGGCCTTCAACAATGGCACAGCCACCTGGCTTGGTGGGAGACTCTCAGACATGATGTCCAGCAGACCAAGAGCAGACCTGGCTGGGGTAATGTCGTCTTCATCAGCAGACAGCTCACCGAGCTCGGTGACGATCTGCAGCGCCTTGACGGTGAGCTGCTCACCGATCCTGAGGGATTGCACCTTCAGCTTGCGGTAACGCACGGCTTGCATCAGGAAGGACAAAGCCTGCGAACGGGAATCATCGTCAAGCTCAGTGTTGCCAGCCAAGTCCATCATGAACTGCATAAGATCGGCGAAGTGGGCGTTAAGGAAAGCGGACTCATAGCTGAGGAACTTGTTGAAGACCTCGAAGGCCTGCATGGTGTGCTCCTCATCCTCAGCCTCGACAGCCTGCTGCAGAATGCGCACCATGTGGGGGATGGTTTGCTGGAAAGCCTTGAGCGACTTCTCATCTTCCTCTGTGTCGAGACACATAGCAAGCTCAGAGAGAGCCAGCATGGTGTTGATCCTGACCTCAACGCTCTCTGGGTCCTGGATGGTCTTGTTGAAAAGAGCAAGCATCTCCCTCATGTTCTCCTGGAACATGTCCGGCATGGTCTCGAGGAGAGTGAAGATAATGTAAACGCCAATCTCCCTGTGAGAGGCTTGCTGGCTGGTCGCGGCCTGCTGGAGGAAGCCTGGAAGATCGGCCCATTGTCCGTGTGGAAGGTCAACCTTGGCAATGGCAGCTACGACGCGGGCCTTGGAGTGCCGCGCCAGCGCTTGCTCCTCATTGAGTGTAGACTGCAGCAGCGAGTTCCTGATCTCTGGCTTTTGGGCCTCTGGAATGCTTGACCAGTGCTTGGTTGCGAGCTTACGAGACTCAACAGCAGCGAGTTGACGGAGGTGAGGAGACTGGTGAGAGATGAGGATGTGAAGGAGGGCAGTGAGGGAAGCGGGGTTGGAGTAGTAGCTCTTGTTGAGAGTAGCAGTTGCCTGCTTGACAGTCTGAGTGTCAGCTATACGGGAAGATTGTTAGCATCGCTCTGGATAACATTGATATGGTCGAGTCCATTCCAGCCTCGGACGGGTCTCGAGGACTCGACCGAGAGATAAACTCGACGGAGATGTGCTTACGCTGCAACAAGCTCTCAAGGAGCTGGACAAACTGTTGCTCGTCCATGATTGCTTCCAATGGGTATCACAAACAAAAAAGAGAAAAGGAAGGAAACGCAGAAAGCGGGTTGTAAAGCTTCAGGCAGATTGCAGTCCAAAATAATTTTGCCAACGCAGCTTCTGCGCTATTCCCGAAACGATTGGCGGTGTGCGGCCACTAGCCGTGGTGAAGCAACGAACAGCCAATTGTTAGCAGCGAATAATTAAACATTGGTAAGACTTCCTCTTGGGCGGACATGGCAGAATAGTGTGTGCACGAAAAAGAGCACTTCGCATTTGGTATCAATAAAAAATAAACCCTAATTCTCGTCGTAATTCCTGAACGCCTCGCACGCTATGCAGCCAGCCAAACTGACGAGCGAACTATTTCCAAAGCAGTCGGAACCTATCTCCAGTGCTGTACGAATATGTACCATGTACCTCCGTTTGGGGTATTAGACAACCTCGACATAGTTGCTAGCGAGTTGTTAGCTTGTACTCTCTGGGCGGTGTTGTGTAGCTGGGCTTACCTCGGGAAGATGCCTTCGCGGTCCCCAATTCTGCCCGTCCACCAGTCCGTTGCATTGTCCGTCTTCTTGATAATCGTGATGATCTCGCCCTTCTTGAAGCCCAAGTCTCCCGGCTGATCGGCGTCGAATGTGAATTTCGCGATCGCCTGACCTGGACCAGCACTCGCCGTTCGGTGCGAAAATACGGGCTTCGGCGCGCTGGGCCGCGTTGGCTTCGGCTTATCACTGTAGACGTACTCTCCCTGGTCTCCGAATGCACTGTTGCTTCTTGCGCGGTTCTGTTCAAGCCTGTCAAACGTCTCGGACGGGTTTGCGCGGCCAAATGTGCTGGCGCGACTGACACCTTGCGCCGGAGGGCGGTCGTAAACGTCATCTTGCCAGGTGGAAGAGCGAGTGGGTTTGTCGCGGTAGTCGTAATCGTCAGTTGGGGCGCCAGTCTTGTTGCTGCGGACGCCTTCGCCGTATGCACTACCCGTGCGACCTTGCCATAGAACATCATCGTGCGCCTCGTCGTATACGGGGATGTCGTTGTACATAGCGTCAGCACCTTGACTGGGTGCCACGCCAGCGAATATGCGCGAGTTCAACACGCGCATGAGAGGCTCCGCTGCCGGTGGAACAGGTACGCCGCCCTCAAGGATGGCACGGGCGGTCACTCGGCGGTTGTAGAGCTTCTCATTGGCATCGCGACGTTCTATGATTGCGCTGCCTTCGAGAGAGACACCAGCAAACAAGCCCTTGGTCTTGCTGTAGGCAAAGATACCCGCAACGGACTTGAGTGAGGCTGCACCAGCTGCTTCGGCATTGCGTCCGACCGGGCCGGCGGCGATAGAGACGTTGCCTCCCAGAGTGAGGGAACCAACTTGGGCAAAGGTGCGCACCGCAGCGGCATCATTGAGGATGAAAACAAAGTCCGTAAGCTCGAAGCCGATCTGTCCGCCAAAACCTCCGCCTACTGTGCCAATAGCTGATGGGGCCGACCTAACGTATCCGTTAGCCAATTGTTGTGAGGGACTGGGCGATGACTCACTTACCATGACCCATCTGCTAATCTTGCAACCACGACACCAGAGCCGAAACGTCCACTGCCCAAGAAGCCTGCCTTGAAGACAGTCATGATTGCTAGACCCTGTTCAACCATCCCATCAGCCTCAGACCCCACTTTGTATGACCATGTTACAGATGATATGTACCTTCGCATTGGCAAGGATTTGGGGCGGAATGATCTTGTCAGGTCCGAAGGATTGCCGCGGGTCTACGAATGAGGCGAGGATCTTGCCTGTCTTCTTGCACTCGCCTGGTGGTATTTGGTCAGTGTCATGTTCGTATTACGTATGTAGGTGTCGCGACTTACTCCTCATAGACGAGGGCAGAGGGTTATTAATGAGCGGCATCTTGGGCGACAGTAAAATTCGCCTCGAAGAGCAATTGCTACTGCGTTAAAAGGAAAAGTTGAGGATGTGGGAAGATGCTGCAGCAAGGTACATGTATAGGCGATGATGGATGGCGCAGCGCCAAGCGACGACGCAGCTTGCGGCGGAGCTTCCATCACATGCCGATGATGAATTGGGGAAGCCGGAGTTAGGAACGTTGCACAAAGAACAACGGCCTGCCGCTATTCATCCACCTACCTTATACTGTACTCGTAACCCCAGTGTATGTTCAGATAACAAAAGAGTACACAAGACACGCCTTTCCGCTATATATACCTAGTGCCGCAATCAGGGTCCTGCACCCTTCTGAAACACAGTCCGCATCAGATCCGCAACCTCCTGAACAACAGACCTACCACACGGAGGACAGTCTTTCAAAACAATACCGCAAGCATGTCCGATGCCTATACCCGCGAATCGCAAAACAACTCCCGACTAGACGAGCTCTCCGCCAAAGTCTCCGCTCTGCGCGGCGTCACAATCGACATCTACGACAACGCACGGGACCAAGGAATCATCGACAGCAGCAATGAAGTCTTCTCCAACTTCAGCACCTCCTTAAAGGGTTCAGCTGGTCGGTTGACCCGGATGGCGCAGCAAGGAAACAAGGTTGCGATTTTGAAGCTCGCGGGCATCATAAGCGTGGTGGTGATTGTATTGTGGTGGGTTCTGGGATGGCTGTTTGGAGGAAGTGGGAAGGCGTAGAGAGCGGGAGTTGGACGGGGGAAGAGAAGACAGCGATTTGTACAATACGATTATAGCACGGAGTCCGGCGTTTGGGCATGGCTGCAAAGGCATGAGTCTCTGATCATGAGGGCACACGATCCCTTTGGCCGACGAGAAGAGTTGCGTACTACTGTGCTTAAAGGATGGAGCAGCTCATTGGGCCGAATGGGCGATGAAACACACATCAGGACTTATCACGTATTTCTGTATTTTGGCCTACCGAACAGTAGGCCATGTATTCTAAGCGCGACGTGCATTGTCCTAGTCTACAGCTAGCGCCAGCAGTGAACGCTCTAAAGCAACAAGGACATACACGCCTATTCGGTTTCATCCCGTCGTCTTGACGCTGTCTGCAAACACCAGGAATAGTACCAATTCTACTCCCAGACATTGCCAAACAAATCATCACTCCCCCCGAAACCCCCGGTTTTACTTCCCTGTGGCGCCGTAGTGGTAGTGGTTGCGACCGGGCTAGCACTACTCCAGCCGCCAAAGTCATCGTCCTGCGTAACAGTGGGCTCAGGCTTCGCAGGCGCAGCGGTGTTGCTACCCCACCCACCGAAGTCAGACTGCAAGCTGGTGGTAGGTGGAGACTTGTGGGTAGAAGTCTGCACCGCTGGAGCGGGCGCGGGATCAGGCGTGCCCCAGGCGTCGTTTGAGCCCCAAGCATCCATGTTGCTTAACCCGGAGAACGCGCTGCTTGTTTGAGTTGGCGCCGGCTTCGGCTGCGGCGGTTGGATAGGGGTGGAAAGGTTGAACGCTGAGCTGGCGGTGTATGAATACGTGCTTTCCACTGGCTTTGAAGCCGGTTTTGGTGGCGATCTAGGGGTAGGCGAGGTCATGCCGAAGAGGTCGCCCATCGTTGAGGTTGTGGCTGGTGCGGGTGACTTTGCAGGTGTCGAGGAGGTGAAATCGCCGAACGAGTCATCTACATCAAAGCTAGAGGCAATATTCTGCGCGTTGGGTTTGGGAGGTGGTGGTGGACTGGTCTTTGGTACGGGTGCAGGCTTGCTGTCGAAGAAACCTCCACCACTGCCAAACGTTGAGGATGAAACTGAAGGCTGTCGACTTGAAACGGTCGGAGATGTGAGGCTAGAGAAAACTGCTGGTTTCGGAGCCTGCTGTACTTGCGGTGCTGGTGTCGATGTATTTGATGAGAAGTTCAAGCTACTGAAGGCGTCATTAAGGCCGCCGAAAGACGATTGCGAAGGGGATTGGAGAGGAGGCGACGCGAGACCTCCGAATGAGATCGATGCC
This sequence comes from Zalaria obscura, assembly GCA_024184665.2. Taxonomy (NCBI): domain Eukaryota; kingdom Fungi; phylum Ascomycota; class Dothideomycetes; order Dothideales; family Zalariaceae; genus Zalaria; species Zalaria obscura. The sequence goes on along the minus strand of JAMKPW020000005.1, from coordinate 116,651 downwards.
GTTTGAGGTGGAGGAGCAGCTCTAGGCGCAGAAGAGTAGAGAGACAAGATTGACTGCTTGAGATCGGATCTTTGCGGCACACCAGGAGAAGTCAATCCAGAGGCAGCGCTGGATGGTCGTGGTGGGGCTGCAGTCTGTGCGCCGCCAAAGAAATCCAGGCCTAACAGCGAATCGCCTGGCTTGGTCTGCTTGGGCGGCGCAGCAGGTACTTTCTGGGGTGGTTGAGGCCTGGAACCTGCGCCTGGCTCGACAGTGCTGGGGCGAGCAGGTTGCGCCGAGGGTTCGTCACCAAAGAGGTCGATGGTTGGTGCAGGGGCTCTCGCAGCTGTACGGGGAGGCTGACTTGCTGTACCGTTTCGGGTTGAGGACGACCGATCTAGCTGTGCTTTCTCCTTCACGACATTAAGCGGCTATTGCGGTTCAGCGAATGACAGTATTGACAGGAAGCAAGTTTCTTACCACGTCATCATCACCATCAACATCCAGGGTAGCCGGATCAGGCATCGGTCCGTCCATGACCCATCTCTTGGAGTCGTATTTTGTGCGGATGAAGTTCTCGATCTTCCTGCAGCTGTGTCAGAAATGGCAGTTTACCGTTGTATACATCCTTACGCACGTTTCGGACGGGATGTGGCCTGGCGCAAGTTTCGCCTCCCAGTACCTGTATTAGAATAAGCAAATGTAATTCCATGGACCGTCTTTCACTGACTTGTTTGCCCTTGCATTACCCCATCTAAGCATGCTCTGAAGCTGTTCATCTGTCCATGAATCCAAGTCCACTGATTTGACTCGACTAATATGAGTGCCCATTCCTCGGTGGATACCCGAACATCTAACAAACAGTACTGTCAGTATCTGTGATCCTCTTATCTTAACCCTCGTCATCTGGCCACGCACCTAATGCAGATGAAGATGCCTAGGTTCCAACTGGCCCATCTTGGGTCTATTGTCCAGCGTTAGCATTTGACCCTATCCCACACCTTTTCCAGCATATATCCTACGCTTGTTCCTCTTGCAGTCTGCACAGCTTTTGTTACCCTCCAACTTCACCAAGCTCTTCAATGTCGCTGTGTTCTGGGCTGCTCGATCAGCGGCCGGGTTCTGGCGGCGTGACATAGGAGGCGGAGGTAGAGGTTTGGGGGCTTGAAGAAGAGCAACTTCCACGTCAAGCGGGCTGTGATCTCGGTCGCTCGGTTGATGGGTTGCTTCGTAGCAATTAGTGAGTACTGTTTTGGAGTGTGGTCGTCTACAATAACAGCTAATGCGGGACCCTGGAGCCGCGCTCTAGCGGCCTTTGAGCGTCCGAGATCTTGACATCGTCATATCACGTGCCCTTCAATAACTAGATAAGGTATGTACCTGTAGGTATTTGTACATGATAAAGCACACATGCAGACAAGAGAGAATACTCTGTCAAATCTTTATACACTTGTTTGAGGTGTGGAAATGACGTGAAATCGAATGCATATGCAGATGTTGCATTGCTTTTCGCTTTTTCCATGATGCCACCATAACCAAGAGCCAGAACGCCTCGCTTGATACCCTTGAAAGCAAAATAGACCTGCCATGCGATGCCGGGTATCTTTTACCACCTTCCGCCACCATATCCACCACCGCCGTATCCTCCCCTACCGCGCCCTCTGCCTCTGTAACCGCCACCTCCTCCTCCTCCACCGTAGCCCCCTCTGCCACCGTAACCGCCACCACCATATCCGCCATCATCGTAACCGCCTCTCATGCCTCCGCCCATTGTAGACTCATCTCTTACTGGCGGCGGCCTTCCCTTCAACTCCTTCTGTAATTGGTCATAAGTCTTGCGCATCTGCGCATAGCCCAGATGCATCTTGCCGAAGAAGTGGTCTGCCAATCTCCTGTCGTTATCGAGTCTGCTAAGATATGCGCCGCAGACATCGCAGACCTGGAGCTTCTGGTGTCCACTGGGTCCTGACGTATCCGATAGCGCTTTGAGCTCGCGCTCCCGGTCCTCCTTTGTCTGCTTGGCTTGCCTGATCTTGAAGAATTCTGTAACCGCAAGATTGACGCTTCCAAGTTCGCCCAGTACCTTCACTTCGAGTAGGCCGTTCTCGATCGTCCGCGATAAATCGTTGATCTGCTTAAGCTATCCTGCTGTCAGCACTCGGCTGCGCTCAGTCAATTTGAACCGACACTACTCACCAGCGCGTTCGTTTGTCTGATCTCGTCCGGTGTCTTCTCCAGTCTTCGTTGCGCAGTGTCTATTCTGCGGTTGCATTCGTCGATGTACTTCTGCATATCCCTCAAATAGTCGAACTCGAATCCCCACTTCCGCTTCTGTTGCTCGTCTGCCGCTTCGTACTCCGCCTTCAGCGCTTCATTGTGTGTCTTAGGGCACAAACCAAGATCTTGTTTGGTGTTGGTAAACAGGTCGTGAGGACATGTGCCGACAAGGTAGGAGCGGCACACCTTAGGATCTGTGATGCTGAGTTGTGGAGCGCGTGTTCCGGGGCCACTCATTAGCTGCTCGCCCATAAGCTGTTCTGGAAGGGACATGTTAGTCGTGAGCGCTACCGTATTGGACTGACTCTCTGCGTACCCAACAGCTTCCTTTGCTCTGCCGCCATATTGAAGCGTCCCTCTCACTGAAGCGCGCGATCGCAATATCCTTTTACAAGCGCTGTCCTTCAACAAGAAACCCCCGATCTCGGATTTGACAATAAGGGAAGTGTCGGGGACCGGAGTGCTGCTAGAGACAGAGGTCAAGCTATTTCGCGCGTCAAAGTCAATGATTGTCCAAGGCCGGTCGCGCAAATCGCCGCGAAGTGAGTTGGAGCTTCGACTTCTCCAAGTCTTGGCGCAGCCCTCCGCAACATCACCTCCGTGTCCGCTTCCTGAGGTGATGAGTACCTAGGTATTGTCCGCCCGCGCTTCCATGGTACGGCGTGAGCCGTCATGCTTCTCTTCTCCTTCGTACTGTCTCTTACGATCCTTTTGACATCATGGGTTGAGGCTTCAGATTACCACGAGCAGTTACTGCTCCGTCCGCTCCCTCAGTCAGCGCTCCTGGCCGCTTTCAACTTCCGCAGCAACACGACTGCTACCGCATTCGAAGAGCAGAACTTTAGATATTTCCCAAGATCTCTCGGGCAGATCCTGCAGCATACACATACGAAAGAGCTGCATCTGAGATTTGCTCTGGGACGGTGGGACGCAGAGGCGTGGGGAGCAAGACCCCGTGGTGGACACAGAGAAGGCGGGACTGGCGTGGAGCTATGGGCGTGGATAGATGCAGCGACCGATGAGGAGTATGATTGAACAGAGTAGTGGCACAAGCAATGCAGAGTCTGACCATAGTATAGGGCAAACGCAAGATGGTTGACACTTACGAACGCCCTCTCCGGCCTGTTCTGCGCCTCGATGAATTTCATAGACTCGACCAAGACTATACGCCCAGTCTCCACGTTCCAGCAAGAAGGGGACCATTCCAGAACATCTCCTGAGAACCTGCATTTGCTGCATGGTGCTTTGCCTCATGAGGTAGTTTGCACGGAGAACCTGACTCCCTTCTTGAAACTCCTGCCTTGCAAGGGCAAGGCTGGCATCTCCAGCTTGCTTGATGGTCACAAGCTCTTCGACGCTTCATGGCAAACGATGGCCATCGACGTGCGCCCTGTGTGCCCAGCCGACGGCAGCGAATGTCTTCTGGAGATCGATCAGACGGTCGACATGGTCCTCGATATCGAGCGATCTATGAGACCCTCCCGTATGTCTAATGAATGGCGCGAATCTTATGGCCGCTAACACAAGCCAGATGATCCGATCCCAAGGCCGCTACCAATTGAAAATATCAAGTGCAACACCTCGAAGCCGTACAACGGCCCGGACACTTGCTTCCCAGAAGACCAAACGGGCGTCCTGCCAGCCTGGAGCTTGAAGGAGGTCTACGGCCGGCCAATCCGCGGTTCCTGCCCTCTCACAGATGACTCGGCTCCAACGGTCATCCTTGAGGTCCCAGAAGGCCGTGATGTGCGAGGCGAAAGTGCAGAGAGCTTCACACAGAGCAGGGAAGGCAACCTACGCCTCTACCAGCTCCCTAAAAACGCCGATTTTGACCTAACTCTCCGCGAGCAATCCCTCGACTCCTCTCTTTCATTAGAGCAACCTCCTGTCTACGCTTCACGGACCTTCACTGGTCAAGGCCAAGAGCGCGGCGGCATGTTGGCCGTCTTGACCAACCCGTCTCCCTCTACTGCCGTCTCAGTCATATATCTCGAATCTTTACCGTGGTTCATGAAGCCTTACCTCCATACCCTTCAAGCCTCTATCTCCGGTAGCGACCCCAACGTCGCTATGAATCCCCTCGACTCCGTGTTCTACCGACCCTCCATCGACCGACAACGGGGCACGCATCTCGAGCTCGCCCTCACAATCCCTGCCGCCAGCACCGTAACGCTAACCTACGCCTTTGAGAAGGCAATCCTCCGGTATACAGAGTATCCACCGGACGCAAACCGAGGTTTCGACGTCGCTCCAGCCATCATCCGTGTCCTCCCCTTCCCTTCCACTTCCAACTCCACATCCTTGCCGCCCCAGAGTTACCAGGAGGGATCAACATACCTCCGTACAACAAGCTTATTACTACCTCTCCCGACGCCAGACTTCAGCATGCCGTACAATGTGATTATCCTCACGAGTACGGTGATCGCGATGGGCTTCGGCAGCGTGTTTAATCTGCTCGTTCGCCGGTTCGTGGGCGCAGATGAGGTTGAAGGACCCGGCCTTGCGGGGCTTAAAGCAAGGGTCAAGGGGCGGATTCAGGCACTTCTGGCACGCTTTGGCGGAGGCGGAGAGAAAAAGCACCAATAGACTTTGTAGCTTATGTCGACCGAAATATTGATATGATTGTTGAAAACACGTTCCGATCTTAGTTTGGGAAATGTGGCTTTGCGAGCCTTCATTATGCACCATAGGTGATGGCCGAACAGAGATACGAGATAATACGGGCGCCGAATGCGGCACCATGGCTCCACGAGAACCGTCCCAAGCCCAGACCTTAACCGGACCAAACCCAACCTCATACTCCGTTTGCCTAATCCCTTACACATTGGGTGCCGACCCCACGACATGAATCCCCCAGCCTGTCATTCCTGCATCCCACAGTACCATCACAGGACGCCACTGCTCTACGCAGCATCCTGGCCAAACCGCCAACCGCCTTCCTTGACCACCCTCGCTCTAGCCTCCCTATCCCTCCTCTTCTCCTCCTGCGTAACCGCATCTCCCGTCTCCACCCATCTGGCACTACTGCCACGATCTCTGAACCGTTTCCTCTCCTTCCCACCCTTGAACACCTCATCCATCTGCAACGGCGCAATGGGCCCGAACACACTTTCCGGATCCACCAGTTGCTGCTGCGTGAGCAGGTCTCTGAGCGCTGGTGAAGCGACCCAGGAGGGCGCGCGGAACCCGCCTGTTGCCTCGTCGTCGGAGTCGTCCGAGTCTTCGGAGTCGGTTTGGATCTCGGGCAGCGCGATGTTCTCGCCGTTCTGGTAGGCTGGCGAGGATTTGGCGGATTTCGGCACTGCGGCGGGGCGGCCAGGGGTTTTGAAGGCTGAGGGTTGCGAGGCCGAGGCGCTCGAGTAGTGAGATGCAGGCGGGTTGGCGTTTTCTGCAAATGGAATGCGTGCGGTAGAGAGCTTGAGCATGTCGTTCGGGTGTGTTGGTGGGGCTTTTGAGGCGTGTTGGAGTTGGTGTTGCGCGGTGACAGTCGCCTTGTACATGCTCTGGGCATGATGCGCTGCGGGCGGGGGTGCGTGCATGTAGCCATTGGGCAGTCGGTTCATGGTCTCCTGGTTGGTGGTCAGTCCTGATGCTTGCTGCTAGAATCATGGCAATGTAAACGATACGTACCTTCCGCATATTAGACGGTCTCTTTGGAGGTGCCATGACCGAGTGTCTCTGAACAGGCTCCGCCTTATCCTCGTCCAGAGTTTTCCTACGCTTCGCATCCTGCTGTTGGTAAGACGGCGGGCCACGCTGCAGAATGGGCCTCTGTTGGGACTCTTCATCCACTTCAACCTGTAGCGCTCGCTTTGGGGGCGGAGCTCTGTTGACCGGAGGCTGCAGTCTGCTGTTTTCTGGGATGGTAGTAGACTTTCCAAGTTGTCTGAGTGTCCCGCCCACGTCACCGCGTGGAGGAGGGGCAGAAGCCTGCGCCTTCTCCCTCTCCATAGCTGCAGCTAAGTCTGCAGCAGCCTTGGCTTTCTGGGCTGCCGCTGCTTGCTGCCGTTGCTGTTCCATTCGTCTCTGTTCAGCTTGGCGCTGTGCCGCAGCTCTTGCCTCCTGAATACGTTGCTGTTCTGCAGCTCTTCGCTCCTCTTCGGCTCGTCTCTCCTCTTCAGCCTTCGCAGCACGCTTGCGGTCAAGCTCACGCTTCTGCTCCGCCTTGCGTTGCGCAGCCTTTTCCTCCTGCTCCTTCTTCTTTGCAGCGGCCTCGAGTGCCCTGACACGGGCATTTGAGGTTGCGCCAGCAGCTCTAGTGGATGGAACAGCACTACCTGCTCGGCTTGTCGCCCCAGCTCGCGAAGGAGGCGGAGTTGGCTCGCTGATGGCAGTAGCGGGTGGTTGTGCGGATCCAAGTCTCTGAGATTGCGAAGCGACACGTATGGAAACAGGCACAGGCTTCGCACGTGGGATAGCCTCCCTAGTTGGTCGGACAAGCCTGCCAGCAGGCGCCCTCAGCTTGCCAGCCGGTAGCATGCTTTTAGGTGGTGGAGGTGGTGGCATTTCTTCCGACGAGGTCTGCTCCTCAGCAGTCGTTGGTCGAGATGACGATTGGCTGGCGGTCTCTTGCCGCTGCCCTTCAAGGCGTGCAGCTTGTGTGCGCTCAGCCTTTTCTCTCTCCAGCTTCTGCTCTAGCGCCCTTTGCTGCTCCCTTTGCCGAGCCTTCTCCAGTTGATCCATAGCGCGCTCCTTCTCCTTTGTTTCTTTGTCTTTCCGCTTGTCACTCTCGGTGGAACTACGAGTCTTCCTCGGCTCTGGCTTTACTGGACTCGTTGGCCTGGACATCGATTGCTCTGCCTTTTTGAGGTCTGGATATAGCCCGCCCGGCATCTTCGACATGTCTGTTTCGATGTCGATGTTGTTCTCACGCTGCGGAGACTGCTCCACCGCCTGAGGCTGAGCATCGACCTTCGCCTGCGCACTGGTGGTTGCACTGCTAGCGAACATTTTCTTTGCAGAGCTGAGGACAGAATAGAGCTTTGACTTCGATGCACTCAAAGGTCCATCCTGGAAACGCTGTCTATTTGGTGAAGCGACTGGCGTCGTTGTACCCTTGTCGCCGTGATCGTACTTCAAATTTGGGTTCGATACTGAGAAAGCTTTCTTGTGAAGCGATTGAGCTGCCATTGCTGCTTTAGCTGGCGAAGCAATATTGGTCTCTGAAGCGGACTTGTGGTGACCAAGTCCTGGTCGGCTCGGTGATGTATGCCTTTCTGGAGAGTGAGGCTGAGATACCGCCGGAGCAGCAGATTGTGTTTCTGCGGACACTGCTGGCTGGGAGGTGCGGCTGATGGGGGCAATCCAGTCATCATCATCGTCCTCTTGCGCTGGCGCGGCCACCATCGCCTCAGGTCTCGGAAGACTGGGATAGGCTGGCTGAGCATTTGCCAGAGACAGAGGAATCGATTTGGAAGGCCTTGGCTCCTTTGACTGGCCAAGCATATTGATGCGCTCGTGAAGCCGCTGGGTAGACGTCTTGTTGTGAGCGTCATTTTGTATCTGTTCATGTGTTTCGCCGTCTTCTGCACCATCCTCATCCTCGCTCTCATCCTGTCGTTGGCTGGCACCCAAGCTCTTGCCACCAAGAGATCTGCCAAACACGCTGCTTCTCTGACCAATACTGCGTTTTGCGGTCAAAGGTTCCCTGGCAGGTAGTGATGCGAAAGTCAAACTGCTCTTCCTTAGCAATGGCTTTTCTGGGCTATAAGCATCAGAAGGTGACTGAGGAACAGCGTCATCGAGCTCCTCGTCCATCTCTTCTGCGCCTCTATCTTCGTCTTCCGCAACGGTCCAGTTTGGCTCTTCCTTTTCTTCTACCTCTTCCTCAAGCTTATCAGAAGCGTTTGCGGTCTCCAACTGTTGCAGCATCTCATCGTCCGGAATAGTCGCTGCGTCGTCTTCGGCTACATCTGGCTGAGGATGTTGCTGATCCTCTATGCCTTCATTGGCTGACACAAAAGACTGCTCTGCCGTACGGCCTGCCACACTGTCCTTAGTGGCAAATCCAGCCGGCGGTGCGTTCTCATCCATGTCCTCGTCCACGTCCGCGTCCGTATCCGCCTCCTGATGTTGATGTTGCGCACGCTCAAACGCTGCTTGTTGTGAATCCACATCCATCTCATCCTCGGTCATGCCATGGTATCCGGAGTCTGTATTGCCCTTCGCAACGCGCTCCGGACTCCTGCGCCCGGGACTCTGCGTCCTTTGTTGTTGTGGCTGTGGATCTTCTGCAACCTGAAACTGTGCGACCTTGTCGTAAAAGGAAGTCTTGGGCGCAGGGCTCTGGAATGCTTGAGGATTAGGTGCAAATAGGTCTGTGAGTGGCTGAGACACTGTCAGTATAAGTGGCTCAATGGTGGAGCTGGGATGTTTTACTGCGCGAGCTGCCAGCGCATCCCCTTTGCGCGCTGTCCTGGGTGTCTTGCCTCGTAGCTTGCCGGGAGTCTTGAACACATCGGCAAAGTTCCTGTAGAATTATTAGCGAAATGATACAGGTCTTCGCTACATTATACGATACTCACATCTGCCCTTTGCTGAATATGTCGGCCATGTGTTCATTCAGCCATTCCAACTCGTTCCTAGCAGAGAAGCTGAACTCCTCCAATTCTTGCTCAATGAACTGAGCAGCTTGTTCTCTCTCGTTCTGTATCCATTGCGCAGAGCCAACTGGCACCTGCATTTTCGATCTTGCCGCCATGTTTACGGATGATGATTATTCGGGACCGCGTCCAAGACTGGTATGTTGCCTTTCCAATGTCGCAAAAGTCGCTAATGCAAGATAAACATATTCAAAGCCAGTAGCAGCAAGACGTTAGCAAATTCGATTTCGTCGTGGGTTGTCAGAGTCGTCCGAGACGTCGTGAGTCTCGCGTTTCCGCGTTGTTGATTGCGAGCTCCGCAGTGTTTTGGCTGATGGCTTAACATGGCCCAAGCGTTGGCTGCGTCAAAGCATCAACCCGCGGAAGGCACGTCCGCACGTGATCGGATCTACCGCGATGTCGGATTCGGATAGCCGACTTGCTTCACTTCTCCGCATCAAACACCGGAGGTGACGATCCAGCGCATTGTATTCCCGGCTGTACATAAAGTCGTGGTTAGCCATACTAGCAACGGGATATCTTATAGTTTCTACCTAGTAACCTTTTCGCTGCACACGTTCTGTACACCATGTCTAGACGATTATCTGCCCAACTTCGTTCCTTTCTTATCCAACGTCCATCTACAACACGTCCTGTATTATGTACTTCAAGGGTACTGGTATCAAGCCAGCGTAGCTTTTCGGTATCGAGGGCACAGCGCCTGATGGAGACTTCGGGCTTCACAGATGAGCAATTGACCGTCCGAGAGGCTATATCCAAGATCTGCTCTAATTTTCCTGATGTATTACCAACCACGTATCGGCCCCTCTGAGATGTCGTTGACCTCTTCCAGGAATACTGGCTTGAACATGATCAACAAGAAAAGTATCCTCATGAACTGCATGCTGCGCTTGCCAAAGATGGATGGATAGGCATTGCTCTGCCGGAGGAGCTGGGAGGGGCTGGCCTAGGTATATCTGAGGCAACCATGATGCTACAAACTATTTCCGAGTACGTCAATAGGGCATAAGCCACTAAAAGCAAAGCACTTGTTGCCACGCTCTCCATCGTCCTACTCTGACGACCTGTTTAGGAGTGGCGCAGGTATGGCTGGAGCGCAATCAATTCATGCCAACGTCTATGCTACACAGGTAGGGTTTCATGCTGACATGTACTATTCAAGGCTAAGACAGCAAAGCCAGTGGCGAAGTTCGGTACCAAGAAGCAACTACAGAGAATGTTGCCTCGACTGATCAGTGGCGAAGCGCGTGCCTGTTTCGGAGTGTAAGACCAGACAATTACTTCACCTTCGTTCTTATACTAATTTTCAAAGCACCGAGCCTAACACAGGTCTGGAGACACTCAAACTTAGAACAATCGCTAAGAAGGATGGAGACTCGTATAGCATCTCTGGCCAGAAAATGTGAGGAAACAAACTGTCTTTCACAGTACGTGGACTAATCGCCGTAGATGGATATCTTCCGCACAAGTAGCAACGAAGATGATCTTACTCGCCCGCACAACCCCACCTGAAGAAGTCAAAAAGCCGTCAGAAGGTCTTTCATTGTTCTTCATTGATTTTGATAAGTCACAGCCTGGCCTGGAACTCAAACGTATCAAGAAGATGGGTGGTCGGGCTGTTGATGCAAATGAAGTCTTCTTCGACAATTACAGAATTTCTGCGGATAGTCTGATTGGCTCCGAAGGGCAAGGCTTCAAGATCGTCAGTTGTCTCGACAAGCCAGTGGCTTTACTCACCAAAAGAGAAAACTGACAGTTGCAGGTCCTGCACGGTATGAACGCAGAGCGCTGTCTCCTTGCTGGCGAAGCACTTGGGCTCGGCTATGCAGCGCTGAAGCGGTACGTTCGAGACATTGAATTTGGTTCCGTCTTTTGTGTAGATACTGATCTCACCAGGGCCTCCGCCTACGCCAAAGACCGCATAGTCTTCGGCCGCCCTATTGGACAAAACCAAGCCATTCAACATCCCCTAGCCGAAGCCTACATGCACCTTGAAGCCGCAAAACTAGCCACATACCACGCCGCCCGCCTTTATGACCAATCAACCCATGACCCCAATATTACACAGCATGCAGTTGGCGTTGCCTGCAATAGCGCTAAGTACCTCGCTGCGGAGGCAGCGTTCAAGGCGTGTGAGCGCTCCGTGTTGAGCATGGGTGGCATGGGCTATGCGGCTGAGTATCATGTTGAGAGGTATCTGAGGGAGTGCTTTGTGCCACGAATCGCCCCCGTGAGTAGGGAGATGATTATGAACTTTGTTGGAGAGAAGGTGCTCGGTCTTCCAAGGAGCTACTGATCACTTTATGGTAGCTCGGATTGGAAAGTGGACCGCACCATGCACCTTGAGTGTTATGGGCTTACCAGGGGTTTACTCATGATGGGTTCTTCTCTTGCACCACATGTTAGTTGAAATTACGGCGGAAGACTAAGTAGACATTGGAGGAAACCTTTATAGCAGCAGTAGTCGAGAAAGCGGCGCATATAAGGTATGTACCCTACCTTAGTTCAGACCATACCTCGTTCTGCCAGCCGAACTTACTGGCGGCACTATCCCGGTCGTGTAAAACTATGCTTATGGAAAAAGCATTTTCTGCACTTGGCTTATATATCTGGAAAACTCGTGAATGTCTTGAGCAAAGTTCGCAGTATTTACCTATACATGTATACATAGATTGATTGTATGAAAAAAGGGTCGTCGGTAACTGAAATGCACCGACGGAACGTGGGGTCGGGTTTCCAGCTTGTGACGTGGTGTCGGCGTGCGTTTCACGTTGATGCTGTGAGCTTCGATGCCCCACCAACTGTTACACCAAATACCTCACTACTTTCTACAGACTTCTACACCGACTTCTAGTACGAGTCGACAATTGATCTCACATACCACATCATCTTAATCTACGATATCCACCATGGTCGACCGATCCAACAAGCCGTCTGCGCTCCACCCTTCGGGAACCGGCCCATCACCGACTGTTTATTCGGATGGCAAGAAGGTCACCGCAACCCTGCCAACCGGCGACTCTGTCGAGGTGATGCTTTATGGCGCTACCGTTACATCATGGAAGAGCAATGGCAAGGAGCACATGTGGTTGAGCGAGAAGGCTATTCTGGATGGAAGCAAAGCAATCAGAGGAGGCATACCCGTCGTCTTTCCCGTAAGTCCTACACGTTTACGTGTTCTGGGAGATTTAGCAACCTGTGGCTATTTGAGCTGGCCCGGTGGCAACAGTCAAAACCCATGGGTATATCACGCCATGATAATATGCGGGTGCGGCAGTCCGAATCCGCCATCGCAGCAGCCTTAAGCGCGGGACTGCCCGCCTTCCAATTCTTTGCGACTCCCGTCGTGGAGACACGATGGGAACAGCGGCTGATCAGGTCTTCCACAGGTTTTCGGCCCACCCCCAAAGAACCACGCAACCTCCTCCCTCCCTCAGCACGGCTTCGCTCGCATTTCGCACTGGGAGTACCTTGGCAAGTCCTCTTCTGAGTCCGGCCTATTGGCTAAGGGCGGCGACGATGCTGTCAGGCTGGACTTTGGCCTCACCCCTGCGAACCTTAGCGATGAGATGAAGAAGGCCTGGCCGTATGACTTTAGTCTGCAGTACAGCGTTACCCTGGGCAAGAACGGTCTGCAGACGATGCTCAGCGTCAGGAACGAGGGTGACAAGCCATTCGACTTCCAAATGCTTACGCACACCTACTTCCGTATCCCTGTAAGTGAATACCTTGTAGGAGACAGGTTCCCGATTCCTGACATGACGTTACAGGACGTTTCCAAGATCCAAATCACTGGCCTCGCAGGCACCAAGTACAATGACAAAGTAATGAACGGGAACGAATTCGACACACCATCACCCAACCTTCGCATTGAGGGCCAGACAGACCGCGTCTACAAATCGCTCAAGCAAGACACAACTTCCATCACTGTTGACGGCAGTCCTGCATACGACGTTATCAGAGACAACCTCGCCGATACCGTGATCTGGAATCCCTGGACCGAGGGCGCCCAGGCCATTGGTGACTTCGCCCCAAAGGACGGCTGGAAGAACATGATTTGTGTGGAAGCTGGCGCCGTGAACGGATGGACTACCCTTGAAGGCCAGGATGGGTTCGAAGCAGGCCAGATCCTTAAAAGCTACCTCTAAAATACCTCAGAGGGCTATGAGTTACGACTGCATGGCATGAAACCGGAGGACAAGGGGCGTCTCCGAACGCCGAGGGGTGACTAAGACAGCATAGAAATGTTACTTGTGGAAAAGCAATCGATTTGACAACTGTGTTTCGCGCAGACAGTGTTCCCGCATCTCCGCCTCGCTTTACTGTACGAATCCGATGTCCGCCACCACCCTGCTCATGGCGCATCGCATGCCACGCCCACATACTGGCAACCTCATGTAGCGTGTCATGTAACAAGACTATGTTAGTATAGTGAGAGGGTCTTACCTAGGTCGTCAGTATCTACAATACATGGATGGACTAGGTACCGTACATGCCCCCGTCATTCTATCGCCGCTAAATGCAGCAAGCGCAAACGAAGATCGGCGCTCGGCTCGGCCCGCGTGCAGTTTCCCCCGACTTTCTAGCTAGCCAATCCATCTTTTTGAGACGACCGCAAATGGATCTGGAAAAAGTCATTGCTGCGCACTTTAGCCAATACTCCGACTCCCAAGACAGCATGCTGAAGCGAAAGCGCTCCGGCTCCGAGTCCGGCAGCGGCAGCGTCTCACCCGAACCCGAGGCGCAACACCGCGAGGAGAAGGTCGAGGAGGAACCGCAGAGCATGCGAGCTATTCGCGCTGAAGCAAAGCTTGTGAATGGGCATAAACTTATTGCGCGAGCGTTTAAAACAGCGAGAGGATTTGAGAGACAGAAGTTGGGCCGGAGGAGAAAGACTGCGCTTGCGGCGAGCAACGCGAAAGATGTCGAGAGAATTGACGCCGAGACCGCTGCCTTGAAGGTGTGTATAAGCCCTGACCAAAACACCGGGAGACTGTGAGCGGGACATGGTGCTGATCAGCAGACGAAGATAGACACTCGACCTTTCCGTCGCCGCTGCAAATTACTTGAACAAGTCACTGCTCAAATTCAAGGCCGTGGCCGAACACCCGGAACTCCCTAGAAAGCTAACAAAGCAACCTGAGTTACCGAAAGATGCGCCGACTGCGAACGTCCTTGCGCGTATCTGCAATTCAAATCCTACGAAAGAGGCACTAGGACCGATCTTGGTGGAGATTCAGAAGGCATTGGGAATCAACGATGTCAAAGAGATTGGCAAGGGCAAGAGGGTTAGGGCGAAAGACCGAGAACAGCCTACGAAACGACAGAAAGTTACTGCGCAGGATAGCGACGATGAAGTCGAGGGTTCTGGGGCAAGCGAGGAGGAAGCGGCACGAGCGAAGGGCAGGTCTCGGCAGCAGCAGATTGACGAAGATATTTCCGAGCATGAAAGCGACGACTACTCTGCCTTTGACGCCCGAATCGCAGGCTCCGAAAGCGAGTCCGAAGACGATTTCGCAGGCTTCTCAGATGACGATGGAGCCGTGGAGAAAGGCCGCCCGAGACAGAGAAACCGCGACATGTCTATAACACCCTCGCCCTCGCCCTCGCCTTCACCATCTCCAGAGCCTGAGCGAGCGGCTAGGAAATCCGTCAAACAGCTCGAGAAACCCAACAAGTCTGCATTCGTACCGTCACTGACGATGGGCGGATACTGGTCGGGCTCTGACTCCGAACCGGAGGATCTGGACGATGTCGCGCCGAAGAAGAACAGGAGAGGCCAGCGTGCGCGTCAGGCGCTGGCGGAGAAAAAGTACGGGAGCAAAGCAAAGCACTTGGCCAACCAAGACAGTGCGAAAAACATAAACCAGGGTTGGGATTCGAAGAGGGGTGCTACTGAAGGCGCCGGATTCAGAGGCAGAGGGAGGGGCGGTTCTAGAGGAGGGAGGGGTGGCAGCTTCGGAGGAGGAAGGGGAGGCAGCTTTGGTCAGGCTGGTCGTGGAGATGCATCTGCAGGCAAGCCTGGAACTCCGTATCGAGCTCAGCAGCCGGAAAAGAAGAAGCATAGGGACGATCAGGGGGCCCTCCATCCTAGCTGGGAGGCGGCGAAGAAGGCGAAGGAGGCCAAGATGGCGACCGCGCCATTCCAGGGGAAGAAAATCACGTTTGATTGAGTGCGATGTTGGGAGATAGAAGGCTGCACTAGTTCCGTGGAGCATTCGAGTGATCCTACGGACACTTTTGGGTCACCAAATAGAAAAGTCTACGGGTGGTATGATACCGGACACTTTCTTGCCGACTATGTCTGCGAAGCGTTTACGTAGGTGACCACTGCTTACATGTACGTCCAGCCTCATCAGGCTGTTTATCAGGCTGTACATGCCAAGCCCTGATATTTTACATCTCCTCTTCGAGGGGTCTCTTCGAGTTGCCGAAAGATCAAGCCAACATGCCAAGAGATTCAGTAGAAGGCTTCTACAGTACCTGGCTGTATTTTGCTAATAGAGCCGGATACCGTGTGTCCGAGCGCAACAAAAACGTGCTTGTAAGAGATTGAAAGAAACGGCTTTGAGATTGTTTATGCGGGGCCGTAGCCGTACCGGCATTCTAGATTCGGGTACTTTATAGCAGGACCCGGAGTTCTGCCTCGACAGAATGAGAGCTGGTCGATGTGAAGATAAATAAAACGAAGATGAGGAAAACGCCGTGCGAAAGATTGCTATAGACGTGGCCGTTATGGCAAGGCAATGCAGGTACAGCGAATATGTGGAGGACTGTCCCGCCGGAGTTAGTGATATTCCCGGGTGAGGAGCACCTGCAGTCTCAACCTCGGGATACCTTCCTTATACCGTGCCTCTTTTGCAGCCCTCAGCTAGACGAGAGAGGCATTGGGGCACGACAGCCGTCTCAATTTCTCGACTCAACGGAATTTGGTGCTGGCGTGACTTACCTTATCTTCGGTGTCCTCAGCCAAGCATAGAAACGAGCCGTAGCCGTGAGTCTCTTCAGCTGAGTAAGAGCGATTCTTCGGGTCGCTTTAAAGATGGGTCCGCAGCGTGCGTTTCTGTCTGCCGAAGGATGGTGCGCGCGTACCCGGACCACAATAAGGGCTTGTAGGTCCACTCTCGCCGGCCCGTACACATTCCAAATGCAACCCTTGAACGCTTTGTGGACCATCCGTTCCCTTTTTCCCTTCACGGAGACTTGCTGAGAAATAGGTTCGCCAAGATGGCGGCTAGATGAATCAGTGCGCCTGTGTTTGATCGTCGTGCATGACTCTGACTGCCGACGCTAAGCCCTATCTGGTATCCAATCTGCATCTCCAGCTGCCTGTGCGCCACCCGCCGCATTTGAGACACCGCATCCGGCGGTGAATACAACATCCCTGTAACTTTAGTGTCGACAATGTCGTACTAGGTGCATGTATCGTGTACGATCATAATGCGTCACGATCCGGATGAACATGAAGGTTCAGCGATACCGCAAGGGGGAGGCCGAATGGCAGTGTTCCAGTACCTTAAGGCTTACCTTATTGACCGTCCGGCCCGTGGAGTGGGATTAAGCTCAAGATTTGCTCCACTCAACGCTTCGACGTCACTATTTTGCGCTCAAGCTGCCAATGGCGCGCTGAATTATTCAGCGCTACACTAGCTCCTAACTCCGAAGGTTACAAGACACCCGTAGCGGTCGTCGTTAAAAACAATTGCTTTCTTGCTTCTCAAACAAGAAGGAACTCGCTTGCCAAATCTCCCGCTGACACTTACATACAGTCAGCAGCTCTTTCCATTCGGTGCCCGCCCCGTGTCGGCACGCGCTCAGGCGCTTTCTCTTGTGTTTATTCTGAACTTCTGATACCCGTTTAAGTATTCCTGCTGGAAAAGCTACCGGCAACATGTGGAACACCAGCGTTCCTGACGACGGCCGCATGCGGTCGGAAAGTCTCAACCAGAACCAATGGCACAACGCTCAATCAGAAAACGCAATGGGAAATTTCAATGAAGCTCGCAGCCCGAGTGATTCTTCGGACGATTACGACCGCGAAGGGACTTGGGGAGAGCGGGATGCAGGCCGGCCGAATGAGGTGATGGCCATGGAGGACTACGAGAATCTACGGAGGCAGCTTACGAACTTGTCGAAATCAAGATCCAAGGATGATGAGAGGTCCCTTGCTCATTCTCTGAGCCGGAGAAGTACAGGCAGACGCGCTTCGCGTCAGGTCACGAGAAGGACCACTCGTCGAGACGAAGAGTCCCAGGTTGGCGATGTCGACGCCGCCCCGCAAGACGGCAGGGACGAGGATGACTTTGAGCTTGACGCTTTCATGAAGGAAGGCCACTTCGAAAAGCGCCACGAGGGCAAGTCTGCGAAGAAGGTCGGTGTAGTCTACAAGAATCTCACCGTCAAGGGTGTTGGATCTTCTGCCACTTTCGTGAAGACGTTACCAGACGCCATCTTGGGAACGTTTGGTCCCGATCTCTACCGCCTTGTTTCAAGATTTGTACCTATTTTGAAATTCAAGAGCGGTCCTACTAGGACTCTGATCAACGATTTCACCGGATGCGTACGCGATGGAGAGATGCTTCTGGTCCTCGGAAAGCCCGGAAGTGGTTGTTCGACGTTTCTCAAGGCCATCGCAAACAACAGAGAATCTTATGCCCAAGTCACCGGCGATGTGAGCTACGGTGGCATTCCTGCCGACAAGCAGAAGAAGATGTACCGTGGTGAGGTCAACTACAACCCTGAAGACGACGTTCACTTCGCTACCCTCAACGTCTGGCAGACTTTCATGTTTGCACTCAAAACCAAGACGAAGAAGAAGGCTATGCAAGATATCCCTGTCATTGCCAATGCTCTGATGAAGATGTTCGGAATCTCACATACCAAATACACTCTTGTCGGTGATGAGTACACTCGTGGAGTGTCTGGTGGTGAGAGGAAACGTGTGTCTATCGCTGAGACACTGGCGTCGAAATCAACTGTCGTATGCTGGGACAACTCTACCCGCGGCCTTGATGCATCTACCGCTTTGGATTACGCAAAGTCTCTCAGAATCATGACTGATATCAGCAACCGGACAACGCTTGTCACTCTTTACCAGGCGGGAGAAGGCATTTACGAGCTCATGGACAAGGTCTTGGTCATTGACGAAGGACGATGCGTATTCCAGGGACCGGCCAAGGAAGCCAGGCAGTACTTCGTTGACCTAGGTTATCACGCTCCGGACCGTCAGACGACTGCAGACTTCCTCACTGCTGTCACAGATCCCATCGAACGCCAATTCAGGGAGGGTTGTGAGGCAAGCACGCCAAAGGGGTCGGTCGCACTCGAGCGGGCTTTCAGAGAGTCACCGTTCTACACCCGCCTCCTCCAGGATATCGAGACGTACGAGCAACACCTCGAGCAGACTAACCACAGTGATGCCAAGCAGTTCGAGGAGGCCGTTCAGGAAGGAAAGTCGAAGCTTGTCCGCAAGAAGTCACCTTACACAGTCAGCTTCGTTCGACAAGTGATGGCTTGCACACAACGCGAGTTCTGGCTGCTTTTCGGTGATTCCACTACTCTCTGGACGAAAGTCTTCATTATCATCTCTAACGGTCTCATCGTCGGATCTCTCTTCTATGGACAGCCCATGAACACTGAGGGTGCTTTCTCTCGAGGTGGTTCGCTGTTCTTCTCAATTCTGTTCCTTGGATGGCTTCAACTCACTGAGCTTATGAAGGCTGTCAGTGGCCGTAGCGTCGTGGCTCGGCATAAGGATTACGCTTTCTATCGCCCTTCTGCCGTGTCCGCTGCTCGGGTTGTTGCCGACTTCCCCGTCATCCTGGTCCAGGTTTGTATCTTCGCCGTCATCATGTACTTCATGACCAATTTGGACGTCGATGTTTCAAAGTTCTGGATCTTCTTCCTTTTCATCTATGTCAACACGATTACTATTACTGCACTCTACCGCATGTTTGCAGCACTCAGCCCTACCATCGATGATGCAGTGCGTTTCTCTGGTATATCGCTCAATCTGCTGATCATCTACACTGGATATGTTATTCCTAAGACCCAGCTTTTGGACAAATATATCTGGTTCGGATGGCTCTATTACCTCAACCCAATCGCATATTCTTTCGAGGCGGTTCTGACAAACGAGTTCTCTGGCCGTACCATGGAGTGCGCGTCCGAGCAGCTTGTCCCACAAGGGCCTGATATTGATCCTGCCTTCCAAGGTTGCGCCCTGAGTGGTGCTGGAGTCAGCCAGACTACTGTTAGTGGTACCGCCTATCTGCAAACAACCTACAACTACACCCGCAGCCATCTCTGGAGAAACTTTGGAGTTGTCATCGCTTACACTGTGCTCTACCTTTTGGTCACAATTGCCGCGACAGAGTTGTTCTCCTTCACCAACGAGGGTGGTGGCGCTCTGATCTTCAAGAAGTCAAAGAAGGCCAAGAAACAAGTCAAGGAGGCACCAGCTGGTGATGAAGAGAAGGCTGTCTCCGGTTCCGACAGCTCCGACTCCAGCGCTACCATCGCTGCCGACGGCACTACTGGCGAGCACGAGCAGGAGGAAGCACTCAAGGGTCTTTCCAACAGCGAAAGCATCTTCACCTGGCAGAATGTGGAATACACTGTTCCGTACCAGGGCGGCGAGCGCAAGCTTCTGAACGGCGTCAACGGATACGCTAAGCCCGGTGTCATGGTTGCCCTGATGGGTGCTTCTGGTGCAGGCAAGACTACTCTTCTCAATACCCTCGCTCAGAGACAGCGCATGGGTGTCGTGAGTGGTGATATGCTCGTGGACGGACAACCATTGGGCCGTTCTTTCCAGCGCGGCACCGGTTTCTGCGAGCAGATGGACCTCCACGATCAAACTGCGACCATCAGAGAAGCGCTCGAGTTCTCCGCCATTCTTCGCCAGGAAGCTTCCGTTCCCCGCGCGGAGAAGATTGCCTACGTCGACAAGATCATTGACCTGCTTGAGTTGAACGAGATGCAAGACGCTGTTATCATGTCGCTTGGCGTTGAGCAACGCAAACGTTTGACAATCGGTGTCGAGCTTGCGGCCAAGCCGTCTCTGCTCCTGTTCTTGGACGAACCGACTTCTGGACTCGACTCACAGTCCGCCTACAGCATTGTTCGCTTCCTAAAGAAGCTTTCTGCTGCCGGTCAAGCCATCGTCTGTACTATCCATCAGCCGTCTTCCCAACTCATTCAGCAGTTCGACATGATTCTTGCGCTCAACCCAGGCGGAAACTGTTTCTACTTCGGCCCTGTTGGTGAAAACGGAAAAGATGTGGTGAAATACTTCAGCGACAGAGGAGTCACCTGCCCGCCTCAGAAGAACGTAGCCGAATTCATCCTCGAGACTGCTGCGAAGAGTCAGCGCCGCGCGGATGGCACCAAGATCGACTGGAATCAGGAGTGGCGCGACAGCGAACAAGCGCAGGACGTCCTTCAGCAAATCGAAGGTCTCAAGCGTACCAGGAGCCAGGCCGTCCACGATCAAAACAAAGAAGAAGGAACTGAATTCGCTGCCTCAACCTGGCTGCAGACCACTATGCTCACCAAGCGCACGTTCATTCAGTACTGGAGGGACCCATCCTACCTTTACGGCAAGCTTTTCGTTTCGGTCATCGTCGGTATCTTCAACGGTTTCACTTTCTACATGCTCGGCAACTCGATCCAGGACATGCAAAACCGCATGTTCACGGCCTTCCTGATCCTTACCATTCCACCAACCGTCGTCAACGCTGTGGTACCCAAGTTCTACATGAATATGGCACTGTGGCAAGCTCGCGAGCTGCCATCTCGTATCTATGGCTGGGTTGCTTTCTGCACTGCGCAAGTGGTCGCCGAAATCCCAATCGCCATCGTCTCGGCAGTCGTCTACTGGCTGCTCTGGTACTGGCCGACGGGGCTGCCAACAGACAGCTCCACCGCCGGCTACGTCTTCCTAATGACGATGCTATTCTTCTTCTTCCAGGCGTCCTGGGGCCAATGGATCTGCGCCTTCGCCCCCAGCTTCACCGTCATCTCCAACGTCCTGCCCTTCTTCTTCGTCATGTTCTCCCTCTTCAACGGCGTCGTCCGCCCCTACTCCATGCTGCCCGTCTTCTGGAAGTACTGGATGTACTACGTCAACCCGTCCACCTACTGGATCGGCGGCGTCCTCGCCGCCACCCTCCACGACATCCCCGTCGAATGCGAGCCCAGCGAGACCGCCCAGTTCAACGTCCCACCGGGCCAGACCTGCCGCTCCTACGCCGGCGCCTTCGCCACACAGGCAGGCGGCTACCTCCTGAACCCCGACGCTACGGCAGGCTGCATGTACTGCCCGTACAGCGTCGGCGACCAGTACCTGTCGACGCTCAACATCAAGGCCGACGATAAGTGGAGGTGGTTCGGCGTCTTCTTGGCTTTCTGCATCAGTAATTGGGCGCTGGTTTACTTCTTCATCTACACCGTCCGCATTCGTGGTTGGTCGTTTGGCTTTGGCTTTGTTTTCGGCACGCTTGGGAAGGCTGTTAAGAAGGTTAAGAGTTTGTTTAAGAGGAAGCCGAAGGAGCAGCAGTAGGGGGGTTCCTAATTGGCTGGGTTTTTTATCCCTTTTGGTTCAAAATTTCGGTGGTTTGCATCTTAGCTAGGCGTTGAGGAGCCGGGTTGACAAACTGAGTGCT
This sequence comes from Zalaria obscura, assembly GCA_024184665.2. Classification (NCBI taxonomy): domain Eukaryota; kingdom Fungi; phylum Ascomycota; class Dothideomycetes; order Dothideales; family Zalariaceae; genus Zalaria; species Zalaria obscura. The sequence goes on along the minus strand of JAMKPW020000005.1, from coordinate 95,128 downwards.
CAAGAAAGCGCGATATGTTCAACATGTTCACTATATAAGTAATCTTGTTTACAATGAATTACATCAAGGATAACGAACTTCACTTTCGCAAATTGTGTTGACGGTGAGAACTAGCAAGCTCGTGTGTTGATGGAACGGGAAGGCCACATCCACACAAGTGCTTGTTCAGGTGGTGATACAAGATTATGTTCTAGATAGCACAGCAAATGGAAAGGAGGGGATTGTCGAATTCTGACACCCAAGTATGTAATCAACTATCTCCACGCGATTGACAGACCATACTGAAACCGGCACCTGTTCCCCCATCTTTACCGTAGCTAACACAGTGGAATTTCCCCCCAAGCCTCTCAGTCCCACTGCCGAGTCAACTCCTTCACGTCCTGTCAATAAACACCTTCAGTCCATAGCCCGGTCGACGGAAAGCGTTCAATCAAGGCATACAAGTGTGATTCTTGTGTCCTTCAGTTCCTCAAACAGCCAGCAAAGCCAGCTGCTGCTGCGCTTGAACCAGATTCGCGCGCTCCTTCTTCAGCTGTGCGCGCTTCCGCTCTCTGTCCGGATTCTCGGCCAGCAGGCGGCTGCAGTGCTCATGTGCTATGTCTACGTCAGCTTTGTCATTCTCACATGCAGTTTGATCTTTGTCTTCCGAAGTGACGTGAAGCAAAACAGGACAAGGACTCACCATTCTCAGCCCCGATCTCGAGCCCGATCTGCAGCTGCTTGTGCACGCGATGGCGGCAGTGGTCCGCGATGTCGACGCGCACGCGGTGTACGATGTTGTCTAGAAAACGTGCTGAGGCGACGGCGTAGTAGCCGCGGACGCGCGACATGACTTCGACCTCTGTCTGGAAGGGGTCGGCGCCGGGTTCGAGACGGAGTTTCTGGTCCTGAGCTTTTTTCTTTAGCTCCGCTTGATTGAGAGGGTCCTTGTCCGGGTCGGCCTCCTTGAAGTGCTCTTTGATGCGCGCGAGATAGCGGCCTGCCATGAGATCTTTCAGCTCCCTTTGCTGGTACTCATCGATGGCATCGCTGAGGGTGAAGACCATCTCGCTCTCGAGACGGAACATGCTGGCTCCGTGAGCCATTTGCTCATGCTTGAATGTGGCGGCGACATCGCTAACGATTTTGGTGCATTCTCTGTAGAACTCCGTTTCTTGCCATTGGGTACAAGTGCGGGTCAGCTGGCTTTGTAGCTTAGCGTTCAGAACGGTAGAGACGCCGTCCAGGTATACTTTCATGACGGCACTCCAGCCTCCGATCGCGCAACGACGCAAGTAGTCCACTGCACGAGGGTCGACCTCCTTTGGGATGTTGGATCTTGAGCGTCGCTCTAGGGTACGCTTGATACCCGCTAAGGTGAATTGTTCGCGGCTTGGTGTGCCGTGAGCTCCGTTGGTGACCGCTCCGCGGCGCTGTGGTGTATTGAATTGACGCATTGCAAGCGGACTGTTTGCCCTCGATAGAGAAATTGAGTCCTCAAGCTTTCTCTTTTTGGAAGAGAAGGTCTTGGAAGGTGTCTCAATTTCGTCACCTGAGCTGAGTTCAACGATTTCACTCTCTGGATCGCGCTTAATGAAAGTGCTAGATGGGGTGCTCGGCTTATGCGTCTTTGGAGAAGCAGTGAGCAGGCCTGGACGTAGACTCTTGAGTTGCAACTTGAACGTCTCTTCAAGGCGCCGCAACTCATCAGAGAAGTCGTAACCATCGTCATCATCACTGTCCGGGCTGTGCTTGACGTGCGTGGCGAAGTTATTGAGCGCTTCAATGATGCGACCGTAGGCGTTGTTTGGCGGTTCGGGATATTGACTGAGTTCAGCTTCGACTGCCCGAATCCGCGCAGCCAGCTGCACCTCGATGGTGGGCAAGCTCTGCTGGATCTGTCGCGTGAGTTTCTGCGACAATGCGGCCTGTAGCTGCCGGGTACCAAAGCGCTCTTCGAAAAGAGAGAATGTAGTAGTCCAGGGCTCCCTAGAGAAGTAATTGTTCTCCGCCTGCCGAGCTTGGTCATGGGTCATACCAACATCGAGCTGGTTCTGGGATGGCTGCTTGGTAACGAAGTAGCCGTGGCCTACAGCGAAAGTTCCACCGGCCAAGACAGAGTACCACGCACTGAGAGGATCTCCAGTAGGGAGGCGGTCCGGCTTGGTAAGTACGCCGATACATCGGTCTACAGCACCAGGAATCTTCCGGACGAGAGATGACGCAGTCGAATTAGCTAGGTCGCCCTCCATCGAGCACGCCAAGAGTATGAGAGATGACTGGTTCCTCACGTACTCGCGCGCCATATTCTTGACAACTTTAACAAGCCAGGGCTTGTTGACGTCTTCTGTCTGATTGATCACTCCAGGTAGGTCGAAGAATGAGAGGCTGGCAAGGCCGGGACCGGCAATGTCGAGACGAATTACGTTGGGAGAAAACTCGACCTTTATAGGGAGGTTGTCCAGGACGGTAGCCTGGAGGTACTTGACCGGGTTATCACCCGGGTTCAGTGTCGCTAGTTGAGCACGTCGAAGCAGGTGGTCCAGGTGATCTTGCGTGTGGGTTTCGGCGAAGACCATGGTGTGCGGGAGACTGTCCTCCACCCAAGGTCCATATGGCCCAGTATCATTGTCATCAATTCCGATCGCCTCATAAAAGGAATATTTCTTAACCAGGGTGATGGTACAGTGCCATGGCGCATCTGTACTTGGAGCGGTGATGATTTGGAGTGGGCACCTCGTACATGTACCACTGCTGCGAGGGACCTTGATGCCACTCAGGGCTTCAATAAGCTAGGAGACAATTAGCAAAGCGCATAAGCAACACACAAGCGAAGGGCTTACGGAGCTCTTCCCAGCGCTCTGATCACCTATGGTGACTGCTTGTGGCAACGAGATATGACTTGTCTCGACACCAAGGTCCCGTAGCTTGTCCACCGTCTTCATGAGCTCTTTGACTGGCTTGCTAAGAACGTCCATCGCGGTATCGGACTGTGCAGACATGTTGTCGTGCAATGGAATATCTGGTGTACCTCCTGCTTCAGGGTAAGCAAAAGCAAGCAGAGAAGGTGAAAGGGTAGAAGTTTTACCGATAGTACTTTCACTTACAGCACCGCTGCTGCCTTGTAAGTCGGCGATCACTTGCGAATCTCCAATACCGCCGTTATGCATGATTGTGTCATCAGGAACTGTATGCCCGGAACTGGGCTGCGGCAGAGGACGTGTGGATGAGCTTGAATTGTTGAGAGCGACATCATCCATCTCGAAGTCGTGTATGGGTTCGGCCTTGACTTTGGCTGTTCTGTCGAGCTTTGGTCTAGCCATGTGCGTTTGGACAAAAAGTGTCCGGAAAGTCTAACGTGGAGGAAGTGTGGGTACAAGAGAAGATGTCGGACAGGAGGAGAAGTAAAAAGAGATCGGTGACCACGGTCAGTCGAAGTGAAAAGCAGTCTAAGCACTTCACCTGAAGTTTTTGTGTATGTCAAGACAGAGTGAGAGCGATGCACACACTTAGGGCTACGGACCTACAAGAGCTCCTTTTATACCCTAGAGATTGGGTGCAAACGGAAGCTAAACACAGTCGTTGAGCGTGAATAATCCCGTCCTTGCCGATGATGCCAGGTTGGAGAGCACGTTCAGAGACATCGTTCCCGATGAACGCAGAAGGAACATGCGTGCATTGCAATGGCTCACCCGTGTCCGGCTGTTAGTCTTCACACTTCACTAAATGTAGTACAGTCATCATGCACGCTGCCGGACGTGAAACACTTGAGGAATACTGCAGAGACACACATTTCCACGTTCAAGGTGTTGGGGCCGGTATAGTCTGCTGCGAAAACTGGCAATACGTCGTGGTTGCTCGTGAAGTCGCGTCTGGCGGGCTTGTCTATTTCCCTTGTGCAACACGATAAGCTCAGCTGAGCACATTGCGGCCAATGAGGAACATCGTTGATGCCCCGGAAATGATGTTTGCTCTGTTGCTAGCCTCGATCGAGTGCAGACTACATGAAATGAGTAGGGAAGCGTGAAGCTGCACTCATGCCATCACAGAGCCCATGACTTTCAAAGGCCGTTCTGTGAGCGGTGGAGAGTCTCAGGTATGCTGAAAGAACGCACAACCAAGAACCAAGCAAGGTGAAGACATACAGTCCCGCTAGGTATGGGTCAATGGTGACAACTGGTGTAGAAACGCGGTATGGAGTGTTCTAGGAGCGTGAAGTTCAGAGGTGCGGTTAACGGCGGGGGATCTCCACAGCGGGAGGCGGGAGCGGCATGCCAAGACTCAGGGCACGTTGCGCGTGGAGCTCGACGTGGAAAGTGAAGCTGTCCTCAGTGAGACCCCCTGAACCGCCTCGTATTCCTCCTTTGCGGTCTTCCTCTACCACCTGATTTCTGCCCAATTCGAACGCGCAGAATCGAAATATCAAAAATGTCTCTTCAGGTGCCTTCTCGCCCCAAGACGGGCAGCAGCAATGCCAACACTAAGGCCATCATCCTCGTCGGAGGTCCGAGCCGTGGTACTAGGTTCAGGCCTTTGAGTTTGGTAATACAATACAATTGGAACACTAGAAGGATGGGAGGCTGATTGAGCAGGATGTCCCAAAACCACTCTTCGAGATCGCCGGCAAGTCCATCATCGAGCACTGCCTTATGGCAGTCGCCAAGGTCCCCTCAATCCGCGAGGTCTTCCTTGTCGGCTACTACGACGAGTCCGTCTTCCGGGACTTCATCAAGGATTCCCAGCGCAACTACCCACAGCTCCGCGTTAGCTACCTCCGCGAATACACCGCGCTCGGCACCGCAGGCGGTCTGTACCACTTCCGCGACCAGATCTTGAAGAACAACCCAGCGAACATGTTCGTCATCAACGCAGACGTGTGCTGCTCCTTCCCACTGAACGAGATGCTGCGCCTGTTTGAGGAGAAGGACGCCGAGGCCGTGATTTTGGGCACAAGGGTGAGCAACGAGGCGGCCAGCAACTTCGGCTGCGTCGTGAGCGACCCACACACCAAGCGCGTGCTGCACTACGTCGAGAAGCCGGAGTCCCACATCAGCAACCTGATCAACTGCGGTGTCTACCTCTTCAGCACATCCGCCATCTTCCCAGCCATCAAATCCGCCATGAAGCGCCGCGCCGACAGGCCGCGCCTCCTCTCCTACTCCTCGTCCGAAGCGCTCGACAACCAGGAGTTCAGCCTCAACCGCGGCGATGAGGAGGACGAGGACAACGAGCGCGCCAACCAGGTGATCAGATTGGAGCAGGACATTCTGAGCGACCTTGCCGACACCACCTCCTTCTACGTCCTGGAGACCAAGGACTTCTGGCGCCAGATCAAGACTGCCGGCTCCGCCGTACCAGCAAACGCTCTCTACCTGATGAAGGCATTCCAGCAGCAAAGCGAAGAGCTGGCCAAGCCATCAGCCACTATCCTCCCACCCGTCTACATCCACCCAACGGCGACCATTGACCCAACCGCTAAGCTGGGACCCAACGTCTCCATCGGCCCACGCGCCGTCATTGGCCCAGGTGCCCGTGTGAAGGAGTCGATTGTGTTGGAAGATGCTGAGATCAGACACGATGCTTGCGTGCTGTACTCTATCATTGGATGGTCGTCGCGCGTTGGCGCATGGGCGAGAGTCGAGGGTACCCCGACACCAGTGAGGGAGCACAGCACTAGCGTCGTCAAGAACGGCGTCAAGGTGCAGAGCATCACCATTCTGGGCAAGGAGTGCAAGGTCGGTGATGAGGTTCGCGTGCAGAATTGTGTCTGCCTGCCATTCAAGGAGTTGAAGAGGGTGAGTTCAAGAATACGTAATGATGTCAACGCAGCTGCTAACCTGAAAACACAGGACGTTCAAAACGAGGTTATCATGTAAGAAAGGAGTTCGACAAGGGTGAAAAGGGTTCGGCTAGGGGTTCGCTATTGCTATACGAGGCGCAAAGGACTGTCGCTTGCGGGCGCAGCTAATAGAAAAAAGCATGATGATGAAATGAAAAGTCGGGAGGAGGATGCAAGTTGCGGAACAGCAACTAAGGCGTTGAATTGCTTGCGTCTAGACTAGCTTGGGTTCATGTCTATTTATCCATTTCAGCTTCCCCACAAGATGCTCCCTTGGAAGCATACAGTATGTTGAGCCTATCCGCCCGACTCCGCGGCGCTTGTAGATTGTGCGTGGTTATACTCTGGTTTCAAATCTGAACATAGGCCCCTCAATCAGAGGTGCATCTATTTGTGTGCTGCGACCCTGTCAGCATTTATCACACTCTCCTGGTTCGGAAATCACTTACGGATACCCTCCACTGGGACAGGGGTAACGTCCACGACCTCGGCGGCCTTCTTGCTCTCCTGCTTGTCATCCTTCATCATTGGGAAGGTAAGAACCTCCTTGATGGAGTAGTGGTTGGCCAAGAACATGACCATGCGGTCAATACCCATACCCCAACCACCAGTTGGTGGAAGACCGTACTCCAGGGACTGGCAGAAGGTCTCATCGATCAGCTGAGCCTCGTCGTCACCCTGCTCCTTCTGGTTAGCCTGCTCTTCGAAGCGCAGGCGCTGGTCGAAGGGGTCGTTCAACTCGGTGTAAGCGTTGACGATCTCCTTCTTGCAGACGAAGGCCTCGAAACGCTCGCACAAACCGGGGTTGGAGCGGTGGTACTTGGCAAGTGGCGACATCATCTGTGGGTGGCCGGTGATGAAAGTTGGGTTGACGCACTTCTCCTCGATGAACTCGCCAACCAGCTTGTCCAGCATGCGGGCGTTGGTGAGCGGTGGGGAGCAATCGACGTTGGTCTTCTTCAGCATGCGCTTGAGGAAATCATTGGTCTCCTTGGTGTGCAGTTGATCGCCTGGTGGGAACTTCTCGCCGCAGGCCTCCTCGAGAGCCGGCATCATCTCGATCCTCTTCCATGGCTTGGCCCAGTTAACCTCGTAGATCTCGCCGTGCTGGGTCTTGAATCGGGTCTGGTAGCCACCAGTGAGGTGCTTGACAAGGCCAGAGACGAGGTCCTCGGTGGTGTCCATCAGGTCGTAGACATCAGCGAAAGCCTGGTAGAACTCGCAAGTGGTGAACTCTGGGTTGTGGGTAAGGTCAATACCCTCGTTGCGGAACTGCCTGCCGATCTCGTACACACGCTCGAGACCACCGACAATCAGTTGCTTGAGGTAGAGTTCTGGAGCGACACGCATGAACAGCTCCATGTCGAGATCGTTGTGGTGGGTCTTGAATGGCTTGGCGGTGGCACCTCCAGCAATGGCGTTCATCATTGGGGTCTCGACCTCGATGAAATCCCTCTCGTCGAAGTACTTGCGGACGTAGGTGACCAACTTGGAGCGGGTGATGAAGGTGTTGCGGGTCTGGTCGTTCATGATCAGGTCAAGATACCTCTTGCGGTGCCTCTGCTCCTGATCCTTGAAACCGTAGTACTCGTCTGGAAGCTGGTGCAAGCAAGGAGTGAGGAGGGTAACCTCCTGGGCGAAAATGCTCAGCTCGCCCTCATCACGGTTACGTGGGTTGGTCCGGCCTGGGTAACCCTTGATGCCGATGATGTCTCCTCTGCGCAGAAGCTCGTGCTGCTCGGCGAACGACCTGGAGCTGGTGGACTCCTGGGCCTGGCACATGATCTGCATCCTGGCGCCCTCTGCCCTGACGTCGTAGAAGCACAGGTTTGCGCCAGAAGCGCGCTTGTTGTAGATTCTTGCGCCGATGCAGATCTCAACGTCCTTCTTCTGCTCGCCAGTCTTGAGGTCACCGAAGTCCTTGACGAAGTTGCGGAGGTCGTAGTTGACGTGGAACTTGTGTGGGTATGGGTTTGGCTCGTGGCTGACGCGCAGCTTCTGGATGGCTCTGCTACGGATCTCAAAGTATTGCTGGACATTGTTAGTTTGCGATATGCGGCAGAGAGGGCTCTAATCGCACGTTTGGGTTCAACTTGGCCTCATCTTCCTCAGCGCTGCCAGCAGCCTTCTTCTTCTGGGGTGGTGGAGCAGCGTTGGCGGCCTTCTCAGCCTTCTTGGCATCCCTCTCCCTGTTCTTCTGCCTCTTCTTCAACTCGCTCTTGGAGACACGCTCGCCGGTGACCTCATCAAGGTAGGTGGTGGCCGCGCCCTCTGCTGCGGTGCCGGTGGTGAGCTCGCCGACCTTCTCGGTGACGTTCTGGACGGCGTCCTTGACCGCGTTGGCAGCCTGCTGAGCTTGTTCCGCCATGGTATTACGATTGATCCCGCAGGCGAAGAGGAATATAGATATGTAGCTTGACACCTGCGTTGTGAGTAACTTTTCCGACTCACTTCAAAGTGTAGGGCTGTAGGGCTGAACTATCGATAACAATATCTTGGCAAGACCCCTCGTCTCTACCGTAGATTTCCAGGTTCCTATTGATTGCCGCTACACGAAGCAATATATCAAGATAGCATCGTTTTTGATGAATCACAAACGACTAAGTCCATGTTCGGCCCCAGATTGGACTGCCAGTTGATGTCACACGTTCCATCATGTGTCGGGTCGGATCACAGGTCCATGGCTTCTGCGACCGTCTCTCCCCTGAGAGCTGCGGGCATAGATTCCAATGCACAGCAGCGTATGATTCATGTCGACGTGTTCGGATCACGGACGCATAGACACTAAGTAGATGAGGTCATATCTCATATCCTTGCGCTTAGCTGCTCAATCCATGCCAGAAATCCACGATGCAGAAATGGAACCCATGCTCGCCTCGGCTATTCTCTACTGCTTCAACCTGCTGTCAAGCTATCTGCATGTCCGAGATCTTCACCTCTTCGAAGGTTACACTTTTATCGGCGCCTTCCGCGATCAAACTGATCCCTGTGGCGCCAGGTGGAGAATATATCATCGTTGACATCGCAAACCGGTTGTTCGCAAACACTTCAACGATATCGCCGTCAATGAAGATAGTGAGATCCAATTTCTCCCGTACCTCCACTCCTTGGACTACTTGGCTGAACAGAGTGAACGGTCCCTGATGGGGACGTTTGCCAACTGAAGGGTCTTGGTTCGATCTTGAGCGATCTACCGCGATGGTCTCCGATTCCGGCACGAACAAGACCTTTGTACAGCTTGTCATATCAGCGTCATGACGCAGAAGCAGGCCAGCGCTCCGGCTTCCTGGCCGCACATTGATGGTAACTTTTATTCGGCATTGCACGGAGCGAACAAGGGTCGCAACGACGGTGTGGCCTCCAGCGGGCATCGTGAGGCCTTTCCCATGGAAGAGTGTGTTGCCGCGCAGTGCGTAAAGCTCACTCAAGGGTCGGATGCCCAGAGTCTGCAGGTCATACATTCCTTCTGCGGTCTGCGTCGCCTTCATGCACGCAACGTCTTCCAACGGCGAACTCAATGCTCCTGTCACATTCTTCAATGTGTAAAGGAACAGTTCCCTTGGCACACCGAAGCAACCGTTCCACCCTTTGGCTACACACATATTTGTCGGGAGATCCTCCTCTGGGAGCCAGCCCCAAGCGATCCGCCGGCCGCTTTTTGGATCAATGAACGTACTCACAGCGTATAAAACACCATGATCTAGCACGCCGCTAAAAGTATGCGCAAATCTGACTTTTCCGTTCGCGTCTCTCTCCAAATCGCCACAAAGCCATTGGCACCATCTTGTCGTACGCTGAGGCCAGGATGGTGACCTGTCCTTGACGATCCAGTCCTGTTCTTTGCCTCCTTCTGCGCCCGTAACCAGAAATTGCATGGCGCGGCCTCCGGAAGACAAAGAGAGGAAGTTTGTGCACTCAATGTTACAGCCGAGATCTGCGCTCCACTTATGTGATGGCTTGAAATTGTTTGGCAAGTCCAACAACGGGTAAAGGTAGGTCCACTGGGTTAGATCATCAGGCTTCACTGCGTACAGGAAGACATTAGGGCCCTTGCCCTTGATACTGCCTGAAATCAGTCCGTAAAGCGCCTTCTCCCCACGAACTCGATCCATTTCCGGCCAAGAGGCAAGATATGGATCTCTCCAACCCAGGACATCAACGCCTTCTGGTTCCTCCTTCAGAATGGGATTCTCCGCAAGCTTCGTCCAGCTTTCACCGCCGTCTCTTGACACTGCCGCCGCCAGACTCTCCATGCCACGTATGTATGGCAGCGTCCAGTGCATGGGCAAACGAGAAACGGCAGTGTAAAAGACGGTGAGCTGGCCTTTCTCTCCACGCGGGCCGGTTGGCCAGAAGCACCCGGTAAAGACGCCCTCCTTGTCGTATGTAGTGCTCGGCTCAAGGACTGGTTTGTCTGGCTCAGGCCAGCTCCTTTCCCAGGTAATCATATCCTTCGACACGGAGTGCCCCCAGGACATATTACCCCATTCGCAACCTTTGGGATTCCCTGGGCTTGTATCAGCCAGCTGTGTAGCACAAGAGACCATCTAGTCGCATCTACTGACATTGATGAAACAGGTGGTAGAGACCCGTCTCCGCATCGTAGCCTGGAGCGCATGGGTCATTGATCCATCCCCAGGGGGCGGTAAAGTGATATGCTGGTCTCTTCGCCAAGTCCTCACGGGCTACGTGCTGGAGTGAATCTGCCATTTCTCAAGTGCTTGATTCTATACGGAACAGGCGGCCATACCGGTTGTTGCGAGTGACTCTTCAAGCGCACGGATGAGTTGTCCACCGAGTATGTACCTGAGTGATAGAGTTGCAAGCAGTATGTTATGCACATCTCGTAGTCGCTCCTTACGAGCTTCCAAGGACAGCATGTACTTGCCGCGTACATCTGCCAGAGACATTGACGTACCTACTACCTACCTGTGCCTTTCGCCTTCTATTCTCGGCGTAATTCGGCACCATCGCGGTCATGCCGCGGATGCAATCTTCTGCATGCGAGTCATGATCTACAAGAGAGCGGAGGCTCTCCATCTCTCCGGAATCTTGGCACGGAAACCATCACTCTGCTGGAGTGTTTCCAGTCTTCGACGGCCCGCGAACAGTAGGTATAGATGACCATATCTCTTCGAACATTACTTGCCACTTCCGGTTTCTATTACATCCGTACTCCGATTTTGCAGCTGTGTATATGTGGGCCGGGCCCACGAGAGACACAGCGGTAGGCTCACGACACAGGCCTCACAAGCAGGATCCGTTACTGCTGATTACATCAAGCGACCCTCCAACCTGTTGTTCGTGCGATAAACTGAGGGATTTACTAAATTCGCAAGCCAGAAGTCCGTCTGCATCGTGGGTAGCTCTTGTTCTTGCGTCCGGGACAAGCTTGTTGTCGCCAGTCCCAACTTCTTGCGAACGTACTAATGCTACTCACTGGCTGTCTCAGTCTCTTTATCATCAGGTCACTGGACTAGCGTGTGGCGAGTGCATACGATGTCACATGCCCGAGTTTCTTCCACCCTAGCATTCATGCAGACCAAATGGTTGGTAACCCTCATCCAAACTGTGGCTTAGAGTACATTGTTAGGTACGCTCAATCGTGGACTTCTCACACTCGATCCAACGAAATTCAGACGCGTCAAGGTCAATAAACATGTTAACGAGCCACTTTTGTGAGTAGCCTGGGATATGTCAGAAAATGCACGAAGTATGGCAGCAATGTTGCAGGGGTGTAGAGCAGTGTTGCAACTGAAGCTGCGCCTTTCACTCGCCACATGGTATCATCTATGTGCTAGGATTGACGAGACACGGATAAGCACACTTTTCTCATTAATCTCTTATGCGTATCTGTATTAGTCTTGCAAATGGCGTTGAGGTGCGATGGCGGTCTCTCCGTCAGTCTAGAAGGATGGAAGCATTCCTGTATGCAGGTACAGCACATTCCTCGCCAGAGCACGCCAACAACTCTCAAGTCTCCCTTTTGTATTGTTATTTTGTCTTGGTTCCTTCCATACTTTGTGCAGATCTGTGAAGAAGGACTGTTGATTGTCGTCGATCCGATGAGTTCCTGGTCGCGCGTGCTCGTGGGAGCAACTCTTCTCTGTGGGCTTGTCTTAGCGCAAGGTAATATAAAAGAGAGAATCCTTCCATTCTCTATCCTACGCTGACATTGCATAGAACCAATATCGACCGTGACCGTCCGTACTTGTCTTGCTACAACTTATCTTTTTCCTACGACTACCGTTTACTCCACGACAATCATCACTTCGTCACCAACTGGTGTCAGCTCCACAAGCTCTAGCAGCCCAAGTGTATCGGTACAGCAATACAGCGATGCACAAGGCGAAACATACCTAGTGTATTACAACGAGACCTTCAGTGGGTACATTCTCAATGACGGAACCACGAGGAAACGGCAGGCATCGGTCCCTGCTACACTTGACAGATGCCTGAACTCTTGCGATGCCACCGACACGTGTGTTGCAGCCGTCGTTTCCTATGGACAGTGTTCGTTGTACTCGAGTGTAAGCGGCTACGAAGGGCTTGCTGGTGCACAGGCAGCGGTGAGGGCGGTGTATGCGAGCTCAAACCCAGTCTTTGCTAATGAAAGCGCGGCCACCTCTGCCGGAGTTTCAACGGGCTCGACATTGTCAAGTACACTATCCTCGAATGGAGGCTCCACACTCTCGACAACCAGCACCGGCTCTGTTTTGACTGGTTATGGACAGCAAACGCAATCTACTACGTCGACCTCTCGATCCACAACCACCACTTCTTCAGCAGTGTCGTCTACCACAAGCCTTATCGGCTACGGGCAGTCAAGCAGTACGACCTCTAGCCGTACTAGCAGTTTCTCGACGAGCTTGATGGGCTATGGCGGGGCTTCCACTACAACTTCTTCCACTGGCAGCAAAAGTACCGTCTCTTCGAGCACCCTGTCATCCAGCACTTCTACTACGACCTCAACGTCTCCGCACACGAGTGCTACGATAACGTCATCATTGAGCACATCTTCGTCCAGCTCGTCTTCTACCAGCACTTCCACGACAAGCCTTATGGGTTACGGGACTGCTTCAAGCACTACTTCAGGCAGCAGCAGCAGCAAGTCTTCAAGCTTGTTATCATCCAGTACAACTAGCTCTACAACGTCTTCCTCAGGAACTTCGTCAACGAGCCTCACTGGCTATAGTGCACCTTCTAGTACGACGTCTAGTAGTAGTCGCAGCTCCTCAACTTCCTCGTCTACGTCCACCACGACATCCTCGACAAGCCTTACGGGCTATGTGGGGCCCTCTACTACTACTCCGACAAGCAGCAGCACTTCGTCAAGCACGACTTCTACACACAGTTCTTCGACGAGTACCTCCTCCAGTATTTCTGTCAGTAGTACATCTTCCCCAGCTGGGTACGGGGCAGGCTCTACAACCTCTTCCGGGATGTCAACGTCGACCTCATCAAGTTCGACTCCGACATTTGCGTGTCCCGCGGTCAATCAACAGACTGTGATTGATTCCAATGGTCAGTCATATCTGATAGGTTGCGGTAACGACACGACTGGGGGAGGAGCAGGGAACGGCTCGCCGGCCCCTAACAGCTTCAATGACTGCTTTGGTCTCTGTGACAACACGACAGGATGCGGAGGCTGGACGTACTTGGGCGCTACGAACGGTGCTGGGGCTGGTACCTGTTGTTTGAAGTTGGGGACTCAAGCTAACAACGAGGCATTGCAACCTGGTGGTAGTGGGAAAGTCGGTGCTGTACGCATTGTCAGCACAACTTCTTCTTCCACCTCATCTGCACCAATGGTCACGACTTCACCTCCAACGACATCTACTGCAAGCCAGACAAGCACGACGTACGGGTCTGATTCGAGCTTCGCGAGCCAGCTATCCTCTTATATCTCGTCAAAGTTGACTTCTGATGAACCGCAAAGTACAAGCGACGACACAATTGTCTACATCACGACCTCAACGAGCTCAACTTCCTCAACCTCTGTTTCTGCCACAACGACCGGCACCGCATCTAGATCATCAACATCAAGTACCGTGCCAAGTCCAACTCCGGTTCGCAGCACGGGAAAGCGTGGTCTTTGCTACACCCAAGCCAATTACACGCTGCCCTGGTCTCTTTCCGGTCAGAACTCACAAGTCTCTTGGTCTTATGATTGGTTCTACCAGCCCTGTCCTGTCGCCCAAGCAAGTTCAGATGCATCCACGTACGGCTCCGCTGGTGGCTATACTTACTCTGGCGCTGGTTGCGGCTACCAGGAGGATATCGAGTTCATCCCACTTCTGTACAGCAATGCTGCCGACTTGATGAGTAATTGGTCAACAGCAGCGCAACGTGCCATTGACGGTGGTGCGACCGCGTTGATGTCTTTCAACGAACCCGATCTCTGCGCCTCCGGTAGCGCCTGTATGAGCGTGTCAGCTGCCGTGTCGGCATACCAGACAGCAATGCAACCATTTGCCGGCAAGGCCCTGCTGGGTGCTCCCGCAGTCACCACATCAGGTCCACCAGACGGGCTGACCTGGCTGCAATACTTCCTCGGCAATTGCACCGGCTGCACCATCGACTTCGTCAACGTCCACTGGTACAGCAACAAGTACGCCGGAGCGAACTACTTCGAGTCCTTCATCAACAGCACCCGCGCCACCCGAGACATGTTCGCAGAGACGAAGGGGAAGCCGATCTGGGTCACGGAGTTTGGCCTGACGAATGAAGGTGCGGACGGTGCGCCGCCGTACACGGATGCGGATTTGCAGGCTTTTTTGCAGCAGGTGATGCCATGGATGGACCAGCAGAGTGATATTGACAGATATGCTTACTTCATGGATGCGCCGGGGATTCTCATTGATAATGCTGGCACTGGGTTGAGCGGGAATGGAATCGTTTATAATAACTTCACTAACGCTACGACGCAGCCGAACTTGCGGGTTCGGTCGTTCCTACCTTAGATAGCTGAGTGTACTGTATGTGATTGATCATTTCCGCTCTTACCTTCCGCAAGTCCAAATTCAAAGCCAACAGCTATGCGCATGCATCAGACACAGAGTATATGTTTACTAGGAGCTTGCATGCGTAATCTTCAGCACGTGTACTAGATAAGGTTACCCGGCCTCATGGTGCTTTGGCTTGCCACTCGGGCTCTCGCTTGCGTTGGCGTGAACGTCATGTGTAACCAACCTCACCGTTCCCGACCTCAGGACCTCCGCAAGGCGACGGTGATCTCACTGGTCCACGATAACTACATGTATAATGAGCACTTGCAAGGTGTGTCCGATCCCTGGACGCGAATTTCGCGGTCGTCTAGATGATCTCAAGAATCCAGCGCTATCACGTAGCTGCCTCCGATGTGTCCAACTTTACGACGGGTTGATGCACGTAGGCGATGATTCCTATCTCGACAAACATCTCTACATAGAGCATACTGCAACTGCATTCACGGTTCAACCATACAGGACCGAGCTCGAGATGTATGGCTCACCCGAGTACGAACTCTTCAGCACTCAGTCGGTCGCTTCTGCCGATGAAACCACAAATATCTGGTAACACTTCCTCTGACGGAGCTTTCACATGGGCCGCAGAGAGACTTCGTGGTTGCCTAGAGACTCATGAGATCTGTAGAGCCAAAGTCGGCCAAATCTCTCGTTTTCCAACCAGGATACTCGACGTCAGCGTTACAGTGAAGCTCCGCCAAGGGGACGTCGAGAGGAGCCCATATGTATGCTAAGTGTGTCACTGCTGGGGCAACCATGACCACATCAGAACAATCAAATACACCATACAGAAGCATCAGGACGGTATCGCATGGGGGGCCCTATCGAAGACGTTCCAGGAGGCAATCGCTATAACTCGGAGGCTGGGTTACCGATACCTTTGGATTGACTCATTATGCATCATCCAGGACGACGAAGAAGACTGCCTACGGGAATCTGCAGCGATGTTTGATATCTATCAGGGCTCAGCGTTGACGATAGCAGCTACCAGAGCCAGTGATGGATCGGGTGGATGCTTCGCCCGAAGTCCGCAGGAATATCGTGGCTACTCCGTCCGCGGGTCGTGGGAGAACGAAGACGAACCTCGCGTCTTTTTCCGCAAGATTATCAACCATAAGGCGTACGATGACTTGGGCAAGGCCGCTATGTGGGGTGCTTCCCCTTGGTCGTCTCATCCCTTGTTGTCCCGTGCATGGGCCTTACAAGAGCGGTTACTTGCCCCGCGTGTACTGTACTACGGCCCGATAGAACTGCTATGGTCTTGTCATAGCTTGACAGACTGCGAATGTCATGCGGACATTGAGAGACGGGGCGCTCTGAAATTACACAGTCAACTGTCTGATGGGAGACAGACGCATCTAGAGACCATTTCGACCTGGCACACGACAGTTAAAGCGTACACAAAGCTCGACTTGACGTTCAACTCCGATAAATTAGCCGCAATTGGCGGTCTTGCGAGAAGGCAATTACCGTTACGGAACGGGAGATATCTCGCTGGAGTCTGGGAAGACAGTCTCTTGGAGGATCTATGCTGGACATCTCTTAACGAACCGCAGCCGGATCGAACCCGCGGCCCAACCTGGAGCTGGGTATCAGTAAATGGCTGGGTATGGTTCACTGAATTGAGCCAACCTAGGTGTGTTGTGAACGAAGTTGTACTCCATACGCCTCTGAAAGACATCTTCACAAGGTTCACTGGTGGATATATCACCGTATCTGGTCCAGTGGTAAGTGTCACTGTACATTATGATCTACCTACAAATACGGATCGATTCGACCATCCGCGCTTCGACCCTGTCATTGTATACAAGGATGTCCGGGCCTCCTTCTACTG
This sequence comes from Zalaria obscura, assembly GCA_024184665.2. Lineage (NCBI taxonomy): Eukaryota > Fungi > Ascomycota > Dothideomycetes > Dothideales > Zalariaceae > Zalaria > Zalaria obscura. The sequence continues at coordinate 78,471 of JAMKPW020000005.1, read as the reverse complement.
GGATCGATCTATAGACAGTGAATTTGCACGGGTGTTACCTTCGGGTAGCGAAGTACGATGCTTGTTGCTGGGCCATAAAAGCTCACTCTTCAAGAGGAGGAGGGGATATCCATTTGGCTTATTCTCAGATATGTAGGGAGTGAGCAGAATGTCTTCGAGCGGTTGGGTTTGCTGGGTGATTGGGATCCCATGCAGGTTGACTCAGCTGATCTATGCAATACGACTGTGACAATCATTTAGACGATGCAGCCAATGGTATAAGAACACTCAACGTCAGGTCTGCCAAGCCCATCCGCTGCACCGAGTTGCTGACTAAGTCCGTATCTCCTCAAGATCTCGGGTCAACTCCTACGATGCTCACCTAACGGTGGTGCGCTATGTAGACGCTTTGCTCGTTACAACATCGGTCTACGCCCTATTGTAAAAAAGCCTTCCTTCGATGCTTGGGCCGGCTTACTGCAGCTTTCCTTCTGATTCCTCTTAGCCCCGTCTACCGTCTGCCTTATGCGTATCACTCATCTTGCTGTTCCTCCTTTGTCAGCTTGTCATCGTCTCTTTAGCATTTCGAACTTTTAGCATCAAACACCTTATGTGGTAATTTCGATTCTGTAGGCATAATTGCATGAATGGCATTCTACCAATCACTACCATGGCACGAAGGCGAGGAGCAAATGCATAAAGCCCTCCACGTCCCAGACCAAGACAACCCAACAGTCCCCATGCTCTACCCACCAGCAGCGAGCTTCCTCCAACGAGCGCCGCTCCTAGCTATAGGCACACTTGACGGCGAGGCCAGACCCTGGACGACAATCTGGGGCGGCGAGCCAGGCTTCTCCCAACCGCTTGGGCAGAGCATCATTGGCGTTCGTACCGCCGTGTCGACCCGTCATGATCCAGTAGTAGGAGCTCTTGTAGGTACGGAAGCAGACGGCGAAGTCGTGCGAGAGGAAGCCAAGGGCCGAATGGTGGGCGGACTCGCAATCGACCTCGAAAGCAGGCGGCGATTCAAGTACTACGGGCGCATGATGGCAGGGGCGCTGAACGCCAGCTCCGTGGACGCAGACAGTGGGATCGGCGACGGCACGGGCGAGATCCAGCTCGTGGTCAAGATCGAACAGGCACTGGGCAACTGCCCGAAATACCTCAACGCGAAACACATCGTGCCGGCGGCGGTGGCGCCACAACTGGTGTCTGCTGCGCTTCCACTGCCGCCAGAAGCGACCGCTCTGCTGGCGAGAGCTGATCTCTTCTTCATCACCTCGAGCCATTCGACTTACGACATGGACACGAACCACCGCGGCGGGCCCCCGGGCTTCGTCCGCGTCCTGTCCAACACCGCCGCCGAAACCGTCCTCGTCTACCCCGAATACTCCGGCAACCGGCTCTACCAGACGCTGGGCAACCTGGCCACGACGCCGCTAGCAGGCCTCTGCGTGCCCGATTTCGACACCGGCGCTGCGCTCTACGTGACCGGGACGACGGAGATCCTGGTTGGGCAAGCCGCTGCAGCGCTGCTCCCGCGCTCCAACCTCGCTGTCAAGATCACCCTGACTGCCTCCCGCTACGTCCACTCCGTCCTCCCCTTCCGCGGTATCCCCGGCCAGGCCTCCCCCTACAATCCGCAAGTACGCTACCTAGCGACCGAAAGCCTCCACCCATCGACCATCTCGGCCCCTGCCCAGGTCTCCGCCGCCACGGCAACATTAATCACCCAAACCCCTCTCACGCCCTCGATATCCTGCTTCCGCTTCCGCCTCTCCCCGTCCAAAGACAACGCTACAGCGGTCTACAAACCCGGCCAATACGTCACCCTATCCTTCGCCGAGCATCTCGATCACGGATACAGCCATATGCGCGACCAGGACCCGAGGAGTCTGAACGATGATTTCGTGCGCACTTTTACCGTCTCCAGTCCGCCTCCTGGGCTCTCATCCACGTCAATATCCACATCCACATCAAAACCTGGTCCTGGTCCCCGCCCTCGCCCCAGTGAGGGACCCAACTCGACATTTCCGACCGAGAGCTCGCCCCTGGCCCTAGCAGACAACGAGTTCGAAATCACGATCCGCCGCGTCGGCGTCGTGACGGATTTCCTATTCGGCTACGGCCTGGGCAAGCGCGGGAGGGAGGAGGTGGAGGTCGGGGTGTTGGGGTTCGGGGGCGAGTTTGAGGTCCAGTTGCCTGCTGGGCGGGATTCACCGTCAGGCACAGGCACAGGCGAAGGCGAAGGCGAAGGCGAAGGCGTAGTCGGGTTTGTGGCTGCCGGTGTGGGGATTACGCCGTTGTTGCCTTCGTTGATCGAATGGCCACGGGAACATCCCCGGGAAGGGGAAGGAGAGCACCCCCGAGGACAGGAACAGAGTTTCCGAGGCTTGGATGTGTGGTGGACGGTCAGGAGGGTGGATGTAGGCTTGGTTCTGCACGCGCTGAAAGCGCACCCGGGGCTGGGGAAGAGCGTGAGGCTGTTTCTTACCGGGGACGGGACGATTGATGGGGAGGTGAGAGCGGAGTTGGAGGGGGAGGGATGTAGGATTGTGGAGAGGAGGATGGTAAGGGAGGATTTGAACAGGGAGGGGGAGGGGGAGGGGGTTGGCAGGTGGCATGTTTGTGCCGGGACGATGTTTAGGAAGATGCTGTTGCTGTGGCTGGAGGGGGAGGAGGTGGTGTTTGAGGATTTCAACTTCTAGGAGGTCTGAGTGGCTGGGGTCCCTGAAATGTGGTATGATAATGACAGGTTAGCTGCGGGAGCTTCGATCTTTGGGGGTTCGGTCCGAGCAAGTCGTCAGGCTGGGAAGGTGAATGGTATGTAAAAAAAAAAACAGAGGTTTTGTGAACTTCGAAAAAAAAAAGCCGTGAATATGCTTTGGTTTCGGGAAACCATTGGATATCATATGTATTTCATATCTATCCGTTGCGCGTCGGAAGACATCCCGACTTTGTGTCTAACACTCTGCGCTTTTCGCATATGGCGTGCAGGGGTGACTGCCTTGCTTGGTCGGATCCTATATGCATCGGATCGTCACTGCAATGCAGATATCCGCAGTGCTATTGGTGATAGCAACGTGCCACACAGCAGCGGTTAGCTGTATGAGTGTATTCGTGCTTGCTCGCCGTATGCGCCGCGAAGCAATCGTTGCGACTCCGTTGCCTGCTGCACAACTGCGCCCGGATAACTTTCATCCCAGGCCCTGGGTTGCTCGATCTATTCCATAGATATCCGTCTACCGTCTCTTCTTACCCACAACCTTCGTAAACCCATCCTCATCAACCTCCGGCTCCTGCTTTTCCCTAACTGGCGCAAGTTGCGGCGCCTCGCCCATCTCCTCATCCCCATCATCCTCCTCCTCACTACTACTTAGCTCCTCCCCATCCTCACCGTACGTGTGCTCAATAACCTTGATTCCCTGCAACGCCTGATTCGAGCCCCTAGCGCCCCACCTCTCCTTGACCTCCTCGACGAGCTTAAAATCCCCCTCCTCGCAGCCCTTCTTGATCTTCATGATCCCCTGGGCAACAGGCACCTCGCTCTCGTCCTCGACGTTGACGTCGAATTCGTCCTGCATCACTTGCAGCAGCACCGTTTCCACGTCCAGCTGGTCCGTGTCCGGGTTCTGTGAGAAGAGGTCGGAGATGGCGCCGGCGAACCAGTCGCGTTTGTCGGATGAGGAGGGTCCGCCCCAGTTGTTGGCGACGGCCATGGAGAGGGCGGGCCAGAGACTGAGGGTGTACCAGATTCCGAGGTCGAATTGGGTTTGGGCGTCGGCTTGGGTGGCCATCTTTTACGTGCGGTAATGTGTGTGTATGAAGAGAAATAGAAGAATTAGAAGAGGCGACCCCGTATGTATAGTGTATGAATGGTATGCTGGGTTTATTGTCGTGGCGTGTATGTACAGTAGAGTCGGTTGGCAGAAAATTGTATCGTTGTGACGTCGGGCTTTTTCCAACCAACACATGATGCAGGGCAAGCTGGAGCGGTTGGCGTTCTCTCCGCAGTCCATAGTGGGTCGGTCCGCTCGGACGAGTCAGTGCCATGATTTATTGTTATGGTATGCATTATGCATACACCTGCAGTCGATCGTGTCCGTTGGAGCTTGTCCCTGCATTTCATTGTATACATCAACATTCATGTATATATATCTAAATCAAATAATTGGCTGATTTGGTGGCTGACCGTGCTGACTCCCGAGTCAGCGAGCTTGGAGTTCGGACCATCCGCCAACATGAGCTATTCATACATGTATACTCCACTTACATAACTCTATACAGAACGTTGAGCCTTGAACTACTAGAACATGTACAGTACATAAGTCGAGCATCGAGTACACATATCGCATCATAGCCTGCATCATCTGCTTCCCCGCCAACACCCAGCCCTCCCAACGGCCCATCCTTCGGTCCATCTCGTATATCCCCACCTCCAACTCTCCACACTACACCACGCGCAGAGTCAGGGTGAGCTGCGAGCAAGATGCCCATTTCCACCCTCTCCGTCGCCTCAGCAGTAACACCAACTGTAATCGAGACCTACTTCTCCCACGTACGTCCGCCCGAAACCCGCAACCCTCGCCAACACCTACCGATCTTACCCACAACAAACACCACCACCGCTAACACCAACTTCCCCCACAGTTCCTCAACCGCGCGCCCCTCCGCCAGAAGCCCACAGCCCACATCTCCTACCATGAAGGCCTACGACTAATCCGACAATTCCTAACCTACGCCGCCCAACACACCGTCGAAGACATCCAAGCTTTCACCGCGCAATGGGTCCCCTCCCCCTCCTGGGTCAGACTCGACGAGATAGCCATTCCCCTCCCCCACCTCGGCCGCGCCGCCTCCCTCCTACAGCACCAACTGGGCCACCACGGCCTCGACAAGATCGGCGGCTCACAATGGTGGCAATGGCGACGGCCCGAGACGCCGCTAAAGGCCGAATGGATCGAGATGAAAACAGACTACAATGAACGAATGCGGACGCAAGACCCGGGGCAAAGAATCCTGCTCTACATCCACGGCGGAGCCTACTACTTCGGCAGCGTAGACGAGCATCGATACCAGATGCAGCGACACGCGCGCAAGCTCAAAGCCCGCGTCTTCGCGCCCCGCTACCGCCTCGCGCCGCAGTTCCCGTTCCCCTGCGGGCTCATGGACTGTCTGGCGGCGTATCTGACGCTGTTGGAGGGTTTTGCGCCGAGCAGGATACTGCTGGCCGGCGACAGTGCGGGCGGGGGCATGGTGTTGAGTCTGCTGGTTGTGCTGCGCGATCAGGGTGTGCCGTTGCCTGCGGGCGCGATTCTGCTGAGTCCGTGGGTCGACTTGACGCATAGTTTTCCGAGCGTGGCGGGGGATGGAGAGGAGGATTATATCCCGGCTAGTGGGTTTCATCACAGGCCGAGTATGGCGTGGCCGCCGCCTACGAGTGAGGATATGAGGGATTTGGCGAAGGGTGCGGTCGAGGGGCTTGTGGAGAAGGAGAAGAGGGGGATTCATGCTCATGATCGGGAGCGGGGGCATAGGATCAGTGAGCATGAGAAGAAGGAGGAAGTGGAGGAGCAGGAGGCTGTTCAGGGGTTTAGTGTTAACCAGAAGGTTGGTCACCGCAAGCAGGGCGACAGGACGGATAATCCACCATCACGCGAGACCCGAACCCAAGGTCCGGGTGCAGACCTCTCGATCGAACTTGACGGCCAATTGATCGAAATCATCGACCAAATCCAGATGTACACAACCAACCAACTCCTATCCCACCCCCTCGTTAGTCCCGTCCTGCAAACCACCCTCGGCGGCCTCCCACCCCTCCTGATCCAAACCGGCGGCGGTGAGCTCCTTCGCGACGAACAGGTCTACCTGGCCCACAAAGCCGCAAATCCAACCGCCTACCCACCCAGCGACGACTTCCTGGACGAACACGACCCGCACAGGGAGTTGCTGAACAAATACCCGCCCACCGACGTCCAACTCCAGGTCTGGGACGATCTCTGCCACGTCCCGCACACGCTCAGTTTCACGCGTCCGGCCAAATACATGTACCGCAGCGTGGCGCAATTCGGCGCCTGGGCGCTCGCCCACGCACAGAAGCGAAACGTCGAGATCGTCGCCGACGACGACGTCTCCATCATCTCCACAGACAGCCGGTCCGAGTCACCAACGCCAGCCTCGTCAACCACAGATCTGAAAGCGAAGAAGGAGCCAGTAAAGGAACCGGAAGCAGTCGCAGTCGCCGACGTCAGCATCAAAGCCCTCACCAACGCCACCGCCGACGGCACCGTAGGCCGCGCCGGCGACCCGCTCCCGCCCTTCAAAGACCACATGATCCGCCAACGCGTCGACCGCCACGGCCGAACCTACCCGCTCCCGCTCCCCGCTGAAATCCCGACTCTCCACCTCGACCCGGCGTCCATTGGCTCTATCAAGCCCGGCCCCGTGCGCAAATGGATCGCGCGGAAAAAGGAGTGGGATACCCGGTTCGCGAAGGAGAAGCGCGCTGTGCAGAAGAAGCGCGCCAAGGAGATGGAGAAAGGATATGACGGGTTTGGCGCGGGGGAGGTGCCGCCGCCGACGGCGCTGGCGGGGCGGAGGACCAAGGGCATGGAGAAGGAGGTCCGGCGCAAGGGCAAGAGTTGGGGGCTCGCGATGTGGAGTGGGTGGGGCAGCAAGCATGATGAGAGTACGCTTGAAAGACTCGAGAAGAAGAGTAGGATTACGGTTGTTAATGTCGGCCCCGGGGGCGAGGCGACGAGTTTGCAGAAGAGTGATCGCATTATTGCTAGGGAGGCGGATAGGATTAAGGCTGAGGGAGACGCGGAGGGTGGGATACTGGGACACAGGACTTCTGATGTTAATGGTTCGCACACGACGCCAGTCCCGCTCCCTTCGCGGCCCCGGACCGCCAGCACCCTGTTGCCAGAGGAGTCGGAGTTCACCGCAACCGCAACCGCAACCGCAACCGCAACCTCAGCCCCAGCCTCAGCCTCAGCATCACCGCCCCTCACCCCGGCCAACGGGACCTCCGCCCCGCTCCCACCCCCGGGCGAGAAAGTCGCCGGGACCGAAAACACCTTCCTCGCGCCCTCGTCGTCGCGCCCGCACAACGGCTCCGTCGCGTACCCGTTCAAGCTCAGGAGTCCGATCTACAATGCCAGCACGGCGACGTTGGATTCGCTGGCGCAGACGGAGGTCGTGTCTCCTATGGTTGATGGGGATGGGGAGGGTGCTGGGGCGAAGGTTGTTGAGGATGGTGTCGTTAGGGATGCGGATGAGGGGGGGAGGCCGAGGTTGGAGACGTTTGTTACGGCTAGGGAGGGGTTGTGAGGACAGGACAGGGATGCTGGACTCCTACCTAAGGAAGGTGCGGGCGAGGACGATCAATGCTTGAGGTACCTTGTCGTTTGAATTTGTTTCAGCGTGGCGTTCTTCGGTCAAAATGGGCAGTTGCATACGGCGGGCATTCCGAATAAGGCAGCAACATACATATAATGTATAGTAAGTCACAATGTACCTAGGGTAATCCGAGTGTTCAGGTAATTTGAGAGCGCGCATCTCAATTGCGTAACTCTAAGATACAAGATACGAGAAAGGAAAAAACTACAACTCTATCAAGAGGAGCTAATGCAAAAAACAAATTTACAGGAAAAGAAAAGAACGCAACGCTGCTCTTCAGAGGCGTGCGCAGGTTTTGGTATGTCTCTCTCTCTCTCCCTCCCTCCCGTCTCCGTCGTCCTCCGATCATAAAAAACTGGAAAGGTTCTTCAATCCCGCAAAACGCGTTGTCATAATCCCCATCCCCCATCCCCCCATGACCGCAGAAAAGTTTTGTAATTGCGAAAGGCAAAAAGCAAGAGACAAGGAAATAAGCAGCAAGAAGCAAGAAAGCAAGCAGCAAGAGGTATCATGCAGAAAGACTCCATCAACACCAGGGCTGAAACGAGAATATGCCAAAGCATGAAGCGAGGAAAGGGTTGTCAAATCGACCATCCACCAAACGTTGGGCGGAGCTGAGATGCATCGCACTGCGGAGGCACTGCGGAGAGGACTAGAACAGCGCAATCATAGCGCAAGCCAACAGCACAAGCCCCAGATCAACACTCATACTGCTCGCGGCGCCGGTGAACGTCGCACTCGGCTTCAGCGCGCCCGTCGTCACGGCCCCGGTGCCGGCGACAGTGCCGTTCGCGGTCGCGGTCATGAAGCCCGTCGATACGGCCGTGCCGGTCGGGAGCAGGAAAAGGGACGATGAGCTGGAGGTGGCGAGGCTGGAAGTCGACGTGGCGAGGCTGGAGCTGGAGGTGGTGGATGGGTTTGAGCTGGTTGAGGTGCTGGCGGGACAGTCCGTCGTGGTTTCCACGCGCATTACGGTCTTGGTGACGTAGTAGGTCGAGACGGTGGTCTGGGTCGTCAGGTTCAGGGCCGTGGTGGTGAGTTCGAGCTCCGTGGTGTAGGCCGAGGATTGGGCGGTGGCGAGGCCTAGGCTCAGGAGCAGGGCTAGGACGAGGTTGAGGATCGAGCGCATTGTTGCGGTTGCGGTTGCGGTTGGTCTAGAGTGTCGCGTGACGGGTGGCTAGATCGGGATTGGGTTGGTTCTTGGAATGCGGAGGGGATGCGAGATGATGGGCGTTGGAATGCTGGGACTCCGATGGGGAAGTGTATTGACTTCGGGTTTGTTGGTGGTTGGAAATTGGGAGTGGTTGTATTGAGATGAGAAATTCGAGGTTTGGTTTGGTGGCGGTGGTGGGCAAGAGAGGAAGCTCTTGTGACTTTTTGTTGCAGGTTGATAACCAGTGTTGTATTGGATAAATGAATATGGCTTGCGAAACTGTCGCAAAGCGTTGCAAAGTGAGTGTGAAGTTGTTTGGTTTCAAAAGAGTGACTAGGGTTGAATCTTCGCTGTTGCGTCTCGGAAAGAGTGACTAGGGTTGAATTGAGACTGCTTGGGTGAAGGAGTGGAACAGAGCACGGCTCTTGAGGCTGGTTTGGTGTATCGATAGATGTCCAACGAGGATGGTTTCGAATACGAGATCCTGAGTCGCGCGGGGCGGGCAGGGAGGGGGAGATAATATAGTCAGCTATCCCCATCACCACCTCCCACGCGCGCAATCTGACAATCTCGCTATGCGTTGATGCCAGCGCGCCAACAGCGCCCAATTGGTCACCCGCCCGAGTCTGGCTCCCTCTCAAAGTGCTACCAAATTTCCGACGGCCAGTGTTTCCATGCGTCGCAATTTCCCCAACTGACACCATTTGAAACCAAGCCTTCACGTTTCCTGGGGTAGCGCCGCGCTAACCCAGTAGTAGTAACTGTCACCCGACGCTCGGGTCGCCGCCTTGTCCACTCCTGCAGGCTGAAATCATTGTACATGCGCCTGATAAACACCCGATACCGTGCCAACCAGACCTAACAGTTGCGCTCACTTCACTCGTGACTTGTTCTTGATCTGCGGTGCCTTATACACGCTCGTGATGATCATGCGACGACCGACGTGCTATAAGCGCAACACCCATACCATACCGTAAGGCTGAAGACATCTCTACAGCCGACCGTTTGGCACCCAACGCAGATGCATCCACCGCACCTCTAGCTTCGCTCATTTAATTACATCACCGTTCCCGTTCCCTCCACCGTTGTGTTTATGGACAGTTGGACAGGGCAGTTAGAGGGGCATGTTTAATTATCATTCGCCTTGCTCCTATACCATCTCAGTCTCCTCGGATTCTGAGTGGTCAGAAAATGCGCAAAGTGTATCGAGGGAATCGATTGCATCGGTTGCAGAGGGTAGGAATCGGGATAGGGGCGCCGTTTGACGTGATAGGAGTCGAGGTAACACCGCCAATGGAAGTTGTTATCGATGCGCAAAAATTGAGAGGTGAGGAACATGATCTGAGAGTGCACTTGCCGAGGAAATGGCATACGCGTGAACTGTTGGGGTGCCTGTGTCGATCAGATCGTGCACAAGACGTGATCCCGCTGCCGAAGGTGCACCAAAAGGGACGTGAGCTTGGGGATTGAGTTTCTGTCAAAGAGATGAATGTCTCGGTCTGGTCAATTCCTCAACCCCTGAACGGATATACAGGGCTACGTCGACGTGTTCAAGTCTTGACAGCACGGCCAGTGTCCATTAGGTAGGTTAGACGCGTCGAGCATGGATGCAACACAACCCATCGAGACATATTAACGTGGCGTGACGAGAACATCCCGAAGCACGATTAATCGATAATAGTAATAACCAAGGCGGTCTAAAGGCCAGTCCCATGTGTACAGGTTCCCCTCCCCGAGTCCTAAGTTAAACAGCCCCGCGCCATGCTAACCCAAAACCAAGACCGCGATAATCGCCAAAAGTCTCACAGTATTCCTCAATCATTCATCCCCTCCTTGCATTAACTCCGTTCTGTCCCAGAGCCGTCTAGCAATCTCCAATGGCGTCTCCTCATCCGCAGGACTGCGTTCCTCATCCGGCGTCATTGCAAAGCTGACTTTGGGTTTACGCCCGTCACTTGTCATCGCTCTGTTCGTCTCCGGCCTCTTCCCCTCCTTGAGATCCTTCACACTGGCACTCTTCTTTGGCCCTTCTTGCCCACTCGTACCGTTGACCTTCGTCTCTATCTTGCCCCTCTGGCTCATCAGACCCAACTTCCGTAACCGCTGTGCTGCTTCCGCGACAGGATGCCTGAAGCGTCGTACAACTACGTATTCCTTCTCTACCAACTCTATCCTCCTTGTCAGTCCTATCCCGTCAGCTCCTATGTATCCACCCTTGACTGGCGGGGCGTATTGCTGCGAGTTGGCCTCGATGTTGCTGAGGCCCCTCTGCAACCACAACTTTTGCTGTGTTCGACTCGGTTGGAGACCTCCACCTGGTGTCACCACGCCTGAACCAGCATCTGAGCTTGGACTTGTCGGCGCCGGAGCACCAAAGTTGGGTGCGCTTCGGTTCCGTTGTGCAGCGGTCAAGCCCGACTCGTTGGACCCTGTTCGAGCGTATTGCAGGAAGGCCGACTGATTTGCAGGGGTTGCGTAATTGCTATCCGTGCCATCAGTTCCGATGAACCTCGAAACAAGTGGTGTAGACGTGCCAGCAGATGTGGCAGTAGAATAAGTCGTCCGGTGATTGAGTGATTGAGGATTGCTAGATGGGGCGTGTGAAAGCGCCGTGACCGAGGTAAGTTGGGGTGGCGCGTTCGACTGCGGTGTCTGCTCTAGGATCCGCTTTGTGATTGCGTTGGCATCTGGAGGGCGCGAATGTGTGTGAGATTTGTACGATGATGGATTGGTGACAGGTTCGCTTGGGGGCTCGCTAACCGCGAAATCCTGCTTGTTGATGGTCGACGGTATCTGTGAGGTCCCTGGGCTGGCTGGCTCTGATACTACCGCCACGTCTGGAGGTTGCTGATCCCGCCGACGGTATGGATTGCCTTCCGGATCCAGAATGACAGAATTCTGTCGGGTATTACTCCTGGTATTGTCACGGGTTGTGTTTGGTGACGCTGATGCACTATCTTCTGTCCACTGATCATCCACCCCTTCCATCTCCTCTCCCTCGTCTTCATCTCCCACATCAAAGTGTACAGCGCTCTTCTTCGGTCCGGGCGCTGGACTTTTACTACGAACTTTTGCAGGATGCGAGTATGACCTTTTCAACTCAGGCTTGCTCTTGTTCACATGCCGTGAGGAACCCAGTCGTGTCAATTGGCCATGAGAGTGGTTCTTCTTGAGCGAGATGTGAGAGGTGTTCCGAGGTAAATGCGCGACTGTCGCAGTTCGTTTCATACTTTGTCCTGGCTTGACCACACTGGGCGCGAGACTTGACTGAGGTATTGACCCTCCTGATTGTGATCTTCGGTGATGTCTTCCACTATCCACTTCGTCCTCCTCTTTTTGATGTGCAGCTGTCAACTTGGCAAGATTCGCTTTACTCAGATTGCGGCCAAAGGAGGGATTGCGATGCATGCGATGGCCGTGTCCAACAACATGTCTTTGTGGCTTGTGATGGCCTGTTGAGTATGCCCGACCGTGTCCACTCTCGGATGGCGACTGTGAAGTGGTTGACGCATATGCAGAATGTCTATGTACCAGACCGGGTCTTTTCGGCTTGGTGACTGGCGACCGGGAATCTTGCGACGCCATGATGCTCCTGGTTGTCAATCGGTGGCTGAATGATCGCTGATGAAGGTACCTTGTACCTGCGGCCAATGAGGCGGGGAGTGACGGCGATAGCTAGTGGGGAAAGAGACGAGAGTGCCTCCTACGTCGACTCCATGGGCAGGTGGGTGTAGATGTGGGCAGATGCGCCTACACGTGTGCAATCAGCGCAGTGGCAGTATAGTAGATGCTGAGTAGTGAGTGAAGCAGACGACGTAGGTTCTACCTTGCTCGGTCCAGTCCCCGTTGGTAAGAGCGATCCGTCATTGGTCCACCCGCCAAGCTTCGTTCCGCAATCCGCCCTGTCACTCCGGCTGAAGCATGGGGAAAGAACGGGCTATCGTACTGTTCATGCTGTACGTAGGGCGATCGTTTCTCATCAGAGCTATTCACAGCCAACGAATTGAAGCACACTGCGAAGAATGCAGCTTGATATTGCTATGTTCAGAATCCCAGAGACTGTCTTAGACCGTTTGCTATATCGGTGAAGACCTTCGCTCTTACACTCTCTGGCTCCGCTACAACCGTAGGCTTCCCTCTGTCGGCATCACTACATATGCTCGGATGCAAGGGTATGTCACCCAGGAGTTTGATGCCCATTTCTTCGCACTTCTTCGTGACACCCTCGGTTCCAAATATAGAGTGGGTACTGTTGCACGTGGGACACGTGAAAGCCGACATGTTCTGGATCATACCAAGGATCTGATATGAGACATTAGTGTTGCTAGATCCACTACATTCGGAAGGGCACAGCATCTTACCGGTACATTGACCTTTCGGAACATCTCAACGCCTCGGACTGCATCTTTGAGAGCAATGTCTTGTGGAGTAGAGACGATTACTGCACCTATAGGATTGGCGTTAGCAGATACAAGGCGGTTACAAAGCTCCCTTACGTACCGTCCACGTTGATTTGCTGCGTGATGGTCAATTGCACATCACCAGTACCAGGTGGCATGTCCAAAACGAGCACATCCAGACCGCCCCACTCGACTTCATGCAGTAATTGCTGCAATGCTTTCATGGCCATCAAACCTCGCCAGACCACTGGTGCCTTCTCGGGTACGAGGTAACCCATGGACATGGATTTGAGCCCATAGTTCGTCAGAGGTACCAGTTGATTGCCTACGCAACCGTCAATCTCATGTCCCTGAGGCACCATGACAACTAGAACGTACTCGCTGATAGTCTTGGCTCCTCGCCTTCAAGGTTTAATAGAGTTGGGATAGAAGGACCGAAGATATCAGTGTCCAGAATACCAGCCCTCAAACCGCTGCGGGCAAACGCGAGGGCCAGGTTCACTGACAGCATTTAGCACGAGTACCTGCAGATACGCTTCGTATTTGATATTACCAGATACGGTGGATTTCCCAACACCTCCCTTGGCTGACGAAACGGCAATAACTTTGGCTACGTCCTTGATGGATCTCCGCTCCGGTAGACCACGCTTCATGCGGGCTTGGAGATTGGGAGGCGTGCCCGATCTGGGCAATCCCTAAACCTATTATAAGCCTGAGTCTAGATATAAGAATATCACCGGTAACTCGTACCAGCGGGTTCTCATGTTGGAGGCGCCTGACGGTAGAAAAGAGCCGTCTTTGCATGCCTATTCACATCTTGCGGTTCCAGAGGAAGCCGACTACCAGTTGCCTAATTGAGAACGCTCTGGCGGGAAAACCTCGGGACTTCCTCAACTACTGACTCATGTGATACTACCAAGGCCTTCCAGTCGTCTCTATTAGATACCGGAGAATACCAAGATCCCCTTCCTCAAATCTGCCGTATCTTCTACTCTCAACCGTTCCAGAGATAGGTCGGGCTTGTCTTCCAATAACTTACCACAATGACGGCCCGCGCGTTATCGAACAAGGAATGGCGGCTTGAACGAAATGGCACGACGTATCTGGTGTCCATGAACCGACAGCATCTATCTCACGAGTACATACAAGATTCATTTGCTACTGAAGACATGTATTGGGCAAAGAGACTACCTTCAGAGGACTTGGAAGCGATGCTATCGGCTTCTCTAAGCTTAGGTCTCTATGTGGCAACTCCTGTCATGCCTCCACCATCCACTACATCATCTCCCTCCTCTCCTCGGACGCCTTCACCAACACTCGAGTCGAGTGAGCAACTGGAACAGATTGGGTTTGCGCGTTTCGTAACGGATCACGTCAGCACATTATACCTAACAGATGTCTATGTCTCTCCCCAACACCGCGGAGATGGACTTGGGAAATGGCTCATCGCATGCTGCCGCGAAGTTATTGACTCTATGCCGAGTGTTAGAAGGATACTGCTCATGGCAAGCCCCGGAGATGGAAAGAGATTCTACGAAAGAGAGCTTGGCATGTATGACATTGAGCAGGAAAGAGAGCATATGATATGCATGACCAGAAGGATGTTTTGATCGATCTCGTCGAGTATTCCATTGCAGGAAGAAACTGTAGAGGCCACCATGCCCTACGTCAAAGAGCGTGCGATAAAGGCCATACCTCGTCCATCTACATACAATACACCGTAAACGAAAGAGACGTCGGATCGTTTCCGCGCGCCGGCCTGTCTCATTCTGGGCTTTGCATGCGGCATAACCTCGCCACGACTGCCCAATGGCGGATATAAACTACCTTGCAACTGAGTGGCGTTTTAAGCGGCTGTAATCAGTGTAATCATGCCTAATTTGATAGCGATTACTGGCCGCTCAGCTGTCGCGTCGCTGATGATCCGACAGGGATCTCCGCAATTCGGCACCTGAGATCCATCAGCCCCGCACCGAGATAGGCCAGCAGCGGTTGTGATACCACCCCATGCCAAAGGGCGCATCTTTTGAGTTGTACAACTCTGTTATTTCCTTCCCAATCGCCTTCTGTTTCTCATTTGCTTCATAACTTTCATTCTCGTATCTATATTATTCCCTAATCTTTCAACACAGTATGGCACCCCACGCTCAATCGGAGGAGTTCACTCCGGGCACTGCAACCAACGAGCCTGGCCTCGCTCAATCAAAGGCAAAGATCCAGATGCCAAAGTTTCCGAGGCAAGTCCTGCAACCATCCGTAGAATAGTCATTTTCTTACGGATTACCAAGTCCTCCGAAATTTGATGATCCATACAAAGAGCGAGAATACCTGAAAGGACGCCTGGCAGCCGCATTTCGCATCTTTGGCAAATATGGCTTCGATGAAGGAGTTGCTGTAAGGAATCAATATGCTAGAAACGTTGCAACCGCTCACAAACTTTCTGCAGGGTCATATTACCCTTCGCGATCCTGTTGACAAGGACACATTCTGGGTTAACCCATTCGGCGTGGCTTTTTCCCTTATCAAAGC
The DNA here is from genome assembly GCA_024184665.2 of Zalaria obscura. Classification (NCBI taxonomy): domain Eukaryota; kingdom Fungi; phylum Ascomycota; class Dothideomycetes; order Dothideales; family Zalariaceae; genus Zalaria; species Zalaria obscura. The sequence goes on along the minus strand of JAMKPW020000005.1, from coordinate 63,009 downwards.
ATCCGATCTCATCCACGTCAACGAGCAGGGTGAAGTCATTGATGGCGGCGAATGCAGATTACTCAATGCTGCGGCTTTCATGATTCACAGTGCCATTCATCAGGCGCGACCTGATGTTAATGCGGCATGCCATAGCCACAGCATTTACGGTCGCTCGTTCTGCACATTGGGACGCCCACTTGATATCACGACCCAAGATTCGTGTGCTTTCTACAAGGACCACGTCGTCTACGAGGTAAGTCCTGCTGTGTCTGCCTACAACTGAGCCACTTCTGATTCATGTTTAGTCATTCAATGGAATCGTCCTTGCAGAGATCGAAGGTCAGAATATCGCAAAATGTCTGGGTGACAAGAAGGCAGCGCTTCTACAGAACCACGGCCTACTCACTGTTGGCCAGACTGTGGAAGCGGCAGTATATTGGTTCATCAACATGGAGAAGTGTTGCCATACACAGTTAATGGCGGATGCTGCGGCTGCTGGTAGGGGCGATACTACAATCAAGATCGATGATGAGGACGCGGAATACACCAAGAAGACTGTCGGTAGCCCTATGGCTGGATACTTCAACGCCAAGCCGTTGTTTGACCTCATCCATAAGGAGACTGGTGGCGATTATCTGGAGTAGTCAAACTTCATTCATCACGGCGCATTTGAGCTGTATGTTGCGCTTTACAGCTGTCAGACTATGCTCTTGATGTGCCATCTCCTCCTCCGTAACTTCCATACATCGAGACAACCTTTAGTTAAAGAAAATCTATAGGGCAAGTGAGAGCCATCTCACCAACTCTTTCCTGTATTGCTGCAAGATCGTCCCTTCCGCGGCCCTATATATTGTCGCTCTCACCATTACCGGCGCATTATGTCACTGTCGATTCCCTTACAACGTTGCGCGCTTGATAGTTGTGCCCTACACACATCCTTTGGAAAGTCATCACTTACTGTCACGGATAGCCTACCATAGCGAACAGCCTACAACAAAAGAGCAGTCTACTACAGAACAGCAGTCTACTACAGAGAACAGTCTTTTGCTTATCTGTCACTAGCTTGACATACCGTAACCTTCAAAGGGCTGGGCTCCGCAACATTCTTCCCAGCTGTCTGCAAATCACCAACAGGAAGTGAAGTGTCCGTTTTCATGGCTGAACCCAGCAGACATACCGCACACACACACTTGCTACAGCTCATCAATAGAGCATGGCCCGTGAAAACTAGCAGCAAGAGCGATCGCAATCCACGTCAAGTCTCACCTTCAGATTATCAAGCATGTCTTCAGGCCGGGCTCACATTTCTCGATCGTAATGACCTGCCTCTGCTATGCCGAGTCCAAACCTTGTACACTCTCGCATTCGTCACAAAGGAAACCCCTGTCTCATACATCTTCATGTCCCGAGGAAGAGCGAAATGGAGAGAGCTTGCGCCATGGGAGATGCCAAACGGGATGGCGCCCGATATTAGAAAGGTTGAATCTGCTTGGAAGCGTGATGCGCCGATGAGGGCAATAGAAGCCGTCATCGCGAGGCAAGATGAGAGGCAAAGAGCAGTCGAAGAGGCTATGCTCACCGAGCTGCTCTCAGGTGAGACCGGCAGATGCAGCATGGCACACACAATGTCTGATACTGTCGAGGATCCGGAGACTGGACAACAGAAGATGACAGGTTGAGTATCAAGCCCTATTCCAGCAGTACAGAACCTCGAGATGGGCCGACTAGGGATGAGGCGAAGGACGACGATGGTACGTCTTGGAAACTGAGCCCGGCTTCGCCTTGCTGATTTGATTAGAATGAATCCAGGCACAGATGGGATAGAGACCGAGGATGGAGTCCACCCGAAACGGACTTGGAAGTATTACTAGCCTCAATAAAAGAACACTGTCTTAGGAACGGTCGAAACGGCGTGTTGACATTGCCAGTCCGCTATCATAGTTATGAAAAGACCCCGAAGGACTGATCGGTATGCCTTGCACTCTCTTACACAGAACTCCGCCGTACTAAGAGATGCGTGGAGTCCGCGCTCTGCTTCGACCCGCCTCCATGCATCATCCCGTAATCGATATGCACGACCAACTACGAATATCAATCCATGTCCCCTGCCCTCCAAACTTCACCTCACTCCAGCCTACCTCGCACCGCCACCCCCTAAACAAACTCCAAAACCTCCATCGCCTCCCCATCCCCCTCCGCCTCCCCCTCGCGCCCTGCAATCCTCAACCCCCCCGTCCCCTCCACAATCTCGTCAACCTTCTTTTCCTCCTCCACCCTAACCCTCTCCCCCCTCCTCTCCAAAATCCTCCGCACCCTAACCAGCAACTCCCCGGTCCCCAAACACCCCCTCCGCGTCCTCCGCTCCTCCTCCTCCACCGCCTCATCCTCACAATACACACCCCACAGTCTTTGCCCCTCGGCTAGAAACGCGTGTGCGCCGGCTAGATCGAGGGGGCAGGAAATGGCGGCGAGCACGGCGAGCACGCGGATGCGGCGGCGGGGCCCGATGTCGAAGTCGGCGGAGTGGAGGAGGGAGATGCCGGCGTTGGTCGCGCGGGTGATGGCCGTGTGGTTGCTGTTGCTGTTGCCGGGGCTGATTGTGCGCGCGTCGACGACGGCGGGTGGATGGGTGCGTTCGCAGGTAGGGGTGAAGGTGGCGATGGCGAGCGCTTTGAATTCGCGGTATGAGCGGTCTGCCATGGTTCTTTGGTTTGAATTTTTCGGTTGGATGGGTTTGATGGGCGTGATGGTATGCTTGTCGAGAGGATCTGGGTGTGAGAATTGGTTGTGTGGGTTCTCTGGGTTGTTGTGGAAAGGGGTAGATGGAAGAGGGAGATCAGGTGGTGAAGGGGTGGAGGACTGCGACGTGGCACTATTCACTTCACCTGTAAAGTGCAGAGGGCCCACCGAGCACGTGGACCAGTGAAGGCTTTCACATGTTATACGTGCAGTGTCTGCAACGGCCACAGCCTCAGCTGTGGGTAAGTCGAACGGGCATAGAAGACAAACCACGAAGTTCAAAAATATATCGAAGCTCCAGAACCGTCGCATTGTATTCCAACCCAGAGTTGTATCATGGTATAAGGCTCCTCAAACTGCCCAATACGCCTTCCAAATGCAACCCCAACGACGCCACATCACACGGCTTCGCCCCCTAGCCACCTGTTTCCACCCCATCACACATACGTATCCCACACATACAAGTCCGTTGCCGTCATCATCAATCAACGATCAGAAAAGCCAAATGGAGAGGGCTGGATGACCGTCGCGTGGACTGTCCCTTCGATTGAGAGCCTTCAAGTCCTCTGATTAAAGAACCAACTCCCCCTCTTCGCCCCCGCGCCCTCCTGCGCCGCCTGAGCTTGGAGCCCAGCAAACGTCGGCACGACCGGCTGCGCAGGGCCATCACCACCTCCGCCTCCCCTCAACGGCTTCGCGATCCTAGAGCCAAAGGGGCCGAAGCCGTTGGTCTGCGGCGCTGCGCCGTTCGCCGGCACGCCGCCTGGACCTGAGAGGCCACGAGTGGAGCCGACCTTGGCCGCCTCGAGACGGTCTTTGACGGCGGACAGCTGGGCTTCGAAGCTGCGTGGAGTCAGTATACATGAACGCTGTGTTGGACATAGACAGGTCATGATGGAGATGGGGATGGACATACCGATGGTTAGCCTGCATGAGCTTCTCCTGACTCTCACTCAACAAGCCCTCCAAGCCTCTAATCCTTTCCCCACGCGCGACCAACTTGCGGTCCGCAATAGCGACCTCCTTCTTCAGCTGCGCGTTCTGCTCGACCAACTGCCGCTGCACCAGCGTCAGCTGTTCCAGATTCCGCTCCAGGAACGCCAGTTTCTTCTGCTGCTGTTTGCTGTTTGCGCTGCGCAGCACGCTGTTGTACTGCTCCCGCGTGCTGTCGAGGCTGATCTCAAGCTCGACGACGCGCTCGCAGCGATTCTGGAGGTCGCGCATCAGCGACTTCTTCATGGCGTCGAAGTCGGCGAGTTGCTTGTGCAAGTTCTGCGAGCCGTTGACGCCGTTAGCGGCTTGCTTTCGCAGGTTTTCGAGCTCGTTGCGGAGGCGCGCGTTCTCGTCCTGTTGCCTGGACAGGGCTTCGGAGATGGAGGCTGCGCCGTCTTGATGATCCGAGAGAGAATCCTGCAGACGAGCCTTGATTTCCTCCACATCCATCTCGGACAAGTTCTGTGAGAGCAGCTCTTCGTACTGCTGCTGCGACGATGCAAGCTTCTGTTGCAGGGCGACGAATTCCTCAGTGTCAAGTGACCTGTTTGCCGAAAGATCGGCTTGGCGCACGATGCCTTGCGTGTCGAGGAGGTGTTCTCGCAGCGTGCTGAGAGCATCAGGAGAGACAGGTTCTCCTCTTGAAACGAGATCCTCAACCTCATCGATCAGAGCGCGGATACTGCGTTCATTCTCGGAGAGATTCTCGTTGCCAAGATCAAAGCCAGCCATCATCTGAGCCATCCTCTCCTTCTTCAGCTTCTCCTTCTCGTCCAGAACAGCCGAAGTCTCCCTAGCGCTCATCTTGGCCTCGAGCAATTCCTTTCGTACCTCATCCAATTCATTCGTAAGGTCGTTATTCTGCTCCTTCAAACTGTCCATTGTAATACTGGCCTCCTTGGTCTCAAATTGGATCCGCTCGACCTGCATCCTAAATCCTTCAATTTCGGAGTGCAACTTCTCGTTATCCTTGTGAGTCCTGCTGTGCGTCTCTTTCAGTTCTTTCAATTCTTTCTTCGCGGCCTCCAGATTCTGCTCAGCGGCTGCCAATGCAGACTCCCTCTCTGCCAGCTGATCCTGTAGCTCATTCTCCCTTCGCAGGAACTCCTCCTTCTCATCCTTTTCAAGGGGAATTGTGGGTGTGGCGGCCCTGTCGAGGTCAAGCCTAGATTCTGGTCGTGGACTGCTCGGCGTCTCCGCCCCTCTTCGTTGATCACTTGTCAACCTCGAGGGAGTCCCTGGCCTCATCGTTGACAGCGGTCTGTTTGTAGTATCTTTGAGGCTGGGTGTCCATCTGTCCTTGGGTACGGCCTCTCCTTTCCGCCACATGCCAACTTCCGATTCCAGGCCAGAGATATAGTTCTGAAATGTAGTAGCTTCCGCTTGTGCTTTCTTGAGCAGCGCCTTGAGCTCTGCAGGAGAGAGTTCTTGGTTGATCTTGGCCTTGTTCTTGATCGATTTCGCACGCATACCGAAACGGAGGGTTGACACTGTTTCCGCATCGTTGTAACTTGAAGGAGAGCAGTTGATGATCAAGGTCGTCCGCGAATTACCACCCAAAGATTCTTGTAGAATACGTGTGAGCTTCGAATCTCTGTAAGGAACATGCGTCGATTTGCCATCCGTGAGGGAGTTGATGACCATTCCCAATGCACTTAGTGATTTGTTGATCTTCTTCGCTTCTTCCAGAGTTTGCCCGCTTGCGCCTGTCTTTCCGACCTTTTCAGATCCTGCAAGATCGACCAAGAAGAGTTGTCCGCTCTTTGCGCTTCCAGTCTCTAAGTTCTTCTGAGAGACCGTGATGACGAAGATGGAGTGTGATCGGGACGATTCCTGGTTCATGTTTGTAGCCGCAACTGCTCTTGCCATACCTCCTCTTTCAAGAATCCTGTACACCTCATCCACACTTCCTACGTACACCTCTAGCAGACCCTTGACGTAGACTCCCCTGTTCTTCTCTTCATGCACCGGCAGGTTGTCATTCTGCGGCACCAGCAAATCCCTGATCCTTTCCATGTAGATTTCCATGTAGCTGACCCTCACAGTGTATTCGATGTTCTGCTCGCTCGCCATGATTGACGCGAAGATCTGTTCCGTAATGCGCGGGATAACACCCTTTGCTTCTGGGTTTGCGATATCGGAACCCATCATCGTGTATGACTTTCCTGCACCAGTTTGACCATATGCGAAGACTGTACCATTGTATCCATTCAGGATGTCATCCACGGTAGGCCTGATGGAGAAATCGAACACGTCCGCTTGCCGCGACTGCATGTCGAACACACGGTCGAAGGTGAAGCTGCCATTTCCAGCTTCTCTGGACTATTGCACTGTCAGCGTGCTGTCCTGGTCGCCTCCATAATATGCTCAGCCGTTAAATACTGACCTGGACTTTGCAGGTATCCTCAGATTCGAACTCTACTACAGGCTCTCCACCACTTGCAAGCTCGACCTTGTTCTGCGGCCGAAACCGAGCAACGACTGTGATTGCATGTCAGCAACTATTCTCTTCCACCAGTAACTACTCTCTTCCACCCGTTGCATATCCGTGCCGTACCCTTGATTGTGTTGTAGCTCCTGTGTCCCATATTAGCCCTCAATCTTTCCAACACCAGCACATTCCACTTACGCCATGATTGCTATCTCCACAGAGCAACCCGCGCCCTCTTATACGTGTATGTGTGCAGCGGGTTGCTTCTTGAAATGCGTTGCGTGGTGTCCGCGTTGTAAAGGGGGCCCGCTTGTCGGAGAAGCGTGGGTCGTTTGATGGAAGGGAAGGGGATGCGGAGAACGCGACCGACGGCCGCCTCGAGCGCTGTCGCAAAGATGACAATATGCTATAGAGCAAGGGCTGGGTCCGTCATGCGTAGGCAGAAAAGGTCGTAATAGCAAGGACAAGCGGTGGTTGTTTCAGTTGTTGATGGTGATGATCGGCCCCCAGATCTCGAAGTCACCATGTTGACAACATCCCTGCCGAAACCTTAATTTTCGCCGCAAACACCGGCGTCAAAGGCGTCACAGTACAGAACAGTGATCCAAATACCTATGGTTACGTCTCGCACGTGCGATTATTCGCCCTGCAAGGAGGTCCTGCAAACTCAAGAGTGCACGCAGTGGTTCAAAAGTCAGATGAAGAGATCATGTTGTCATTCGTTAAGGGTTTCGGCCCACTCATTTCCTATCCTCTTCATAACCCTTGCGCCGCCAGATCTCCGCCCATATAGCATGAACCTATAGCAACGCCTGACCCAACACCACGCTGATTGCACTGCGACCTGTGAACAGGACGCTCAATATCGCGGTAATATCTTCAACTTCCCCAGATGCTTGACTCTTCCTTAGTGGCCAAGCCTGTCCCTTGAGCGCAGCTGGCCTCGCAAGCGACTCTTCATTTGGATCGACGTCTGTCATTGTTCTCCAGGATGCTCTAGTCGCTTAGTCCTCCCAGCTCTTCTCCACAGTCTCGCGCACCTTCTTGACATACTCCCTTCTGTTGTCCTTGTACAGGTTCGAAGCCTCGACGTTCGCGGGGGAGCTGGTGTTAGGATCGTTGAGCAAACTGTAAACCCCATCAGCGCCTTGTTCTCACACTGCGTCTATGGAACAGTCCAGAAGTCATGACCATGGTCCGCCATAGCACATGCTCTCTGTCCCCAGATTTAGACCCACCTCTGAATGCTCGTCAAGATCGCGGCCACATCGTATGTAGGACTCCACCTGTTCTGCAGAATGTCGAGACACAGCTCTCCAGTACCGTACACGTTGGGGTGAAACATCTGACTGATGAACTTGACTCCTGGTGGCTTGTTCGGGTATTGCTCCTCGAAATGCATGACTAATCTGAAAGTGCCATCTTCGAATGGTGTGTCTGAGGGTCCGATGATAACTGCATTCCTGCGCACATAATGAGTATTTGAAAGAGTTGTAGGTGCGTGGTGAAAGATGCTCGTACCATGTCATGACGTTGTCTGCGATGGGCGAGGCTGAGACACCTGCTGGAGGGTCGGTTTGCATGCGCTGTGTATATGTCAGTACCGTCCGGCCTGATTTGTAACATACTGCGTCTTTGTGACATCCAGGTAGTCAACAGAGACGGTCGTGTGACAGTGGCGTACCTTGAAGTCCCGCATTAGGCGGCGGCGAGCAGAGGTGGACATGGTGGCTGAAGGGGGAAAAGGAGTCTGCGAACGGCCGGCCGTATGGTGTGCAGGTGAAGGGGAGAGCAGAAGTAGCAGCGGAAGAATGAAGGCGAGCGCAAATGTGGAGTGTAGGAAGAATTAGGTAAGTTAAGGTAAGGTAGGGTTCAAAGGAAGGGAAGCGTGACCCCTCGGCGGAAGTCGATCAGCGATGGCGGAGGCGCTCGACGTCCGCGGGATGCTTGGCGTTTCCCATGAATCTCCACGACGAACCTTAGGATAACACACGTTGCATGTGGTTGTATTCGCTCCCAGCAAATCAATTCCAATTCACACGTGGCGCTAGCGTGCTGAACATGCAGGTATGCGGCATTACGCGTGGCTTTGACTGCTGTAACATACTGTCGTGTCACTTCGGAAGAGAATGGCAATATACAGCCCTGGAGGCGTTCGAAAGCGGCAATGACAGTACCCGATGTAGCACAGCAGATGGCTGCTGAACTCTTCGCTCTTACTTCTGAGCCCTAAAACCCTAAGTTTTATATTGCTGGCAATGGCATTCGAAACACCACTCGCAAACCGTGCCCTCTACCCCTTCCCCAAGAACTCAAGCATAACCCGATTAAACTCCCTCCCCCGATGCACCGGCGGAACATGCCCAGCACCCTCCAACCACACAAACTCACACCCCCCAATCCTGCCCGCCACATCCTCCAGCACGCTCCTCGGTCCCACAGCCCCATCCTCACTACCCACCAGCACCATACACCTCGCCCTCACCCCCCCAAGCGCCTCCACATAATCATAGCCCCGAATCCCATCCGCGCAGATCCGATACCCATCAATCCCACACGTCCTTACCATCCCCAACACCTCCTCTCTCGCGCCCACACTCTCCGCATCTGACCCGGGCACCCACCGCTCCGCCGTCGCCCGACACAGCGAGTCATCCCCGTCCGCCACGTCCGCCTCGAACTGCCGTATCCGCTGCCCCCATAGCGGTTTCGCGGCCGGCAGTGAGGTGAGCCCTGGCGGGTCGCAGCTCAGGACTACAGAGACATCGGATGGATACAACATGGCGTAGCGCAGGGCCAGCACGCCGCCCATGCTGCATCCGATGACTGCATACACCTTCGTCTGGCCGGTGACAGCGCGGACAAGTTCGCGCATATGGCGGGTCAGGGTGTCGAAATGGTAGGCTGGGTCGTCTGGGCTGGAGGTGTAGGACTGCGGGGCGGGGGTGTTGTTGTGGCCGATGTGGTCGTAGGCGAGGGTGGTGTAGCCGGTGGAGATCAGGGCGGCGGTGGCCCGCGTCCACATGGTGTGGTTAGCCATTAGGGCGTGGGAGAGGAGGACTAGTTTGTTGTTGGGGGTGTGGGTGGGCGTGGTGTGCAGGGTGTAGTAGTTTATGCCCTCGATGGGGATGATGCGCTCTTGGGCGGGCATCGTGGATGGGTGCGCTTCTGCTGCGGGATTACCGTGTGCTCATTGCCGAATTTCCGCTGCACTAGAACTACATGCGAGGAGCATACAATGAAAGGGAAAGAAGAGAGGAGAAGAGCTACGGAGGCGACGACTATGGTAGTTCCGAGACACATCACATAGCCCCGCGTTTGCCCCGCGCTATACAAAGATAGCCCCATACGGACGGTCTGGGGCGCCGTCCAAAAAACGGGCAAGAGATCTACGAAGCACAGGTGCATCTGTTAATTGGTGCGCATAAGAAGCTATGAGGAGGCCTTGAACGTGATCCTCTTCCCAACCTTGTTTCATGACCAAGTGCTAGCATCATGTCAAGAGCTCAGAAGCCCACTAGTGTATGATGGGACTGGATATGGCATTCCGGCCACGCAGCATTGGTCGTCATCGTACCATAGATGTAGGGTAGAGTAGACATGACAACTCAAAATTCTAACATCAGGCCTGCAGAACGGGCAAGCGTCAAGCGTTCAGTGTAATTCACAAACCATCATACACAGACCAGAACCAAAAACGCCAGCTACCCATCCAATCGAGCCTATCAACTCCATTCTCAAACCCAGACCCAGACCCAGACGCCACGCTCTTCGAGAAATCGACACACAGTTATACCTTACACATCCGGCCCAGGGTCCGCATAACTCCCCGCCGGCGCCCCCAACCGCACATACGACCCCAAACTCCCCCGTCTAGGCACCTCCCACACACTCCTCAACGGACGACTGAAATTCCCCACCGCGCCGCCACCCCCACCACTTCACCTCAACCACTGCCCGGACCCCCTTTCCCTTCGCGGCGACCTCACCGCCGGCGGCAACGTAGGCGTCAGCGGCCGGGTGGGCGTGCGCACCGTGGGCGACGGCGGCGTCAGCGCTTGCGACGAATCCCTGGGTGTGGTGCGGCCGACGAGACTTGGCTGCGAAGTCGGGACGGGCGGGTCGTAAAGCCAGGCTACTTCTGGGTAGGTGTGGGGTGTGCTTGCGGCGGCTGCGCGGCGGCGGCGGCGGCGGAAGAGGTAGATGAGGGCCACGAGGAGGAGGATGGAGACGCAGGTGGCGCCGGCGGTTATGCCGGCTATTGAGCTGGTAGAGAGGGTTGATTTTTGGGCTGAGGTGGGGAGAGGGGTTGTGGTTGGGGTTGGAGCTGATGTGATGGAGCCTGAGGTGGAGGCTGGACTCGTGGTGGATGAGGATCCGCTGGAAGTAGGTGGCTGGATCTGCGTCACGGTACTTGTGGAGGAGGTCGAACTGGGTAGATGAGTGCCGATTAGAAAGGCGATGCTGGGCGAGGATTCGCTGGCAGATGTGTATGTTGCGGAGGAAGCTCGGGTTGAAGATGCGGTTTGGCTCGATGGCGATAATCTGGGAGACGTAGATACTGTTGTAGAGGTACCGAAGGTGCTTGATATATTCGAAGAGTATGACAGAGTCGTTCTCGTTGACGATAAAGGCGTAGCGCTGGAGCTTGTACTAGATGTCTGACCCATGGTGTTCGAAAACGCCGTCCTAAGGGCAGGAAACAACTCGACAGCAATAGACGACGCTTCCGTGACTGGAATAAAAATGGAAGAGCTCAGATTGCTAGGATGAGAACTATTGTGTATGAATTGATTGAGGCCGGCCAAGATAGCGGATACGATGGGTTGTATTGGCAGGGTAGTGGTGCTTGTCGTTGCCCGGAGACTTGTCCGGTTTTGTGAATCCAATGTTGCGGATGGATTTGGGGCGCTTGAATAAGTATGCGGTGCTCCAAACACCGTTGGCAATGGTGCTGTAGGTGTGTGAAAGCTTGTCAGATTCCCTGTGTGGTAGTTTGGAGAAGAAGGAGAAGAAGGAGAACTCGAAGAGGAAGAAGCGATGCGGAGACCGAGACCCGAGAAAAATGACGATGAAGATTGTGCAGTGATGATGGGAATAGGAACAGTCGATGACTCGGAGATGCAGACAGATGAATAAGAAGAGACAGAAGAACTCGATCGGCCAATGGAAGGATCTGAAGAATTTGAATATAAAGACTGGACCGGAAAAGAAGAAGCCGAGAGATAGACCAACGTGTTGCTTCTGGACGTGTTGCTTCTGGACGTGTTGCTTTTGGACGCGTCCCTTAGGGATGACAGACGGGCTGCAAATTCAGCTTGTGGAAGCTGTGTTGACACGTCTATTGGACCTGCACTCGTAAAGAACGGTTTTACGACAGTAGACCGTAGACTCGAGACCGTCGTCGGTACGACCGAGAGGCGGAGACCCGTGGAGTTGGTGTGGTGCACCCCTTGTACGAACGAGCTTATCGAAGTACTCGTGGCCAGTGTGAGGACAGGTGTAGATTGGAGTCCCAGATCGGAGGTTTGTGTGATGGGCGCAAACCCGCTGGATGAGCTGGACTGTTGCACTGCGCCTGTGCTTGCAGTTGGAGGTGATACAGGTATAGAAGCCAAGCCGGGCGCGTTAGTCTGTGTTACGGAAGGATTGTGTAAAGCCGTAGAATCGGGATGTGACACAGGAATGACTGATTCTGTGTGGAGAACAGGGGAAAGCACTGATGCAGATACAACATGCGACACTTCAGATAGAGTGAGCGTAGTGTAGCTGACTATGGGGCTGGCCTTTTGTACCAGACTCTCGAGTCCCGATGCGGCAGAGGTGTGCGTATCCGTCGCGGTAGGCTGCGTCATAAGATTTCTAGTAGTATTTGTAGTCGTGGAAGTGCTTTTCTCCGGGGTCACACTGGATACCCCTGACGAACCGGATACCCAATCTATTCGCAAGCTTCTAATCCTGGAACGCGGGTAGTCCGAAAGCGTGATGACCGACCCGTTGCCGTATGACAGTCTTGAAAGCGATTGTACGGCCAATGTCTCGATGGAGGTTACTGTCCATTAACGACTTGATCGTATGGCAAGTGAAGGTGCGGCAGATGAACCATCGAAGAGGAGACTCAAAGTTCTGTCAATGGATGATTGCAGCTGTGTGGCTGCAGAAGTGTTGTGACTCGGTGACTCTAGAACATGACCGGACCCGAAGCTGTGATCGGATGGAAAGAAGGATGATGGTAAAGATGAAATACACGATGTCAGTACAGAGCTGAGAACCGTCGAACGCCGATTGAAAACGGAAGGAGATGCGAGAGCGAACGTAGTAGAAGGAGAAGAAGAAGAGATTTGAACGACCTAGTGGAGGCAAGAGACTTAGTAGACGAGATATCAAACAATGTCGACCAGATCTGCAGGGTTAGGTACATGGACCAATTCCGGCAACCGGGCTGAAGGATGGGCTGTTAAGCCTCTGGGCTTCTATATCTGTCAGCTCTGCCTCCCTCCCATGGCGACACGCGTCAGGCCACACTCACGAATAGCTACACCCTGCACGACCTCGACTGTGGCGAAGAAGAAAAGTACTGCATCACCCTTTTGCTTTGCATCTCCCCGCCCCCAAGAAGCGATAACTTAGGCAGCGAGTGAATGCAAGGCAAAGAAACATAGTGAATGAAATGACGGACGAGAACAAAAACGATCACTTAGCTTTAGAGTCCAGGCATCTATGCTGGGGCCAAGTTGTTTGTTTCACCAACGTCAGGCTTCGCATCTAATGATGGATATGGCTATTGTAGGGACCGGATACACAGAATGTGTTGGAAGATCGGGAGGCGCAGCCAATGCGACTGAGGCTCCGCCGCGGGAGGAGCCGCACCCCGCCTGCTTGCTATTAATACACTTCATGTATCTGTGTCTATACTTCTTCTATGCTTTGGACCAATGGGCTATGTTTGTAACCTGCATGATCTTGCATGGCCTCGAATGACCTGCATGGGGCCTGCACGGTGGGGACTGATGGTGTTTTAGCGGCGCCAGGCATTGGTAGACCGCAGCCATATTAAGGTATTGTTGCCAGTCTCCTCGTCGGCTACCAGCCTTCGAGATTCAACAGGGAGACGGCGGTGTAGTACAAACCACTCACGTAGTCTAGGGGAAACAGTGAGGCGTCCCCATAATCATACATCATACATTAATCCCATATAGATAGATAGATCATACCCACGACACACTCCCGTCATGAATTTCATCAATTGTTCACCACCCGCAGTGGCTCGCCAGTATGTTCCACCCTCTCCCCCTGACACGTACTTCCATTTTCCGTCCTCTGCACATTACTCCCCAGTCCCGTCGTCGCGGCACCGCCCTGCCCAACGGGCTTCCGATGCAAATACGGTTGGATGCTAGCGCCCAACTTCCGCGCCGTCTTCGCATATTCGCCGTCGAAATGGCCCGAATCCATCTCCGCCTTTCCCCTGCGGATGATCTCTTCTTCTCTGGCTAGCACGGCGGGGTCGGTGTTCTTGAAGCGTCGGTCTACTGAGTTGTTGAGTGTGCCTCGGAGAGTTTCGCCGACGCCCTGAGATTTCGTGTTAGTATGTATAGCAAAGGAGAATATAGCGGAGCAAGAACTCACGTGTATGCCTGCTGCGGCAGCTTTCAGGTCGGACAGAGTAGAACCGTGGCTCCGATGAGCAGGTGCGGCTTGCTGTGCTGGTTGCTGCGAGAAAGATTGCGTTGGAGCCGGCGCCGTCTGCCCCGCCGTCTGTCCAGGCATTTGTCTTGGGACCTGGCTCTGGTTGTACGTTGGAGCCCCCGCCGTCTGACCCGCCGCCTGTCCAGGCATCTGTCTAAGAGCCTGGCTCTGGTTGTACGTCGGTAGCTCTGCCGAGTACTTACCAGGCGGTAAACCCGATCCATGCGGCGTAGGATCCGCAGTATACTGCCCCGAGCGCCGATTTGGGGATTGTGGCATTGGCTCCGAAGGTGGCTGATACGCCGTATACTGCTGATTTTGAGTGTGCGTGGGACCTGAGGACTCCTGCATAGGTGTGCGCGCCGGATACGAGAAGTTCTGGCGCATACGCTCCGAGCTTGTTGATGCCTCCGGCTTGAGAGGTTGCTCTGATTTAGGTGCCGTCATGGGACGAGCAGGACTCTTGTCGGTCCTTCCCATGCTTTTGGGTGGGACAGGAGGACCAGTGTCTTCGCGTGTTACGGTAGGTCGTCCATCTCGCTGGGCTTGCAGCTGAGGCTGGTGCTGGTGCTGCGGTGCGACCACACTTTGAGCTTGAGGTTGAGGCTGAGATTGGGATGCAGGCTGGTCTAGGGCCTGGGGCTGAGGAGACACTGTCTTCGCCCTTGCTGATCCATCGTTGGGTACCTCGACCGTGTGAGTGCCATCTGGTCCAGTTGTGGTGATGGTTGTGGTGGTCGTGGTCGTGGTAGTCGTGGTTGTGATGCTCCTCCCGGTGGCAGGATCCTGGTGAGTCTCTCTGGACACTCTTGGGGATTGATTGGTGTTGGTTTGCGACACTGGGTGACCTGAATACTCGTCACCAGAGTTGGTGTTCTGTGACAGGCGGTCCCGAGTATTGTCGCTTCCTGTGAAACTTGTATTGGTGACGGACGTTGGTGGTTCCGTACCACTGCCATATGCTGAGTCTCGTTCTGGTATTGCGCCGCCGCTGGCTGGTATTGCGCCACCACTGGGTTTCCTGGAATGAAACGGGTTCCACTTGGACTTCTTCTCCTTCGTACCTCTATCGGGCGACTTCGAGGGTCTGGTATTCATAGGCATGGCGTCGGTTGCGCTTTGCTGGAGGATTCTGTTGAGGTGAAGTCGAGTGACAGAGCAATGGAGTTGTGAATGTCGATTCTCTTCAAGACTGTTCAGTAATAATTAACAATGAAGCCAAGACTAGTATCAACGGTTAAGCAGGAAGGGTCTTAACGTAGATGAAGGAGCAAGAAACAACCCGAGAAACAGGGCACCGGACTGGAGGAGACCCCACTGACGTAATTGGCAACTGTGGCGGGAGCACGACCGCAGCACGTTCTGTGGCTGTGCGAGTGTGGCTGCGCCGTTAGCCCCGCATCCCCCGCTATCCATCCATGTGGTCCCGCATCGCGGACAACTTCCGCTCTTCCCTTCCGCTTCTGGTCTTGAACTGCCGGCGACGGAACGGCCTTTGCTCGACATCGGAGCGGTATAAGGATAACATGTCTCTCAGTATCAGGAGTCCATACCGCCTTCTCCTACTCCGTCCATGTCACCCCCCGTAGCTCTCATAACCGGTGCCTCGTCCGGCATCGGTCTAGCACTAACCAAGCACCTGCTCTCCAAATCATGGTTCGTAGTAATGGCCGACCTCAACCCACCCGCGGCGTCACTACCAGGCACGCTATTCATCAAGACCGACGTCTCTTCGTGGGACAACCAAGCCATGACCTTCCAACAAGCCTTCGAGCAGCACACCCGCCTCGACTTCGTCGCCCTCAACGCCGGCATCGACGACCGCGACGACATCTTCAACAGCATCTCCTCCTCCTCCACAACCCCGCCCCGCAAACCAAACATGCTAACCTTCCACGTCAACCTCTTCGCCCCCTACTACGGCCTCAAGCTCGCCGCCCACTACATGTCGCTGAACCCTGTCCCGGGCGGCAAAGTCGTCATCACAGCCAGCGCAGCAGGTCTGTACGCGCTGCCCACTATCCCGCAGTACTCAGCGGCGAAACACGGCCTGGTGGGTCTGACGCGCAGTCTGGGGCCCGTGGCGCAGAACGTCGGCATCAGGATCAACGCCATCTGTCCCGCGATTGTGCGGACGGGGCTGGCGCCGCCGGGCCTGATGGATGCGTTTGCCGAGGAGCAGGTCACGCCCATGAGCACGATTATGCGGGCCTTTGACGAGTTGGGGGATCTGGACCGTGTGGGCGAGAATGACTGGGTCGCTAAGGGTCACAGTGGCCAGATTGTCGAGTGCAGTCTGGGCAATTTGTACTATAGGGAGGAGATTGAGAAGGCGGATGATAGCCAGAAGTACATGACGAAGGGCGCGGCGGACGCGTGGGCCAAGGCGTATACGGAGAGGAATAGGAATTTCGCGTTGGAGGAGGCTTTGGATGGGAAACTGTAGAGTGGGCGAATCATGGTTTAGATTTAGATGTGGGGCGGAACCCCTTCGAACGGGTTGAATTGAGGGAACGCCGTTTATAGCCCTGCCTCTAATGAATGTTCGTGTCTCGTGAGTATCCCAATCCCATCCAGCTCGCTTCTGCGCATCAATCAATAAACACTGCCCCTCAGGCTTCGATCATGCTTCTCCTGCGCCTCTATGTCACTGTGACCTTGGTCAGGGCCATCCGTCTCTTCACTCTCCTCCTCTGCCATGGGTGGATGATCACCCAAAGTGTTCGCTCTGGCACCGGTACCCATGCCGCTCTCCTGCGCCCAGTTCGCAAAGTCCTCCTCTGTCGGCTTCCTCTTTGGAGTCCGTTTGCCTGACTTACTATTCAATATCGGGTTGCCTCCGAAATACTCGTCCGTGTCTGATAAGCCTTCAGCAGGTGTCACCGCGCCGGAAAGCGACCCTCCTCCATCTCTACCGGCGTGAATATGCCCTAGACTTGGGCGAATGGGGAACTTCATGCTCATATGCTCGTCGCTACTACTTCCGGGATCCATGCTAGTCACACTGCCATTTCGAGGCGTGGATTCAGTTGAGTCATCGGCCGGTGTGCGTATCGAAGGTGCCTTTTGGAAACCATTCGTGGCGCCTGCGTCCACTTCTTGGCTAGCGATGGGATGATCTTCCTTCTCTTGCTGCGGTATCTGTGCCGAGGTAGGCGCCAGTAGCTCCCGTGATGTCCGTCTTGTCCGTCTCGGAAAGTTGCCGTGATCGTGATTGCATCCACCCACACAACCTCCCCATTTCCGCGTCGGTGCGACGGGAGACTGTTCCATTTGCTGGCTCAGCGATGTAGAAGACATGGCTCTCTGCCTCTTAAGCTCCGACCACGTCCTGAGTTTGTTCTCTAGCACGTACTTTCCGTTCAACTCACTCCTCTTCATCACCACAAACTCGCAATGATTGACATTCCTAAGATCCTCAAAGTACTCCACCGACCAATGATACCACTTCATGAGGAACACTCTCGTCATCAAGCCATGCGTCACCAGCACACAGACGCTGGGGAAGTCCTCCTCGCTGAAGTTCCGCCACAGAGACTCGTTGAAGCCGCTAACTCTGTCGTACGCATCTGCCGCAGACTCCCCATTCGGGATCCGGTAGAAAAAGTGTCCATAGTCCGCCCGCTCTTGCCACATGCGCTCCATCTCCGTGCTGCAGGGTTGAAAGTTGCCGAAGTCTTGCTCGCGGAGACGGGGCTCTTCGAAGACTTTGATTGTGTTTCGCGGAAAGGGTGACGGGCCGCATTCGTCGTTGGATTCGGTGAGGGTTTTTAGGATACCTTCGGTCGTTTCGCGCGTGCGACGGTAGGGTGAGGTGAAGAATTGAAGCGTGTCGTCTGGTCGTAGCATGGATCGAAGCCGCCGGCCGGCCTCTTCTGCCTGTTGTCGCGGTTAGAACCGTACCTAAGTCATGGCGAAATCCAAGCTTTGTTACCTGCTGCCAACCATCTTGTGTGAGCTTAACACGGTGGTCTGGTATCATCTGGTGAATCTCTCGGTTCTTGTTGCCCTCGCTCTGCGCGTGGCGGATCAAGATGATTAACTGAACGTGATGTAAGTATTATCCTGGTGTCTGTGGTGGGCTGTTTCATACCCTCGGTTTGCCCATCTTAACTTTAGCACTTGAATGATGGCGTCGTTAGAGAATGTATTGCACGGTGCGTATCAGGTACCTTATGTGGAGAGACTGTTGGATTGCAATGACGAAGGCGGTGTGGTCAGCCGGAGGTGGATGTGGATTTGGCCGGTGTCGACCGCCGTAGCCTATTCTGCACACCTCAAGCCATCTCTACTTCCACTTGCGCCTAACTATCTTGTAGTTTAACAGCAGCCTGCAAGAACAAAGACGGCGCAGACTCTTGTTTGCCGCAAACTCAAGTCTGTTTCCAGCACTTTCACTACAGCTAGATCACTCTGAAGTCGAAGTGACAACCCACTACAATTCGAGAAACACCACTTCGATTGCACTGTAAAGCGAGCCTACAGCCACCTCTCGATCGCACAACCTCTCACGATGTCTGAAAACATCCCCGAATCAATCCCCACCAGCTCCGACACGCGCTCAAACCGGCCTACGAAGCGTCGCGCCCTCGACCCCGTATCGCAGCAATCCGCACAACTCGAAGCCCTCTTCGCCAATCCGGACCGCGCCCTGGCATCCACCGGCTCCTCAAATTCGAACAACAACAGAATTGTTTCAGCAGTGCCAGAGATCGTCGCCAATGTCCAAGGTTCCAGCGCCGGAGCGGGAAGCGGCGAATTCCACGTCTACAAAGCGAGTCGGCGGAGAGAGTATGAGAGGTTAAGGGCGATGGATGAGGAGAAGACGAAAGAGGAAGAGGACGCGAGGTTTGAGAGGGAGAGGGAGGAAAGGAGGAAGAAGGATGAGGAGAAGACGGGGAAAAATAGGGCGAGGAGGGAGAAGATGAAGGCTAGGAAGGGAAAGAAGAAGGAAGACGGCGCGGAGGAGTCGGAGGGACCGCAGCCGGTTAAGCATAAGTTGGCGGCGGCTAATCCTGTGGTGAGAAGTGCTGGTGGGGAGGATGGCGGGAAGGGGGATGGAGGATATGCGAATGGAGAGGTCGGGATCGTGATTCATGATGAGGATTGAGTGCATGATGGGAGAGGAGCACGACACAGCTACAAGACCGAGATTTACGCCTCATCTGGGAACACGCCAAGGCAGAAATGATACTGAAGCGGTCCTGCATCTACGGAGCATCAAGCCTAAGACGAAACATTGTCGAAGCTATCCTGCTAAGCTATAACGAAGATTGACGAGACCTCAAGCTGGACCCCAACCATTCACCGTCAACTTTCAGTAAAGATA
Organism: Zalaria obscura; assembly: GCA_024184665.2. Classification (NCBI taxonomy): domain Eukaryota; kingdom Fungi; phylum Ascomycota; class Dothideomycetes; order Dothideales; family Zalariaceae; genus Zalaria; species Zalaria obscura. Next base: position 43,846 of record JAMKPW020000005.1, on the reverse strand, counting down.
CCGAGTTCATGCTTCATCTGACCATTTCGCCTGACGTCTTTGGATCAACGCCAGGAACCAACTCGGAAGGGCTCTCAGATACGCCACAATACCATGCTGTCCTGCCAGGATGATCTGACCCTGCCTGCAGCTCAAAATCTGCTTCACCACAGCATCCGCCACAATCTGGGGATCAATAAGACGCATGCCCTTCTTTTGCAACATCTCTTTCCCTGGAGCCACCATCGGCGTATCAGCGAAAGTAGGGTGGACAATAGTCGTCTTGATCTCTGGACACTTATGGACGCCCTTCAGCTCCACAGTCAGGCTTTCGTGCAACGCCATGACTCCGGCTTTGGTCGCGCTGTAATGGGCCATTCCGGGTCCTGAAATGAAGGAAGCCACGCTCGCGATACTGACGATGTGACCTTTCTTTGCCGCGATCATGGCTGGCAGGAAGGTTTGAAGCAGCCACCAGTGTGAGAGGAGGTTGATGTCAAACATCTTATGGAGAAGCTCTGGTGAGGTCTCCATGATGGGAGTAATTGCCCCAATACCGGCGTTGTTGATTAGGATGGAGGGGTGCCCGACAGTCTCTTGGACTTGCTTAGCAACATCTTTGACACTCTCGATGGAGGTCACGTCGCATTGGAAGAATGTAATCTTGGGGTTGCTTTGCATGTCTGCCGGGAGAGTGTTGATGTCCAGCACCACAACGTTGATGCCTTTAGCCGCGAGACCTTTGGTAAATAGAGCACCGAAACCAGACGAACCCCCCGTTACAACAGCAATTTCTTTCTCCCAAACCCACCCCTTCTGTGATGGCCTCAGCCGGCCGCCGTTCCTGACCCATGCGTTGAGATATCTGTTCAGGTTCCGTGCCACCCCGATTCCGAATAACCATTTGAGAAGCCCTACGAGCCGTCCGATGTTCTGGGGTGATAGATACTGGCCGAGACGTTGCAAAGCTGCTTGTCGCGTGTCGAGAGGAGCGCGAGTAAGCACGTATAGTGCGGCGCCAGTGACGAAAGGTGAGAATGGTGCTCTCTTGATAAGTGAAGCCATGACTCAGGTGTAGGTGTAGTCGTGGTGGTGAGCAACGAGCCGCGCAAATCCCGCGAGTTGATGGGTTAATATAGGGTGATATGAGGTGCTTTGAGATGGTATCTGGGCGCCTAATGTAGAGATAGTCCTACTGCCTGAATCTCCTATCTCTCCAAGCCGAGGCACATCTTGTACAGTAAGATGCCTCCCGCCTTTCCGACCCTTCCCCGGATTCTTGGCAGTTGTGTGGATGAAGCGTGGGAGCGCGCCGTCCCGTGCGCTAAGTATTTCTCAATGGAGCAGCGATACTGTAGCTTCCGATCTCGTGAATCCTTCTCCTGTCTCACAACCGGTTGGTATTGCAGGCTCGGATATAGGTCGAGGACGGCACCATGGCGAGCAGCACCTTGATGCCATTTCTCTATCCCAGCCTCGTCAACTGCTCCGAACGCACGCCGCGGCTTCTCTACCGCGCCACCCGTCTGAGCAAAACGAAACGAGTGCCACATTGCTTGCAACAACGACGACGACTCACCACCGCTAGCGCCACCGCTGGAGAAGAGTCACAGCAACCCCCTTCCTCACTGGAAACGTCCGAACGCGACCTTTCTCACCTCGACCCGACACCGGACTCCTACTCCATCACCCCCTTCACCGACAACTGCACCCTAACCGTGCAAGCTGGCAATGGCGGTCACGGCTGCATATCCTTCCTGCGCGAGATATTTATTGCGAACGGCCCACCCAACGGTGGCGACGGTGGCACGGGCGGCAGCATCTATATCCAGGCTGTGCGGGGCGAGACATCGCTGCACAAGCTGGCGAGACGGGGCATTCTGAAAGCCAAAAGAGGCAGGAACGGACAGGGCAAGAGCCAGGGTGGTGAGAGGGGAGAGGACATGCTGATCACGGTGCCTGTGGGCACGATTGTACGGGAGATCTGGAGACACGATCCGGTGGAGGAGGAAGAGTTGGCGGATAAGAGGGCGCTCGCCCAGGCAGTTGAGGGCGAGGAGGACGAGGCTGTGTTGCGGGGGAGACTCAGGAGAGACAAATGGCTGCTCTATCCCGGCGCGTTGCCCAGCAGCTTCAACACCACGGATTTCCCTGCCCTGCCCAAGACAAGGAGGAGCCATTTGGCCCTGACACAGCCAGCGGCGCCGATCCGCCTGGACCTAGACAAGCCAATGGAGGCGCCTATGTTGCTCGCCGCCGGCGCTATGGGAGGGCTAGGCAACCCGCATTTCGTGACCAAAGGCACGCGATGGCCGAAATTCGCAACGAAAGGCGACGAGGGCATGAAACTAGAGATCCAGCTCGAACTCAAGCTCCTCGCAGACGTGGGCCTCGTCGGCCTGCCGAATGCAGGCAAGAGCACGCTTCTCCGCGCCGTCACGAACAGCAAAGCCCGCATCGGCAACTGGGCCTTCACGACCCTGCAGCCCAACATCGGCACCGTCGTCCTCGACAACCACAAGGGTCGCCCCGCCCTCTCCGCCTCCACCAGCGGCCGCCGCACCAACCGCACAAACTTCACAATCGCCGACATCCCCGGCCTGATCGAAGGCGCGCACCTCGACCGCGGCCTCGGTCTCGGCTTCCTACGCCACATCGAACGCGCGGCCGTCCTCGCCTTCGTCGTCGATCTCAGCGCCGGCGACGCCGTGACCGCGCTCCAGGGCCTCTGGCACGAGGTCGGCGCATACGAGCTCCTGCGCGACCGCGAGCTGAACGCGGAGACGGAACGGCGGAGCCTGGATCAGGGCGCCGAACTCACGTTCCAGCCGTTCAACAGCGCCGTGCCGGACGACGAAGTTGACGTCGATGAGGCCAGGGGAAGGGGTTCGTCGTTGTTGGACCATCGCGGCGACGAGCTGCCGCCGATCAAGATGCCGCCCATCTCGAGTAAGCCGTGGTTGGTGATTGCCACCAAGGCGGATTTGGACGGCACGCGGGAGAATTTCGCGGCGCTGAGTGCATACTTGGACCGCGTTGCGAGGGGGGAGGAGGTGCATCCGAGCGGCAAGAAGAATGCGTGGAGGCAGAAGTTGCATGCGGTGCCGGTTAGTGCTATTAAAGCGGAGGGCGTGGAGAGGTTGCCGGGCATTGTGGTGGATCTGTTGGATGATTGAGGGAGCTACGAGGTCAGGTGAGGTCACTGTGCTCTTATCACAGGGCTAGGCTGTACACTACACTCTATGTTCGTCGAAATGGTTCAGATATGGTATAGATGAGATTCTCGTAGGAGTCAGCACGAGCTGCTCGATATATTCACTCCGCTCAGGTCCAGCCGTGAGTTGACAGGAGTCGAGATGCGCCGTCCCATGCAAACGCCGCTGACTCCATGCTACCTACCTACCTAGCAAGACACCCTGCGCCATGCAAAACAAACTCATAATTGTAGACCCCATTGGCCAATGCTCCCTGTGGTTTCCTCCCGTCCAAGCATTACACGCCCCGAATACTCCACCAACTCTGCGCAATCACTCCTGCTGCAAAGTCCACCTCCTCTTCGGGCCCCTCTCCCTCTCATGCGCGCCCCTCGGCGCACTGCCCCAAAGCCCATGCTGACTCAATTTCCGACTAAGTCCACTCGGGACCTCCTTCGCGACGGTCGGAAGCGCGGACACGCCATCGCCGCCCTGGACCTCCTTACTGACCTCGATAGCACAAGCGCGCTCCTTCGCCATCTCGCGCTCCTCAGCCGCACTCTCGCCTTTCTCGCCCTTCGAGATCCCCAGCCCGTCTGGTCCCGGCCGCCCATTCGTCTCCGACGCCGCCACCGCCACCTCCTCTACCTTAGTCGTAGCCTGACCTGCAGACGTACTGGGCCGCGAACTCGGCGGCGAGTCCTCGAAATTGAGCACCAGCTCGCGCCCCGGGCTATTGCGTCCACTGCTCGCGTTACTATTGCTTTCATTCGCCACGGCGCTCAGCCGCGGACTGCCCCACAAGCCCGTCTGGCCGCCTGCAGCTGGGCTCAGCACGGGGCTTGCAGACGCGCCAGCTACGCCAACCCCAGCCGCGCTCATGGAACTGGTCCGGTTCAGCGTCGCGTTGCTGACGGAGGCGCGGCGGATGCTGCCGAGGGCGGAGGAGACGGAGGCGCGGTGCCCGCTTCCGCTGCCGCTCATGTCGCCGAGGTTCCAGTTCGGGTCGATAGGCGAGTTTGTTGCGGACGTCGAGCTGTTGTAGCGACGGCGGCTCTGGGGCACGGTTTGCGAGGCGGAGAGATTGCCGTAGGGAGACGTGAGGGTCAGGGAGGGCGGGTTGGCCGGGTCGATGCCGGGCCGGAGGTGCTCGGAGGAGGCGACGAGCTTCATTTCGTAGCTGGTGCTGAGGCTGGTTTCGTTTAGGGACTGGCGGCGGACGAGGTCGGGGGGTAGCATGGTGCCGGTTATGGGAGAGGCGGTGCGGGAGTGGGACGAGGGGGATGATGTCCCTGCGGTCGAGGCTTTGCGATCGTCGTCTTTCCGGACTGCCATGGTTAGTGAAGCCATGCCGACGTCGAGCAGAACTGGCTGGTTGGTCAAGGCTCCTATCAACGCGTTACATCCGGCGCCATGTGTGACCATGACCACCACGATCTCCTCCTCCACGTCGTCGTCACCATCCACTGGCGCCTCTGGCACAGCCTCATGAGGGTCATCACCTTCTGCCCAGTTCTTCGTTCCGTGCTCGCAGTACCAGTGGACCATCTCGTTCACACCTTTCCGGAACCGCTTGTGCATGGCACTCCATTCTTCGCCGTACTCGCCACCATCACCCCAGACTTGCGGGGCTCGCATGCTGTCCCAGCCGTAATCAATGTCGACACAGGCATCCCGCGCATGTGCCACGTAACCACGGGGGATCGGGTCGGCTGGACTAACGGCGTAGGCAGGAGTTGGTGGTGCATACCCAGCACCGCTTCCGTCCTTTGGAGCATTCGCAGCAGTGATAGTGCTGAGCGAAGGTCTGAACGGGCTTGACCGACCAGATCCTGCACTACTCTGACTGCTACTCCTGTCGCGTCGGGGGAGAGAATGCGTCAAAGGCTTGACGGTGTCAAGTGGACTTTCCGCCGACGTTGGATGAGAGATTGTCCCACTTCTACTGCCCCAGAGATTTCCTGTACTCGCCTTGGCGGCTGATGTTGGCGTGAACTGCTCTACATCCTCTGCACGGCGTAGCAAGTCGGCTTTAGCGCCTGCGACCATCATCTTGCTATTTGGCGGCGGGGTGATGAACTCAAAATAGTCGGGGCTTAGCCACTCGCCCAGAAACGCATCGATCCTCAGGGTTGCCCTGTCCTGCTTCGACTCATCCTTGAGCGACTCCCTGAACGCGGCTGGAGAGATGCTCTGGTCCTTGGGTTCCGGTATTGACTCCAGTGGTTTCGAATCTACAGCATGGAGACGTGGTGAGGCAGAGTGCATCTCATTTGGTCGTTTACCACTCCTGCTGTCACTCCGCTTCGGGCCATGGTCGGATATGGAGCCTTGATACTGCGCTATACCAGCACTGATTGCGATACTGGTCTGAACACATCGCTGGAAAGGAGACGAGTGGACTACGATCTTGTGTTTCCTCTTCTTGGATGTTCCTGTTTTCTTTTGGCCGATGTCGGCTGTAGACTCTGCTATGCTGTCGAGAGTAGCGAAATCTTGGGTGCTAGTCGAGTTGTTGCGTTCTGTTGGTGGGGTACGAGAACCCTCATTCAAGGCCTGTTCGCGCGCATGAATAAGACTGGCGATACGTATGCCGAGAGCGCGGGACTGGTTCCAGCCACCATACGTGAGGGGAGGGTCATAGGGTGCTGGCGAGCTTAAATGCCAACTCTTGTCTGCAGCGTCGAGTCGCGCTCCGTGTCTGGACAAGAGGGTTAGTCCATACAGTTCCTATTTCCTGGTAGACAGTGATGAAGGTTGGGTACCTGGCGACAATGACGACGGCCGGCTTCTTAGCCATGACGGCGTCGAATTACGCCGTACTTGTAGTAGCTAGCCGTGTCCTGTGTATGTTCTCTGTAGCTACTGTTATGTCGCGAACACTGGGGGTGGAGGTCCGGAAGTTGTACGTCGGCGATATTTGAAGGAAATGTATTCCGGGCGCAAAGAGAGTTCAGAGTTCGGCGACTGCTTGCATAAGGTACGGCAAGTGGTGTTAGATGTTCCGAAGAGGCAAGCCGGCTCAGGGTCCGCCGACGTTTTCTCCACAGGAAAAAGAGACAGCCGTGGAGCTTGACAGCCACAGCGGCGGGGAACATGCTTGTCTACAGATTTATCCGCTTCCACCAATTGTAAGCCCGGTAGCAGCATCCTGTGCAGCCCTGTGCAGAAGAGTCTATAAGCCTCTATATCGAAACTATACCTAGTACGCGAGATAGTGCTGGGAGCAAGGTGAACGAGACGACAGCACCGCTGAGAAGCTTCGCCATGACGGCTACATCCCCCGGCGTTATGTCCGCGCCCCCGAACACTGTACATGTACCTGCATGTATACAGCCGGATCACAAGCAGAACACAAGGGGTCGGGATGCTTGCCAGGAATATGAGCACTCTGCATCTAGATTCACTGTCTCCTGACATATACCACGCGTAAAGTGCTGCCTACATGCAACGGCGCAGCGAGCACGGCCACCCGGACTTAAGTGACTGACTACAGTCCGGCGCAGCATAACAACATTTTCCTACCCTTCTTCTTGACTCTATACCTTCCAGCATTCCCTTCCCTTTCCCTTCAAACCCATACTCTAATCTCCTCACAATGGCCCACATAATCCTAACCGGCGCAACCGGCACCTGCGGCAGCGCCGTTCTAGCCCACCTCCTCACCTCCCCCAGCATCTCGCACATCAGCATCCTCTCCCGGCGCCCCGTCGCCCTGGCCTCCCACGAACCCAAAGCCCGCGTCATCATCCACAAAGACTACGAAACCTACCCGCCCGAACTGCTGGCCCAGCTCCAGGGCGCCACGGGCGTGATCTGGGCCCAAGGCATCAGTAGCGCCGGCATGAACGAAACAGACTACAGCAAGATCACCGTCGACTACCCCGTCGCGGCCGCCAAAGCCTTTGCCCGTATCCCCCAGCTGGGTTCGGGCGAGGGTAAAGGGAAAGGGAAAGGGAACGGTCAGCTGAATTTCGTCTACGTGTCCGGCGAAGGCGCCGACACGGCCGAGAAGTCGCGCATCATGTTCGGCCGCGTCAAGGGGCGGGCTGAGAATGCTCTCCTCGCCGCACAGGCGCAGAATCCAGGCCTGAACGTGTACAATGCCAGGCCCGCGTTCATCTGGTCGGAAAAGGGTAATTTGGCGGAGAAGCCGAGGGGCTGGAGGAATAGGCTGGAGAGGCTCTTGGGACCGCCGGTTGCGTACCTGATGCCTAGTCAGGTCATTCCGACGCACAGGTTGGCGGAGGCGTTGACAATCCTGGCTACCGGTGATGGTGAGCCGGTTCCGAGTGGACAGGGCGTGGAAGCGGATGGGAGGGTCTTGAGGAATACTGCGCTTAGGAGATTGGCTGGGATGTGAGTTTGCGGTGGCGAAGGTTAGCTTTCGGGATGACAGGATGCGAGGTTCTCTCTGCCCCGAGAGAGACTCCCGGTGTGGACAGGAATCGTGAGGGATGTAAGATATAGACGACTTTGAGTAGTAAAAAGGTATTCATGATGCACTCTGTATGTACAATAACTATACACCGCCCCGCTGAACATGGCAAATCTATTTCTTTTGCTCATCCGGCTTTGGCTCAGGCTTTGGAGTTGGCAGACGGAACTTGGATCCTGTTAGTGACTGTGATGATGGGCCACTTGATTGAAAGGAAAAACTTACAGAGTCTGGCTTCCTGTCATGACCTGGTCCGACCTGCTCCCACGCAGCACTTCCACCCTCAAAGTTTCTGAATGCTTGCGTCAACTCAAGTGGCTCAACCACGATGCGCTTCTTCTCCTCGTCGTATCTGATCTCGGTGTATCCCGTCAATGGGAAATCCTTCCTCAATGGGTGTCCATCAAAACCGTAGTCTGTCATGATCCTCCTCAGATCTGGGTGCCCGACAAAGAAGACACCGAACAGATCGTAGACCTCACGCTCGTACCAGTTGGCGCCATCGTAGAGACCGGTAATGGATGGGACAGGAGTGGCCTCGTCGGCGTAGGTCTTCACCCTGATGCGGGAGTTGTGGCGCACACTGAGCATGTTGTATACGACCTCGAACCGCTGGTCCCTGGTTGGGTAGTCGACGGCGGTGATGTCGGACACTTGGGTGAACTCGGCGGCGGTGTGGTACTTGAGGAAGTTGAAGACTGGGAGGACGCCAGATGGTGGGATGTAGATGGTCAACTCATCCTTCCAGACGGAGAATCTAGCAGCATTGGTCAATAAAGACCCGATTGATATAATCTTGAAGATCAAGAAGAAGATGTGCGTACTGTTGAATGTATTTTGGCAGGCAAGAGAGAAGGTATTGGCCGTATTGGTGCATAGACTCAGCCATGTCCTGGTATTTGTCTGCAGGGTTGACGATAGGAACGTGTAGCGCACCCTGAGGGCCTCTTTGTGCGTGCTATGACATGTCAATCCTCGAGTATGTGATGGTGTGTTCGCGCATAGCATACTCTCAGGTTAGGAAGGTCAGAGACGTCGGAGACTGGGAGGGAGTCCTTCGCCCGGACAACGCTGGTGGTGAAGGCCCTTGCCGGAGCGCGGGCTGCACTGCTACGAAGAGCAGCGCGCATTGTGCGGGTGGCCGACTGCTTGAGGGCCATGATTGTTGTCCAGATGAGTGCACACTCGATCGTGTCTTGCAGCAGCCGAGCAGCACCTGGGTCAGCAACCTCAAGTACGTCGACGACGCTCAACTTCGTGCGGAGCTTTCCGGTGGCAGGCTTGGCATGGCTTGCACCTACCTGTCAATCCTCCTCCCTTGAACTTGCGGCTTTTGCACAAACCCCCATCAACCAGCAGCATCATAATCTCACGGCCGGCGTTTGACTGTTTCTTTTGCTCTTACGGTCATCTTGCTTTCTTCCCCCTGTCTTACTCTTTGAGATACCCACCAACGACATTTTGCGCACCTCTACCTGCGCCGACCTTTAATCCCCAAGACCCCTCACATCTCACCATGTCGAGAATACTACAAGATCAGTTCATCGACGATGATGAAGAGGAGACCTGTCCACTCTGCGTGGAAGAGTTTGACCTCTCAGATAAGGGATTCAGGCCTTGTCCTTGTGGATATCAGGTACGGGGAGACTGTTGCCTCTGTAGACTGCCAACTTGCGCTCACATTTATGTCAGATATGTCAATTCTGTTACCACAACGTTCGGAATAACATGAACGGCCTGTGTCCGGCGTGTCGAAGACCCTACGATGATGCCAACATTGAGTTCCGCAAGCCTAGTCCAGAAGAGTAAGTTCGACCGAGCACCATACATCACAAGGAAGTTCTGACAGTCTCCAAGAGAAGCACTATGGAAGGCGAAGCAAGCGCAGCGGCAGAAGAAGACCCAGGTCGCAATGCAAAAGGAGGCCCAAAAGCGCGAGGCAGACACACTCAGCCGGAAACATCTCGCTGGTCTTCGTGTGGTTCAAAAGAATCTCGTCTACGTCACCGGTCTAAATCCGAAGGTTCAGGAGGATCGACTGCTGGAGACATTGCGAGGAGAACTATTCTTCGGCCAATACGGCAAGATTGTTAAGATCGTTGTCAGCAAAGCCAAGGACGTCGTCACACATCCTCAATCCGTAGGTGTCTACGTGACATATGCGCGAAAGGAGGATGCAGCCTCTTGCATTGCGGCGGTAGATGGCTCACAAAACGGTGACAGGACATTGAGGTATGTATCATCATGGTAGTATGTGCGCTTGTGCTGATTATCCCTCAGAGCGCAATTTGGGACCACCAAGTACTGCTCAGCTTACTTGCGCAATGAGCAATGTGGTAACCGTAACTGCATGTTCCTACACGAGCCTGGCGAAGACAACGATAGCTTCACCCGCCAGGATCTGTCTTCTATGAACGTCATCTCGACTCAACAACCAAATCAGGCCAGCAGTCATGCACCGCAACCACCGCCACAAAGCCAACAACCTGTGGCTGCCGCACGACCTAGGCAAGACACCAATACCGCACCTCAAAGCCCTCACGATGGAGCCGAAGCTCCTGGACTACCATCCTCTGCAAGCTGGGCGTCGAAAGCACCACAAGCTCAGCTGACTTGGTCCGCAAGTCGTGCTGCTAGCAGCACGTCAGGTAGTCCCGCCGTGCAAAAGGCAGTCCCAGTCGAGTCACCGCAACAGGAGAGCGTGCCAGAGCCTGCTGCACCGCCCGCGGCATCGGAACCTGAAGAAAAGAAGGTCCAGGCTCCGATAGATGCTCCGGAACCTGCTCCTCCAGCACAATACAAGCAACACCCAAGCGCCTTCTCTGGGCTCATCAAGACATTCATATCTTTCGACTTCAACAGCCTTCGTTTCAATGAAGAGATCTTCTCACCAGAGGACCTCGAATTCATTAAGAACCACCCACCACTTTTCGATTCGAACGGCGGTGCCAAGATTCGCGCACGGAGGGAACGTGAAGAGGCGGAGCGCAGAAGATTGGAGGCTGAGGCTCAAGTTGCACTGCAATCAGTAGCCGCAGTGGAGGGTGAAGATAATGCTGAAATGAGTGGTAGCCTACAGCTTGGAGGAGAGCCTGAAGAGCGCCAAGGTGCCGGTCAAGGGGTGCACCAGCAGCACGCGATTCAGCCTCCATCCCAACAGCAAGCTCTTGGCAATCTCGGAGCCGATCCAGGCCAGTCCCTCTCCAACGATCTTGCGAGCCTCAACTTGAGAGCCGGCTCCTTGACACCTTCTCAACAACAGCAACTCCTCCTCCAGTCTTTCCGAACCCCATCCGCGCAAGGCTCTTCATACCCGAATCAGCAAGCACAAGCTTCTGCTTACCCTCCTGGACACGCCCGTAATGTTTCACGATACACATTCGCAAACGACACTGCTTCAGCGTCTGCCTCGGTCAAGCCGGTGGCAAACTCCAAGCTTATGACCCAGCAGTCTTCGATGATGCCATCTCAACAACAACCTTTCTACACCAGCACCGTTCAGGGTCCACCACCGGGGCTAAAGACCACGGGCACCCCACCTGTCAGTGGTGGAGGCATGTTCGGTCAAGGCCATGGTTTCGCAACAAGTGGTTTGGGATATGGAGCGAATGTTACTGGCCGGAACGCGAACGATGAGCTGATGAGGCAATTGCTACGAGATCGCAATCTTGGTAGTAGCCAGGTTTCAGACGCTGGAAAGCGTGAGTACATGATTTCTTCCTTTCTCCACCAAAACCCTCCCAGTACTGCACCAGCCTCTGCCCCTGGCCTTTTGAGTTTCCCGTACGGTCCGTCGCCAGCAGCTTTTCAGGAAGCTGGTCCCCAAAAGCCAAAGAAGAAGGGGAAGAAGCACAGGCATGCTAACACTTCCTCCTCTGGAGGTGGTGTAGTTGATGTAGCGGACCCAAGCATTCTGCAGGCCAGACTTCACCAAGGCGGTAACTCGGCAGGGCAACAGGGGCTGTTTGCTGGCCAGGGTCAAGGTGCGTTGCACTCCATGATGTACGGCGGCGGCGGCAATTTTGGCAGATGGTAGTTTAGATTTGACAGCGTTCCTTGCGAGCTTCGTGGCTATGGCTTTTTCTCATGATCTCTTGCTGGCGTTCTTCCTAGGTGGCAGCGGGCAAAGCATCGGCAATACCCAACATGGACTGTTGATTGCCAAAGGCGTTTTGGTCGTCCGCAACATATAGATTGCAGGACAATTGGGACGATTGGGTTGGGACTTGAAGTCCTATTCATGCATTTTCGGCTGGGTCGTCCACCTTGAGTGGGTGCTGAGGCTGGACTAATTCCTTTCATTCACCCCTCTCTCTTCACGTCTTCGTCATAGCCACATCATGTACGTATTCTCTCACCCTGCCTTTAACGATTGGTAGATTAACAAAGCCAGTTATTATCCCCTCACTTTCTCCTTTGTGACGAAGACGTTAAGAAGCTCATGTATACGCACCATCTTGCCTCCTCTGTTAGAGTTCTGTTCAAGTTTTAGACTGGCGTTTGATCTTTCGTCTGTAGCTGAATCTGCCCGCGCCGCCGCCGGATTTTGGGTGCTGCCATTGATGAATCTCACGGGACTGTTGCTGACATTTTCTTGCAGCAGGGACAGACTTTCATTCCCTCGGTTCATTGGGCGGAGAAGAAGTATTCACTGACTTCCCAGGATCACCTCGACCATTCTCCCCATCAGAGTTCGATGAGCCTCGCCGCGCAACACCACCAGTTCCTCCCGGGCTAGCCGGCTTGGGTCAGTCTATTCCTCCGGGATTAGAAACTCCCAGACGTGCTACGCCAACCATTCCGCCAGGCTTCCAGGGCCACCCGTTATCGCGCCCTACCTCACCAACTCCCAAAGACGCTGCATCCCCAACGCCTTCCCGACCAAGCTCGCGAGTTAGCATGAAACGAACCGCTTCGGGTATTACACCTGCTGTGCCAGTCTTGCCAGCAACGCCCGTGAGAGCTCCCACACCTTTACGGCAGGAAACGAAGCCGAAGGCAGCAGCCTCGGCAGAAGTCGCGACTCCGACTAAGCCTAGTGCTGCGCGAAGACTGGAAGCCGTTCACAATCGCGCAGGTGAAGTGAAGCCAACCGAACCAACGCCAGAACACGATCTGACTGAGGCAAAGGCGCCGCAGCCAGAACCTATATCTGAGAAGGCAGCCCCAGCACAGAAGAAACCCAAAGATGTTGTCAAAGAAGCTGCCGGGCCTTCAACCGTCGAGATCATCAAAGAGACACCGGCTGAGTCGAAACCTATATTGAAAACTTGGGCTTCGTCCGTCGCACAAGGTGAACCTCAGCAAATCGCAAAGCCGAAAGCCGAAAACTTAACTTCAGATGTGCCAGGCGTCAAGTCCGATGCCAATGCGAATCAAGCGGATATAATCGCACCTTTGCCGGTGAAAGAACCTTTGGCAGTCAAGCAAGACATGAAGCGTAAGCATCCGGGTAAGCTCGACATCACTGCGGCAGTGACAAAACCTGTCGAGCCGTCTGTAGTTTCGACCACCTCGACAATGGCCAGAGCGGAAACTCCAGGCAAGCTGGTTCGACCAGGCTCCATTCCACCTGTTGCTTCTCGTCCTGAGAGCCCAGCCACCGTTGCAGAATCACCTATCAAGCGAACTGCGCCTCGCACTCTCAGAGTCGTCTCAACCCCAAAGGCAGAGACTCCACCTCCAGCGCCAGCGCCACCTATGCCTGCGCCAGTTGTCAGACTCCCGTCTCGGAAGCCGAGTGTTGCATCAATCAATGTGCCCGGAACTCCTTCCAGTGAACATATCTCTGACACCATATCGCTCACTTCCACATCTGTTTCGCGTGCCAACTCTCCACCACCAGGTGGCAAAGTCGGTACAGCGCCTGTACGCGCAAAGACAAAGAATCAGGTCAAGAAAGAGAGACAGGAGAGGGCGAGACAATTGGAGGAAGAAGCGAAGAAGGCGGCTGAAGAATCCAAGCCTTCCGAAGAGCCTGTACAAGAGGCTATCATGAGTCGGAAGAAGAAGACAAAGAAGCCTGCTGCATCCACCAGCAGCGCTGCCGCGACCCCAGCCAACGTCAGTAGACCTGCCACGCCAAAGGAGCAACCGAAACCCGAAGAGCCTGTTAAGCCAGTTGTTCAGGAGCAGAAGGTCAAGGAAGTGATCCCAAGCAAGCCTGCTTCACCAACCCCTGTAACACGGCCAGCATCTCCGGAGTCCCCTCATCAAGTCACAGCAGCTTCTCTGATTCAAGATCTTCGCAATTCGCAAAGTCGCCTCAGTGCCGCTTTTGACGCTCTTCTACGACCGCTAGCCCAAACCGCAGTTCACTACAAACCATCCCAACCCATCACGCCTGCCGATCTCAGCGTTCCACGGTCTCTTAAGCGCAACCCCGATGTGAACATCCTGCCTGAACAGCTCGCGTCCATGATGGCAAAGCAGCATCCCCTCCGCTACGGCGGCGAAGACGGCCGCATCTGGTCGCGTGGCTGCATCACCCCGGGTGGCGCACATCTACGACACCTTGAAGCCAGCCTGGAAGAGCGCTTCCTAGACCTGGAGAAATCCTTCCGCGCCCTTCCAGAAGAGCTACGGTACCATCCCCTGACCGGACAGAATATCAAGTCCATCGCGAATGAATTCCCGCGCATCGATCTCGACGCCCTGAGGCGGGAATTTGAGAGCGGCGCCCAGAGAGGTCGTGATGCCAATGCCATGGAGAAGGCGGTCGAGGAGGGCCAGAAGAAGGGGTCGTTCCTGGTTGACACTGCGGGGAAATACGTCAACGAGTTCGTCATGCCTCCTGTTCCTGTTAGCCCGGGAACTGCGGCTGGTGCCAAGGTTGGAGCAGGTGTTACCAAGGATGGGGCGTACAAAGACGCGGCTGCCGTCATGGCGGAGCAGAGGGAGAGACAGACGCCATTGAGTTTGGAGGAAGCGGAGAGGCTGTTGAGTGATGCGAGGAAGATTACCGAGGAGAAGGAGGCCGCAGTTAGGAGGTTGATCAAGGGTAATAGGAAGAAGTTGGGGATGAGCAATGCTGTGGTGCTTTGAGCTGTGGATATTGAACTCGCTCGGAGGAAAAGCTGGACTATTATTGGGCGAACAAGGCGTTACTGGTGGCCAGGGAAAGTCGGGATACTATCAATACCCCTAGCATAGCTAGACACTGTATCATACATGTATTATAGAGCTGCATATTGCAAGCCACATGATCCAATTCCGTCGATGGTAGATCACATCCGCTGCATCATCAACAATGAGACACTGCATGTCACTACGAGTACGACAAGTGAGAGACAAAACGAAATGCGTTGCGTGGAAGATGAACTTTTCCAATAAATTTCAAACATCTTTATCCTAAACACCGGCTAATGCAAGAACCAAACACACGTCACTGCTCCTCCAACCACAGCTCCTCCACTTCTCTAGTACACCTCAAGAACATACCTCTCCTCGTCCTTCAGACGGTCAATCTCCTTCCTCGAATCGACCTTCTTACCCGCCGCCTTAGCCTCAACCTCAATCGCCTCCTCCAAGACATTCGTAACATCCGGCACCGGCCACGTAGGACCACAGAGGTAGAAAGCGCCCTCCTCGTTCAGGTACGCCTTGCGGATATCAGCCAGGGACTCGCGCATGCGGTCCTGGATGTAGATCTTCTGCGGCTGGTCGCGCGAGAAGGCGCGGCCGAGGACGGTGATGATGCCGGCGTCTTGGTACGCTTCCCACTCCTCGCCGTACAGGTACTCCTCGCGCTGGGTGCGCGAGCCCATGTACAGCATCACGGAGCCGATCTCCATGCCCTGCTGCTTCTGCCACGCGCGCTCCTGCACGAAGGCGCGGAAGGGCGCGAGGCCGGTTCCCAGACCGGCCATGATGAGGGGGGCGGTCGACTTGGGGGGCAGCTTCATGACGGATGGCTTGACGGAGACGGTCACTGGGGCGCCGATATCCAGGCTGTTGAGGTAGCGCGTGGCTTGTCCGAAGCGGTCGCGGCCCTTGGGGTCGACCCAGTTGACTGTGACGATGAGGAGGGAGACGCTGTTTGGTGTGACCTTCTGGGACGAGGCGATGGAGTACTCCCTGCGCTTCATTGGAGCGACGATCTTGACGATGTCGTGGAAGCTTGGGTGGGCGCTTGGGAACTCGAGAAGGACGTCGGCGTAGGTGATGGTGTCGACCTCGGCACGGCGCTTGAAGTCGACCTGGGCCTCCTGGTTGCCACCAGTGCCAAGCATAAGGAGCTGGGTCTTCTCCTTTTCCTCGTCCGCAAAGTCGGCAAGGGCCTCGTAGAAACGCTTTGGTGGGCGACCGAAGATGTCGACGTTTTGGATAAGAGCTTGGTAGACGGTGCGGTTCTCGAGGACATTGAAATCCTCGCGAGATGGGACCTCGACGACCTCTTCTGGGTTGAGACCGTACCACTCGATGAACTTCTCGACCTCCTTAGGATCGTTCTGGGCATGGATACCGAGAGCCTCTCCAATAGCGTATGTGACGCCGGAGTTACCGAGGTCAAACTCGATGTGGAAGATGTTACGGTCGTAGTTCTCTGGAGTGAGACGGCGGCGCTCCTTGACGTGAATGACAGCAGTCTTGATGCCCAAGTCTGGGCGGAGGGCACTCTGAGTGCCGAAAGTTTCTTTGAAGAGGAGACCCTTGGCAGGGGTGTGCCACTTCTTCAGGAAAGTCTCAGGCTCAGACTCGAGCTTGTCGAAAGCGGCGAAGCTGTTGACGTTCAGGTCCTCGGCGGCTGGAACAGAGTCGTTGGCCTCAGGCTCGACAGTCAACCAGGACTCTGGAATCTCGATCTTCTTGAGAGCGGTCTCGAGGTCCTTGCTCAGGGTCTCGAGAACATCGCTGCCACCAGCAAGCTTCTTGAGGCCAGTGCTGTACAAGTCGTTACGAGCGACTTGCAAGAAGGCCAGCTGGAGAAGGTAGTTCTCGAGCTCTGGTTGCTCGGTGACCTTCGCGGAGGCGGTTGGGTCGAGGATGACAAGGTTGATCTTCTTGCTGGCAATGGCCTTGCGAACCTCGCTGGACAGCTTCTTCTCGATGTCCTCCTCCTTGAAACCTGGAGCCTTGAGGATAACAGTGGCCTCGTCCTTGACGCTCTTGAGGACGTTGAACTGCTTGAGAAGACCCTCGCTGCTGATGACAGCGACGTCGGCAGCGCTGACGGAGTAAGCAGCCTCGATAGACTTGGAAGAGGTCCTGATGTCAGTGCGAACAGCACCACCCTGGACAAGGTTGTCGTGACCACTGCGGACGGACACGTTGATCTTGGAATCGCCAGACAGGAGCTTGCCAATGATCTGTGGAGCAGTGACGGAGGCAGAGTCATCGACATCCCAAAAGGTGTACTGCTGGGTAGAGTCAGATGGGAGCTCGAAGCGCTCCTCGGTGGATGGGGCCTGAGGAAGCTTCTGGCCGATCTGCTGAAGCATGGAAGCCATGTTGCTTGGGGTCCAGACCTGCTCACGGGCGTACTTGAGGTCGAAGACAGCTGGGGTCTTGTTGGCGAAAGTCAGAGCGGCAAGGACGTCGCTGTAGAGGTTGGAGTGCTCAGAGGCGTCGAGAACAGCGGACTGGTCAGCGACCTGGCCGAGAACAGCAACGTTCTGAACAGACTGTGGAAGGACCTCAAGGAACTCCTCCTCGACGAATGGGCGGTAGACACGGACGTTGACAACACCAATCTTGGTACCCTTCTCGGCCAGCGCAGTGGCGATCTGGGCGGAGAGAGAGGCCTCAACGGTACCGAAGACAACCAGAACAGACTCTGCCTCAGAGTGACCGTGGTACTCGAAGAGCTTGTAGTCGGTGCCGAGCTCGCCGTTGAAGGCCTTCAGAAGGCGGCTGACCTTGCCCTCGTTGTCGGTGTGCTTCTTCTCTGGGCCAGAGACCTCCTTGAGGATAGTCTCGTAGTTCTTGGAAAGGCCGGCCTTGTCCAGAACATCAATGATCCTGGTGGTCTCACGACCAACGGTGATGCCGTCGTAGATGTGAAGAGATGGGAGGATGGAAGCCATGATGGTAGCGAACAGAGACATGTGCTGCATCTCGTAGGAGGAAGTGCTGGACACGAGGCCAAGGCCAAGCTCCTCGGCGAGCTTGAAGGCAGAGGAGTAGTCGGTGACGAAGCCCGAGGAGGATCCAGCGGAGTAGTCGACGGCCGCAACGTGGGCAACGGTTGGGTTGGCGACGTTGTAGAGGAGAGAAAGCTGGTCCAGAGCTGGGCGCAGGAAGTTCAGAGCACCGGAGGAAGCGATGATGGATTGTGGAATGTGACGCTTCTTCAGGTCGAAATCCTTGGAGAAGATGTAACCCAGAGCGATTGAGCCAGCGCCGAGCCTGGTCTCCATGGAGGAGACACCAGTGGTGTAGCCGTGGGCATTCTTCTCGCCCTGCTCCTTCCAGCTCTTTGCGGCCACGTCGAGGTCAAAAGTCTCTGGAGAGTAGGTGAAGAGCTTGTCGGAGAGGGTGTATGCGACCTGCTGGACGAGGGTCTGGGCGGTCAAGTAGGTTGGTCCGCTGATGGAGGAGAGGGAGACATCCTGGCCGAATGGAAGGCTAGGCGACTTCTGGTCGAATTGGTTGGAGTCGCTCTGCTCAGCCGCGGCTGGGCCAGTGGAAGAGGCGTGCTGGAGATGCATGTCGACGTGGAATGGTGTATCGAAACAATTACAAATCAGACTTTTGGTATGTACACAAGACGCGGCAACGCGGAAGGATAGAAATGAGTAATGAGTGGTATCTGGACTGTCGCAGATGCGAACAATTATTGGCCCAGATGTATGCGACTGCCTTCACGAGGAGAGTGAGAGGGCAGATGTGGTGGTGGAGGAGTAGGAGGAATGGAGTGTCGGCGAGATGAGCGTTGTATTTTTCCAATTGCCGCCGCAGCACGCAATTAACGGTATTAACCGCCTAGCCAGGTTGCTGACCCGAAAGCCGCCACCCGCGCTAATCCCTGTCCAGATGCGGAGATGCATGCCGGAGGTCCCTGTGTCGCCGGGCTTGGCATGCATGACGATGAGATTAGATAAGATTAGCGATCCTTGATCTGGATTCGGGAATGTTTGTTGACTGACTCGAAGGTGCAAGAGGAGAGAGCCATGCAGCACGGCAACGACCACCAACAGCGCCCTTTTCGACCTGGCAATACACTCTCCTCGCCCAAGAAGCCAGTATACAATACCGCAAGCTCGGATATTGGGAATGACAGCTCGCTATTCGACAGCACCGATGACAGCAGCTTCCTAGACCACTTCGTACCGCAACCAGTGGGCATCGCGAGCCCCGCGAAGAAACAGGGAGGACCAGGAGGATACCACATACAAGCGCCGGTATACAAACCTCGAGTCAACATGGTCAATGAACGCGACCCACCAGCCACTACGGGCGCCCCTCGACCAGCATCTCCACAGAAGGCAGACCGGCAGCCTCTTGTGCCTGTGGCCCACACCCCTCTACCGAAACCGACACAACAGGCAGAGTTTGGAAAAGCCAGTCCGATCAGGAATCCTCTCAGAGACAACTATTCGAATCTGTTCAATGTACCGAAGCCAGGGCAGAAGAGAGCAGAGCACCACAGACCAGCACAACCGCCCAGCGCATTCTATCTGCCAGGTCAAAAACCCAGGCCTAGTGGACAACCACAACCACACGCAGTTAACCCTCCGTATCAGCCAGTCCGGCCAGCTGGCACATCAGCAGCACAGGGACAGCATCTACAAGGCCACACACCAGCCGACGCCATCGAGATCTCTTCACCAAGAAACAAAGCACTACCGACCATCTTCCCACCCGCACGTCCCATATACTCGTCCCTGGGTTCCAATACCACCTACGAGTCATTCTTCAAACAGCCGAACCAACCACCGCGCAATGTGGTAGATCTCACCAAGACCGACGATAACGCCTTCGATCCTGATGCTGCATTAAGAGCGGACAAGTTTGGTGCGGTGGACCCATACTCGTACGTGGATGCTGGCCAAGCCAGTCAGAATATCAAGGAGCTGCTTGAAGGCGCATTCGATGACGATGATGACAAGCCCAAACACCGACTCCGGAAACGCGCTAAGAAGGCGAAGCCGGCGATTGTAGAGAAGAAGGTGGCTTCGTTGGCGGATAAGTTGGCAGCGTTAGAAGTCAAGGATGAGCCTAAAGAAGAGCCAGAGAAGGAAGAAGAGGAGGAAGAGGAAGAAGAAGATGGGACGGTGGAAGGACTGGTTGTGAAGCTGTTGCCACATCAAGTCGAGGGTGTCGCATGGATGCTAGACAAGGAGATTGGTGAGCGGAAAAAGAATGGTGTTCTGCCGAAGGGCGGCATTCTTGCCGATGATATGGGGTTGGGAAAGACAGTCCAGTCTGTTGCACTCATACTGACCAACCCGCGGCCACCTCTTGATGCAAAGGCTGACCCTGACCATCCAAAGAGGAAGTTTCCCGGCAAGGAAGTGGGTAAAGGCACACTTGTCGTTGCTCCACTCGCCTTGATCAAACAATGGGAGTCTGAGATCAAGACCAAGGTCGAGGATTCGCATGCCCTCAAGGTGTTGGTTCACCACGGTCCTAATCGTACCAAATCCCACCTCGAGTTGAAGAAGTACGATGTCGTAATCACCACCTATCAGATCCTGGCCTCGGAGCACGCTGGATCGTTCGACGGACCAGATGGCATCAAAGTTGGATGTTTCGGTGTACACTGGTATCGTGTGATTCTGGACGAAGCCCACAGTATCAAGAACAGGAACGCCAAATCCACTCAAGCTTGCTATGCTCTCCGGAGTTGGTATCGATGGTGTCTTACGGGAACACCGATGCAGAACAACCTTGATGAGCTGCAGAGTCTGATCAGATTCTTGGCTATCAAACCGTACAATGAGCTCGGACCGTGGAAGGATCAGATCAGTACACCCATGAAGAATGGTAAAGGCCACATTGCCATCAAGCGGATACAGTACTTCCTCAAGGCTTTCATGAAGCGGAGGACCAAGGACATTCTGAAGGCGGAAGGTGCGCTTAACTTCGGTGGTAAGGCCAAGGAAGGCGAGAAGAAGGAGGGCATGAAGATTGTCAGAAGAGATGTCGAGATTGTGAGTTGTGTGTTGGATGACGGTGAGAGGGAGTTCTATGATCGTCTGCAAGAGAGGGCGGAGAAGAGATTGAAGGATATGATGGGGGAGAAGACGGACTATATTGGTGCGCTTGTGCTACTCTTGCGATTAAGGCAGGCTTGCAACCACCCACGCTTGATAGAGTCGACCATGGGTAACGACAAGGATGCACTTGCCCTCGGCGGTGCGCCTGGGTTGCAGTCACCAAGGAAGGGATCCAAAGTAGATGATGACGCCGACGATTTGGCCAACATGCTCGGAGGACTGAGTGTCGCGACTAAGACTTGCGATGTCTGCCAGGTTGAGCTTAGCTCTTCCGAAGCGGCCGAGGGTGATGTGAGGTGCAAGGACTGTGAGGCTGACCTAGCGCTCCAGCGGAAGAGCAAAAAGCATCACAAGAGTAAAAAGCCGAAGAAGGTTGAGAAGAAGGTTCAAACCAAGCCGGTCAAGATGAGGAATAGGAAGGTCATCACAGACAGCGATGACGAGGATGCAGAAGGCGGAGGCGAGTGGCTCACATCTGAGCAGAGCCTTCCAGGCCTAGGCAAAGCAGGCGGCACAGACGATGAAGACGCCGAAGGTGGAGGAGATACCCTAGGCTCCATCGACTCTGTAACGGACGACGAAGAGGCTGATTCTGCTTCTGAAACGGAGTCCGACGCTGAATCCGACTACTATTCACCTTCGACCGACCGCCCATCCACAAAGGTTCGCCACCTTCTCCGCATCTTGCGCGCCGAGACACCTGAGCACAAGACTATCGTATTTTCCTCCTTCACCAGCATGCTCGACATAATCGAACCACACCTTCGCGCTGCTCGTCTTTCCTTCGTCCGCTACGACGGCTCCATGCGTCCAGACGCACGTGAAGCTTCCCTGCATTCCCTCCGCAACGACCCACACACTCGCGTACTCCTCTGTTCGCTCAAATGCGGATCTCTCGGTCTCAACCTGACAGCCGCAAGCCGTGTCGTCCTCATCGAGCCCTTCTGGAATCCCTTCGTCGAGGAACAGGCGATCGATCGTGTGCACAGACTGAACCAGACTGTGGATGTCAAGGTGTTCAGGCTGACGGTTGCCGACACGGTCGAAGAGAGGATCCTCAAGTTGCAAGAGAAGAAGAGGGAGTTGGCCAAGGCGGCCATTGAAGGTGGCAAGGCAGGCGCCAAGTTGAGCATGAGGGATATCCTTGGCTTGTTTGGACGCGAGGCTGAAGCCCAGACCGATGCGATGGAGGGGATGAAGTGGATGGAGAAGGAGAAAGTGCTTGAGGCTGGACCGAAGAAAGGTGTGGCTAGACCTACTCCTGGTGTAAGCGTGCCCAGAGATCCTAGGAGGGGTGGTATGGAAAGTCGGAAACCGAGGGTGAGCAATGAGGATTCTGTCTATGGAAGGCGTTGGTGATGAGAAAGCAATTTTCGTATTCTCGGAATCAATTGGGTAGGCGTGGGATATTGGGCTTGTAATGAATACATACCCCGAGGCGGAATCTATAGCAGTTTGACAATGGTGTCTCCCGGACTGGGTGTGAATGTAGTGGGTTTCAGGATGCATGTTATGTTTTGATCACCAATGTGAAGCAACTTTTACTCATTGGTCGCGTATGTCTGATCCACCAACGCCATCGCTCAAAGCAAACCAGACCAAGAACTGTCCTCGAATACTCTTCCCGCGCCGATCCACATCATGGCTTCCGGAGAGCGGTGTTCATGGCCAGCGATCAGCAGCTCAATCACCAGTGTCCAACTCCAGATCCAGCTGAACCCCGTTACTGACACCATAATCCTCCAACGTCAACTGATCCTTGAACGGTCTCTCCCCCTGCCTCTTCAGCATGATCTCATGAGGCTGTCTTCCAATCCGCGCCGCAACCATAGCCTTGAACGCCTCTGCATAACAAACATCAGTACTTGCTCGTTATCAACGATAGCTCAGTGGCCGTGCGGGTGTATACTCACTAACAGGGTCACTCGCCAGACACGGAATCGCAGCCTTGGTACCCAACCGATCATTCACATGCACGATAATCATCGGCTCCGTCGACACCGGCATCGCTGCCTTCTTCTCCTTCTTCTCTTTCACCTTCTTCTCCTCCCTCGGCTTCTCCTTCTCCTTCTCCTTCACACCCTCGTCCCGTCTGCCATCCCGCTCCCCAGCCCTGTCCCGTCCCCTGTCCTCCCTGCGCGGAGACCGGTCGCGATACCTGTCATCCCGCCGCGGTGACCGCGGCCTATATCTGTCCTCCCTCCTGTCGTCGTCCCGGCGCCGTGGTGACCGATCGCGGTATCCACGCTCGAGCCGCGATGGCTGGTCCGAGCTGTCGTTTCGCGATTTGTCCTTCCACCGCAGCCCGGAGAATTTGGGTTCCTTCTTCCTTGGTGGGGATCGTGAGCGCGATCGCGAGCGGGAAGGCGCCATTGTGGTGGTGGATGTGGTGGTTGTGAGGTTTGCGAAGGTTGTCCATGGCATGTGAAACAATGGAAAGGTGAAGCTATGATGTCTGGCTGGGCCTTGGCGGTTGAATCGCGAAGTCTGGGGATCTCTGGATTCGTGAGTCGTGTCAGACAACGGCCGCTTCCCGAGAGAGACAATTTACATGTGAGTAAGGCATTGAATACACCGCTTCGGCTGCTCTTAGAGGCTGACTGTCTTCGAGGAAAGGTGGCATGCTCACAGTCAAACACCCAACGCCCACGACGGTGCGCTACACAGTCTCAACCCGCTCACCCACCCGCACCTTCGCCGCCGAGTTAACGCGTCTATGTCTGGGCGCCCTCCGCTTCACCATCGGACTCTTTCTTCTCCTCGTCCTCTTCGCAAAGGCTCGAGTTACACTAGTAGAATCCAACCGGAGTCAGACATGGTACCTAGATGAGCTCTTCGCGAAGGGCGCTCTCGGCCACGTCGCCACCCAAGTCGCCGAGCATCTCGCCTGGCGCTGGCTCATTCCTTCTAGCGCGGTGATCTTGTGGGCTATCTTCCGCAGAGGATATACCGAGGAATCATTGCTTGTCATCCGAGGTCTGGGTGTGCAGACGTCGACGTCTTCGCCGACTTACCTATCCACATCGTCGACGAGGTTCATTCCTACCAATGTCATTCAGGACATCTTCATTCATGAGGCGTTCAAAGGATTCGAAGTCAAGTTCTACCTTGCCATTGTGGTAGAGGGAGAGGAAGACGTTGTTGTGGTGTTTCCAGTGAGTTCTGTGGGAAGCGACTCCATTGCGTGTGCTGACAGGCCTCAGAATATCCTGCCGAAGAGGGAGGCGTTGGAGGAGGTCTGGAGAGGGACCAAGGCGTGTCTGTACGAACCAAAGGCGACATGAGGTTGGAGGCCTCCAGCGTACGAGGCATCACCATTGTGCACAGGAACAGTCATGATCACAGGAACAGTCATGATTGAATGAAAACATGGATTGTGTTGATGAGCTATGTACATTCTCGCTTTGGATGCGTACAAATTTTAAGAGAAATCCCAGCCATCTGACGCATATAGTAGCAAAATGTGACTCTTGACCATCCATGTGGCGTGCAATGGGGGCGTGCAGGTGCCGAGCAAGTAGAAGGCTGGATCGATGGAGACGTCCAAGCAGTGAGCAAGTGATGGGTGCCAGATGTTGGCTGCATTGCCATACTGCAGGCGGTCGAGAATCATCTCAATGGTCCGTATCAAGACATGGCCGACTTCGCCCAGGGGAGCATCTTCCGAGGCCCTCTGGTTGGAGGCCTCCAGCTCCAGGTCGCTGATTCTCCGGTCCTTTGCAGTACACAACTTCTTGAGACTTGAGACGTTGTCGGGGTAGGTGGCGTCGGACGTCACCTCAGAGTGACCACGCTTAGCCTTTGGATACCGAGCAGGGGCAGGTCTCTCTGTAACAGGAGTCTCCTGGTTCGGGCTCGTCCCTACCGGAAGCTGGGCACTTGTCGGTGCCTCAATGGTTGCCGAGGGCTGCTGGAGGCCTCCAACGGGTGACGAGTCCCTGTGTGCCGGAGATGGCGGGTCCAGGCTGTCCGTGATCGGGAGCGGATCGTCGGAGCTGCTGCAAATGTCAGCCTCCTTCCGTGGGGCAAGGCAGCCTGGGAAGGTGAACTCTGGCTGCAGCGGCAACAGTGGCGTCAAGAAAGACGTCGTCTTGAACGGACACCGGTTGTGGAGGGGTCCAGCTCTTGCCAGGAACGTCGATTCGACTTCATGCTCTCCGTCGTGGACCGAGCTCGTTTCCGGAATCTCTTCTGGCAGTTGCCAGTGTTCTCTGGCCATCTATCAATCATGTCAGCTGCTGCTTTCCCCATTAGTTTGGGGGTCTCCATCACGTCAGCTGGAGGCCTCCAGATCGAGACGCTCAGCTTACTGTTGGGGAGTGGCGAAGCCGCACTACCATTAGGTAGGCCGAGGCGCGTCGAGCTTGAGGTATATCGGCGACGAATGACTGACTGTCCTCTTGGCTAGCTGACGCTGGGAATGTGTAGGCCTACACGTGGATACGTACTGCTAGGTATGAATCGTTGAAGAAGAATGTGTGGTTAAGATGGGCGTAAAAGGGAATGCGGGTGATGATGGGAGAAGGAAGAGGAAGAAAGATTCTGTCTCTCAGAGGTGGTGGTAGGGTATTTGTACGTCAGGGGCAGGTACGGCGTCGTGCCTTCCTCGCAACACCAACTGAGCGCAGGCAGACGTGTCCACACCGCCTTTCTGATCACATCATCCCCGACCGACGGCGAGGTCTCTTGGACGCCTCCAGTATGCCATGCTTTCAGTACGTGTAGGCACAAGGTTTGCGCAGGATTGGTGGGAGCAGGACGAGAAAGTGTGTGCCATTTCAAGAGGAATCTAAACTGCGCCTCCGGGTTGTGTTCCTAAGCTAATTTGCTACCTCATCTAACTGACCGAAGCATCTGGCGTGAGCACTCCTCCGTCGTCGGTGCTCTTGTCGGGCGACCATTGCAGTGCCGAATCCTGCTCACTGGTGATGATTGATGCAGGGGGAGTGTTGATGGCAACCGTGGATGCATCCTCCGATGGTAGCGGAGAGCCTCCACGAGGGGTCACGTCGTAGAGCTTCGTCGAAATCAGCAAAGACTCTGATGTTTGTATGCATTGAGCTTACCTCGTTTGCCTCCGGGATGTCTTGAGCAGAGGCCTGCTGCGCCGTGGAAACATCCTGGGCATTGTCGTTCATTGGCTGAGCTGAACCACCATCTCTTTCCTCAACCAGTGCCTTCCAGTCGACGTTCAACTCCGCGTGAATCTCCATCAGGCGCGGACGGTACGCCTCCAAACTCTGGTGTCTAAAGTGCCGTTCCATGTCCCAGAGATTGGCCCAATACATGGCCAACTCGTTACGAGAGCAGGCAATCGCGTCGGTGATCCAGCGGAAGGTGAGCTGCGGATCCTGCACACGCTTAGAGCTGGAATAAGCAAACTGCTCAAAGAATGCCTTGTCCGTCATCTTCGTGAGTCTTGACTGTGCGTATTCAATGACCAGGACGTCCAGGTCATCCCCGGCGTATTGGAAGCCATCGCGGAGCGCGCGTTGGATGTCGACGCATGCTAGGATGAACCCATCCAGATTGAGAGGGAACCCAAGGGCTTGGAGGTGTCCACACTTTGCCTGCCAGTCGAAGCTGAACAAGTGAGGTGTGTCAGCAAACACTGTTGCGTGCTTGGTATGATTGTGACTTGTTTTGACTTACTTTTTCGGGTGCAAGACGTCCTTGTAGGATTCGTTGCGTGGAAGGAGGGCGTACCAACTCCTCATAAAGTAGCCGACGTAGATTGGTCGATACAGCTCAGCATTAGCGCCCAGACTCCAGCGAGTGATGGTAGCAGGCGTCTTGTCGGCGTCCAACCACGGCTCGAACTGCATACCATCATTGTGAACGACAACAAGACTGAAGCCGAAAGAGCGCAACACAGCACAGAGCAGATTCTCTGATGGTAACGGCGCCTTGATCGGCGTTGCGTGATCGACATCTGGGCGGTCGGCAGGATGGTAGAATTTGGTGGGCAACATAGTCACCTCCGTACCTCTCTGAAAGTCTCCCCATCGATTGACGATGCTTGTGACGGAGACGTACGCTCCCGTCTGCGCGTACAACACGTCTTGGACCACCCTCGCCACGTCGTTTTGCATGTTGGTGTTTTCTGGACACTCCCAGCGGAACTGACCAGGCTGATACTGTAGGGGATGTAGGATGCCATCGACTTTTTGTCGTGGCAGGGGAGTCTCAAAAGAGGTCCCCGGATAGCGGTTCTGGAAGTCTCCACTCAGGGGGTGGACTTCGTATGTGATGTCGCTGAATTTGTATCTGTATGCCCACCAGCCGTTTTGTCCTTTGGAGGCGTACCAACCAGCAGGTGGGGGGCCGTGCAGCCTCAGTTGGTGGAACAACTCCATGGACGCCATTGGAAGTGTATCGGCTATGGTTGGTAGCTAACAGTGGTCGTGGATGGTGAATCTGGTTGTGCGCGATTGAGCCGGTCTTGGATGGATGCGGGCAGAGGAGGGATCACGGTATGGTATGTAAGTCTCTATCTAGGTCGGACTTCACCTGACGCGAGGTGAACGAGAGAAGCACATACCTCTGCCAAGCCAGCCACCCACACGGGATGGTCGTATGAGGCCGCCGTTCCTGCCTGATTTGGAAACCTACACAAGCGGTCCCGAGGGAGGCAGAAAACTCTGCAACTTCCCCTCTTCTCTTCTGCAACGCATCCCACAAATCATCCTACACAGCCATTCCCAACACCACAGCCAGAAAATCACCATGGAGTGGACAGGCCCTGTCACCGAGGCTGAGCTCGTTGAGTTGGCGATGGAGAACGAAGGTTTGCATGGAGAGGTGGAACGCCTCCAAGGAGAGGTCGATCGCCTCCAAGAACTGGTGCATCGGACCATGAGAGTCCAGCTGAACCTGGACAAACATTACAGCACCCTATTGGGACGCTTGGAGACGGAGAAGCAAGAACTGAAAGAGGAATTGAGGAGTGAACGCGAACGAGTCAACCACCTCACCCTCGCTGTCGGTGTCCGCAGCACGTCGTTGCCAGCCCAGCGTCCTGTCCCGCAGCACGAACAACGCCCAGCTCCTGAGGCCGATGACACCACACGTACGCCTCCACCAGTCGCCCCCACCGTAGATGACACGACACGTACGCCTCCACCAGTCAGCTCCGCCGAAGATGTCGGCCTACCACCAGCCATGGAGGCCTCCAAACACACCACAGAGGCTCGATCCTTCGAGTACGACGTGTACGAAGAGGATGGGCATGGCGGCTTCAGGAAGGTCAACGGGCCTCTGTCGATGGACATCTCCAATGCCATCGGCAACATGGCGGTTGAGTGGAATTCAGTCAGCCTTGCGAATTTCAGTTCGGACTTCCTCCAGAGACCAGTACTACCGTCCCTACAGTGCATAGACCGCCGCGTCCACAAGTCCATTAGCCTTGACTACCTCAATGGAGAAGACCGGGTGAAACAGTATGCCTGCTACAGCTGTGTCCGGGGAGGCATACCTTGCGTCCGGCTCTATCTCGACGACCTGCGCCCATGTCTTTGCCCGCTTCCACCTGCAGTTCGACCACCAACTGCCAGGACAGATGAGCTGGCATACTATGTCAAGAGTGGCTGACCAGGTCGGGGCGTGCAAGCGGTGGAGGCGTCCAAAGGGTGAGAGATGTATGGGAGTGTTATGAGATTAGCTTTGGCATTGCTGTGGAGCCGATTCTCGACTGCTGATGGGTGGTGGGATACAACAGGATTGCTCAGGGATGGGGGATACTTCAATGGACTGCTGTGGGTTGCTGGATACGACAAGGAAATCCCTTGTGTGGGATAATACAACGGTCATTAGCCTAGGACGCTGTTCAAGTGCAAAGGAGACGATAGTTCAATGAGGAGAAGAAAATGCATTTGCTGATGTTACCACTGAAAATGAACTGCTCTGCCCGTTTCCATGCTGTTTCCACCGCGCCTTGCTTGCATTCTCGTTGCTAAAGCGTGATTCGTGCTCCAGAACCAAGGGAAAAACCATGTAAGATTGTGATCAGCCCGCAGAAGACGGCGAGCTGTTCTGTCATAAGAAAACGTAGCGTCTGGAGGCCTCTATGCGGCGCTGTGACCGATTTGAATGCCTCCATGTCGTGCCGGAACGGCAGTGGACGCCTCCAGGTAGTATTGTCGTGCTGCAACTCATTCGGACGCCTCCAGGTACTTACCGAGATCCACCAAAGCTGGTGACGGCAACCTTTAGAGCGGTTCCCGAGCCGCTCTCGGTCCGATCATATGTTATAACGTGGGCAAGGTCCTTGGCCTTGCGCCAGAGGTTGAGCTCTATCTGCCTCATGTACGACTGGTGGTTGTAGTAGCGGCGCACTTCTTGTTCTACCGCTTGTCCGATACGACGGATGCGATGTGTGCTCTGGCTCTGTTGACCCATAGTGGTAGCCTGCTCTGCCAATATGACGGTGCAGCACCGGTAGTGCAGATCGGGGCCCTCTGTTTTTAGAGAGTACGTAGCAATGAACACTATAGTGTCGTTATCGCCGTTGAATTCCTGGATATACTCGAAGCGCTTAGCATGCTTCATCTTGGCCGATAGGACAACGTTGCGGATGCCGACAAAGTCCAAAAGTCTGCCGTATAGGTCTGCGGACCGGAAGCTTGCAAAGTAGACTACGCTCTTATTGCGGCCGGTCGCTTTCTTGGCCTGCATAATGTCCTACGTGTCTAGTAGCATCTCGCGAAACTTGGGCGTACCCTAGAGAAATTGCCGGAAGACTTCGAAGTGGTCCTTGAACGGCCGTTGAGGAGCGTTAGGGTTTAGACTACCCTTGAGCTTCATGCGGTAGGTGATCGCGGGCAGACCTTCCCTCGACAACTGATGCACCTTCTCTGGAGCCATCGAGCGGAATCCATGGAGGCCCAAGTGTGAGCAGAGACAGATAATCTGGTTGTATTTGGAGCCCTTTTTGCCTGGCCCACTCTTGTCAGGGTCCTGGTCGGCATCTTGGAATCGCTCAAGGTCGGCCTGGGTGGCCGTCTCCATGTTGGCGAAGTCGACATTGGGTGCCTCTCCACATTCGCTTTCACGTAGCTTGTACGCGGCCAGCTCCTCGGGGGTGAATCTCAAATTGACACGCTCATGTGTCATAGTGGGCAGGTCTTCTCCACACTGCCGCTCCTCTCTATCCATGTCCGTGTACGTCGACTGCGGGTTACGGCTCAGCATCAGCAGACTCATGATCGCGCTCATATGGTGAGATACCAGCGGTGTCGCAGTCTCCCCGGCCCGAATGTGAGACCCGACATAGTACTCGAAAGCTTGTGGAGTCAAGCAGCGCGCATTGTTGAGGTTGCTAGGGTGAAACATGTCGTACGGATTCTCGTTGAACGGGGCCGTGACCTGGTGGCCTCCAGCTTTGGCCCTCTTGCCTTTGGCATCCAGTCTTTTGTCCTGGGCTATACTCTCTGGCTTGTCGGCGTTCATGTGTAGGCATATTGGCCAGTGTGTACAATAGTGCTCTGGGTCGCACAGCATCTTGGGTATTTTGTAGGCAGAGTAAGCATTGCACGACTTGTTTGAGGTCGTGTACTTCCCACTTCACCTGGTCTGAGGTGAACTTACGTAACACCTACCTGATATGCTAGTCTATACCACCTGCTCTCTGCAAGATTGAAATCTCTGCAAGTCCACTACAAACTTCCTCACGTTCTCGCAGTTCTCTAAATCCGAGTATATCAGTTCCTAGTATCTCAGTCACATCCAACGTCCTATCGAATTCCAACATTATGGACGACGACAGACCTACCGTACAAGCAGAGCAGGCCGCACTGAGACCAGACGTTGAACGCCTCCAAGGGCAGGTGCACCGACTCATGTTAGTGCAAATGAACATGGAACGGGCTCACAGCACCCGCGTGGACCGATTAGAGAAAGAATTGGAGGAATTACGTGGCCGGGTTGCCAGTCTCACCCTCCTCCTTGGGGCGCGTATCCAGCCGCCAGCCTCTGACTCCGAAGCCACCGGACTGCCGTCGAGCTCGCTCCCAGCTGCCACCACCACAGCTGCCGGACTATTGTCAGGCATATCCTCAGCTGCTACTGCAGCAGACTCCGCACTTTCGTCTGGCCCGCCTCCACCTGCCAACGCAGCCGATGCCGCACTTTTGTCTGGCACACCTTCAACTACAGCGGGCGCTGAGCTTACCGCACTGACCTACGACGTCTACATAGAAGACGAGCACGGCACCATCACGCGCACTAGTGGGCCGTTGTCAGACGAGATCTCTACGGCTATTAACACTGCCGCCCAAGAGTGGAATGAGACCAGTCTCGCCAATTACCAGACTTCATTCAAGGAGAAACCAGTTCTACCTTCACTCCAATGTATCGACCGCCGCGTCCGTAAGTCTTCCAGCCTTAATTACCTGAGGGGAGACGATTACGTGATGCACTACGCCTGCTTCAACTGTGTCAGGGGCGGGAAACCCTGCGTGCGGCAGCTTCCTGGTGAGGGCCGACCTATTCTATGCCTCCTACCACCAGAAGTCCGACCATCGGACGCCAAGATAGACGAGTTGGCTTTTTACGTCTGTGTGGGAGGCCTGGCAATTTCGAAGCAATTGCGGGCATTGTGGAAGCCACAGAGGGGCTGATGGTATGGAGGCGTACCACAGTTGGAGGTATACCAAGGGGGCCGGCGGAACAGAGGGGCAGACGTGCGCGGGTGAGAGCGAATTGGCTCGGGATTTACTCCGATGAGCTGTGGACTGAACTTATTTTTCGTGAGCGGTGGGATACAAAAGTGGATTGGTCGGGGATGTAGGGGATAACATGCGAGGTCTAGGAATAGAAGCTTCGGACGCTGTTCACTTTAGATAAAACCGACAGTATAACGAGGAGATCGTACTCTATCCGCTAGCGCTACTGCTCAACATTAATTGCTTTGGTTCACCTCCACTTCTTTATGAAGCTGCTCCGCCCTTGTATATTGCGCGTCTATTGCGCCTTGCTTGCGTGTTTCCCCTACGAAAGATTCCATGCTGCAGAAGAAGGGAAAAAGAAGATGTAACGTTTGATAAGCCCGCAAAAAACTGGAGACTGTTCTTGTGCGAAAGGAAAGGACTTGGAGGCCTCCAAGTCATACTGTAACTGAGGTGGCTGCCTCCATGTAAGTAGTAATGAAGTGGGGGGAGTGGACGCCTCCAAACACTGCGGTAAGTGAGGCGCATCATCCAAGGCTGGAACCCGTACGCGGTATAGGCTCGAGCTGCTTGTTGCTGCTAGAGCAGTACGCATACAGGATGCTCACCGCTGTATTAGTAGTGGAAGCGTACAACCATTCCCTGTGCTCGCGTAAGCGATAGCGGCCCTCCACGTTTCCTGGGTAGATAGGATTGAATTGAGGCCGGCAGGTCCGATTTCGGGAAGATTTTCGTTCACTTCACCTGAGTTTATGAAGAATACTTACGCACCGTCACCCGAAATGTTCTACATATACCATAATCACAGCGAAACGACAAGATGGATGACCGTTCTTCGCCCGCTTCGTCTGCATTTGAGCCTCCCCCGAGCAGTGATATGGATGTGGACTCTGATGACAGCGACTCTGGGTTGAGACAGAGCATCTGGGCTCTTCATGCCCGTGGCGACCGACCTGTGTTCGACCATGACGCCGTCTCGTCTCAACTAGCGGGCGTCTCCACAAGGCGTGCTCGGAGATGGCGAAGGGAAGAATACTCCCAGCAATTGCGGACGGTTCCTGGAGCGGAAGAAGATGACGAAGACGACGAGGATGATGAAGATGACGAGGATGACGAGGATATGGAGGAGGATGACGGCGAAGATTCCGATGCTAGTGATTCTCCTGACTACGAGGAATGGGTATCTTGTGACGCCTTCCGACGACAGCTGCGCAACGCACTCGATGAGGATGTGAACGTGTTCCTAGACAAGCTCGTTTCGTTGGAGATGAACAAAACCACTCTTGGAGACGTCCAAGAGGAGCAGGTGACTGGAATGCTATACCTCATACTCATATCTATGCATCCTGAGATCCGGGATGGCATCATCGACGGTACACTCACGGAACGGTACCTGGCTGGGGATATGGAACTGTGTGCTGCGCTGGACAAGATCAAGGAGCGCGCAAGGACTATCAGACAACCAGCCATTTACGGGAACTTCTTCACAGATCTGCACGGTCGATCTCCAACAGTTCGCCAGTTAATGAAGATCATCGAATGGGTTCTCAAGTACCTTGACCTCGCGAACCCAGACCACGTCTTTGCCAACGACGTGGACAGCCAACATCGTCCGTCCATGCCGCTGGATGCCTCCAAACAGGGACGCCGCAAGTACACCGCTAAGACGCTGACTGGGCCGACGATCCGCTGTCGACGAAAGAAGATCAAGAAGTTCACCCGCAGACTCATGGCACGCCTCCTCCGAATCCCCGAGACCGAATGGGACCAGCCGTTGAAAGCACCGCTGTCCGAATTTGGTTATTCCATCGACCCACTTAGTCGTCTCATCCAGCACTTTGAACACCAGTCATCGAACTATATCATGAACCTTTTCGAAGCGGTCAGCGAGTACCTCTTCGGGCAATCGTTTCGGATTCGTCAGTTTGTACTGTATCTAATTCCGTTCTCGATGTTGGTGGAGGCTGCGGAGATTTTTGTCACGAGGTTCGGACAGGGATACATCGCAGGAGGTGGAGGATTTAGCCATGCTGACGCAGGCGGCAGCGTCGGCTCCGCAGAGAGGGTGAGTGATGAGCAATGGGGAGAGTACGCAGATTACGCTTTCGGAGATATGAAGAAGATGCACGCGATATACGTGGCAGATATGCAAGCCAAGGAGGCGTCCATGAAGGAGAGGCAGTTGCAGATTCTAAAAGAACGAGAGCTTAATAAGGAGAGGGACACCCTTAGGACAAAGGTGGATGCGCTCCTAGTCCCAACGGAGGATGAGGTTGCTGCGCACAGCCGGGCATCGAAAGTACTGGCCGACTTGAAGGCCCTGAATGCCAAGGCGGAGATTGAGCGACAGAAGCAATGAAAGTCACGACATGATTATAGCTGATCGTTTCTGATATGATAAATCTCTTTGTTTCCCTTAATCTTGCTCTCGAACTCTGCTAGGGACTCCAGCTAAAATGGAAATGCTATATGGAGTTGATCGCGTACACTTGACTTCACGCATGGCTTCCGGGCTTCGATTCGTACTCGGCCTCACATGGGTGGCCGTCCGTAACCTGTGGCAACCAATTATTCGTTAGTGTCATACAACCGTGCCTGTTACCTGTGCGTATACGTCAACTTCGGCATGAGGCAACAGCCTAAGCACCTAGCACGTACATCGACTGCTGAGATGTGTGGCTTGTTGCCTGTTGACCTAGGCTTCCACTTCGCATCCCACACAAAACATCAGGTGGAGCATTCCAATATCATATAAATCGAGACCAATCGGGTGACCGCCAAAGTCTTTACCATCTTTCGGCTGATGCAGGTAGCGGACAAATGACCCCTATCCTCGCACGAAGTGGAATCATCTTATCACCTCGCGATCCTCCTCAAGCAATCAGTCTCGTGACGAAGTGATGGATTACAGGCAATGCCTGTCTATTCCAACTGTATGGTGCCGAACAGACCGAGAACTCGCCAGCCAGATCGTGATATGAGCTGGAAGCTTCCAAATCAGGGTAGTTTCACTTGAGAGTGAACAACATTTCCTTTCGCTGGCGTTCTTCAAGCAGGCGAAAAGGATCACATGGAACTCAAGACCGCCCAGAATTTATGTATATCAGCAATTCGAAGCGGAACAACACTGGAGCCAATCTACATGCCAGCCTCATGGGGACCAATACGCCGCACAGCAGGTGAGATCGATCTGACCCTAGTGGTTGAGAACCCTGTCTTCTGC
This sequence comes from Zalaria obscura, assembly GCA_024184665.2. Lineage (NCBI taxonomy): Eukaryota > Fungi > Ascomycota > Dothideomycetes > Dothideales > Zalariaceae > Zalaria > Zalaria obscura. Next base: position 9,188 of record JAMKPW020000005.1, on the reverse strand, counting down.
AGTCTTTCGACTGAAATGACGGAGGCCTCCAAGTCGTACATTCGCACTCCATTGGATACCGCGACGGGACTCATGGCGACATCAACATCCGTCTCGGAACCTGCTGCTGGAAACATCCATGGATGGATTCAGTGCTGTTGGCCGCTCTCACCTCAACGACTGCAAAATGATGCAGCCCGTTTGCCGAGCAAGCTCCGTTTTCCGCGGATGTTGACCCAACTCAGCGAAAAAGACCTACGGCAACCTGGAACACCATCCACTCACAACTTGTCCAAAGCGTACGAGATGCTCACAGCCGAGATATGGCACTTCGCGTTAGACTGTGAAATACGCAAGGGCTGGTAATGAAAAGATCCAAGGGGTACGAGCTTGTTGCATGCAGCCCATTACACGGGTGGCTGATGGACGCCGACAAGAGACTGTCGCTGCCGCAACATTTGATGGAGGATCCTACAAAAAGTGAACGTTAAGCTGAACAGTGTAAAAGGTACCTACCTAACCAGCAGCGCGCCACAACGTCGCACGCTCCACATACCCCAAAATGGAGGCCTAACCTCTACTACCTGATTCTCTTCTTCTACGCCAAGGATATAAGCACGACGTCTAATAACGCAGCAGTACAGTTTCCACGACATTCACTTTACAAGACTCTTCCTCATCTGAGGAACCATCGCCTCAATCATGTCGGTCTCAGCAATACAAATAAGGGTTTCACCCTCGCCATGACCGAAAACCGGCCAGACCAGTTGGATGCCAGCGCCGCTTAGGAAGAGACCCTCTAGCAAGAGACGTTCACATGGCATACACCTTGAGTGTGTTGGCACAGGTCCACATCACTCATCGGCCACATCGACTCCAAGTCCCTGCAAAAATGGTGTGTACCTATATTACAGGTATGAGGGCTTCCATCAGCTCTGCAGCATTGGAAGCAATCTTGCAAGTCGATACCTGTTTACGAGGAGAACGGACTGTATCCCTCAGCCTTGTATGCACTGCATGGGCAGCACAGGAAGTCCCGTGGGCGCATCGAACGACCCTTTTGACGACAGAGCAACGACAGGTCTACCACAACTGTCCGCAGAGTTCTTTTGAACTTCACAAATACGACACCTGAAAAACAATGGCTCAGACAAGTAACCGACAACATCCATAGGTTGGGCAACACATCCTAGCTGGAACTAGAGCGCGCTATGGTGGGGCGACCCAAGATCACGGAAGGCACGCGCTACGTGGATGCGTCCACGGAGGGAAGGCGCGCGCTTCGTGGTTACTGCCACACAGGGAAGGCACGCGCTTCCTGGCTTTCGGGACGAGATGAGTCCTCAAATCGGGACTCAGTCGATGCCCTCGTCTTTTCTGATCTTTCTGAAGGTCTGATAATTTCAAGAAATTTTCACTATGGGTCGCTACAACCGCAAATCCTCATACTACCGAAGATGGAATGCCAACCATCAAGCTATACACTTTCTGTCCGAGCTGCACCGCCACCGCCAAAACGCCAAAGATGCGGCCGCCTCCCTGCAAACTGTAGAAGCAAATGCATGGACCGAGAATGCGGCCGTTTGTACCACCGAGATTATCGAAATGTCGGAAAACATCGCCAAAGAGGTCGAAAAGACCAAGGCGTATATGGAAGCCCTGGAGAGCGAGCGCGAATTTGGCGCTGTCCTCGGACTACAAGAAGGAATACGCGATGCGCTGGGCCCCCTTCTAGAAGAGATCGACACGACCACCATCTCCGCCTTCCGAGGCGAGATCGAAGATTTGCGCGCTCGGCGTGGAGGGCCATCCGTTCAAGAAGTGAGCAAATTGGAGACCGACCTGGCAGAATCCCGAGCCAAGGTAATCGAGTTAGAACGAAGGTGGCAGGAGTCGGCGCGACGTACGGACGCAGTGGAGGCGTCCAAACGAAAATCATCAAGGCATGCGGCTTTGGAGGCAGAATGGACTGCCATTATGGGCGGGTACATGTATGACGATGAGGATGGGCGCAACAGTTCATGCCCTTCCGCGGCTGTTGAGACAGTATGGGAGGCCACCATGGGCAAGTTCGTGTATGAAGGTCACGTTGGGCGCAAGAGGTCGTTCGCCGCCGTGGCTATTGAAGTAGAATGGGAGGCCAGCATGGCGACATACGAGCTCCCACTTGGACACAAAAAGTTGTGTATTCCCACATAAGGAAAAGATAAAATTTGGAGGCATCCAAAGAGTGGAATTGCTAGATAGGCTTACGAACCGACTGCCCTGAAGTCAATACCCATTAGATCCGTGCCCACACCATCCTACCGTGATAGCTTCATACAGCCTGACCTAATTCCTTCGCGCGCTGTATGGCCGCCTTGGTAGCCTCGTCAATATCCTCTGTCGGTAGGCCTAGCAGGTCATTGTGTAGCCCCTTGGTCTTCGCAAAATTGCCACTATCATCAGGATAGAACACTCTGGTGTAAAGAACCTTTACAAACTCCTGCTGACCGCCCCCCTGCTTCAGCTTCTCCAAAGCCGTTGTATAGCGCTCTTTGGAGGGCTCCTTGGCCACCTTCCACTCCGAACGATCTGTCTTGGTGACGCGTAGAATCGATTCTAAGATATCTTCTTGATTAACGAGGAAAGAGTTGACGAACACGTAGCCATTTCGGAATTTGCTGAGGCATACGCTTTTGTCGTCATCTCCTTCAGGCTGGATCTTCAGACTCAGGAGCGCGGCGACGGCGCGTCCAACCTGTGGCCATGTAGACGTGCAGATCTTCGTCTCGCCCTCGTCAAACAGCGTGACAGTACGGTTGTCAAAATCGAAGCCGAATGCGTTGGGAATGGCAACACTCCATTCATACCAGAATCCCGTGGCGACAGCTATCCACGAACTCTTTCCAAGCTGTTCAACGAGCGCTTGATTCTTTTGCTTGTCTATGCCGACAAAGCTATCGTGGACCAGGGTCCGGTTGGTAGTGTCGAAACCCCATTCGTTAGGCAGGACCCATGGCACACCTGCTTCGGCTGCAGCTTCGAGAAGTTTGACTTCTTGATCTTTGGGGGCAGTCACGGCCATAGTGATGATCAAGGCATCCTGTCCCTTGAGCGCCTCCACTAGATTTGACTTGTTGTTGTAGTCGACATGCTTGACTTCGATACCCTCTGGGAGTTTGGCGCTACTTTCCGCACGACTGATGGCAGTGACAGTGTGCTTGCCAGTCTTGAGGAGTGCCTCCGCAATATATTTGCCGCTGTTGCCGCCGGCCTGCAGTGGACGAGTTAGCATGGGAAGCAGGAATGGTCGGGCAGAAGAGTGGAGCATACTCCGACAATGGCAACTTTCTCAATGTGATGCTTGGACATTTCGACGGTCAGGTCGATTTGAGTTTCGGTACGAAAGTAGGATGTAGACAGTGATCTGAATGGACTCCCACGGGGGCTGCAGCTCTTTTATATACCTTAGACAGGCTTGTCGGAACTTGCGGACATAATGTCCGTAAGAGTCTGTCGCACCTGACACCGCAGTGGACATTGTGTATGCAATTGCCTCATGACAATCGGGCATCGGAGCTTCAATGAGCAATTAGGTGTGGCCCGTTTACCCATTTGGGCTATAAGAACTCCGTGCGGGGACTTCATTGTTCCTAAGTCCGAGATGCCACAAGCCCACAGGGCTGCGCCCGCACAGCTATCCCCATTCGATATGGGACCTGTAGCCACTGACATAATGGCCAATACACATACCTACAAGATGACCTCGCTGCTGATAAGTCAGCTGGGAGCGGACAATCGATGAGCCGCCGGAGGATTGGCAGACCGTCGAGGTCCACGGTCCCCGGAAATGACGTCCTTGGCTGTGGAGAAGTCTCGTAATATACCTAAGTATGTATCGTCACCCTCGCTCGGCGCATGTGAGACGCTATTCTAGTGAAGAAAGGCGAACACAAGACGAAATAGCGTAAGGATGCCTACTATGGTGTACTAATAAAAGAATCTTAAGTCGCCTCCATTATAGCTTTATACTGGCTACCAAGCCCGCATAGCCTGGAAAGGCTATATACGTGAACTAACGACGAAGATCCTCGCACTTTCTAAGTCCGAGACTTAGTTTATTGGGATTGCAACCTCTTCCGCTTCCCTTCGTTAATGCGCTTCTGCATCTTGAAGATCTCATCTCTAGCCCCGGCCCAGGACTTTCGCTTGCCAGTGTCGAACAGTCTCCAGATCGCAGGAGTAACATTGGCACTGGTACACAGGCGGTACAACTCCCTGTCCTGCCACCACAGCTTCCAACATTTCCAGTGGAGAAGCCCACAGCAGCCGATACCAGAGCACCAGCCGCCGAAATGATCCCAGACGCCACACCCAGCGGTACGGTCAAGCCATTCCAGATGTTCATTGATGGGAGTAAATGATTGGTAGAAGTTCGAACCGTCTTGACCCTTCACTGTCTTTCTCCTCCAGTCCAGATATTTCTCATACCACTGAACCATCTCCGGAAGTGGTGGAAGTGGAGAGTTGCCCTTCCATGTTTGCGAGATGACCATGCCAATCAGTTCCCATTGGACAAACCCTGGGAATAACGTGCCCGCAAGCCCAATGAATGCGAGAGAGTTCCTAACGGCGGGATCCTCTGCCAGAGGGAAGATATTGTGAAACAGACGCGGCGAATGGTCTCTATTCTTCCGGTCGAACGGGTCATACTTCTCTTCGAGGATGTCCAGAGTACTGCAGTAGCCCGTACAGTAGATGATGGCATCAATATCTTGCAGTACTCTTCCATCTTTCAGCTCTATAGTCTTTGGACCGATCATTTGCTCCACGGCTAGGACAGGGTCAACTCGACCTGAGTTCAACAGCGGATAGATTTCGTCTCCGATGACAGGCGTCTGCCTAGTAATAGAGGGAGCAGGCGAGAATCCCCACGATTCTGGTATGTTGTATGCCTTCTTTGACATGGAACTAAGTGCCTTGTCGAGGAACCAACCGAAGAGAGCGGGGAAGTAAGTCATGAAGGCGTTGAGGATGATAACCATTCGGAGACTCTGGCTTTGGTCAAAGGTGCGCCCATCGGGAGAAAACCGTGGGAGTATCAAGAGGCCATGGCGATGGGCCATGTAGATCTTAGAGGTGTAGTCTGCAAGGCCAGTCGCCACGTCTATAGCCGAGGCATGGACGCCGAGGATGAGCACTCTGTTTCCCGCGTATTTGGCAGGGTCATGGAAATCCTTCGAGTGGAGTACTGTCCCTTCAAACTTGTCGATGCCCCTCAAAGACGGCTTCTTTGGCTCCAAAAAAGTGCCGATTGATATAACGACTTTATCGTAGTAGTCGGTGGAACCACCTTTGGTTTCGACCGCCCATTTGTGCCCAGCTCTCCTCACTTGCTCGACACGACTGTCCAGGCGGACCTTGGGCTTGAGATTGAAGTGATCGGCGTAGGCGTCTATATACTCGTACACTTTGTCCGCCATGGGGAAGTCGTCCATGTCGTCTGACGGCGGGAAGTCACTGAATGCCAGACGGTACTTGCTAGTGTTGAAGATGGTATTAGCAGCTACTGAGATGGAAGAGTCTGTCGAGTACTTCCAGAGTCCGCCAACGTGACTCCTGGCCTCGTACCCAGTCACATCGAAGCCATCTTCGGTAAGGTCCTTGATTGCCGCAAGACCCATAGGTCCAGCACCGATGACAGCTACTTTCAGGCGCTGCTAATCTGTGCTTATTGAGCCATTAAGAGACATGATGAGGCTGTTGTAAGTTCAGAAGGGGCTTAGCAAGAAAGGACGCTGATATGGACGAGTAAATAGTTGAGGTGGGGAAGTGCTAAAGTACCTGGTGCTGTGTGGGTGGCCTTAACCAGCTTATTACCTTCACAGCTAGGCCCGCTTGCCAAGAAGAGCAACTCTTACGGCAATGGCGGAAGGAAGAGGGAGTCTTACGTGAGGGGAGACGCTAATTAGAAGAACGCCAAGTTTCGCGAGTATTCAACCCCATTAGGCAGTTCGAGGACCGTCAGCTTGTGTAATGTTGCCGACGTTGGAGTAGTGAGCGCATAAGTGACCAAACGAAACAGCGTAAGATGGCCTATCTAGGTACACTAATAATAATGTTCAAGAAGCCTCCCTTCGCACCTGCACCCTAGCTAAATAGTCACTGCTATGCGTCTATAGCCTATTCGGGTCCTGTATGTGCTCTAGCATTCATTAGCCCTTTTCTCCACGTCGAGGTACCTGCATTATAGGACGGAGGAACCATGTTAGGAGCTGCGCACCAACTGTGTACAAGCATCGACGCTAGGAGAATCGAATACGACTCTGCTAATACGTACCACCTGAGTATCAACATCTCTAGCTATTAAGATCTCATTGCTTGTTAGAAATCTATTAGTAGACTAAGGACCTCCTTGCCGAAGATTCACAGGTAACCATGGGTGTATTAGATGAGAGGAAGTTCAGTAACGGCACTGCCGTTACGGCTAAAGTTCAGCGCCATAAGCCGTATCAGGTCATCTGCTTGCGCTAGGTGTTATAGACAGAGAGGACACTGACCAAGAGCCTGTATAGGGATACTATGGGCATGAGAAAGACCCCCAAGGTTATCGGTAGCATCTAGCATCGTAGAGCTACAGGGATCAGCAAGGCCAGCCGCACAACCTTTTCACACCGGTGACATGCCATAGAGATTAAGGCCGGGCTAGGGCGTATGTTCAGTTACGATTACTACGACCAGCTTGCGTTACAGCAGAAGAAAGCGTGGATTACGCGGGACAAGACCAAGCCACATCTCATCCTCGATGCTAACGGTAGGCCTGCCAAGTATGACATTGTCGTCATGACATATGAGCAGCTTAGAAGACTGGATCAAAGTGACCCCTCTATCTACTGGGGCATATTAGGCCGTATCACCTGCGACGAGTTCCACAACTGCCGCAGAGGTCTGACCACCAATCAGGGCAAGATCTTGCGGGCGTTCAATGCGCCGATCTTCCATGGCTACTCAGGGACACTGGTGTATAACAACTTAGCCGATATTAGAGGCTACCTAGACATCATCGCCAAACCGTCATGGGGATCTGATGTCGACCGCAATTCCATCCCCGTTAACGCTACGGACCAGGCTCGGGCCAGCCGTTACGCCAGGTTTGTGGCATGGCTGGCTGAAATGAGGAGCAGGAGCAAGATGCGGATACAAATGAGTTTGAATCTGGCTCGGATGATGGCGACCCGTGGTTTGTAAGATGTCCCACCGTGGGCGACACTCCAGAGGCCAGGTTTGAGAAGGCAGAAGACCAAGACCACTACTTTGGGCACTTTCCAGTCTGTACACTTCTCAACAACAGCAAGCCGGCTAGTATAGCCCCAGAGAAACGACTCAACAGGCAGGACAAGATGGCTAGAGATGGTAATCAAACTTCCGTTTCGCCAGAACCCATATGCTGCCTACCACCCGGACAATCGCAACAACGACCGCTGCCTCGTCCCGAAGGCCTTCCAATACCATATCAACTCTCATATCAAAGAGGGCGAGGACGTGTCTAGGAAGGTCATGCATCACATGGACGCGATTGGTGAGACTCTCACTCTGGGTCGCAATATGCAGTCGACATATCGAGATGAGGAGGGAGGTGAACCTCAATGCTGCGACGGACTGCGAATTATGTCGACCGTGCACTTCAATCTACGCTTCACCGAAGAAGATTTAGAGGCGTATAAGCACTATGAGAAAGAATGTGGAAGCGAGGCCGACATCGAGCTTGCAACGTCGGACAAGGCTTCCAAGACCGATTAGAACAGTCCGAAGACGTCGACGGCACCCCGAAGCGCGGTCGTTAAAGCCAGAAAAGCTCAAATACGTCTAAGTGACTTGCCTGAGTACGCATTTGAGCCTCCATAGGCTCCGCAAACGGTCTGCAGAGGAATTCCATCAGACCACGAAGGAGGGTCTTCCGGCAACGCTATATCGTATGAAGACAGAAACGGCCTGAACCTCAACCAGAAGTCGTTCGCCAGTTTCTCTGCGGCTCGCCCAAGTTCCGTACAATGTTACAAGACATATGGGACATTGTTGAAGCCAAAAGATCGAGCGGTCATAACAAGATTGTCGTCTACTTCTCAAAGATTCGCTCGGCGGACCTGTACGGCAAGTTGCTGGACTTCGTCGCATCCGTAACGTCGTCTTGTCCGCTATAATGGGCCACGAGAAGCGTTTCGAACACGTCACCACTTTCAACGACGACAACAGCCTCATAATATCTGTTGCAAACTACACTTTACGGACCGAAGGCGCGAACCTCCACTATAGATGCTGTACAGTCATGCTGGCCGAACAGCCAACCTCATTGGGCTAGCAGAGTCAGAGTACTCACCGTATCCGTCGTACCGACCAGACCGAGACGCAAGAGGTGCTGCGGTACTACAACCCTGACACCTACATGAAAATCGCGGAGCTTCAACTGTGGCGCAGGGCGAAGACGGACGTAGGCTGCCACATCTTCCTTCTTGGCGTCGGAAGGGTGGATGTCTGGTGGCAACAGGTACAGGAAGGGGCGTTCTTCGGCCGGGGGCAGGCGCACGCATGGTTTTCCGGCCTTCACGCAGTTAAAGCATGCGTAATGGTGGACGCGATTTTCCCCTTGAAGGTAGTTAAAGCTCGAGGACTTCCGTATACGCCGGTCAATGCACTGCAGGGATGGTAGCATAGGCCTCGATAGGAACATAGTTTGGAAGTTATCGACGCTGAGGCGATTCCACTTCCGAATAGCGGCCGTGATCAGGGTGGAGATCTCGGTCGATATTGGTCCAGTGATCCTGGTGAGCTCCCCTTGTTCGTTCTCTACACATATGTCGTACTTAGTTCCTATAGGCTAGGGGCCGGGGTTTGATACGGTCATGCCTGACAATAACTCGTCAACTTCGGCGGTGGCGACTACTAGAGGCGTATATGACACATGTTCGGTAGCGGCGACAGGGCCGGACATATGAGTGCCAGGCAAGAGTCCGACCTCTACGACTGGGGAGACCAGCGTTACAGAAGAGGACGCAGCACGAGAGTCGACGCACTACGGACCTCTGCAGCGAGGTTAAGAAGTCGGACGCGGTGTCGCTCCTTGTCCAATTGCTGCTGTAACTGGTTCTTCTCCATTATCAAGCGGCCTAATAGGGTGGGTTAGGGTTAGGGTTAGGGTTAGGGTTAGGGTTAGGGTTAGGGTTAGGGTT